>CDLV01000019.1:0-714596 GCA_001244265.2 Microbotryum lychnidis-dioicae p1A1 Lamole
TCGACGACGAAGGCGTCGGTCGGGAGTTGGCGGCGGGCAAACAGGCAGGAGGCGAAATAGCCGACGTTCGGTCGTGAGCGTGGAAGAAGACAAGTCGTCCTGGTGTCGTCGCTGGTACGTGTCTGTTGACCCCGGTTCTTGCAGTCGAGGGCCCAGTGACCTCGCTTTTGGCAGCGGCGGCAAGGGCCGGTGGCGGATGCTTTGCACGTGAAGTGCGTCTCGCAGGCGGTGCCGGGCGCGGCAGGCGGGCAAGAGGGGGTGTCGGCGAGCATGGCCGAATGCGAGGTCGAGAGGCCGGCGGATCGGAGCTGAACGCGGATACGGTCCGTTAAGTCGTGAGCTCGGGAGTTCGCGCTGGGCCGCTGCTCGTCCGTGAACGTTAGACGGAAGCTGTCTAGACAGGACGTATGGCGAGAATGTGCGTGGCGAGGACGTCGTTCAGTGATGTCTTGGCGTCGCGAATCTCTTGAGCGATGGCCATGTATTCTCGCAGCCAGGTGTCATAGCCTCGACCGAGGCGGCATCTTCCGAAAGTCCCAAAGGCGGGCGAATAATTCGAGAGTGCGAGTGGCGTCGTTCGGTGCGAAACGAGCCTTGAGTGCGTTGAAGATGCGTGGCGCCGACAGTCGTCGCTTGGATGGCATCGAGGTTGCGGAGACGTCGGCGGAGTCGATCGAGCCGACGATAATTTCCCGCGCGGTCGTCGCGAGCGGCCAGCTGGTCTGCCGTCCACTCGGCGGGAACGACTCCATCAAGGACGTAACCACGAATCTGATTTGGAAGCGTGAGCGCGGAGTTGGCGCAACCAGTTTGTGAATGACTTGGAGCCATCTAGGCGAGCGTGCTTGGGAAAGACGACTTTTGATGCGGTGGTGGTAGTGGCAGTGGCTGCCGAGGCAGCGGCGGTAGAGGCGGTGGCGGCAGGGGGCTGCGAGGCGGTGGCGGCAGGGGGCTGCGAGGCGGCGACGGCAGGGTGCTGCGAGGCCTGCAGGGCGGCGATCTGGGCCTGCAGGGTAGCGAGTTGATCGCTGATCGAAGACGCAAGAGGGCTGGGGTCCCTGGGGGACGAAGGCGTGGTGGGGTCGCTGTCCATTGTGCGATGGTGCGATGGACGTGGGCGGCTCGAGTGGCTGGGCTCGAGGAAAAATGCGAGCGAGCGGCGGGCTGGTAGCTCGTTGGCTTATAACCTATTCGATCAACTCTACTACGTCAGCGATGTAGTTATAGCCAAGAGTGATGAATATTACAACATACAGTATGGGAGCCGCGCGCCTCAAGTCCTCAGCCTGGGACCCTTGGCTTAACCCTTGGGCCAGGCTCGTTCCCTGCGCTTAAGTCCCAGGCTCGCTCCGCGCGCCTAAGACCTGAGCCGGCGCGCCTAAGTCCCAGGCTCGCTCCGCGCGCCTAAGTCCTGCGCCGCGCGCCTAAGTCCTGAGCCGGTGCGCCTGGCCCGTTCCGC
This sequence comes from Microbotryum lychnidis-dioicae p1A1 Lamole, assembly GCA_001244265.2. Lineage (NCBI taxonomy): Eukaryota > Fungi > Basidiomycota > Microbotryomycetes > Microbotryales > Microbotryaceae > Microbotryum > Microbotryum lychnidis-dioicae. The sequence goes on from CDLV01000019.1 coordinate 1,460, forward strand.
GCGCCTAAGTCCTCTGCCGATGCGCCCAGCTCGCTCCGCGCGCCTAAGACCTGAGCCGGTGCGCCTGGCTCGTTCCGCGCGCCTAAGTCCTCTGCCGATGCGCCCGGCTCGCTCAGCGCGCCTAAGACCTGTGCCGATGCGCCCGGCTTGATCCGCGCGCCTAAGTCCTGAGCCGAGCGGAGAGTGGATTCTTCACACGCACTCGGCGAAATCTATAAGACGATCACCACAACTGTCAGGAGAGGTAGAGAGTCGAACAGCAGTGACCTATTTCAGCATACCTATAAGACGATCACCACAACTGTCAGGAGAGGTAGAGAGTCGAACAGCAGTGATGAAAAGGAAGCTAAGAAACAAAAGAGGGGCCCGCGCTGGGATAGGCCCAGCCGCGGGTGAAATCGCTAGGGCGCTGAGGCAGCTGCGCACGTCTAAGTTGCCACCTCAAGGGGCGGCCTAGCGGGCGCGCGCCGGAGTCCGCTGGCGCCTGCTCGCTGAGGCAGTCGCGCGCGCCTAAGTCCCCACCGCAAGGGGCGGGCTAGCGGTGTGCGCGCGACGACCGAGGCGCCTCTGTCGAGCTGAGAGTGGACTCTTCACAAAATCACTGGCCACAAGGCACGGTTGGTAGCGCAGGGCAATCGGCAACGGGACGGCATTGACTTCAACGAGATGTTCGCACCCGTCGCCCGCTTCTCTTCGATACGCTCACTCCTCGCGCTCGCGGCTGCCAACGGCCTGCATGTACACCAAGCGGACATCGACAAAGCCTATCTTCACGGCGACCTCGATCACAACATCTGGATGACGGCACCACGCGGCTTCGACCTTCCCAGCGACAAGGTGCTTCGACTGCGCCGTTCCATCTACGGGCTCAAACAGGCCGGCCGCATCTGGAATCGACACATCGATGCTTCGCTTCGTGCTCTCGGGTACACGGCGACGGGCACCGATCACTGCGTCTACTCTCGGCTCGACAATCGTCAAATCCCACACTACATCGCCCTGTACGTCGACGACCTTCTGATGATCAGTCCGGACCTGGCCGAAATCGAACGCGTCATCTCGGGCCTGGAACAACGTTACGGTGTCAAACGCCTTGGACCGGCCGAGTACATCCTCGGCATCCAGATCAGGCGTCTCAACGACGGCTCTATCGCCCTATGCCAGGAACGGTACATCATGGACGTGCTCGCTCGGTTCCACTTCGACACTACGACTCGCGGCACTACCATCCCGATGACCCCGGTCTTTCGCTCACCGCCATTCCGGGCCAAGGCACGGAACAGATCAGGTCGTGGTATCTACAGGCAATCGGCTCGCTCCTCTACATCTCGCTTGGCACTCGCCCCGACATCGCCTTCGCCGTATCTTACCTGGCCCGCTTCGCCAACAACCCGGGTCAGCGCCATTGGATTGCCGTCAAGCACGTCCTACGCTACCTCCGAGCCACTTATCGCGACGAGCTTCTCTACACTCGTGGTAAGATGGACATCACGGGCGTGGTAGGTTACTCCGATGCCAACTGGGGTGCCTGCGTCGACACATCGGTCTCCACCATGGGTTTCGTCTTCTACATTGCTGGCTCCGCTGTGTCCTGGTCCTCCAAGCGTCAATCGCGGGTCGCCGACTCTACCACCGACGCGGAATACCTCGCTCTCTCGCATGCTGGCAAGGAAGGTATCTACCTCAGTCAGCTGCTTGAGGAGCTCCATGTCCAGTCCGGTATCCCCGCTCACATCTACACTGACAACGAAGCTGCTGCGCGCCGTCGCACGAGACCCTGTCCGCGCATCCGGGACTCGACATATCCGTCTGCATGAGCACTTCGTTTGGGACATGGTGAATCGGGGTGAGATTTCTCTTTCGCACGTGGGGACAAGCAACATGGTGGCCGACATCTTTACCAAGGCACTTGGCCCAAAGATTTTTTCCATGCATTGCTATGCTCTCGGCTTGCGCACTCGACATCCACGGCTTGGGTCTGCCTCGCATTCGCGTGGGGGGGGGGGGGGGGTGACAAGTCCACTCTCAGCTCGGCAGAGGCGCCTCGGTCGTTGCGCGCACCCGCTAGCCCGCCCCCTGCGCTGGGGACTTAGACGCGCGCGACTGACTCAGCGCGCCAGCGCCGGGTGGATCCGTGCGCGTGCCCACTAGGCCACCCCCTTGCGGTGGGGACTTAGGCGCGCGCGACTGCCTTAGCGCGCTAGCAACTTCACCCGCGACTGGGCCTATCTCAGCGCGGTCCCCTTTCTGTTTCTTAGCTTCCCTCTCACCACTTCTGTTCAACAATCAACCTCTCCTGACAGTAGTGGTGATCGTCTCATAGGTATGCTGAAATAGACCACTTCTGTTCAACAATCAACCTCTCCTGACAGTAGTGGTGATCGTCTCATAAGGACAAGGCGTGGAGATGGCCGAGTCAGAGCTACCTTGGTCAGAAGCGCTTGATGCAGGTGATTCCGGGTCAGGGAGCTCACGAGCAGAGGAGCCTTGGTCAGGGGCAGGGGGTGCGAGCGAGTCCTGGTCAGGGACCTCGCAGGCAGGGGCGGTATTCGATCAACTCTACTACGTCAGCGATGTAGTTATAGCCAAGAGTGATGAATAGGAAGCTAACAACAAGAGAGCCGCGCGCCTCACGTCCTCAGGCTGCGAACCTTGGGGCTGAGCCAATGGCCCAGGCTCGCCCTGCGCGCCTAAGTCCTGGGGCTGTGTGCGCCTGGCTCGCTCCGCGCGCCTAAGTCCTGAGTCAATGCGCCTTGCTTGTTCCGCGCGCCTAAGTCCTGGGCCGGTGCGCCAGGCAAGCGCGCGCCTAAGTCCTGGGCCGGTGCGCCAGGCTTGCTCTGCGCGCCTAAGTCCTGAGCCGAGCGGAGAGTGGATTCCTCACACCCCCCCCACGCGAACGCGAGGTAGACTTGAGCCGTGGGTGTCGCGTCCGGAGGCCCAGAGCATAGCAATGCGTACCAAAAATCTTGGGACCTAGCGCTTTGGTGAATAGGTCCGCAACCATGTTCGCTGTGCCAACGTGGGAGAGGGATATATCGCCCTGGTTGACCATGTCGCGGACGAAGTGCTCGCGGAGACGGATGTGCCGAGTGCCGGAGGTGCGAACGGGGTCGTGAGCGACGGCGGCCGCGGCCTCGTTGTCGGTGAAGATGTGGGCTGCATCGATCGGGCGAACATGGAGCTCGGAGAGGAGTTGTGTGAGGTAAATGGCCTCCTTACCAGCGTGCGACAAGGCGAGGTATTCGGCATCAGTGGTGGAATCTGCTATTCGAGTCTGACGCTTCGATGACCAAGAGACAGCGGAGCCGGCCAAGTAAAAGACGAAGCCCATTGTGGAGATTGACGTGTCAACGCAGGCACCCCAGTTTGCATCGGAATAGCCAACCACCCCCGTAATCTTGGTTGGACCGCAGGCGTAGAGTAGCTCATCACGGTACGTAGCGCGAAGGTAGCAAAGGACGTGTTTGACGGCGACCCAATGGCGGCGGCCGGGTTGTTGGCGAACCGGGACAGGTACGAGACGGCGAAGGCAATGTCGGGGCAAGTGCCGAGTGAAATGTATAGGAGGGAGCCGATGGCTTGCAGGTACCACGACCGAATGCGTTCCGTTCCCTGACCCGGTACTGCCGTGAGCGAGAGGCCGGGCGTCATTGGCACCGTAGCGCCGCGCGTTGTGGTGTCGAAGTGAAAGCGGGCAAGCACGTCCATGATGTAGCGCTCCTGAGATAAAGCAATGGAGCCGTCTTCCAGGCGTCGAATCTGGATGCCGAGGATGTATTCTGCAGGGCCGAGTTGTTTGACGCCGTATCGCTGTTCGAGGCCGGAGATGACACGCTCAATCTCGTCGAGGGCGGGGCTGATAATGAGGAGATCGTCGACATATAATGCGATATAATGGGGCTGCTTCTGATCATCAACGCGAGAGTAAATGCAGTGATCAGTGCCCGTTGCCGTGTACCCAAGACTCCTGAGCAATGTGTCAATGTGGCGATTCCAGATGCGACCGGCCTGCTTAAGACCGTAGATCGAGCGACGCAGCCGGAGTGTGATGTTGTCACGCCTGCTCAAGCGGTGGTAAGTCTCTGATCGAAGGACCAAGGGAGACCAGACCAAGAAGTTGCTTGTTACACACCTGCTCAAGCGGTGGTAAGTCTCTGATCGAAGGACCAAGGGAGACCAGACCAAGAAGTTGCTTGAGCAGGAGAGAAACCAGAGTGGGGCCATTTGGCTGGGCCCAAGTCAGCCCAGCCAAAGTCAGGCGCACGGACCTGGCCCAGGTGCAGAGACCAGGCCCAGAGTGGGAGAGCTAAGGTGGTGAAAAGTAGGCCAAAAGTGATCAAAACGAAGAGAGGAGGATTTTGAGGTAGGTACAAGATACAAGAAGGACATGAAGGAGATATTTGATCTCACACTTACCACCGCTTGAGCAGGTGAGCACTACTCTTACTATCATCTTTCACCCCTCTAGATGTGGTAACTTACTGTAGTGCTTGAGCAGGTGTGTAACAAGCAACTTCTTGGTCTGGTCTCCCTTGGTCCTTCGATCAGAGACTTACCACCGCTTGAGCAGGCGTGACAACATCACAAAGCGGATCATCCGAGTCCTCGATGGACGGTACCCCCCTGAGGACGGGGCGGGAGACGAAATCGGGGCGAGCGACGGAGACGACGAGGGGCTGGTATCTGTAGAATTAAGTAAGGATCCGCCAGTGTACCCTGGGGCCACGTCAACGGCGCTCATGGCAGAATCATCAAGAGGGGATGAGACGTCCATGTGCGCCGACCTTACTAGTGGGGTCCTCGTCTTGACGGCGGGAGCGGGTGTGGCGGCGGTGGCGTGCGTGTTGGCGTGAATGACAAACTGGCGTTCGGCGTCGTCCGCATCGACGGGCGTGTTGACTGGTAGGCCAGGGAAGTCGTCGTCGAGGAAGGTGGCATTTCGGCCAAGCACAACCCTGTTGGTGGAATGGTCGAAGAACCGGAAAGCCTTGGAAGCGAGGTCGTAACCAGTAAAAATCACGCGCGCGGCCTTGGGTCGAGCTTGCTGCGAAGGTCCGGCGCGACCGTGAGCCAGGCCGCGCAGCCGAACGGGTGAAGGGCGGTGGTCGTGGTGCGTTGGCCGTTCCAAACGAATTGTGGAGTCTGTTTGGCCAAAGCTGAGTGTGAGCACCTGTTTTTGCAATAAACGAAGTATGCAGCCGCTTCATCCCAAAAAGTGGCCGGCAGGTGGGAGTCAGCAAGGAGGGCGAGGACGCCCTCGACGATGGAGAGGTTGACACGTTCGGCACGGCCGTTTTGCTGAGGCGTATATGGAATAGAGTATTGGCAACGAATGCCCCTGGACTGGCAGAACTCCGTGAACGCGTTGGATCGGTATTCGCCGCCGTTGTCGGTGCGGAGGATTTGTAGACGCGCGTCCGTTTCTAACTCCACTTCGGCGAGCCAAGTCTGGAAGGTCGGGAAGACGTCGCTTTTGTGATCGATTGCGTATGCCCAAAGTTTGCGAGAGTGGTCGTCAAGGAAGGTGACAAGATAGCGTTTCCCGGTCAAGGACGGAGTGGGAAACGACAGGACATCGCTGTGCACGAGACCAAGTCTCTTGGGGGAATGTGACTCTGAGTCGGGAAAAGGAAGACGATGGCCTTTGGAACCAAGGCAAGCATTGCAAACAAACTCTTCTACGTCTTTGTCACTGTACCCGGCCCCAAACCCGTCCAGCAAACCCGCAGCGATCATCTTCTGTATAGAGGATGGAGCAAGGTGGCCGAGGCAGCGGTGGAGGGTAAGTAGGGGCACGGTAGACTCAGAGCGTGAGAGAAAGGCAAGCTGCTGACATTTGGTGTGGTCCGCGTCCAGGAGGTAGAGACCGTCGTTAACCCGTGTACCGTGAGCGATGGCCTGGCCGTCCTTGGTGATGTCGATGCTGTCGCTGGTGAAGGCAAGCCGAACGCGGTCGGTGTCACAAAGGCGAGAGACGGAGAGAAGGTTGACGTGAAGGCCCGGCGCGTGCAGAACGCCGCGCAACATGATCGGGTGTCCGGTGTTGGCAACAAACGGTACATCCCCATGCCAATGGCCGTGACACCGCCGGCAATGCCGCCAATCTTGGTGTGTGCCGTTGGACGATAAGTCGTGAACAGGGAGCGGTCGGCGACCATGTGAGTCGTGGCGCCCGAGTCAACGACGAAGGCGTCGGTCGGGAGATGGCGGCGAGCAAGCAGGCAGGAGGCGAAATAGCCGACATTCGGTTGTTGAGCCGCCGATGAGGGTGTGTTGTCCTGGTTGTTGTCGCCGGTTCGGTTTTGGTCGCCTCGCGGTTTGCAGTCGAGGGCCCAGTGACCCTTCTTGTGGCAGCGACGGCAGGGGCCGGTGGGGGGTGTTGAGCGCGTGAGGTGCAGTCACGAAGGCGGTGACCGGGGCGCGGCAGGCGGGGCATGGGGAGGCGGTAGCGAGCATGGCCGAGTGCGAGGTGGAGAGCCCCGCCGAACGAAGTTGGACGCGAATGCGGTCGGTCAGCGTCGTCAGCTCGGGAAGGTCGCGTTGGTTGCGTTGCTCGTCCGTGAACGTGAGTCAGAAGCTGTCGAGGCATGATGGGACCATGGCAAGCACGTGAGTGGCGAGTACGTCGTTGAGCGAAGTTTTGGCGTCGCGAATTTCTTGTACAATGGACATGTACTCGCGCAGCCAGGTGTCATATGCCTCGACGGAGGCAGGCATCTTCCTGAAATCCCAAAGGCGGGCGAACAACTCGAGGGTGCGGGTAGCATTGTCCGGTGCAAAACGAGCCTTGAGAGCGGTGAAGATGCGTGGCGCCGACAGGTCGTCGCTTGGGATGGCGTCGAGGGTTGCCGAGACGTCGGCGGAGTCGATCGAGCCGACGATAATTTCCCGCGCGGCGTCGTCACGAGCGGCCAGCTGGTCGGCCGTCCACGTCGGGGGAACGACTCCATCAAGGACGTAACCACGAATCTGATTCGGAAGCGTGAGCCGGAGCTGGCGTAACCAGTTCGTGAACGACTTGGAGCCGTCTAGGCGAGCGTGCTTGGGAAACACGACTTTTGATGCGGTGGTGGCGGCGGCGGCGGCGGCAGTGGGCTGCGAGGCAGCGGCGGCAGAGGCGGGGGCGGCAGGGGGCTGCGAGGCGGTGGCGGCAGGGGGCTGCGAGGCCTGCAGGGCGGCGAGCTGGGCCTGCAGGGTAGCGAGTTGATCGGTGATCGAAGACGCAAGAGGGTTGGGGTCCCTGGGGGACGAAGGCGTGGTGGGGTACGATGAGCGAGAAGGCCGGTAGCGAGACATCCAACATGGTGTTGCAAGTCGGCGGTCGAGTCGGCCGTGTCGGGCCTGTTGCTGTTCTCGAGAGGTTTCTTGCAGTCGAATGACCAGTGATTCTTCTTGCAGGAGCGACAAGGGCCTGGCGGCGGGTGTTTCGCTCTCACAGTGCACTGCGCCACACGGTGCAAAGTGTGATGTTGTCACGCCTGCTCAAGCGGTGGTAAGTCTCTGATCGAAGGACCAAGGGAGACCAGACCAAGAAGTTGCTTGTTACACACCTGCTCAAGCACTACAGTAAGTTACCACATCTAGAGGGGTGAAAGATGATAGTAAGAGTACTGCTCACCTGCTCAAGCGGTGGTAAGTCTCTGATCGAAGGACCAAGGGAGACCAGACCAAGAAGTTGCTTGAGCAGGAGAGAAACCAGAGTGGGGCCATTTGGCTGGGCCCAAGTCAGCCCAGCCAAAGTCAGGCGCACGGACCTGGCCCAGGTGCAGAGACCAGGCCCAGAGTGGGAGAGCTAAGGTGGTGAAAAGTAGGCCAAAAGTGATCAAAACGAAGAGAGGAGGATTTTGAGGTAGGTACAAGATACAAGAAGGACATGAAGGAGATATTTGATCTCACACAAAGGGCTGCAACAGGCGAGACACTTGGGACGGGTAGGACGTGACGACGACGAGGCAAGAAGGGCCGATTGGGTGCTGGGGACGTTGGTGGACCGGAGTTGAACACGCATGCGGTCGGCGAGCGAATCGATGACAGGGAGAGCTCGTTGAGTGCGCTGTTCATCGGTGAACGACGCCTTGAAACTCTCGAGGGACGGGTGAGCGATGGCGAGGAGGAGTGTGGCGAGAACATCGTTGATCGTGGTCTTCGTATCTATGATTTCTTGCGCAATAGCTTTGAACTCCATGATCCAGCCGTCGAATTCGCCAATGGTGCCGGGCATGGGCCGGAAACTCCACAGTCGGGAGAAGAGCTCGAGCTTGCAAGTGGCGTCGTCAGGAGCATACCGCGATTTCAGCGTCGAGTACCTTTTGGGCGCTGTGAGGTCAGCGGTAGGGATTGCGTCGAGGACTGCCGAGACTTCGGCCGAGTCGATCGAGTTCGCAAGAAGGAGATCGAATATCTCCTTCATGTCCTTCTTGTATCTTGTACCTACCTCAACATCCTCCTCTCTTCGTTTTGATCACTTTTGGCCTACTTTTCACCACCTTAGCTCTCCCACTCTGGGCCTGGTCTCTGCACCTGGGCCAGGTCCGTGCGCCTGACTTTGGCTGGGCTGACTTGGGCCCAGCCAAATGGCCCCACTCTGGTTTCTCTCCTGCTCAAGCAACTTCTTGGTCTGGTCTCCCTTGGTCCTTCGATCAGAGACTTACCACCGCTTGAGCAGGTGAGCACTACTCTTACTATCATCTTTCACCCCTCTAGATGTGGTAACTTATGAGACAATCACCACTACTGTCAGGAGAGGTCGATTGTTGAACAGAAGTGGTCTATTTCAGCATACCTATGAGACAATCACCACTACTGTCAGGAGAGGTTGATTGTTGAACAGAAGTGGTGAGAGGGAAGCTAAGAAACAGAAAGGGGACCCGCGCTGAGATAGGCCCAGTCGCGGGTGAAGTTGCTAGCGCGCTAAGGCAGTCGCGCGCGCCTAAGTCCCCACCGCAAGGGGGTGGCCTAGTGGGCACGCGCACGGATCCACCCGGCGCTGGCGCGCTGAGTCAGTCGCGCGCGTCTAAGTCCCCAGCGCAGGGGGGCGGGCTAGCGGGTGCGCGCACCGACCGAGGCGCCTCTGCCAAGCTGAGAGTGGACTTGTCACACCCCCCCCACGCGAATGCGAGGCAGACCCAAGCCGTGGATGTCGAGTGCGCAAGCCGAGAGCATAGCAATGCATGGAAAAAATCTTCGGGCCAAGTGCCTTGGTAAAAATGTCGGCCACCATGTTGCTTGTCCCCACGTGCGAAAGAGAAATCTCACCCCGATTCACCATGTCCCAAACGAAGTGCTCATGCAGACGGATATGTCGAGTCCCGGATGCGCGGACAGGGTCTCGTGCGACGGCGGCAGCAGCTTCGTTGTCAGTGTAGATGTGAGCGGGGATACCGGACTGGACATGGAGCTCCTCAAGCAGCTGACTGAGGTAGATACCTTCCTTGCCAGCATGCGAGAGAGCGAGGTATTCCGCGTCGGTGGTAGAGTCGGCGACCCGCGATTGACGCTTGGAGGACCAGGACACAGCGGAGCCAGCAATGTAGAAGACGAAACCCATGGTGGAGACCGATGTGTCGACGCAGGCACCCCAGTTGGCATCGGAGTAACCTACCACGCCCGTGATGTCCATCTTACCACGAGTGTAGAGAAGCTCGTCGCGATAAGTGGCTCGGAGGTAGCGTAGGACGTGCTTGACGGCAATCCAATGGCGCTGACCCGGGTTGTTGGCGAAGCGGGCCAGGTAAGATACGGCGAAGGCGATGTCGGGGCGAGTGCCAAGCGAGATGTAGAGGAGCGAGCCGATTGCCTGTAGATACCACGACCTGATCTGTTCCGTGCCTTGGCCCGGAATGGCGGTGAGCGAAAGACCGGGGGTCATCGGGATGGTAGTGCCGCGAGTCGTAGTGTCGAAGTGGAACCGAGCGAGCACGTCCATGATGTACCGTTCCTGGCATAGGGCGATAGAGCCGTCGTTGAGACGCCTGATCTGGATGCCGAGGATGTACTCGGCCGGTCCAAGGCGTTTGACACCGTAACGTTGTTCCAGGCCCGAGATGACGCGTTCGATTTCGGCCAGGTCCGGGCTGATCATCAGAAGGTCGTCGACGTACAGGGCGATGTAGTGTGGGCGTTGCCGATCGTCGAGCCGAGAGTAGACGCAGTGATCGGTGCCTGTTGCCGTGTAACCGAGGTCGCGAAGCGAAGCGTCGATGTGTTGATTCCAGATTCGGCCGGCCTGTTTGAGCCCGTAGATGGAGCGTCGCAGCCGAAGCACCTTGTCGCTGGAAGGTCGAAGCCGCGCGGTGCCGTCATGCAGATGTCGTGATCGAGGTCGCCGTGAAGATAGGCTTTGTCGATGTCCGCTTGGTGTACATGCAGGCCGTTGGCAGCCGCGAGCGCGAGGAGTGAGCGTATCGAAGAGAAGCGTGCGACCGGTGCGAAGGTTTCAGTGAAGTCGATGCCGTCACGTTGGCGATTGCCTTGCGCGACCAGCCGTGCCTTGTGTCCAGTGATCTCGCCGAGTGCGTTCCGTTTTGTTTTCCAGACGAATTTGGACGATACGATGGTCGCGCCCGCAGGTACTGTAGAACGGTCATCAATGGTGAAGACCTTGAAGTCGTCGCGCATGGAATTGAACTCATCGGCAGCGGCCTTGGCCCATACCTCACGTTTGTCGCCCGACATCGCTTCTCGCCAGGTCTGTGGGTCGCTCGTAATGGATTTGACAGGTTCGATGGCCTCGGTGTCAGAGTTGTCGTCGTCAGTCGCAATGAACGCGCGGTGATGGCGAGTGAGGAAATCGATTTCGTCCGGGGACTCGTCGCGAGAGTGGCGTCCAATGAGGTCGAGTTCGTCGGGCGACTCCTCAGCCGATGCGGGCTCGCGGTACGTGCTGAAGTCTGGGAGTGGGGTGTCCATTGGGTCGAGGGGAGCCTGGGGCTGTGATCCGATGAGGTCAAGAGGATCGGCGGAGTATTCAGATTCAGTGGGTAAGGCCGAAGGTGACGACGATGCAGCCAACGACGGTGAGGGCGCGAACGATGGTGCAGCCGAAGGGGACGAGGCCGGCTCAGGAGACAGTGACGAGGACGGCGCAGGCGACGGTGACGCGGGCGATTCGGCATCTGTGGAATTAAGTAAGGATCCGCCAGTGTACCCTGGGGCCACGTCAACGGCGCTCATGGAAGAATCATCAAGAGGGGATGAGACGTCCATGTGCGCCGACCTTACTAGTGGGGTCCATGACTTGACGGTGGTTTGAGGGTCGGCGAAGGGAGCGCTGGCGAAGTGCGTGTCATCGTCTGGATCGGCAGAGTCGCCACTTAACCCGGGGAATTCGGTGTCGAGGAAGGTGGCATTTCTGCCCAGGGTGACCTTCTTTGTTGTAGTGTCGTAGAAGCGGAAGGCTTTGGAAGCCAAGTCGTAGCCGGTGAACAGAACGCGAACCGCTTTCGGGTCGAGTTTAGAGCGAAGTTCGGGCGCGACCGTGAGCCAAGCCGCACAGCCGAACGGGTGAAGCGCGGAGGCTGTAGTGCGTCCGCCCTGCCAGACCGAGTTCGGTGTTGCCTTGTCGAGAGCCGAGTGTTGAACCAGGTTCTTGCAGTAAACGAAGTAAGCCGCAGCCTCCTCCCAGAATGTCTTGGGTAGATGGGCGTCCGCCAGAAGGGCAAGAATACCTTCAACAATGGAACGATTGACCCGCTCCGCCCGACCGTTTTGTTGAGGCGTGCGAGGGATAGAGTATTGTCGACGCGTACCTCGCACCTTGCAGAACTCCGTGAATGCTCTCGAGCAATACTCGCCACCATTGTCAGTTCGGAGGACCTTCAGTGTTGCACCTGTCTCGAGCTCGACCTCGGCAAGCCAAGTCTTGAACACACTGAAGACTTCGCTTTTATGTCCGATTGCGTAGGCCCACAGTTTGCGCGAGTAGTCGTCGAGGAACGTGACCAGGTATCGTTTGCCAGTCAAGGAACGCTCCGGGAGGGAAAGCACATCGCTGTGTACCAGGCCGAGTCTCTCGGATGAGTGCGAATCCGAATCGGGGAAAGGAAGACGATGGCCCTTGGCACTAAGGCAAGCATTGCAGACAAACTTCTCTACCTCTTCGTCACTATATCCGGCCCCGAGACCCTCCAGCAAACCAGCGGCAACCATCTTCTGTATGGACGACGGTGCGAGATGGCCGAGGCAGCGGTGGAGAGTCAGCAGGGGCACGGAAGACTGTGAACGAGAGAGGAGAGCAAGATGCTGACATTTGGAATGATCAGCGTCCAGCAAGTAGAGTCCCTCGTCGAGCCTCGTGCCTTCAGCGATGTTGTTGCCGTCTTTGGTGATGTCAATGCCGTGTTTCGTGAAGGCAACACGGACGTCGTCGGTGTCGCAAAGTCGAGAGACCGAGAGGAGATTGACGAACAGGCCGGGAGTGTGCAGCACGCCAGTGAGCGTGATCGGATGGCCCGAGGCGGCAACGAAGGCAATGTTTCCCGTTCCGATGGCGTTGATGCCCCCTGCAATGCCTCCAATCTTTGTGGGAGCGATGTGGCGATAGGTCGTGAACAGCGACTTGTCCGAGACCATGTGCGAGGTGGCCCCGAGTCAACGACGAAAGAGTTGGTGCGAAGCTGGCGGCGACGAGCGAGAAGACCGGTGGCGATACATCCGACATGGTGTTGCGAGTCGGCGGTCGAGTTCGCCGTGTCGGCCTTTTTGCTGTTCCCGAGAGCCTTTTTGCAGTCGAAAGACCAGTGATTCTGCTTGCAGGAGCGACAGGGTCCTGGCGGCGGGTGTGTCGCTCTCACAGGGCACTCCGCCACACGGTGCGAAGGGCTGCGACAGGCGAGACACTTGGGACGTGTAGGACGTGACGACGACGAGGCAAGAAGGGCCGATTGGGTGCTGGGGACGTTGGTGGACCGGAGTTGAACACGCATGCGGTCGGCGAGCGAATCGATAGCAGGGAGAGATCGTTGAGTGCGCTGTTCATCGGTGAACGACGCCTTGAAACTCTCGAGGGACGGGTGAGCGATGGCGAGGAGGAGTGTGGCGAGAACATCGTTGATCGTGGTCTTCGTATCGATGATTTCTTGCGCAATAGCTTTGAACTCCATGATCCAGCCGTCGAATTCGCCAACGGTGCCAGGCATGGGCCGGAAGCTCCACAGTCGGGAGAAGAGCTCGAGCGTGCGAGTGGCGTCGTCAGGAGCATACCGCAATTTCAGCGTCGAGTACATTTTGGGCGCTGTGAGGTCGGCGGTAGGGATTTGGTCGAGGACTGCCGAGACGTCGGCTGAGTCGATCGAGTTCGCTAGGAGCTCACGTGCCACGACATCGCGGGCAGAGCGGTGCGAAGGTGTCCAGTCGGCGGGCACAATCCCGTCGAGGACGTATGAGCGGATGTCGTCCGCGAGGCAGAGGCGAAGCTGGCGTGTCCAACTCGCAAACGTCTTGGGCCCATCCAAGCGTGCGTGCTTGGGAAAGGCGGGGCGAGAGGTGCCGGACGACGTGGCGGATGTGGCAGTGGTGAGACCCGACAGCAGCGACGTAAGTGCGGCGAGCTGTTCGGCGGGGATCGTTGGGTGGGCACCCGTCGTTAGGGGCGACGACGTGTCCATGCCAGCGGTAGGTCGATGGGCGAATAACCTATGAGACAATCACCACTACTGTCAGGAGAGGTCGATTGTTGAACAGAAGTGGTCTATTTCAGCATACCTATGAGACAATCACCACTACTGTCAGGAGAGGTCGATTGTTGAACAGAAGTGGTGAGAGGGAAGCTAAGAAATAGAAAGGGGACCCGCGCTGGATAGGCCCAGTCGCGGGTGAAGTTGCTAGCGCGCTAAGGCAGTCGCGCGCGCCTAAGTCCCCACCGCAAGGGGGCGGCCTAGTGGGCACGCGCACGGATCCACCCGGCGCTGGCGCGCTGAGTCAGTCGCGCGCGTCTAAGTCCCCAGCGCAGGGGGCGGGCTAGCGGGTGCGCGCACCGACCGAGGCGCCTCTGCCGAGCTGAGAGTGGACTTGTCACAGTAACTTACTGTAGTGCTTGAGCAGGTGTGTAACAAGCAACTTCTTGGTCTGGTCTCCATTGGTCCTTCGATCAGAGACTTATCACCGCTTGAGCAGGCGTGACAACATCACAGCAAGAAGCTCGCGGGCCACGACATCGCGGGCGGAGCGTTGCAAAGGGGTCCAGTCAACGGGCACGATGCCGTCGAGGACGTATGAGCAAATGTCGTCCGCTAGGCACAAGCGAAGTTGGCGTGTCCAATTTGCAAATGTCTTTGGCCCATCCAAGCGTGTGTGCTTGGGGAAGGCGGGGCGGGTAGTACTAGACGACGTGGTGGTTGTGACAGTGCCGGATGCGGCAGCGGTGAGACCCGACAGCAGCGACGTAAGGGCGGCAAGCTGGTCGGCGGGAAATGTCGGGTGGACACCCGTCGCTAGGGGTGGCGACGTGTCGTCCATGCCAGCGGTAGGTCGATGGGCGAATAACCTATGAGACGATCACCACTACTGTCAGGAGAGGTTGATTGTCAAACAGAAGTGGTGAGAGGGAAGCTAAGAAACAGAAAAGGGAGCCCGCACTGGGATAGGCCCAGCCGCGGGTGAACTTGCTAGGGCGCTGAGGCAGCTGCGCGCGTCTAAGTCACCACCTCAAGGGGCGGCCTAGCGGGCGCCTGCTCGCTGAGGCAGTTGCGCGCGCCTAAGTCCCCACCGCAAGGGGTGGGCTAGCGGTGCGCGCAACGACCGAGGCGCCTCTGTCGAGCTGAGAGTGGACTCTTTACAGAAAGGTCATCAATGGTGAAGACCTTGAAGTCGTCGCGCATGGAATTGAACTCATCGGCAGCGGCCTTAGCCCATACCTCACGTTTGTTGCCCGACATTGCTTCTCGCCAGGTTTGTGGGTCGCTCGTAATGGATTTGACGGGTTCGATGGCCTCGGTGTCAGAGGTGTCGTCGTCAGTCGCAATGAATGCGCGGTGATGGCGAGTGAGGAAATCGATTTCGTCCGGTGACTCGTCGCAAGAGTGGCGTCCAATGAGGTCGAGTTCGTCGGGCGACTCCTCAGCTGATGCGGGCTCGCGGTACGTGCTGAATGTGAAGAGTCCACTCTCAGCTCGACAGAGGCGCCTCGGTCATCGCGCGCACCCGCTAGCCCGCCCCTTGCGGTGGGGACTTAGGCGCGCGCGACTGCCTCAGCGAGCAGGCGCCAGCGGACTCGGGCGCGCGCCCGCTATGTGAAGAATCCACTCTCCGCTCGGCTCAGGACTTAGGCGCGCGGATCAAGCCGGGCGCATCGACACAGGTCTTAGGCGCGCTGAGCGAGCCGGGCGCATCGGCAGAGGACTTAGGCGCGCGGAACGGGCCAGGCGCACCGGCTCAGGACTTAGGCGCGCGGGCGCAGGACTTAGGCGCGCGGAGCGAGCCTGGGACTTAAGCGCAGGGAACGAGCCTGGCCCAAGGGTTAAGCCCAAGGGTCCCAGGCTGAGGACTTGAGGCGCGCGGCTCCCATACTGTTAGCTTCCTATTCATCACTCTTGGCTATAACTACATCGCTGACGTAGTAGAGTTGATCGAATAGGTATGTTGTAATATTCATCACTCTTGGCTATAACTACATCGCTGACGTAGTAGAGTTGATCGAATAGGTTATAAGCCCAACGAGCTACCAGCCCGCCGCTCGCTCGCATTTTTCCTCGAGCCCAGCCACTCGAGCCGCCCACGTCCATCGCACCATCGCACAATGGACAGCGACCCCACCACGCCTTCGTCCCCCAGGGACCCCAGCCCTCTTGCGTCTTCGATCAGCGATCAACTCGCTACCCTGCAGGCCCAGATCGCCGCCCTGCAGGCCTCGCAGCACCCTGCCGTCGCCGCCTCGCAGCCCCCTGCCGCCACCGCCTCGCAGCCCCCTGCCGCCACCGCCTCTACCGCCGCTGCCTCGCAGCCCACTGCCACTACCACCACCGCATCAAAAGTCGTCTTTCCCAAGCACGCTCGCCTAGATGGCTCCAAGTCATTCACAAACTGGTTGCGCCAACTCCGGCTCACGCTTCCAAATCAGATTCGTGGTTACGTCCTTGATGGAGTCGTTCCCCGACGTGGACGGCAGACCAGCTGGCCGCTCGCGACGACGCCGCGCGGGAAATTATCGTCGGCTCGATCGACTCCGCCGACGTCTCCGCAACCCTCGATGCCATCCCAAGCGACGACCTGTCGGCGCCACGCATCTTCAACGCACTCAAGGCTCGTTTCGCACCGAACGACGCCACTCGCACTCTCGAATTATTCGCCCGCCTTTGGGACTTTCGGAAGATGCCCGCCTCGGTCGAGGCCTATGACACCTGGCTGCGAGAATACATGGCCATCGCTCAAGAGATTCGCGACGCCAAGACATCACTGAACGACGTCCTCGCCACGCACATTCTCGCCATGGTACCGTCCTGTCTAGACAGCTTCCGTCTAACGTTCACGGACGAGCAGCGCGCCCAGCGCGAACTCCCGGAGCTCACGACTTTAACGGACCGTATCCGCGTTCAGCTCCGATCCGCCGGCCTCTCGACCTCGCATTCGGCCATGCTCGCCGACACCCCCTCTTGCCCCGCCTGCCGCGCCCCGGCCACCGCCTGCGAGACTGCACTTCACGTGCAAAGCATCCGCCCACCGGCCCTTGCCGCCGCTGCCAAAAGCGAGGTCACTGGGCCCTCGACTGCAAGAACCGGGGTCAACAGACACGTACCAGCGACGACACCCAGGACGACTTGTCTTCTTCCACGGCTCACCGACCGAACGTCGGCTATTTCGCCTCCTGCCTGTTTGCCCGCCGCCAACTCCCGACCGACGCCTTCGTCGTCGACTCGGGCGCGACGACTCACATGGTCGCCGACCGCTCCCTGTTCACGACTTATCGTCAAACGGCACACACCAAGATTGGCGGCATTGCCGGCGGTATCACGGCCATTGGTATGGGGGATGTAGCGTTTGTTGCCAACACCGGACACCCGATCACGTTGCGCGGTGTTCTGCACGCGCCGGGCCTTCACGTCAACCTTCTCTCCGTCTCTCGCCTTTGTGACACCGACCGCGTCCGACTCGCTTTCACCAGCGACAGCATCGACATCACCAAGGACGGCCAGGCCATCGCTCACGGTACACGGGTTAACGACGGTCTCTACCTCCTGGACGCGGATCACACCAAATGTCAGCAGCTTGCCTTTCTCTCACGCTCTGAGTCTACCGTGCCCTACTTACCCTCCACCGCTGCCTCGGCCATCTTGCTCCATCCTCTATACAGAAGATGATCGCTGTGGGTTTGCTGGACGGGTTTGGGGCCGGGTACAGTGACAAAGACGTAGAAGAGTTTGTTTGCAATGCTTGCCTTGGTTCCAAAGGCCATCGTCTTCCTTTTCCCGACTCGGAGTCACATTCCCCCGAGAGACTTGGCCTCGTGCACAGCGATGTCCTGTCGTTCCCCACTCCGTCCTTGACCGGGAAACGCTATCTTGTCACCTTCCTTGACGACCACTCTCGCAAACTCTGGGCATACGCAATCGATCACAAAAGCGACGTCTTCCCGACCTTCCAGACTTGGCTCGCCGAAGTGGAGTTAGAAACGAACGCGCGGTTACGGATCCTTCGCACCAACAACGGCGGCGAATACCGATCCAACGCGTTCACGGAGTTCTGCCAGTCCAGGGCATTCGTCGCCAATACTCCATTCCATACACGCCTCAGCAAAACGGTCGTGCCGAACGTGTCAACCTCTCCATTGTCGAGGGCGTCCTCGCCCTCCTTGCCGACTCTCACCTGCCGGCCACCTTTTGGGACGAAGCGGCTGCATACTTCGTTTATTGCAAAAACAGGTGCTCACACTCAGCTTTGGCCAAACATGTGAAACCGCACAACTGCTCAAGCGGTGGTGAGTCTCTGATCGACGGACCAGGGAGACCAGACCAATGAAGTTGCTTAGGATTACACACCTGCTCAAGCGGTGGTGAGTCTCTGATCGACGGACCAGGGAGACCAGACCAATGAAGTTGCTTGGGATTACACACCTGCTCAAGTGCTACAGTAAGTTACCATGGCTATGGAAGGGAGAGAGGAACTAGAAAGTGTAGTGCTCACCTGCTCAAGCGGTGGTGAGTCTCTGATCGACGGACCAGGGAGACCAGACCAATGAAGTTGCTTGAGCAGGAGAGTGAGAAGCGCGGAACCAGTTGGCTGGGGCAAGTGCGCAACCAGGTCCGTGCCCCAGTGCCAAGCGCACGGACCCAGCCAAGAGGCAAGGGGAGCCAGGCAGAGAGTAACTAGGTCCGTGCACTTGATGCAAGTGCACAGACCAAGCCCAGTGATGATAGAGCAGGGTGAAGGACAGGCCAAAAATCACAGAGAGGACAAGACAGAAAGAGGGAGATGATGTGAGAAGGAAGTACAGAGAGTTGTAACTCTCACACCCCCCTACTTCGAACATCAGGGAGCACAGACACCAAGTCGGCCGCGGTGCCGAGCAAAGAGGTCACGAGACAAGGCCTTGGTGAAGATATCCGCCGTCATCTCGCTGGTGGCAATGTATTGGACGACGATGTCGCCCATGGAGACCATATCCCGGACAAAGTGTTCGCGAAGCCGAATGTGTTGAGTGCGAGCATGGAAGACCGGGTTTTTGGTGAGAGCATTGGCACCCTGATTGTCGCCGTAGATGAGGACGGGCTGTGAAGAAGGGAGACCAAGCTCACCAAAGAGTTGACGTAGGAAAATGGCCTCCTTGCCGGCGTGGGACAGAGCAAGGTACTCGGCGTCGCAAGTGGAGTCGGCGACGCGTGACTGTAGACGGGAGGACCAGGAGACGGCGGCACCTGCGTAGGTAAAGTTGTAGCCCATAGTCGATCTGGAGGATAAGAGGCATGCACCCCAATTGCAGTCCGAGTAGCCGACCAAGGGAGCCGGATCACCACAGGTGTAGCGTAAGCCGTGAGATAGGGTGCCGGCAACGTAGCGGAAGGCGTGCTTGATCGCACCCCAGGCAGCAGCAGACGGTGAACGAGAGAAGCGAGCCAGATATCCGACGGTGTAGGCGAGGTTGGGACGTGTATTAGGAGCAATATACCACTGCACCAAAAGGAGAGGCACCTCTCCTTCAGGGAGCGCATATTGTCCTAGAAGTGAGATGGAGGGAGGTTCAACAACGTGTACCGGTAGAAGCATACATAAGAGAGCCGATCGCTTGCAGGTACCGAGTTCGATCCGGGAATGGGGTGGGTTGGAGTTCGACTTCGAGGCGGAGATCGGGCTGCATGGGTGTGGCGACAGAGTGAGCATCGGACATACCGAAGCGAGCAAGAACGTCCTTGAGGTACTGCTCCTGACTGAGAGTGATGGAGCCGTCGTTGGAGCGCCGAATTTGGATGCCGAGGATGTATTCTGCCTGACCAAGTCGTTTGACGCCGTAACGCTGCTCGAGACCATGGAGGGTACGCTCGATCTCTGGGAGAGAAGGGCTGATCATGAGCAAGTCGTCAACGTAGAGCGCAATATAGTGACGCTCATCACCGGCCGCCCGAACGTAAACGCAGTGGTCCGACTCCGTGGCGGTGTAGCCGAGAGCCGACAAGGCAGAGTCGATCTCGTCGTTCCAAATACGTCCAGCCTGGCGCAAGCCGTAGAGAGAGCGGTGCAGCTGGAGAACCTTGCCCGGCATGTAGACTCCATCGGGTACGCGAATGTAGAGTGGCTTGTCCAATTTACCGTGGAGGTAGGCCTTGTCAATGTCGGCCTGATGAATGTGGTAACCATGGACGGCTGCGAGGGCGAGGAGTGCGCGAATGGATGTGAACTTAGCGACGGGTGCGAAGGTCTCGTCAAAATCGATGCCCGAGCGCTGAGAGTCGCCACGGGCAACAAGTCGGCCTTTGTAAGACTTGACCTGACCGTGCTGGTCGCGTTTCGTACGGAAGACGAATCGAGAGCCAAGGATCCTAGCATCTGCAGGCACGAGGGACTCATCAATTGGTGTGAAAGCGGAGAAATTGCGAGAAAGTGAGTCGAATTCGGCCTGGGCAGCTAGACGCCACTCGTCAGCTTGAGGGGTTGCCATGGCAGCACGCCAGTGAGGGGGATCCCGGGCGGGCGCGATCAGTTCCGTCGAGTCCGTAGGCGCGGTGTTGAGCAAGGCGACGACACCGGAGGCAAGGTGGGCGACAGGTGGAGGCGAGTGGAGGGCGTCGTCCAGGTCGTCGGGGAATTCAGGTGCGAGACAGACGGAAGCGATATCGCCCGAGCGTGGCAAGAGGTCGATAGGGTCGGGGGACTCGGATCGAGCGGGCGAGGACGGCGCGGGCAACGGACGTGGCACCACCGGTCGAGGGGATGGACAAGGCGTGGAGATTGCCGAGTCAGAGCTGCCCTGGTCAGAGGCGTGGGTGTCGGGGAGTCCTGGTCAGGGAGGCCACCCGTACGGTTGATGAGGGAGCCTTGGTCAGAGGCAGGGAGAGAGCCTTGGTTGGAGGCAGGAGAGCCTTGGTCAGAGGCAGGGCGCGCGCGTGAGTCCTGGTCAGGGAGGACGCGGGCGGGGAGTGGACGGCGCGGGCCTTGGTCAAAGGCAGCGGGCGCGGGTCCTGGGGGCTCGGCACGAGGCGCAAGAGAGAGAGGGGAAGCAACGAGCGACGGCTCAAAGTGGTCTACCTGGTCGGGGTGAATGTCGGCGGCCACAGGAAGTGGAGTGGTGCCAGTGTGGGTGTCGACCACGCTCTGCAAGGCAGGGAACTCGGATTCACGAAAGACGACGTTGCGACTGAGGAGGATTTTGCGTGTAGCCGGGTCGAATAGGCGATACGCCTTCGCGTGGTCGTCGAGCCCTACGAACATGAGCGGCACAGCCTTGGGATCGAGGGCGGCGCGCTTAACCGAGGGAAGGTAGTGCCACGCACGACAACCGAAGGCACGTAATGAGGATACATCCGGTGCAATGCCATACCAACGAGTGTCAGGGATATCACCGCGAATGCCTGCGTGCGGCATCAAGTTCTTGCAGTGTACGAAGTACGCGGCGGCCTCAGCCCAGAGGCGCGTGTCAGCACCTGCCGAGTAGAGTAAAGCAAGGATACCCTCTTTGATGGTGCGGTTGGTGCGTTCAACACGTCCATTTTGTTGAGGGGTGTACGGAATAGTGAGCTCGCGACGTATACCCTTGGCCACACAGAAATCGACAAAGTTCCGAAGAGTGAACTCGCCACCATTGTCGGAGCGAATAGTCTATAAGACGATCACCACAACTGTCAGGAGAGGTTGAGAGTCGAACAGCAGTGATGAAAAGGAAGCTAAGAAACAAAAGAGGGGCCCGCGCTGGGATAGGCCCAGCCGCGGGTGAAATCGCTAGGGCGCTGAGGCAGCTGCGCGCGTCTAAGTCGCCACCTCAAGGGGCGGCCTAGCAGGCGCGCGCCCGAGTCCGCTGGCGCCTGCTCGCTGAGGCAGTCGCGCGCGCCTAAGTCCCCACCGCAAGGGGCGGGCTAGCGGTGCGCGCGACGACCGAGGCCCCTCTGTCGAGCTGAGAGTGGACTCTTCACACCCCCCCCACGCGAATGCGAGGCAGACCCGAGGCGCGGGTGTCGAGTGCGAAGACCGAGGGCGTAGCAGTGCGTCGAGAACACCTTAGGGCCGAGAGCCTTGGTGAAGATGTCGGCCACCATGTCGCTGGTTCCAACATGCGAGAGTGAGATGTCGCCCCGATTCACCATGTCCCGAACAAAGTGCTCGCGCAAGCGTATGTGTCGCGTGCCGGAGACACGGACAGGGTCGTGGGCGACTGCTGCAGCGGCTTCGTTGTCAGTAAAGATGTGAGCCGGTGCAACAGGTTGGACATGAAGCTCTTCGAGTAGCTGACTGAGGTAGATCCCTTCCTTGCCAGCATGCGAGAGAGCGAGGTACTCGGCGTCGGTGGTAGAGTCGGCCACTCGAGATTGGCGCTTGGACGACCAGGACACGGCGGAACCGGCGATGTAGAAGACGTAGCCCATGGTGGAGATTGACGTATCAACGCATGCCCCCCAGTTCGCGTCGGAGTAGCCCACTACACCCGTGATCCGAGCCTGGCCGCGAGTATATACCAGTTCATCGCGATACGTGGCCCGGAGGTAGCGTAAGATGTGCTTGACGGCAATCCAGTGGCGACGTCCGGGGTTGTTGGCGAAACGGGCCAGGTAGGATACAGCGAAGGCGATGTCGGGGCGGGTACCAAGTGAAATGTAGAGGAGAGAGCCGATTGCCTGTAGATACCAAGATCTGATCCGTTCGGTGGCTTGACCCGGGATGGCAGTGAGCGAAAGGCCGGGGGTCATTGGGACTGTAGTTCCGCGAGTCGTAGTGTCGAAATGGAATCGAGCAAGCACGTCCATGATATACCGTTCCTGAGACAGGGCGACAGATCCGTCATCAAGCCGCCTGATCTGGATGCCGAGGATGTACTCTGCCGGGCCTAGTCGCTTGACACCGTAGCGTTGTTCAAGGCCCGAGATGACACGTTCGATTTCGGCGAGGTCCGGGCTGATCATCAGAAGATCGTCGACGTATAGCGCGATGTAGTGTGGGTGGTGCCGATCGTCGAGCCGAGAGTATACGCAGTGATCGGTGCCCGTCGCCGTGTAACCAAGGTCGCGAAGCGACGCGTCGATGTGTCGATTCCAGATTCGGCCAGCCTGCTTGAGCCCGTAGATGGAGCGTCGCAGTCGGAGCACCTTGTCGCCAGGAAGATCGAAGCCTCGCGGTGCCGTCATCCAGATGTCGTGGTCGAGGTCGCCGTGGAGGTAGGCTTTGTCGATGTCCGCTTGGTGCACATGGAGGCCGTTGGTGGCCGCCAGCGCAAGGAGGGAGCGTATCGAAGAGAAGCGTGCGACCGGTGCGAAGGTTTCGTTGAAGTCAATGCCGTCCCGTTGCCGATTGCCCTGCGCTACCAGCCGTGCCTTGTGTCCGGTGATCTCGCCGAGTGCATTCCTTTTTGTTTTCCAGACGAACTTGGATGTTACGACAGTCGCGCCCGCAGGTACTGTAGAACGATCATCAATGGTGAAGACCTTGAAGTCGTCGCGCATGGAATTGAACTCATCGGCAGCGGCCTTAGCCCATACCTCACGTTTGTTGCCCGACATCGCTTCTCGCCAGGTTTGTGGGTCGCTCGTAATGGATTTGACGGGTTCGATGGCCTCGGTGTCAGAGGTGTCGTCGTCAGTCGCAATGAACGCGCGGTGATGGCGAGTGAGGAAATCGATTTCGTCCGGTGACTCGTCGCGAGAGTGGCGCCCAATGAGATCGAGCTCGTCGGGCGACTCCTCAGCCGATGCGGGTTCGCGGTACGTGCTGAAGTCTGGGGTTGTGCATCCAGCGGGTCGGGGGAGCCTGGGGCTGTGAGCCGATGAGGTCAAGAGGATCGGCGGAGTATTCAGAGTCAACCGGTGAGACCGAAGGTGACGACGACGCAGCAGACGATGGCGAGGACGCGGGCGATGGCGCATGCGACGGTGACGAGGCCGGCTCAGGGGACGGTGACGAGGACGGCGCAGGCGACGGTGACGAGGGCGATTCGGCATCTGTGGAATTAAGTAAGGATCCGCCAGTGTACCCTGGGGCCACGTCAACGGCGCTCATGGAAGAATCATCAAGAGGGGATGAGACGTCCATGTGCGCCGACCTTACTAGTGGGGTCCATGACTTGACGGTGGTTTGAGGGTCGGCGAAGGGAGCGCTGGCGAAGTGCGTGTCATCGTCTGGCTCGGCGGAATCGCAACGTAACCCGGGGAATTCGGTGTCGAGGAAGGTAGCATTTCTGCCCAGGGTGACCTTCTTTGTTGTAGTGTCGTAGAAGCGGAAGGCTTTGGAACCCAGGTCGTAGCCGGTGAACAGGACGCGAACCGCTTTCGGGTCGAGTTTAGAGCGAAGTTCGGGCGCGACCGTGAGCCAAGCCGCACAGCCGAACGGGTGAAGCGCGGAGGCTGTGGTGCGTCCGCCCTGCCAGACCGAGTTCGGTGTTGCCTTGTCGAGAGCCGAGTGTTGAACCAGGTTCTTGCAGTAAACGAAGTAAGCCGCAGCCTCCTCCCAGAATGTCTTGGGTAGATGGGCGTCCGCTAGAAGGGCAAGGATACCTTCGACGATGGAACGATTGACCCGCTCCGCCCGACCGTTTTGTTGAGGCGTGCGAGGGATAGAGTACTGTCGACGCGTACCTCGCGCCTTGCAGAACTCCGTGAAAGCTCTCGAGCAATACTCGCCACCATTGTCGGTTCGGAGGACCTTCAGTGTTGTACCTGTCTCGAGCTCGACCTCGGCAAGCCAAGTCTTGAACACGCTGAAGACTTCGCTTTTATGTCCAATCGCGTAGGCCCATAGTTTGCGCGAGTAGTCGTCGAGGAACGTGACCAGGTATCGTTTGCCAGTCAAGGACTGCTCCGGGAGGGAAAGCACATCGCTGTGTACCAGGCCGAGTCTCTCGGATGAGTGCGAATCCGAATCGGGGAAAGGAAGGCGGTGACCCTTTGCGCTGAGGCAAGCATTGCAGACAAACTTCTCTACCTCTTCGTCACTATATCCGGCCCCGAGACCCTCCAGCAAACCAGCGGCAACCATCTTCTGTATGGACGACGGTGCGAGATGGCCGAGGCAGCGGTGGAGAGTCAGCAGGGGCACGGAAGACTGTGAACGAGAGAGGAGAGCAAGATGCTGACATTTGGAATGATCAGCGTCCAGCAAGTAGAGTCCCTCGTCGAGCCTCGTGCCTTCAGCGATGTTGTTGCCGTCTCTGGTGATGTCAATGCCGTGTTTCGTGAAGGCAACACGGACGTCGTCGGTGTCGCAAAGTCGAGAGACCGAGAGGAGATTGACAAACAGGCCGGGAGTGTGCAGCACGCCAGTGAGCGTGATCGGATGGCCCGAGGCAGCAACGAAGGCGATGTTTCCCGTTCCAATGGCGTTGATGCCCCCTGCAATGCCTCCAATCTTTGTGGGAGCGATGTGGCGATAGGTCGTGAACAGCGACTTGTCCGAGACCATGTGCGAGGTGGCCCCCGAGTCAACAACGAAAGAGTTGGTGCGAAGCTGGCGGCGACGTGCGAGAAAACCGGTGGCGATACATCCGACATGGTGTTGCGAGTCGGCGGTCGAGTTCGCCGTGTCGGCCTTTTTGCCGTTCTCGAGAGCCTTTTTGCAGTCGAAAGACCAGTGATTCTGCTTGCAGGAGCGACAGGGTCCTGGCGGCGGGTGTTTGGCTCTCACAGGGCACTCCGCCACACGGTGCGAAGGGCTGCGACAGGCGAGACACTTGGGACGGGTAGGACGTGACGACGACGAGGCAAGAAGGGCCGATTGGGTGCTGGGGACGTTGGTGGACCGGAGTTGAACACGCATGCGGTCGGCGAGCGAATCGATGGCAGGAAGAGCTCGTTGAGTGCGCTGTTCATCGGTGAATGACGCCTTGAAACTCTCGAGGGACGGGTGAGCGATGGCGAGGAGGAGTGTGGCAAGAACATCGTTGATAGTGGTCTTTGTATCTGTGATTTCTTGCGCAATAGCTTTGAACTCCATGATCCAGCCGTCGAATTCGCCAACGGTGCCAGGCATGGGCCGGAAACTCCATAGTCGGGAGAAGAGCTCGAGCGTGCGAGTGGCGTCGTCAGGAGCATACCGCGATTTCAGCGTCGAGTACATTTTGGGCGCTGTGAGGTCAGCGGTAGGGATTGCGTCGAGGACTGCCGAGACTTCGGCCGAGTCGATCGAGTTCGCAAGAAGCTCGCGGGCCACGACATCGCGGGCGGAGCGTTGTGAAGGGGTCCAGTCGACGGGCACGATGCCGTCGAGGACGTACGAGCGGATGTCGTCCGCTAGGCACAGGCGAAGTTGGCGTGTCCAACTTGCAAATGTCTTTGGCCCATCCAAGCGTGCGTGCTTGGGAAAGGCGGGGCGGGTGGTACTAGACGACGTGGTGGTCGTGACAGTGCCGGACGCTGCAGCGGTGAGACCCGACAGCAGCGATGTAAGGGCGGCAAGCTGGTCGGCGGGAAATGTCGGGTGGACACCCGTCGCTAGGGTGGCGACGTGTCGTCCATGCCAGCGGTAGGTCGTTGGGCTTATAACCTATAAGACGATCACCACAACTGTCAGGAGAGGTTGAGAGTCGAACAGCAGTGATGAAAAGGAAGCTAAGAAACAAAAGAGGGGCCCGCGCTGGGATAGGCCCAGCCGCGGGTGAAATCGCTAGGGCGCTGAGGCAGCTGCGCGCGTCTAAGTCGCCACCTCAAGGGGGCGGCCTAGCAGGCGCGCGCCCGAGTCCGCTGGCGCCTGCTCGCTGAGGCAGTCGCGCGCGCCTAAGTCCCCACCGCAAGGGGGCGGGCTAGCGGTGCGCGCGACGACCGAGGCCCCTCTGTCGAGCTGAGAGTGGACTCTTCACATAGTCTTGACCCGGTCACCCGTGACGTTCTCTACCTCAAGAATCCAGGCGCGGAGACGGTGAAAGACGTCACTTTTGTGAGTGAGGAGGATGCACCAATGTTTGCGGGTGTAGTCGTCGACAATCACAAGCATGTAGCGATGACCGCCGAAGCTGGCCCGAGGCATTTGGGCGACGTTGACGTGGACGAGGTCCAGGCGACCGGACGCAATGGACTTGGAACGAGCAAAAGGGAGGGCATGCGCTTTGGAAGCGAGACAAGCATTGCAATTGAAAGACCTAACCTCTTCCTCTGAATATACCCAATCCACCCCAGTGACCAAACCTTTCTGCACGACGTATGAGACAATCACCACTACTGTCAGGAGAGGTCGATTGTTGAACAGAAGTGGTCTATTTCAGCATACCTATGAGACAATCACCACTACTGTCAGGAGAGGTCGATTGTTGAACAGAAGTGGTGAGAGGGAAGCTAAGAAATAGAAAGGGGACCCGCGCTGGGATAGGCCCAGTCGCGGGTGAAGTTGCTAGCGCGCTAACGCAGTCTAGCGCGCTAACGCAGTCGCGCGCGCCTAAGTCCCCACCGCAAGGGGGCGGCCTAGTGGGCACGCGCACGGACCCACCCGGCGCTGGCGCGCTGAGTCAGTCGCGCGCGTCTAAGTCCCCAGCGCAGGGGGCGGGCTAGCGGGTGCGCGCACCGACCGAGGCGCCTCTGCCGAGCTGAGAGTGGACTTGTCACACCCCCCCCACGCGAATGCGAGGCAGACCCAAGCCGTGGATGTCGAGTGCGCAAGCCGAGAGCATAGCAATGCATGGAAAAAATCTTCGGGCCAAGTGCCTTGGTAAAAATGTCGGCCACCATGTTGCTTGTCCCCACGTGCGAAAGAGAAATCTCACCCCGATTCACCATGTCCCGAACGAAGTGCTCACGCAGACGGATATGTCGAGTCCCGGATGCGCGGACAGGGTCCCGTGCGACGGCGGCAGCAGCTTCGTTGTCAGTGTAGATGTGAGTGGGGATACCGGACTGGACATGGAGCTCCTCAAGCAGCTGACTGAGGTAGATCCCTTCCTTGCCAGCATGCAAGAGAGCGAGGTATTCCGCGTCGGTGGTAGAGTCGGCGACCCGCGATTGACGCTTGGAGGACCAGGACACAGCGGAGCCGGCAATGTAGAAGACAAAACCCATGGTGGAGACCGATGTGTCGACGCAGGCACCCCAGTTGGCATCGGAGTAACCTACCACGCCCTTGATGTCCGTCTTACCACGAGTGTAGAGAAGCTCGTCGCGATAAGTGGCTCGGAGGTAGCGTAGGACGTGCTTGACGGCAATCCAATGGCGCTGACCCGGGTTGTTGGCGAAGCGGGCCAGGTAAGATACGGCGAAGGCGATGTCGGGGCGAGTGCCAAGCGAGATGTAGAGGAGCGAGCCGATTGCCTGTAGATACCACGACCTGATCTGTTCCGTGCCTTGGCCCGGAATGGCGGTGAGCGAAAGACCGGGGGTCATGGGGATGGTAGCGCCGCGAGTCGTAGTGTCGAAGTGGAACCGAGCGAGCACGTCCATGATGTACCGTTCCTGGCATAGGGCGATAGAGCCGTCGTTGAGACGCCTGATCTGGATGCCGAGGATGTACTCGGCCGGTCCAAGGCGTTTGACACCGTAACGTTGTTCCAGGCCCGAGATGACGCGTTCGATTTCGGCCAGGTCCGGGCTGATCATCAGAAGGTCGTCGACGTACAGGGCGATGTAGTGTGGGCGTTGCCGATCGTCGAGCCGAGAGTAGACGCAGTGATCGGTGCCTGTTGCCGTGTAACCGAGGTCGCGAAGCGAAGCGTCGATGTGTCGATTCCAGATTCGGCCGGCCTGTTTGAGCCCGTAGATGGAGCGTCGCAGCCGAAGCACCTTGTCGCTGGGAAGGTCGAAGCCGCGCGGTGCCGTCATGCAGATGTCGTGATCGAGGTCGCCGTGAAGATAGGCTTTGTCGATGTCCGCTTGGTGTACATGCAGGCCGTTGGCAGCCGCGAGCGCGAGGAGTGAGCGTATCGAAGAGAAGCGTGCGACCGGTGCGAAGGTTTCAGTGAAGTCGATGCCGTCACGTTGGCGATTGCCTTGCGCGACCAGCCGTGCCTTGTGTCCAGTGATCTCGCCGAGTGCGTTCCGTTTTGTTTTCCAGACGAATTTGGACGATACGATGGTCGCGCCCGCAGGTACTGTAGAACGGTCATCAATGGTGAAGACCTTGAAGTCGTCGCGCATGGAATTGAACTCATCGGCAGCGGCCTTGGCCCATACCTCACGTTTGTCGCCCGACATCGCTTCTCGCCAGGTCTGTGGGTCGCTCGTAATGGATTTGACAGGTTCGATGGCCTCGGTGTCAGAGTTGTCGTCGTCAGTCGCAATGAACGCGCGGTGATGGCGAGTGAGGAAATCGATTTCGTCCGGGGACTCGTCGCGAGAGTGGCGTCCAATGAGGTCGAGTTCGTCGGGCGACTCCTCAGCCGATGCGGGCTCGCGGTACGTGCTGAAGTCTGGGAGTGGGGTGTCCATTGGGTCGAGGGGAGCCTGGGGCTGTGATCCGATGAGGTCAAGAGGATCGGCGGAGTATTCAGATTCAGTGGGTAAGGCCGAAGGTGACGACGATGCAGCCAACGACGGTGAGGGCGCGAACGATGGTGCAGCCGAAGGGGACGAGGCCGGCTCAGGAGACAGTGACGAGGACGGCGCAGGCGACGGTGACGCGGGCGATTCGGCATCTGTGGAATTAAGTAAGGATCCGCCAGTGTACCCTGGGGCCACGTCAACGGCGCTCATGGAAGAATCATCAAGAGGGGATGAGACGTCCATGTGCGCCGACCTTACTAGTGGGGTCCATGACTTGACGGTGGTTTGAGGGTCGGCGAAGGGAGCGCTGGCGAAGTGCGTGTCATCGTCTGGATCGGCAGAGTCGCCACATAACCCGGGGAATTCGGTGTCGAGGAAGGTGGCATTTCTGCCCAGGGTGACCTTCTTTGTTGTAGTGTCGTAGAAGCGGAAGGCTTTGGAAGCCAAGTCGTAGCCGGTGAACAGAACGCGAACCGCTTTCGGGTCGAGTTTAGAGCGAAGTTCGGGCGCGACCGTGAGCCAAGCCGCACAGCCGAACGGGTGAAGCGCGGAGGCTGTAGTGCGTCCGCCCTGCCAGACCGAGTTCGGTGTTGCCTTGTCGAGAGCTGAGTGTTGAACCAGGTTCTTGCAGTAAACGAAGTAAGCCGCAGCCTCCTCCCAGAATGTCTTGGGTAGATGGGCGTCGGCCAGAAGGGCAAGAATACCTTCAACAATGGAACAATTGACCCGCTCCGCCCGACCGTTTTGTTGAGGCGTGCGAGGGATAGAGTATTGTCGATGCGTACCTCGCACCTTGCAGAACTCCGTGAATGCTCTCGAGCAATACTCGCCACCATTGTCAGTTCGGAGGACCTTCAGTGTTGCACCTGTCTCGAGCTCGACCTCGGCAAGCCAAGTCTTGAACACACTGAAGACTTCGCTTTTATGTCCGATTGCGTAGGCCCACAGTTTGCGCGAGTAGTCGTCGAGGAACGTGACCAGGTATCGTTTGCCAGTCAAGGAACGCTCCGGGAGGGAAAGCACATCGCTGTGTACCAGGCCGAGTCTCTCGGATGAGTGCGAATCCGAATCGGGGAAAGGAAGACGATGGCCCTTGGCACTAAGGCAAGCATTGCAGACAAACTTCTCTACCTCTTCGTCACTATATCCGGCCCCGAGACCCTCCAGCAAACCAGCGGCAACCATCTTCTGTATGGACGACGGTGCGAGATGGCCGAGGCAGCGGTGGAGAGTCAGCAGGGGCACGGAAGACTGTGAACGAGAGAGGAGAGCAAGATGCTGACATTTGGAATGATCAGCGTCCAGCAAGTAGAGTCCCTCGTCGAGCCTCGTGCCTTCAGCGATGTTGTTGCCGTCTCTGGTGATGTCAATGCCGTGTTTCGTGAAGGCAACACGACGTCGTCGGTGTCGCAAAGTCGAGAGACCGAGAGGAGATTGACGAACAGGCCGGGAGTGTGCAGCACGCCAGTGAGCGTGATCGGATGGCCCGAGGCGGCAACGAAGGCAATGTTTCCCGTTCCGATGGCGTTGATGCCCCCTGCAATGCCTCCAATCTTTGTGGGAGCGATGTGGCGATAGGTCGTGAACAGCGACTTGTCCGAGACCATGTGCGAGGTGGCCCCCGAGTCAACGACGAAAGAGTTGGTGCGAAGCTGGCGGCGACGAGCGAGAAGACCGGTGGCGATACATCCGACATGGTGTTGCGAGTCGGCGGTCGAGTTCGCCGTGTCGGCCTTTTTGCTGTTCCGAGAGCCTTTTTGCAGTCGAAAGACCAGTGATTCTGCTTGCAGGAGCGACAGGGTCCTGGCGGCGGGTGTGTCGCTCTCACAGGGCACTCCGCCACACGGTGCGAAGGGCTGCGACAGGCGAGACACTTGGGACGTGTAGGACGTGACGACGACGAGGCAAGAAGGGCCGATTGGGTGCTGGGGACGTTGGTGGACCGGAGTTGAACACGCATGCGGTCGGCGAGCGAATCGATAGCAGGGAGAGATCGTTGAGTGCGCTGTTCATCGGTGAACGACGCCTTGAAACTCTCGAGGGACGGGTGAGCGATGGCGAGGAGGAGTGTGGCGAGAACATCGTTGATCGTGGTCTTCGTATCGATGATTTCTTGCGCAATAGCTTTGAACTCCATGATCCAGCCGTCAAATTCGCCAACGGTGCCGGGCATGGGCCGGAAACTCCACAGTCGGGAGAAGAGCTCGAGCGTGCGAGTGGCGTCGTCAGGAGCATACCGCGATTTCAGCGTCGAGTACATTTTGGGCGCTGTGAGGTCGGCGGTAGGGATTTGGTCGAGGACTGCCGAGACGTCGGCTGAGTCGATCGAGTTCGCTAGGAGCTCACGTGCCACGACATCGCGGGCAGAGCGGTGCGAAGGTGTCCAGTCGGCGGGCACAATCCCGTCGAGGACGTATGAGCGGATGTCGTCCGCGAGGCAGAGGCGAAGCTGGCGTGTCCAGCTCGCAAACGTCTTGGGCCCATCCAAGCGTGCGTGCTTGGGAAAGGCGGGGCGAGAGGTGCCGGACGACGTGGCGGATGTGGCAGTGGTGAGACCCGACAGCAGCGACGTAAGTGCGGCGAGCTGTTCGGCGGGGATCGTTGGGTGGGCACCCGTCGTTAGGGGCGACGACGTGTCCATGCCAGCGGTAGGTCGATGGGCGAATAACCTATGAGACAATCACCACTACTGTCAGGAGAGGTCGATTGTTGAACAGAAGTGGTCTATTTCAGCATACCTATGAGACAATCACCACTACTGTCAGGAGAGGTCGATTGTTGAACAGAAGTGGTGAGAGGGAAGCTAAGAAATAGAAAGGGGACCCGCGCTGGGATAGGCCCAGTCGCGGGTGAAGTTGCTAGCGCGCTAACGCAGTCGCGCGCGCCTAAGTCCCCACCGCAAGGGGGCGGCCTAGTGGGCACGCGCACGGACCCACCCGGCGCTGGCGCGCTGAGTCAGTCGCGCGCGTCTAAGTCCCCAGCGCAGGGGGGCGGGCTAGCGGGTGCGCGCACCGACCGAGGCGCCTCTGCCGAGCTGAGAGTGGACTTGTCACACGACGCTCTTGAGTTGCGCGACGGGTAAATGCGCGAAGCGACGGTGCATAGTCAGTAAGGAAACTCTGTGAGGGGTGGCTAGGAGGGCATTGGGCATACAGGGTGAAGGTGCGACAGTTAACGCGTATAGGTCATTTGCGATTGCTTGTGCCGTGGCGACGACGGTGCCTGAGGAGTTGCGGATCGTGGCGCGGCCGGAACCGAAGGAGGTGGTGAAGCCGAGTCGATCCAGACGGCGGACCGATAATAAGTTGCACGGGAGCGAAGGTACCAAGAGGACGTCGGTCGCTACAACGGGGCCAGCTGACGTCGAGAGGCAGACGGAGCCACAACCGGTGGACGGAAGAGAACCGGCAACTCCAGCAACGTGCGGGCCAGCGAACGGCCGGAGGGTGGAGAAGAGCTGGCTGTCGTTGGCCATGTGGCGATTAGCGCCGGAGTCGAGGAGCCAAGCCGACTTAGGAAAGGAAGACGGGGTGGCGAGGAGGCACGCTGTGAAGGTGGCGGGTTCTGACTTCTCGTCGACGGCAGGGGAGGTGACGGCAGGAGAGGCGACGGCGCGGGAACCCTTCTTGTGATTTCGCGAAGTCGCTCCGGCGGCAGCCTTGCGGGCGCGGAAGGCGGCGGCCCAGGCGGTGTCGGGACAGTCCCGAAGCCAGTGCATCTTTCGGCAAGAGGGGTTGGGGCAAGGGCTATGGGGAACGCGTTGCTGAGAGGTGGTAGTGGCGGCAACGGGGGAGTCGACCGGACGAGCCTTGATCTCGCGGTAGATACGGTCGAGGATCTCGGCGGCAGGGGCAGTGTACGGGATGTGCCCTGAGAGTTGACAAACGTAGTGCGCCAGGCGGAGAGGGAGGAGGGCATCCGGGCGAGCAAGTGTGACGCTAGTAGGGAGTCCGTCGTCACCTTTGAGTCGTCGAGGAGGCGGGAGTCGTTCTCGAATCGGTCACGAAACTGAAGGAACTCGTCGACGGTGTCGGGCATAGGGTCGGGACTGAAGAGTCGAGAGATGACAGGGAGAAGATCGACCGCCGAAACAGCGCCATATCGCATGCGCAGAGCTACCCAAATCTTGTGACCGCTGCGAGGGTCGCCGAAGTATTGCGAGAGGCCGGGAAGAACCATCCGAGGGTCGACGGCGGCGCAGATCGAGGCGCGGGCGTAGTGATCCCATAATGAAACGTAAGATGGCGGCCAGGACGACGAAGGGACGCCAGACTGAAGGTAGTCGATAACGTCGGAGGGCAGACGGGAGCATAGCGTCAGGACCCAGTCTTGATAGCCGTTGGTGTCGCGCAGAAGGTCGGAAACAGCGAAGGCTGCGACCTGTGTGGGAGGGCGCGGTGGGGGGACCGCGAGCGTTAAGGACTTGGTGTCGTCGGACATGCCAGGCGTTAAGGACTTGGCGTCGTCGGACATGCCAGGCGTGCAGGGTGCAGGGCGAGGCTGAGTCGTGCGAAGCGCGAAAAAAAAAAAACGACGACGAGGGCGGGCACGGAGGTGACCGCGCTGGTAGCTTGTTGTGGCTTATAACCTGTGAAACCGCACAACTGCTCAAGCGGTGGTGAGTCTCTGATCGACGGACCAGGGAGACCAGACCAATGAAGTTGCTTAGGATTACACACCTGCTCAAGTGCTACAGTAAGTTACCATGGCTATGGAAGGGAGAGAGGAACTAGAAAGTGTAGTGCTCACCTGCTCAAGCGGTGGTGAGTCTCTGATCGACGGACCAGGGAGACCAGACCAATGAAGTTGCTTGAGCAGGAGAGTGAGAAGCGCGGAACCAGTTGGCTGGGGCAAGTGCGCAACCAGGTCCGTGCCCCAGTGCCAAGCGCACGGACCCAGCCAAGAGGCAAGGGGAGCCAGGCAGAGAGTAACTAGGTCCGTGCACTTGATGCAAGTGCACAGACCAAGCCCAGTGATGATAGAGCAGGGTGAAGGACAGGCCAAAAATCACAGAGAGGACAAGACAGAAAGAGGGAGATGATGTGAGAAGGAAGTACAGAGAGTTGTAACTCTCACAAAACAGACCCCACAATTCGTTTGGAACGGCCAACGCACCACGGCCACCGCCCTTCACCCGTTCGGCTGCGCGGCCTGGCTCACAGTCGCGCCGGACCTTCGCAGCAAGCTCGACCCCAAGGCCGCGCGCGTGATTTTCACTGGTTACGACCTCGCCTCCAAGGCTTTCCGTTTCTTCGACCATTCCACCAACAAGGTTGTGCTTGGCCGAAATGCCACCTTCCTCGACGACGACTTTCCCGGCCTACCAGTCAGCACGCCCGTCGATGCGGACGACGCCGAACGCCAGTTCATCATTCCCGCCGACACGCACGCCCCCGCCGACACGCACGCCCCCGCCGACACGCACGCCCCCGCCGACACGCCCGCCCCCCGCCGTCAAGATGAGGACCCCACTAGTAAGGTCGGCGCACATGGACGTCTCATCCCCCCTTGATGATTCTGCCATGAGCGCCGTTGACGTGGCCCCAGGGTACACTGGCGGATCCTTACTTAATTCTACAGATACCAGCCCCTCGTCGTCTCCGTCGTTCGCCCCGTTTTTGTCTCCCGCCACGTCCTCGGCCGGGGACCGTCCATCGATGACTCGGATGATCCGCTTGACCTCCTGAACTCCGACACCGCGGTTTGCCTCAACCTGATGGACGTACATCGATCCGACGACGACACCTCGGTGACACCCACGCCCGCCGCTGCCGCCTGGCAGCCCCCGATGACGACTCTCCTGATGAGATCGATTTCCTCTCTCGCCATCATCGCGCTTTCATCGCCACGGACGACGACGACCCCGCCCTCGAAGCCATTGAACCCGTCAAATCGATCACTAGCGATCCCCAGACCTGGCGTGAAGCGATGTCCAGCGACGAGCACGACCTCTGGGCTCAAGCTGCCTCAGACGAGTTCACCGCCATGCGTGACGATTTCAAGGTGTTCACCATCGAGCCCCGCTCCTCAGTACCGCCGGGCGCCACCATCGTCACCTCCAAATTCGTCTGGAAGACCAAGCGCGATGCACAGGGTGATATCACAGGGCGGAAGGCACGCCTTGTTGCACAGGGAAATCGCCAGCGCGACGGCATCGACTTCTCGGAGACGTTCGCACCCGTCGCCCGTTTCTCCTCCATTCGCTGCCTTCTCGCCCTTGCCGCTGCCAATGGCTACCACGTTCATCAGGCCGACATCGACAAGGCTTACCTTCACGGCGAGCTCGATCACAATATCTGGATGACGACGCCACGAGGCTTCGACTTCCCGGGCGACAAGGTTCTCCGGCTGCGACGCTCGATCTACGGTCTTAAGCAGGCCGGTCGCATCTGGAATCGCCACATCGACACATCACTTCGAAGTCTTGGGTACAAGGCAACGGGCACTGATCACTGCATTTACTCTCGCATTGATGATCAGAAGCAGCCCCATTATATCGCATTGTATGTCGACGATCTCCTCATTGTCAGCCCCGCCCTCGACGAGATCGAGCGTGTCATCTACGGCCTCGAACAACGATACGGCGTCAAACGGCTCGGCCCCGCAGAATACATCCTCGGCATCCAGATTCGACGCCTGGAAGACGGCTCCATTGCTCTATCCCAGGAGCGCTACATCATGGACGTGCTCGCCCGCTTCCACTTCGACACCACAACGCGCGGCGCTACGGTGCCAATGACGCCCGGCCTCTCGCTCACGGCTGTACCGGGTCAGGGAACGGAACGCATTCGGTCGTGGTACCTGCAAGCCATCGGCTCCCTCCTATACATTTCACTTGGCACTCGGCCCGACATTGCCTTCGCCGTCTCGTACCTGTCCCGGTTCGCCAACAACCCCGGCCGCCGCCATTGGATTGCCGTCAAACACGTCCTTCGCTACCTTCGCGCTACGTACCGCGATGAGCTACTCTACGCCTGTGGCCCCGCCAAAATTACGGGTGTGGTTGGCTATTCTGATGCGAACTGGGGTGCCTGCGTCGACACGTCCATCTCCACAATGGGCTTCGTCTTTTACTTGGCCGGCTCCGCCATCTCTTGGTCATCGAAGCGTCAGACTCGGGTAGCAGATTCCACCACTGATGCCGAATACCTCGCCTTGTCGCATGCTGGTAAGGAAGCGATTTACCTTACGCAACTCCTCTCCGAGCTCCACGTTCGCCCGGTCGATGCAGCCCACATTTTCACCGACAACGAGGCCGCCGCCGCCGTCGCTCACGACCCCGTTCGCACTTCGGGCACTCGACACATACGCCTCCGCGAGCACTTTGTCCGCGACATGGTCAACCAAGGCGAGACCTCTCTCTCACACGTCGGCACAGCCAACATGGTTGCAGACATATTCACCAAGGCGCTAGGTCCCAAGATTTTCGGTGCACATTGCTATACTCTAGGTCTCCGGACGCGTCACCCACGGCTCAAGTCTACCTCGCGTTCGCGTGGGGGGGGTGTGAAGAATCCACTCTCCGCTCGGCTCAGGACTTAGGCGCGCGGATCGAGCCGGGCGCATCGACACAGGTCTTAGGCGCGCTGAGCGAGCCGGGCGCATCGGCAGAGGACTTAGGCGCGCGGAACGAGCCAGGCGCGCCGGCTCAGGTCTTAGGCGCGCGGAGCGAGCCTGGGACTTAAGCGCAGGGAACGAGCCTGGCCCAAGGGTTAAGCCAAGGGTCCCAGGCTGAGGACTTGAGGCGCGCGGCTCCCATACTGTTAGCTTCCTATTCATCACTCTTGGCTATAACTACATCGCTGACGTAGTAGAGTTGATCGAATAGGTATGTTGTAATATTCATCACTCTTGGCTATAACTACATCGCTGACGTAGTAGAGTTGATCGAATACGCTAGGCCGCCCCTTGAGGTGGCGACTTAGACGCGCGCAGCTGCCTCAGCGCCCTAGCGATTTCACCCGCGGCTGGGCCTATCCCAGCGCGGGCCCCTCTTTTGTTTCTTAGCTTCCTTTTCATCACTGCTGTTTGACTCTCAACCTCTCCTGACAGTTGTGGTGATCGTCTTATAGGTTATAAGCCCAACGAGCTACCGCTGGCATGGACGACCCGTCGCCACCCCTAGCGACGGGTGTCCGCCCAACATTTCCCGCCGACCAGCTTGCCGCCCTTACATTGCTGCTGTCGGGTCTCACCGCTGCCGCGTCCGGCACTGTCACAACCACCACGTCGTCTAGTACCACCCGCCCCGCCTTTCCCAAGCACGCACGCTTGGATGGGCCAAAGACATTTGCAAATTGGACACGCCAACTTCGCCTGTGCCTAGCGGACGACATCCGCTCGTACGTCCTCGACGGCATCGTGCCCGTCGACTGGACCCTTCACAACGCTCCGCCCGCAATGTCGTGGCCCGCAAGCTTCTTGCGAACTCGAACGACTCGGCCGAAGTCTCGGCAGTCCTTGACGCAATCCCTACCGCTGACCTCACAGCGCCCAAAATGTACTCGACGCTGAAATCGCGGTATGCTCCTGACGACGCCACTCGCACGCTCGAGCTCTTCTCCCGACTATGGAGTTTCCGGCCCATGCCTGGCACCGTTGGCAAATTCGACGGCTGGATCATGGAGTTCAAAGCTATTGCGCAAGAAATCACAGATACGAAGACCACT
Organism: Microbotryum lychnidis-dioicae p1A1 Lamole; assembly: GCA_001244265.2. Taxonomy (NCBI): domain Eukaryota; kingdom Fungi; phylum Basidiomycota; class Microbotryomycetes; order Microbotryales; family Microbotryaceae; genus Microbotryum; species Microbotryum lychnidis-dioicae. The sequence continues at coordinate 39,150 of CDLV01000019.1, forward strand.
ATCAACGATGTTCTTGCCACACTCCTCCTCGCCATCGCTCACCCGTCCCTCGAGAGTTTCAAGGCGTCATTCACCGATGAACAGCGCACTCAACTATGATGCGCACAACTGCTCAAGCGGTGGTGAGTCTCTGATCAACGGACCAAGGAGACCAGACCAATGAAGTTGCTTGCACACACCTGCTCAAGCGGTGGTGAGTCTCTGATCAACGGACCAAGGAGACCAGACCAATGAAGTTGCTTGCACACACCTGCTCAGATGCTACAGTAAGTTACCCTGGCTATCAAAGTGAGAGAGGTACTAGGAAGTGTAGTGCTCACCTGCTCAAGCGGTGGTGAGTCTCTGATCAACGGACCAAGGAGACCAGACCAATGAAGTTGCTTGAGCAGGAGAGAGAGAAGCGCGGAGCCAGTTGGCTGGGGTAGTGCGCAACCAGGTCCGTGCCCCAGTGTTAAGCGCACGGACCCAGCCTGAAGATAGAGGGAGCCAGGCAGAGCATGGCTTGGTCCGTGCGCTTGATGCAGGTGCACAGACCCAGCCCAGAGATGGGAGAGCAGGGTGAAGGGAAAGGCCAAAAATCACAGAAAGAATAAGGCAGAGAAAGGGTGAGACGGTGTGAGAAGGAAATACAAAGAGTTGTAACTCTTACACCCCCCCTACTTCGAGCATCAGGGAGCACAGACACCAAGTCGGCCACGGTGTCGAGCAAAGAGGTCGCGAGATAAGGCCTTGGTGAAGATATCGGCCGTCATCTCACTGGTGGTGATGTATTGGATGACAATGTCACCCAGGGAGACCATATCCCGAACGAAGTGTTCCCGAAGTCGAATGTGCCGAGTGCGAGCATGGAAGACGGGATTCTTGGTGAGAGCATTGGCACCCTGATTATCACCGTAAATGAGGACAGGCTCTGAAGAGGAGAGCCCAAGCTCACCAAAGAGTTGACGCAGAAAGATGGCCTCCTTGCCGGCATGGGACAGACCTAGGTACTCAGCGTCGCAAGTAGAATCGGCAACCCGTGACTGCAGGCGAGAGGACCAAGAGACGGCGGCGCCTGCATAGATAAAATTGTAACCCATGGTCGATTTGGAGGAGGAGAGGCATGCACCCCAGTTGCAGTCCGAGTAGCCGACCAAGGGAGGCGAGGCGCCATGAGCGAAGCGTAAGCCATGAGAGAGAGTACCGGCGACGTAGCGGAAGGCGTGCTTGATTGCGCCCCAGGCAGCGGTGGATGGTGCCCGAGAGAAGCGAGCCAGATAGCCGACGGTGTAGGCCAGGTCGGGACGTGTGCCGGTAGAAGCGTACATGAGGGAGCCAATTGCCTGCAAGTACCGAGTGCGATCCGGGAAAGGGGTGGGCTGGAGCTCGACTTCGAGGCGGAGATCGGGCTGCATGGGTGTGGCGACAGGGTGGGCATCATATGAGACAATCACCACTACTGTCAGGAGAGGTCGATTGTTGAACAGAAGTGGTCTATTTCAGCATACCTATGAGACAATCACCACTACTGTCAGGAGAGGTCGATTGTTGAACAGAAGTGGTGAGAGGGAAGCTAAGAAATAGAAAGTGGACCCGCGCTGGGATAGGCCCAGTCGCGGGTGAAGTTGCTAGCGCGCTAAGGCAGTCGCGCGCGCCTAAGTCCCCACCGCAAGGGGGCGGCCTAGTGGGCACGCGCACGGATCCACCCGGCGCTGGCGCGCTGAGTCAGTCGCGCGTGTCTAAGTCCCCAGCGCAGGGGGGCGGGCTAGCGGGTGCGCGCACCGACCGAGGCGCCTCTGCCGAGCTGAGAGTGGACTTGTCACACCCCCCCCACGCGAATGCGAGGCAGACCCAAGCCGTGGATGTCGAGTGCGCAAGCCGAGAGCATAGCAATGCATGGAAAAAATCTTCGGGCCAAGTGCCTTGGTAAAGATGTCGGCCACCATGTTGCTTGTCCCCACGTGCGAAAGAGAAATCTCACCCCGATTCACCATGTCCCGAACGAAGTGCTCACGCAGACGGATATGTCGAGTCCCGGATGCGCGGACAGGGTCTCGTGCGACGGCGGCAGCAGCTTCGTTGTCAGTGTAGATGTGAGTGGGGATACCGGACTGGACATGGAGCTCCTCAAGCAGCTGACTGAGGTAGATCCCTTCCTTACCAGCATGCGAGAGGGCGAGGTATTCCGCGTCGGTGGTAGAGTCGGCGACCCGCGATTGACGCTTGGAGGACCAGGACACAGCGGAGCCGGCAATGTAGAAGACGAAACCCATGGTGGAGACCGATGTGTCGACGCAGGCACCCCAGTTGGCATCGGAGTAACCTACCACGCCCTTGATGTCCGTCTTACCACGAGTGTAGAGAAGCTCGTCGCGATAAGTGGCTCGGAGGTAGCGTAGGACGTGCTTGACGGCAATCCAATGGCGCTGACCCGGGTTGTTGGCGAAGCGGGCCAGGTAAGATACGGCGAAGGCGATGTCGGGGCGAGTGCCAAGCGAGATGTAGAGGAGCGAGCCGATTGCCTGTAGATACCACGACCTGATCTGTTCCGTGCCTTGGCCCGGAATGGCGGTGAGCGAAAGACCGGGGGTCATCGGGATGGTAGCGCCGCGAGTCGTAGTGTCGAAGTGGAACCGAGCGAGCACGTCCATGATGTACCGTTCCTGGCATAGGGCGATAGAGCCGTCGTTGAGACGCCTGATCTGGATGCCGAGGATGTACTCCGCCGGGCCGAGTCGCTTGACACTGTAGCGTTGTTCAAGGCCCGAGATGACACGTTCGATTTCGGCGAGGTCCGGGCTGATCATCAGAAGATCGTCAACGTACAGCGCGATGTAGTGTGGGCGTTGTCGATCGTCGAGCCGAGAGTAGACGCAGTGATCGGTGCCTGTCGCCGTGTAACCGAGGTCGCAAAGCGAAGCGTCGATGTGTCGATTCCAGATTCTGCCAGCTTGTTTGAGCCCGTAGATGGAGCGTCGCAGTCGGAGCACCTTATCGCCAGGAAGATCGAATCCTCGCGGTGCCGTCATCCAGATGTCGTGGTCGAGGTCGCCGTGAAGGTAGGCTTTGTCGATGTCCGCTTGGTGTACATGGAGGCCATTGGCGGCCGCCAGCGCAAGGAGGGAGCGTATCGAAGAGAAGCGTGCGACCGGTGCGAAGGTTTCAGTGAAGTCGATGCCGTCACGTTGGCGATTGCCTTGCGCGACCAGCCGTGCCTTGTGTCCAGTGATCTCGCCGAGTGCGTTCCGTTTTGTTTTCCAGACGAATTTGGACGATACGATGGTCGCGCCCGCAGGTACTGTAGAACGGTCATCAATGGTGAAGACCTTGAAGTCGTCGCGCATGGAATTGAACTCATCGGCAGCGGCCTTAGCCCATACCTCGCGTTTGTCGCCCGACATCGCTTCTCGCCAGGTCTGTGGGTCGCTCGTAATGGATTTGACGGGTTCGATGGCCTCAGTGTCAGAGGTGTCGTCGTCAGTCGCAATGAACGCGCGGTGATGGCGAGTGAGGAAATCGATTTCGTCCGGGGACTCGTCGCGAGAGTGGCGTCCAATGAGGTCGAGTTCGTCGGGCGACTCCTCAGCCGATGCGGGCTCGCGGTACGTGCTGAAGTCTGGGAGTGGGGTGTCCATTGGGTCGAGGGGAGCCTGGGGCTGTGATCCGATGAGGTCAAGAGGATCGGCGGAGTACTCAGATTCAGTGGGTAAGGCCGAAGGTGACGACGATGCAGCCAACGACGGTGAGGGCGCGGACGATGGTGCAGCCGAAGGGACGAGGCCGGCTCAGGAGACAGTGACGAGGACGGCGCAGGCGACGGTGACGCGGGCGATTCGGCATCTGTGGAATTAAGTAAGGATCCGCCAGTGTACCCTGGGGCCACGTCAACGGCGCTCATGGAAGAATCATCAAGAGGGGATGAGACGTCCATGTGCGCCGACCTTACTAGTGGGGTCCATGATTCGACGGTGGTTTGAGGGTCGGCAAAGGGAGCGCTGGCGAAGTGCGTGTCATCGTCTGGCTCGGCGGAGTCGCCACGTAACCCGGGGAATTCGGTGTCGAGGAAGGTGGCATTTCTGCCCAGGGTGACCTTCTTTGTTGTAGGGTCGTAGAAGCGGAAGGCTTTGGAAGCCAAGTCGTAGCCGGTGAACAGAACGCGAACCGCTTTCGGGTCGAGTTTAGAGCGAAGTTCGGGCGCGACCGTGAGCCAAGCCGCACAGCCGAACGGGTGAAGCGCGGAGGCTGTGGTGCGTCCGCCCTGCCAGACCGAGTTCGGTGTTGCCTTGTCGAGAGCCGAGTGTTGAACCAGGTTCTTGCAGTAAACGAAGTAAGCCGCAGCCTCCTCCCAGAATGGCTTGGGTAGATGGGCGTCCGCCAGAAGGGCAAGAATGCCTTCAACAATGGACCGATTGACCCGCTCCGCCCGACCGTTTTGTTGAGGCGTGCGAGGGATAGAGTATTGTCGACGCGTACCTCGCACCTTGCAGAACTCCGTGAATGCTCTCGAGCAATACTCGCCACCATTGTCAGTTCGGAGGACCTTCAGTGTTGCACCTGTCTCGAGCTCGACCTCGGCAAGCCAAGTCTTGAATACGCTGAAGACTTCGCTTTTATGTCCGATTGCGTAGGCCCATAGTTTGCGCGAGTCGTCGTCGAGGAACGTGACCAGGTATCGTTTGCCAGTCAAGGAACGCTCCGGGAGGGAAAGCACATCGCTGTGTACCAGGCCGAGTCTCTCGGATGAGTGCGAATCCGAATCGGGGAAAGGAAGACGATGGCCCTTGGCACTAAGGCAAGCATTGCAGACAAACTTCTCTACCTCTTCGTCACTATATCCGGCCCCGAGACCCTCCAGCAAACCAGCGGCAACCATCTTCTGTATGGACGACGGTGCGAGATGGCCGAGGCAGCGGTGGAGAGTCAGCAGGGGCACGGAAGACTGTGAACGAGAGAGGAGAGCAAGGTGCTGACATTTGGAATGATCAGCGTCGAGCAAATAGAGTCCCTCGTCGAGCCTCGTGCCTTCAGCGATGTTGTTGCCCTCTTTGTCGATGTCAATGCCGTGTTTCGTGAAGGCAACACGGACGTCGTCGGTGTCGCAAAGTCGAGAGACCGAGAGGAGATTTACGAACAGGCCGGGAGTGTGCAGCACGCCAGTGAGCGTGATCGGATGGCCCGAGGCGGCAACAAAGGCGATGTTTCCCGTTCCGATGGCGTTGATGCCCCTGCAATGCCTCCAATCTTTGTGGGAGCGATGTGGCGATAGGTCGTGAACAGCGACTTGTCCGAGACCATGTGCGAGGTGGCCCCCGAGTCAACGACGAAAGAGTTGGTGCGGAGCTGGCGGCGACGAGCGAGAAAACCGGTGGCAATACATCCGACATGGTGTTGACAGTCAGCGGTCGAGTTCGCCGTGTCGGCCTTTTTGCCGTTCTCGAGAGCCTTTTTGCAGTCGAAAGACCAGTGATTCTGCTTGCAGGAGCGACAGGGTCCTGGCGGCGGGTGTTGCGCTCTCACAGGGCACTCCGCCACACGGTGCGAAGGGCTGCGACAGGCGAGACACTTGGGACGGGTAGGACGTGACGACGACGAGGCAAGGAGGGCCGATTGAGTGCTGGGGACGTTGGTGGACCGAAGTTGGACACGCATGCGATCGGCAAGCGAATCGATGGCAGGGAGAGATCTTTGGGTGCGCTGTTCATCGGTGAACGACGCCTTGAAGCTCTCGAGGGACGGATGTGCAATGGCGAGGAGGAGTGTGGCGAGAACATCATTGATAGTCGTCTTCGTATCGATGATTTCTTGCGCAATGGCTTTGAACTCCATGATCCAACCGTCGAATTCGTCAACGGTGCCGGGCATGGGCCGGAAACTCCATAGTCGTGAGAAGAGCTCGAGCGTGCGAGTGGCGTCATCCGGAGCATACCGCGATTTCAGCGTCGAATAGATTTTGGGCGCTGTGAGTTCGGCGGTAGGGATTTGGTCGAGGACGGCCGAGACGTCGGCTGAGTCGATCGAGTTCGCTAGGAGCTCACGTGCCACGACATCGCGGGCAGAGCGGTGCGAAGGTGTCCAGTCGGCGGTACGATCCCGTCGAGGACGTATGAGCGGATGTCGTCCGCGAGGCAGAGGCGAAGCTGGCGTGTCCAGCTCGCAAACGTCTTGGGCCCATCCAAGCGTGCGTGCTTGGGAAAGGCGGGGCGAGAGGTGCCGGACGACGTGGCGGATGTGGCAGTGGTGAGACCCGACAGCAGCGACGTAAGTGCGGCGAGCTGTTCGGCGGGGATTGTTGGGTGGGCACCCGTTGTTAGGGGCGACGACGTGTCCATGCCAGCGGTAGGTCGATGGGCGAATAACCTATGAGACAATCACCACTACTGTCAGGAGAGGTCGATTGTTGAACAGAAGTGGTCTATTTCAGCATACCTATGAGACAATCACCACTACTGTCAGGAGAGGTCGATTGTTGAACAGAAGTGGTGAGAGGGAAGCTAAGAAATAGAAAGTGGACCCGCGCTGGGATAGGCCCAGTCGCGGGTGAAGTTGCTAGCGCGCTAAGGCAGTCGCGCGCGCCTAAGTCCCCACCGCAAGGGGCGGCCTAGTGGGCACGCGCACGGATCCACCCGGCGCTGGCGCGCTGAGTCAGTCGCGCGTGTCTAAGTCCCCAGCGCAGGGGGCGGGCTAGCGGTGCGCGCACCGACCGAGGCGCCTCTGCCGAGCTGAGAGTGGACTTGTCACACATCAGACATACCGAAGCGGGCGAGGACGTCCTTGAGGTACTGCTCCTGGCTGAGGGTGATGGAGCCATCGTCGGAGCGCCGAATTTGGATACCCAGGATGTACTCTGCCTCACCGAGTCGTTTGACACCGTACCGCTGCTCGAGACCCTGGAGAGTACGCTCGATCTCTGGGAGGGAAGGGCTGATCATGAGCAAGTCATCGACGTAAAGTGCGATGTAGTGGCGCTCATCACCGGCCGTCCGAACGTAAACGCAGTGGTCAGACTCGGTGGCAGCATAGCCGAGAGCCGACAGGGCCGAGTCGATCTCGTCGTTCCAAATGCGTCCAGCTTGGCGCAAGCCGTAGAGCGAGCGGTGCAGCTGGAGAACCTTGCCTGGCATATAGATACCATCGGGCACCCGAATGTAGAGTGGTTTGTCCAATTTGCCATGGAGGTAGGCTTTGTCAATGTCTGCCTGATGGACATGGTACCCGTGCGCGGCTGCGAGGGCCAGGAGTGCGCGAATAGACGTGAACTTGGCGACGGGTGCGAAGGTCTCGTCGAAATCGATGCCCGAGCGCTGGGAGTCACCACGAGCAACCAGTCGGCCTTTGTAAGACTTGACCTGGCCGTGCTGGTCGCGTTTCGTGCGGAAGACAAATCGCGAGCCGAGGATCTTGGCATCTGCAGGCACGAGGGACTCATCAATTGGTGTGAAGGCAGAGAAATCGCGGGAGAGTGAGTCGAATTCGGCCTGGGCGGCGAGACGCCACTCGTCAGCTTGCGGGGTTGCCATCGCAGCACGCCAGTGAGGGGGATCGCGGGCGGGTGCGATCAGCTCTGTCGAGTCCGGAGGCGCGTTGTTGAGCAGAGCGGCAGCGCCGGAGGCGAGGTAGGCGACGGGTGGAGGGGAGTGGAGAGCGTCATCCAGATCGTCAGGGAATTCGGGTGCGAGACAGAAGGAAGCGAGATCACTCGAGCGCGGCAAGAGGTCGATAGGGTCCGGGGACTCGGATCGAGCGGGCGAGGGTGGCGCTGGCAACGGACGTGGCACCACTGGTCGAGGGGATGGGCAAGGCGTGGAGATGGCCGAGTCGGAGCTGCCTTGGTCAGAGGCGGTGGGAGAGCCTTGGTCAGAGGCAGGAGAAGGGCCTTGGTCAGAGGCAGGGGGCGCGTGCGAGTCCTGGTCAGGGACGGCACGGCCTGGGGAGGGGCGGCGCAGGCCTTGGTCAGAGGCAACGGGCGCGGGTCCAGGAGGCGCGGCGCGAGGCGCGGGGGAGCGAGGGGAAGCAACGAGCAATGGCTCAGAGTGGTCTACCTGGTCAGGGTAAACCTCGGCGGCCACGGGCAGGGGAGTCGCGCCAGTGGTGGTGTTGGCCGCAGGTTGCAATGCAGGGAACTCGGATTCACGAAAGACAACGTTCCGGCTGAGGAGGATTTTGCGCGTGGCCGGGTCAAAGAGGCGATACGCCTTTGCGTGGTCATCGAGCCCGACAAAGATGAGTGGCACGGCCTTTGGATCAAGATCGGTGCGCTTGACCGAGGGGAGGCAGTGCCAAGCACGGCAACCGAAGGTACGTAACGAGGAGACGTCCGGTGCCATGCCATACCAACGAGTGTCAGGTACTTCGCCGTGGATGCCCGCATGCGGCAACAAGTTCTTGCAGTGCACGAAGTACTTGGCGGCCTCGGCCCAGAGGCGCGTGTCAGCACCGGCCGAATAGAGTAACGCAAGTATACCCTCGTAGGCGGGCGCGGTGGGGGAACTGTGAGCGTTGTGGGCTTGGGGACGTCGGAGTCAGACATGCCGGGCGTGCGAAGTGTGGGAGGGGCTGAGCCGTGCGAAGCGCGAAAAAAAAATGACGAGGGCGGGCACGGAGGTGACCGCGCTGGTAGCTTGTTGGGGCTTATAACCTATGATGCGCACAACTGCTCAAGCGGTGGTGAGTCTCTGATCAACGGACCAAGGAGACCAGACCAATGAAGTTGCTTGCACACACCTGCTCAGATGCTACAGTAAGTTACCCTGGCTATCAAAGTGAGAGAGGTACTAGGAAGTGTAGTGCTCACCTGCTCAAGCGGTGGTGAGTCTCTGATCAACGGACCAAGGAGACCAGACCAATGAAGTTGCTTGAGCAGGAGAGAGAGAAGCGCGGAGCCAGTTGGCTGGGGTAGTGCGCAACCAGGTCCGTGCCCCAGTGTTAAGCGCACGGACCCAGCCTGAAGATAGAGGGAGCCAGGCAGAGCATGGCTTGGTCCGTGCGCTTGATGCAGGTGCACAGACCCAGCCCAGAGATGGGAGAGCAGGGTGAAGGGAAAGGCCAAAAATCACAGAAAGAATAAGGCAGAGAAAGGGTGAGACGGTGTGAGAAGGAAATACAAAGAGTTGTAACTCTTACATCAACGAGCTCTTCCTGCCATCGATTTGCTCGCCGACCGCATGCGTGTTCAACTCCGGTCCACCAACGTCCCCAGCACCCAATCGGCCCTTCTTGCCTCGTCGTCGTCACGTCCTACCCGTCCCAAGTGTCTCGCCTGTCGCAGCCCTTCGCACCGTGTGGCGGAGTGCCCTGTGAGAGCCAAACACCCGCCGCCAGGACCCTGTTGCTCCTGCAAGCAGAATCACTGCTCTTTCGACTGCAAAAAGGCTCTCAAGAACGGCAAAAAGGCCAACACGGTGAACTCAACCGCCGACTCGCAACACCATGTCGGATGTATCGCCACCGGTCTTCTCGCACGTCGCCGCCAGCTTCGCACCAACTCTTTCGTCGTTGACTTGGGGGCCACCTCGCACATGGTCTCGGACAAGTCGCTGTTCACGACCTATCGCCACATCGCTCCCACAAAGATTGGAGGCATTGCAGGGGGCATCAACGCCATCGGAACGGGAAACATCGCCTTCGTTGCTGCCTTGGGCCATCCGATCACGCTCACTGGTGTGCTGCACACTCCCGGCCTGTTTGTCAATTTCCTCTCGGTCTCTCAACTTTGCGACACCGACGACGTCCGTGTTGCCTTCACGAAACACGGCATTGACATCACCAAAGACGGCAACAACATCGCTGAAGGCACGAGGCTCGACGAGGGACTCTACTTGCTGGACGCTGATCATTCCAAATGTCAGCATCTTGCTCTCCTCTCTCGTTCACAGTCTTCCGTGCCCCTGCTGACTCTCCACCGCTGCATCGGCCATCTCGCACCGTCGTCCATACAGAAGATGGTTGCCGCTGGTTTGCTGGAGGGTCTCGGGCCGGATATAGTGACGAAGAGGTAGAGAAGTTTGTCTGCAATGCTTGCCTCAGCGCAAAGGGTCACCGCCTTCCTTTCCCCGATTCGGATTTGCATTCATCCGAGAGACTCGGCCTGGTACACAGCGATGTGCTTTCCCTCCCGGAGCGTTCCTTGACTGGCAAACGATACCTGGTCACGTTCCTCGACGACTACTCGCGCAAACTGTGGGCCTACGCAATCGGACATAAAAGCGAAGTCTTCAGCGTGTTCAAGACTTGGCTTGCCGAGGTCGAGCTCGAGACAGGTACAACACTGAAGGTCCTCCGAACCAACAATGGTGGCGAGTATTGCTCGAGAGCTTTCACGGAGTTCTGCAAGGCGCGAGGTACGCGTCGACAGTACTCTATCCCTCGCACGCCTCAACAAAACGGTCGGGCGGAGCGGGTCAATCGTTCCATCGTCGAAGGTATCCTTGCCCTTCTAGCGGACGCCCATCTACCCAAGACATTCTGGGAGGAGGCTGCGGCTTACTTCGTTTACTGCAAGAACCTGGTTCAACACTCGGCTCTCGACAAGGCAACACCGAACTCGGTCTGGCAGGGCGGACGCACCACAGCCTCCGCGCTTCACCCGTTCGGCTGTGCGGCTTGGCTCACGGTCGCGCCCAAACTTCGCTCTAAACTCTGTGACAAGTCCACTCTCAGCTCGGCAGAGGCGCCTCGGTCGTTGCGCGCACCCGCTAGCCCGCCCCCCTGCGCTGGGGACTTAGACGCGCGCGACTGACTCAGCGCGCCAGCGCCGGGTGGATCCGTGCGCGTGCCCACTAGGCCGCCCCCTTGTGGTGGGGACTTAGGCGCGCGCGACTGCCCTAGCGCGCTAGCAACTTCACCCACGACTGGGCCTATCTCAGCGCGGGTCCCCTTTCTGTTTCTTAGCTTCCCTCTCACCACTTCTGTTCAACAATCAACCTCTCCTGACAGTAGTGGTGATTGTCTCATAGGTATGCTGAAATAGACCACTTCTGTTCAACAATCAACCTCTCCTGACAGTAGTGGTGATTGTCTCATAGATTATTCGCCCATCGACCTACCGCTGGCATGGACACGTCGTCGCCCCTAACAACGGGTGCCCACCCAACAATCCCCGCCGAACAGCTCGCCGCACTTACGTCGCTGCTGTCGGGTCTCACCACTGCCACATCCGCCACGTCGTCCGGCACCTCTCGCCCCGCCTTTCCAAAGCACGCACGCTTGGATGGGCCCAAGACGTTTGCGAGCTGGACACGCCAGCTTCGCCTCTGCCTTGCGGACGACATCCGCTCATACGTCCTCGACGGGATCGTGCCCGCCGACTGGACACCTTCGCACCGCTCTGCCCGCGATGTCGTGGCACGTGAGCTTCTTGCGAACTCGATCGACTCGGCCAAAGTCTCGGCAGCCCTCGACGCAATCCCTACCGCTGACCTCACAGCGCCCAAAATGTACTCGACGCTGAAATCGCGGTATGCTCCTGACGACGCCACTCGCACGCTCGAGCTCTTCTCCCGACTGTGGAGTTTCCGGCCCATGCCCGGCACCGTTGGCGAATTTGACGGCTGGATCATGGAGTTCAAAGCTATTGCGCAAGAAATCATCGATACGAAGACCACGATCAACGATGTTCTCGCCACACTCCTCCTCGCCATCGCTCACCCGTCCCTCGAGAGTTTCAAGGCGTCGTTCACCGATGAACAGCGCACTCAACGAGCTCTCCCCGTCATCGATTCGCTCGCCAACCGCATGCGTGTTCAACTCCGGTCCACCAACGTCTCCAGCACCCAATTGGCCCTTCTTGCCTCGTCGTCGTCACGTCCTACCCGTCCCAAGTGTCTCGCCTGTCGCAGCCCTTCGCACCGTGTGGCGGAGTGCCCTGTGAGAGCCAAACACCCGCCGCCAGGACCCTGTTGCTCCTGCAAGCAGAATCACTGCTCTTTCGACTGCAAAAAGGCTCTCGGAACGGCAAAAAGGCCGACACGGTGAACTCAACCGCCGACTCGCAACACCATGTCGGATGTATCGCCACCGGTTTTCTCGCACGTCGCCGCCAGCTTCGCACCAACTCTTTCGTCGTTGACTCGGGGCCACCTTGCACATGGTCTCGGACAAGTCGCTGTTCACGACCTATCGCCACATCGCTCCCACAAAGATTGGAGGCATTGCAGGGGGCATCAACGCCATCGGAACGGGAAACATCGCCTTCGTTGCTGCCTCGGGCCATCCGATCACGCTCACTGGCGTGCTGCACACTCCCGGCCTGTTTGTCAATTTCCTCTCGGTCTCTCAACTTTGCGACACCGACGACGTCCGTGTTGCCTTCACAAAACACGGCATTGACATCACCAAAGACGGCAACAACATCGCTGAAGGCACGAGGCTCGACGAGGGACTCTACTTGCTGGACGCTGATCATTCCAAATGTCAGCATCTTGCTCTCCTCTCTCGTTCACAGTCTTCCGTGCCCCTGCTGACTCTCCACCGCTGCATCGGCCATCTCGCACCGTCGTCCATACAGAAGATGGTTGCCGCTGGTTTGCTGGAGGGTCTCGGGGCCGGATATAGTGACGAAGAGGTAGAGAAGTTTGTCTGCAATGCTTGCCTCAGCGCAAAGGGTCACCGCCTTCCTTTCCCCGATTCGGATTTGCATTCATCCGAGAGACTCGGCCTGGTACACAGCGATGTGCTTTCCCTCCCGGAGCGTTCCTTGACTGGCAAACGATACCTGGTCACGTTCCTCGACGACTACTCGCGCAAACTGTGGGCCTACGCAATCGGACATAAAAGCGAAGTCTTCAGCGTGTTCAAGACTTGGCTTGCCGAGGTCGAGCTCAAGACAGGTACAACACTGAAGGTCCTCCGAACCAACAATGGTGGCGAGTATTGCTCGAGAGCTTTCACGGAGTTCTGCAAGGCGCGAGGTACGCGTCGACAGTACTCTATCCCTCGCACGCCTCAACAAAACGGTCGGGCGGAGCGGGTCAATCGTTCCATCGTCGAAGGTATCCTTGCCCTTCTAGCGGACGCCCATCTACCCAAGACATTCTGGGAGGAGGCTGCGGCTTACTTTGTTTACTGCAAGAACCTGGTTCAACACTCGGCTCTCGACAAGGCAACACCGAACTCGGTCTGGCAGGGCGGACGCACCACAGCCTTATTAGGAGCAATATACCACTGCACCAAAAGGAGAGGCACCTCTACTTCAGGGAGCGCATATTGTCCTAGAAGTGAGATGGAGGGAGGTTCAACACCCCCCTGTGCGCAAAGCTGAAGAGCTTGTGGCAGTGGGTGCGGCTTTGGAGGCAAGTGCGGGGTGCGCGCAAAATTGCCTGACCCCAGGGGGGCTTGAACCCATGAGCAGCTGGTAGCTCGTTGGGCTCATAACCTATTAGGAGCAATATACCACTGCACCAAAAGGAGAGGCACCTCTACTTCAGGGAGCGCATATTGTCCTAGAAGTGAGATGGAGGGAGGTTCAACAAGCCTCCGCGCTTCACCCGTTCGGCTGTGCGGCTTGGCTCACGGTCGCGCCCGAACTTCGCTCTAAACTCTGTGACAAGTCCACTCTCAGCTCGGCAGAGGCGCCTCGGTCGTTGCGCGCACCCGCTAACCCGCCCCCTGCGCTGGGACTTAGACGCGCGCGACTGACTCAGCGCGCCAGCGCCGGGTGGATCCGTGCGCGTGCCCACTAGGTGTGACAAGTCCACTCTCAGCTCGGCAGAGGCGCCTCGGTCGTTGCGCGCACCCGCTAGCCCGCCCCCTTGCGCTGGGGACTTAGACGCGCGCGACTGACTCAGCGCGCCAGCGCCGGGTGGATCCGTGCGCGTGCCCACTAGGCCGCCCCTTGTGGTGGGAACTTAGGCGCGCGCGACTGCCTTAGCGCGCTAGCAACTTCACCCGCGACTGGGCCTATCTCAGCGCGGGTCCCCTTTCTGTTTCTTAGCTTCCCTCTCACCACTTCTGTTCAACAATCAACCTCTCCTGACAGTAGTGGTGATCGTCTCATAGGTTATTCGCCATCGACCTACCGCTGGCATGGACGACCCGTCGCCACCCCTAGCGACGGGTGTCCACCCGACATTTCCCGCCGACCAGCTTGCCGCCCTTACGTCGCTGCTGTCGGGTCTCACCGCTGCCGCGTCCGGCACTGTCACAACCACCACGTCGTCTAGCACCACCCGCCCCGCCTTTCCCAAGCACGCACGCTTGGATGGGCCAAAGACATTTGCAAATTGTGTGATGTTGTCACACCTGCTCAAGCGGTGGTAAGTCTCTGATCGAAGGACCGAGGGAGACCAGACCAAGAAGTTGCTTGTTACACACCTGCTCAAGCGGTGGTAAGTCTCTGATCGAAGGACCGAGGGAGACCAGACCAAGAAGTTGCTTGAGCAGGAGAGAAACCAGAGTGGGGCCATTTGGCTGGGCCCAAGTCAGCCCAGCCAAAGTCAGGCGCACGGACCTGGCCCAGGTGCAGAGACCAGGCCCAGAGTGGGAGAGCTAAGGTGGTGAAAAGTAGGCCAAAAGTGATCAAAACGAAGAGAGGAGGATGTTGAGGTAGGTACAAGATACAAGAAGGACATGAAGGAGATATTTGATCTCACACCCCCCCTACTTCGAGTATCAGGGAGCACAGATACCGAGTCGACCGCGGTGCCGAGCAAAGAGGTCGCGTGACAATGCTTTGGTGAAGATGTCCGCTGTCATCTCACCAGTGTTGATGTACTGGACGACAATGTCGCCCATGGAAACCATATCCCGGACAAAGTGTTCGCGCAGGCGGATGTGCCGAGTCCGAGCATGAAATACCGGATTCTTGGTGAGGGCATTGGCGCCTTGGTTGTCGCCGTAGATGAGGACGGGCTTTGAAGACGAAAGGCCAAGCTCACCAAAGAGCTGACGCAGAAAGATTGCCTCCTTACCAGCGTGTGACAGTGCGAGGTACTCGGCGTCACAAGTGGAGTCGGCAACGCGCGATTGAAGCCGGGAGGACCATGAGACGGCAGCACCTGCATAGACGAAAGTGTAACCCATGGTCGACTTGGAAGAGAGGACGCATGCACCCCAGTTGCAGTCGGAGTAGCCCAAGAGCGGTGCCGGATTCCCACGAGCGTAGCGTAAGCCGTGAGAAAGAGTGCCAGCGAGGTAACGGAAGGCGTGTTTGACAGCTCCCCAAGCAGCAGCGGAAGGCGAGTGAGAGAAGCGAGCCAAGTAACCGACGGTGTAAGCCAGGTCGGGCCGAGTACCAGTGGACGCGTACATAAGGGAACCAATAGCCTGCAGGTACCGAGTGCGATCCGGGAATGGGGTGGGCTGCAGCTCGACTTCGAGGCGGAGATCGGGCTGCATGGGCGTGGCAACGGGATGGGCATCGGACATTCCAAATCGGGCAAGGACGTCCTTGAGGTATTGTTCCTGACTCAGAGAGATGGAACCGTCTGGAGAGCGCCGGATCTGGATGCCGAGGACGTATTCTGCCTCACCGAGCCGTTTGACACCATAGCGCTGCTCAAGACCCTGAAGGGTACGCTCAATTTCAGGGAGAGAGGGCTGATCATGAGCAGGTCGTCGACATAGAGCGCAATGTAGTGGTGCACATCACCCGTTGTCCTGACGTAGACGCAGTGGTCGGATTCGGTGGCGACGTAGCCGAGTGCGGACAAGGCAGAGTCAATCTCGTCGTTCCAGATGCGACCGGCCTGGCGCAAACCATAGAGGGACCGATGCAGTTGGAGGACCTTGCCTGGCATGTAGATGCCATCAGGAACACGAATGTACAGGGGTGCGTCGAGTTTGCCGTGCAGGTAGGCTTTGTCGATGTCGGCCTGGTGGACGTGGTACCCATGAGCAGCAGCAAGAGCCAGGAGTGCGCGGATGGAGGTGAATTTGGCCACGGGTGCAAAGGTCTCGTCAAAGTCAATGCCAGAGCGTTGGGAGTCACCACGAGCAACGAGACGGCCCTTGTAGGACTTGACTTGGCCATGCTGGTCGCGTTTGGTGCGGAAGACAAAGCGGGAGCCCAGGACCTTGGCGTCTGCTGGGACAAGGGACTCGTCAATTGGTGTGAACGCTGAAAAATCTCGCAAGAGTGAGTCAAACTCGTCGCGGGCCGCAAGACGCCAGTCATCCGCTTGAGGAGTGGCCATGGCCGCTCGCCAGTGAGGTGGGTCGTGAGCGGGGGCAATCAGTTCCGCAGGGTCGGCGGGCGAGGTCTCAAAGCGGGCGGCAGCGCCAGAGGCAAGGTAGGCCACGGCAGAGGGTGAATGGAGTGCGTCATCCACGTCGTCGGGAAACTCCTGCGCCTGGCATAGCGAAGCAACATCGCGTGGGCGTGGCAGGAGATCGATCGGGTCCGGGGAGTCGGACCGAGCGGGTGAGGTGGCGCTGGCAACACATGGGAGGCCACGGGGCGCGGGGAAGGACAAGGCGTGGAGATGGCCGAGTCAGAGCTACCTTGGTCAGAGGCGCTTGATGCAGGTGATTCCGGGTCAGGGAGCTCACGAGCAGGGAGCCTTGGTCAGGGGCAGGGGGTGCGAGCGAGTCCTGGTCAGGGACCTCGCAGGCAGGGGCGGGACGGTGCGGGCCCTGGTCAGGGGCGGCCGGCACGGGTCGAGGTGGCTCAGCGCGAGGCGCGAGTGAGCGAGGGGAAGCAACGAGCGAAGGCTCAAGGGGTCTACCTGGTCAGGGTATGCGTCAACAGGGACGGGGAGTGGGATTGGTTCAGCGCGAACGTCGGTGGCTGGCCGGAGTGCAGGGAACTCGGATTCACGGAAGACAACATTGCGGCTGAGTTGTATCCTGCGCGTGGACGGCTCGAAGAGTCGGAAAGCCTTGGCATGGTGGTCAAAACCAACGAACAGGAGGGGTACAGCCTTGGGGTCGAGGTCCGTGCGCTTGGCAGAGGGAAGGTGGTGCCAAGCGCGGCAGCCAAATGCGCGAAGGGTGGAGATATCAGGCGCAAAGCCGTGCCAACGGGTGTCGGGGATCTCACCACCAATGCCGGCGTGAGGCATCAGGTTTTTGCAGTGCACGTAGTACAAGGCAGCCTCACCCCAGAGGCGTGAATCAGCGCCGGAGGAGTAGAGCAGAGCAAGGATGCCCTCCTTGATGGTGCGATTGCTGCGCTCGACACGCCCATTTTGTTGGGGAGTGTAAGGGATGGTGAGTTCCCGACGAATGCCTTTGCTTGCACAGAAGTCGACAAAGTTGCGCAGAGTGAACTCGCCTCCATTGTCAGAGCGGATGGTCTTCACCTTGGTGCCGGTGGCATTCTCGACTTCAAGGATCCAGTCGCGAAGGCGAGGGAAGACGTCACTTTTGAGTGCCAGGAGAGACACCAGTGCTTGCGTGAGAAGTCATCAATGATGACCAGCATGTACCGATGTCCACCAAATGTAGGGCGAGGCATTTGCGCTACATCGACATGGAGGAGATCCAGGCGGCCAGAGGCAATGGACTTGGACCGGGCAAAGGGAGGGCATGCGCTTTGGAAGCGAGACAAGCATTGCAGTAAAAATCCCGGAGCTCCTGATCCTTATACACCCAATCCACCCAGTAACCAAGCCTTTCTGCACAACGTTTTTGATTTGCGCAACGGGCAAGTGCGCAAGGCGACGGTGCAGAGTCAGCAAGGACACTTTGGTAGGGATGGCGAGGAGGGCTGTGGGCGTACAGGGTGTAGGTCCAAGTGCCAAGGCGTACAGGTTGTTCCGCGATGGCTTGAGCGGTAGCGACGACGGCACCCGAGGGACGGGCGATGCTTGCACAACGAGATGCGAAGGAGACGCGGTAGCCAAGTTGATCCAACTGGAAGACGGACAGCAGGTTGCATGGGAGATCCGGTACCAGGAGGACATTGGACACAGTGATGGGACCCGTTGAAGTCTGGATGCAAATGGTGCCACAGCCGGTGGAAGGGAGGGAGCCGGCGACGCCTCCAACTCGTGGGCCTGCGACCGTGCGAAGCTCGGAAAAAAGGCCCCTGTCGTTCGTCATATGGCGATTAGCGCCCGAGTCAAGAAGCCAAGCCGATTTGCGAAATGGCGAAGGTGTTGCGAGGAGACAGGCCGTGAACGACACAGAGTTGGGTGTGTCCACTGCGGCTGGTGACGCGACTGGCTGGGAGGCCTTCTTCTCGGCGGTGCGACGAGCTCGGTAGGCGGTGGCCCAGGCGGTGTCGGGGCATTCCCGGAGCCAGTGCAACTTGCGACAAGACGGATTTGGGCACGGCCTGGAACAGCCGCGGCGGGCGCTGCGGGTGGCGACGGCGGCAACAGGAGTATCGACGGGGCGGGCTTTGACATCGCGGTAAAGGCGCGTGAAGATCTCGGTGGCGGAGGGCATCGCAGTGGAATCGCCCTGGTCAGCAACAAAGGTGGTGCGCCAGGCGTCGAAGGACGAAGGAAGGCGAGCAAGCAAGTGCGAGGCGAGAAGGGCGTTCACGGTGACCTGCGAGTCCTGCAGCAGCCGGGCGTCGTTTTCGAAACTGTCGCGGAATTGCAGGAACAGGTCGGGAGTGACGGGCACAGGGTCGGAGCTGAAGAGGTGTTGGATGACCGGTAGCAGATCGACAGCAGAGACGGTGCCGTAGCGTTCGCGAAGTGCCTGCCAGACCTTGGGTGCTGCGAGCGATTCGTCGAGGTAAGGTGACAGGCCCGGGAGGACAGTTTGCGAATCGACGGAGGCGCAAATGGAGGAGCAGGCGTAGTGGTCCCAGAGAGGGACATACGAAGCAGGCCAAGACTCGAGTGGTACGCCGTGTTGAGGTAACGGACGACGCCGGAGGGCAGGCGTGAACGGATGGCGAGGACCCAGTCTTGGTAGCCGGACGAGTTGCGAAGCAGCTCGGTCGTTGCGAAGGCCGCAGAGTGGGTGGGCGGGCGCAAGGGCGGCGCATCGGGCGTGGGCTCGCGGAGCTTGGCTTCAGGCGCGGAGGCGCCGGCGTCGGACATGTTGCGAAGGGTGAAAAAGTAGAGCGAAGGGCGGGCAGGAGGTGGCCGCACTGGTAGCTCGGTTGGGCTAATAACCTGTGATGTTGTCACGCCTGCTCAAGCGGTGGTAAGTCTCTGATCGAAGGACCGAGGGAGACCAGACCAAGAAGTTGCTTCTTACACACCTGCTCAAGCGGTGGTAAGTCTCTGATCGAAGGACCGAGGGAGACCAGACCAAGAAGTTGCTTCTTACACACCTGCTCAAGCACTACAGTAAGTTACCACATCTAGAGGGGTGAAAGATGATAGGAAGAGTAGTGCTCACCTGCTCAAGCGGTGGTAAGTCTCTGATCGAAGGACCGAGGGAGACCAGACCAAGAAGTTGCTTGAGCAGGAGAGAAACCAGAGTGGGGCCATTTGGCTGGGCCCAAGTCAGCCCAGCCAAAGTCAGGCGCACGGACCTGGCCCAGGTGCAGAGACCAGGCCCAGAGTGGGAGAGCTAAGGTGGTGAAAAGTAGGCCAAAAGTGATCAAAACGAAGAGAGGAGGATGTTGAGGTAGGTACAAGATACAAGAAGGACATGAAGGAGATATTTGATCTCACAAGAGGGACCGATGCAGTTGGAGGACCTTGCCTGGCATGTAGATGCCATCAGGCACACGAATGTACAGGGTGCGTCGAGTTTGCCGTGCAGGTAGGCTTTGTCGATGTCGGCCTGGTGGACGTGGTACCCATGAGCAGCAGCAAGAGCCAGGAGTGCGCGGATGGAGGTGAATTTGGCCACGGGTGCAAAGGTCTCGTCAAAGTCAATGCCAGAGCGTTGGGAGTCACACGAGCAACGAGACGGCCCTTGTAGGACTTGACTTGGCCATGCTGGTCGCGTTTGGTGCGGAAGACAAAGCGGGAGCCCAGGACCTTGGCGTCTGCTGGGACAAGGGACTCGTCAATCGGTGTGAACGCCGAAAAATCTCGCAAGAGTGAGTCAACCTCGTCGCGGGCCGCAAGACGCCATTCATCCGCTTGAGGAGTGGCCATGGCCGCTCGCCAGTGAGGTGGGTCGCGAGCGGGGGCAATCAGTTCCGCAGGGTCGGCGGGCGAGGTCTCAAAGAGGGCGGCAGCGCCAGAGGCAAGGTAGGCCACGGCAGAGGGTGAATGGAGTGCGTCATCCACGTCGTCGGGAAACTCCTGCGCCTGGCATAGCGAAGCAACATCGCGTGGGCGTGGCAGGAGATCGATCGGGTCCGGGGAGTCGGACCGAGCGGGTGAGGGTGGCGCTGGCAACGCATGGGAGGCCACGGGGCGCGGGGAAGGACAAGGCGTGGAGATGGCCGAGTCAGAGCTACCTTGGTCAGAGGCGCTTGATGCAGGTGATTCCGGGTCAGGGAGCTCACGAGCAGGGGAGCCTTGGTCAGGGGCAGGGGGTGCGAGCGAGTCCTGGTCAGGGACCTCGCAGGCAGGGGCGGGACGGTGCGGGCCCTGGTCAGGGGCGGCCGGCACGGGTCGAGGTGGCTCAGCGCGAGGCGCGAGTGAGCGAGGGGAAGCAACGAGCGAAGGCTCAAGGGGGTCTACCTGGTCAGGGTATGCGTCAACAGGGACGGGGAGTGGGATTGGTTCAGCGCGAACGTCGGTGGCTGGCCGGAGTGCAGGGAACTCGGATTCACGGAAGACAACATTGCGGCAGAGTTGTATCCTGCGCGTGGACGGCTCAAAGAGTCGGAAAGCCTTGGCATGGTGGTCAAAACCAACAAACAGGAGGGTACAGCCTTGGGGTCGAGGTCCGTGCGCTTGGCGGAGGGAAGGTGGTGCCAAGCGCGGCAGCCAAATGCGCGAAGGGTGGAGATATCAGGCGCAAAGCCGTGCCAACGGTGTCGGGGATCTCACCACCAATGCCGGCGTGAGGCATCAGGTTTTTGCAGTGCACGTAGTACAAGGCAGCCTCACCCCAGAGGCGTGAATCAGCGCCGGAGGAGTAGAGCAGAGCAAGGATGCCCTCCTTGATGGTGCGATTGCTGCGCTCAACACGCCCATTTTGTTGGGGAGTGTAAGGGATGGTGAGTTCCCGACGAATGCCTTTGCTTGCACAGAAGTCGACAAAGTTGCGCAGAGTGAACTCGCCTCCATTGTCAGAGCGGATGGTCTTCACCTTGGTGCCGGTGGCATTCTCGACTTCAAGGATCCAGTCGCGAAGGCGAGGGAAGACGTCACTTTTGAGTGCCAGGAGGAGACACCAGTGCTTGCGTGAGAAGTCATCAATGATGACCAGCATGTACCGATGTCCACCAAATGTAGGGCGAGGCATTTGCGCTACATCGACATGGAGGAGATCCAGGCGGCCAGAGGCAATGGACTTGGACCGGGCAAAGGGGAGGGCATGCGCTTTGGAAGCGAGACAAGCATTGCAGTAAAAATCCCGGAGCTCCTGATCCTTATACACCCAATCCACCCCAGTAACCAAGCCTTTCTGCACAATGGTTTTGATTTGCGCAATGGGCAAGTGCGCGAGGCGACGGTGCAGAGTCAGCAAGGACACTTTGGTAGGGATGGCGAGGAGGGCTTTGGGCGTACAGGGTGTAGGTCCAAGTGCCAAGGCGTACAGGTTGTTCCCGATGGCTTGAGCGGTAGCGACGACGGCACCCGAGGGACGGGCGATGCTTGCACAACGAGATGCGAAGGAGACGCGGTAGCCAAGTTGATCCAACTGGAAGACGGACAGCAGGTTGCATGGGAGATCCGGTACCAGGAGGACATTGGACACAGTGATGGGGCCCGTTGAAGTCTGGATGCAAATGGTGCCACAGCCGGTGGAAGGGAGGGAGCCGGCGACGCCTCCAACTCGTGGGCCGGCGACCGTGCGAAGCTCGGAAAAAAGGCCCCTGTCGTTCGTCATATGGCGATTAGCGCCCGAGTCAAGAAGCCAAGCCGATTTGCGAAATGGCGAAGGTGTTGCGAGGAGACAGGCCGTGAACGACACAGAGTTGGGTGTGTCCACTGCGGCTGGTGACGCGACTGGCTGGGAGGCCTTCTTCTCGGCGGTGCGACGAGCTCGGTAGGCGGTGGCCCAGGCGGTGTCGGGGCATTCCCGGAGCCAGTGCAACTTGCGACAAGACGGATTTGGGCACGGCCTGGAACAGCCGCGGCGGGCCTGCGGGTGGCGACGGCGGCAACAGGAGTATCGACGGGGCGGGCTTTGACATCGCGGTAAAGGCGCGTGAAGATCTCGGTGGCGGAGGGCATCGCAGTGGAATCGCCCTGGTCAGCAACAAAGGTGGTGCGCCAGGCGTCGAAGGACGAAGGAAGGCGAGCAAGCAAGTGCGAGGCGAGAAGGGCGTTCACGGTGACCTGCGAGTCCTGCAGCAGCCGGGCGTCGTTTTCGAAACTGTCGCGGAATTGCAGGAACAGGTCGGGAGTGACGGGCACAGGGTCGGAGCTGAAGAGGCGTTGGATGACCGGTAGCAGATCGACAGCAGAGACGGTGCCGTAGCGTTCGCGAAGTGCCTGCCAGACCTTGGGTGCTGCGAGCGATTCGTCGAGGTAAGGTGACAGGCCGGGAGGACAGTTTGCGAATCGACGGAGGCGCAAATGGAGGAGCAGGCGTAGTGGTCCCAGAGAGGGACATACGGAGCAGGCCAAGACTCGAGTGGTACGCCCGTGTTGAGGTAACGGACGACGCCGGAGGGCAGGCGTGAACGGATGGCGAGGACCCAGTCTCGGTAGCCGGACAAGTTGCGAAGCAGCTCGGTCGTTGCGAAGGCCGCAGAGTGGGTGGGCGGGCGCAAGGGCGGCACATCGGGCTCGCGGAGCTTGGCTTCAGGCGCGGAGGCGCCGGCGTCGGACATGTTGCAAAGGGTGAAAAAGTAGAGCGAAGGGCGGGCACGGAGGTGGCCGCACTGGTAGCTCGGTTGGGCTAATAACCTGTGATGTTGTCACACCTGCTCAAGCGGTGGTAAGTCTCTGATCGAAGGACCGAGGGAGACCAGACCAAGAAGTTGCTTGTTACACACCTGCTCAAGCGGTGGTAAGTCTCTGATCGAAGGACCGAGGGAGACCAGACCAAGAAGTTGCTTGTTACACACCTGCTCAAGCGGTGGTAAGTCTCTGATCGAAGGACGAGGGAGACCAGACCAAGAAGTTGCTTGAGCAGGAGAGAAACCAGAGTGGGGCCATTTGGCTGGGCCCAAGTCAGCCCAGCCAAAGTCAGGCGCACGGACCTGGCCCAGGTGCAGAGACCAGGCCCAGAGTGGGAGAGCTAAGGTGGTGAAAAGTAGGCCAAAAGTGATCAAAACGAAGAGAGGAGGATGTTGAGGTAGGTACAAGATACAAGAAGGACATGAAGGAGATATTTGATCTCACAAATTGGACACGCCAACTTCGCCTGTGCCTAGCGGACGACATCCGCTCATACGTCCTCGACGGGATTGTGCCCGCCGACTGGACACCTTCGCACCGCTCTGCCCGCGATGTCGTGGCACGTGAGCTCCTAGCGAACTCGATCGACTCAGCCGACGTCTCGGCAGTCCTCGACCAAATCCTACCGCCGACCTCACAGCGCCCAAAATGTACTCGACGCTGAAATCGCGGTATGCTCCTGACGACGCCACTCGCACGCTCGAGCTCTTCTCCCGACTGTGGAGCTTCCGGCCCATGCCTGGCACCGTTGGCGAATTCGACGGCTGGATCATGGAGTTCAAAGCTATTGCGCAAGAAATCATCAATACAAAGACCACGATCAACGATGTTCTCGCCACACTCCTCCTCGCCATCGCTCACCCGTCCCTCGAGAGTTTCAAGGCGTCGTTCACCGATGAACAGCGCACTCAACGATCTCTCCCTGCCATCGATTCGCTTGCCGACCGCATGCGTGTTCAACTCCGGTCCACCAACGTCCCCAGCACCCAATCGGCCCTTCTTGCCTCGTTGTCGTCACGTCCTACCCGTCCCAAGTGTCTCGCCTGTCGCAGCCCTTCGCACCGTGTGGCGGAGTGCCCTGTGAGAGCGACACACCCCCGCCAGGACCCTGTCGCTCCTGCAAGCAGAATCACTGGTCTTTTGACTGCAAAAAGGCTCTCGGGAACAGCAAAAAGGCCGACACGGCGAACTCGACCGCCGACCCGCAACACCATGTCGGATGTATCGCCACCGGTCTTCTCGCTCGTCGCCGCCAGCTTTGCACCAACTCTTTCGTCGTTGACTCGGGGGCCACCTCGCACATGGTCTCGGACAAGTCGCTGTTCACGACCTATCGCCACATCGCTCCCACAAAGATTGGAGGCATTGCAGGGGGCATCAACGCCATCGGAACGGGAAACATCGCCTTTGTTGCCGCCTCGGGCCATCCGATCACGCTCACTGGCGTGCTGCACACTCCCGGCCTGTTCGTCAATCTCCTCTCGGTCTCTCGACTTTGCGACACCGACGACGTCCGTGTTGCCTTCACGAAACACGGCATTGACATCACCAAAGACGGCAACAACATCGCTGAAGGCACGAGGCTCGACGAGGGACTCTACTTGCTCGACGCTGATCATTCCAAATGTCAGCATCTTGCTCTCCTCTCTCGTTCACAGTCTTCCGTGCCCCTGCTGACTCTCCACCGCTGCCTCGGCCATCTCGCACCGTTGTCCATACAGAAGATGGTTGCCGCTGGTTTGCTGGAGGGTCTTGGGGCCGGATATAGTGACGAAGAGGTAGAGAAGTTTGTCTGCAATGCTTGCCTCAGCGCCAAGGGCCATCGTCTTCCTTTCCCCGATTCGGATTCGCACTCATCCGAGAGACTCGGCCTGGTACACAGCGATGTGCTTTCCCTCCCGGAGCGTTCCTTGACTGGCAAACGATACCTGGTCACGTTCCTCGACGACTACTCGCGCAAACTGTGGGCCTACGCAATCGGACATAAAAGCGAAGTCTTCAGTGTGTTCAAGACTTGGCTTGCCGAGGTCGAGCTCGAGACAGGTGCAACACTGAAGGTCCTCCGAACTGACAATGGTGGCGAGTATTGCTCGAGAGCATTCACGGAGTTCTGCAAGGTGCGAGGTACGCATCGACAATACTCTATCCCTCGCACGCCTCAACAAAACGGTCGGGCGGAGCGGGTCAATTGTTCCATTGTTGAAGGTATTCTTGCCCTTCTGGCCGACGCCCATCTACCCAAGACATTCTGGGAGGAGGCTGTGGCTTACTTCGTTTACTGCAAGAACCTGGTTCAACACTCGGCTCTCGACAAGGCAACACCGAACTCGGTCTGGCAGGGCGGACGCACTACAGCCTCCGCGCTTCACCCGTTCGGCTGTGCGGCTTGGCTCACGGTCGCGCCCGAACTTCGCTCTAAACTCGACCCGAAAGCGGTTCGCGTTCTGTTCACCGGCTACGACTTGGCTTCCAAAGCCTTCCGCTTCTACGACACTACAACAAAGAAGGTCACCCTGGGCAGAAATGCCACCTTCCTCGACACCGAATTCCCCGGGTTATGTGGCGACTCCGCCGATCCAGACGATGACACGCACTTCGCCAGCGCTCCCTTCGCCGACCCTCAAACCGCCGTCAAGTCATGGACCCCACTAGTAAGGTCGGCGCACATGGACGTCTCATCCCCTCTTGATGATTCTTCCATGAGCGCCGTTGACGTGGCCCCAGGGTACACTGGCGGATCCTTACTTAATCCCACAGATGCCGAATCGTCCGCGTCACCGTCGCCTGCGCCGTCCTCGTCACTGTCTCCTGAACCGGCCTCGTCCCGCCGGCTGCACCATCGTCCGCGCCCTCACCGTCGTTGGCTGCATTGTCGTCATCTTCGGCCTTACCCACTGAATCTGAGTACTCCGCCGATCCTCTTGACCTCATCGGCTCACAGCCCCAGGCTCCCCTCGACCCAATGGACACCCAACCCCAGACTTCAGCACGTACCGCGAGCCCGCATCGGCTGAAGAGTCGCCCGACGAACTCGATCTCATTGGACGCCACTCTCGCGACGAGTCCCCGGACGAAATCGATTTCCTCACTCGCCATCACCGCGCGTTCATTGCGACTGACGACGACAACTCTGACACCGAGGCCATCGAACCCGTCAAATCCATTACGAGCGACCCACAGACCTGGCGAGAAGCGATGTCGGGCGACAAACGTGAGGTATGGGCCAAGGCCGCTGCCGATGAGTTCAATTCCATGCGCGACGACTTCAAGGTCTTCACCATTGATGACCGTTCTACAGTACCTGCGGGCGCGACCATCGTATCGTCCAAATTCGTCTGGAAAACAAAACGGAACGCACTCGGCGAGATCACTGGACACAAGGCACGGCTGGTCGCGCAAGGCAATCGCCAACGTGACGGCATCGACTTCACTGAAACCTTCGCACCGGTCGCACACTTCTCTTCGATACGCTCACTCCTCGCGCTCGCGGCTGCCAACGGCCTGCATGTACACCAAGCGGACATTGACAAAGCCTATCTTCACGGCGACCTCGATCACGACATCTGGATGACGGCACCACACGGCTTCGATCTTCCAGCGACAAGGTGCTTCGACTGCGCCGTTCCATCTACGGGCTCAAACAGGCCGGCCGAATCTGGAATCGACACATCGACGCTTCGCTTTGCGACCTCGGTTACACGGCGACAGGCACCGATCACTGCATATACTCTCGGCTCGATGATCGTCACCGCTCACACTACATCGCCCTGTACGTTGACGACCTTCTGATGATCAGCCCGGACCTGGCCGAAATCGAACGCGTCATCTCGGGCCTGGAACAACGTTACGGTGTCAAACGCCTTGGACCGGCCGAGTACATCCTCGGCATCCAGATCAGGCGTCTCAACGACGGCTCTATCGCCCTATGCCAGGAACGGTACATCATGGACGTGCTCGCTCGGTTCCACTTTGACACTACGACTCGCGGCGCTACCATCCCGATGACCCCGGTCTTTCGCTCACCGCCATTCCGGGCCAAGGCACGGAACAGATCAGGTCGTGGTATCTACAGGCAATCGGCTCGCTCCTCTACATCTCGCTTGGCACTCGCCCCGACATCGCCTTCGCCGTATCTTACCTGGCCCGCTTCGCCAACAACCCGGGTCAGCGCCATTGGATTGCCGTCAAGCACGTCCTACGCTACCTCCGAGCCACTTATCGCGACGAGCTTCTCTACACTCGTGGTAAGACGGACATCAAGGGCGTGGTAGGTTACTCCGATGCCAACTGGGGTGCCTGCGTCGACACATCGGTCTCCACCATGGGTTTTGTCTTCTACATTGCCGGCTCCGCTGTGTCCTGGTCCTCCAAGCGTCAATCGCGGGTCGCCGACTCTACCACCGACGCGGAATACCTCGCTCTCTTGCATGCTGGCAAGGAAGGGATCTACCTCAGTCAGCTGCTTGAGGAGCTCCATGTCCAGTCCGGTATCCCCACTCACATCTACACTGACAACGAAGCTGCTGCCGCCGTCGCACGAGACCCTGTCCGCGCATCCGGGACTCGACATATCCGTCTGCGTGAGCACTTCGTTCGGGACATGGTGAATCGGGGTGAGATTTCTCTTTCGCACGTGGGGACAAGCAACATGGTGGCCGACATTTTTACCAAGGCACTTGGCCCGAAGATTTTTTCCATGCATTGCTATGCTCTCGGCTTGCGCACTCGACATCCACGGCTTGGGTCTGCCTCGCATTCGCGTGGGGGGGGTGTGACAAGTCCACTCTCAGCTCGGCAGAGGCGCCTCGGTCGGTGCGCGCACCCGCTAGCCCGCCCCCTGCGCTGGGGACTTAGACGCGCGCGACTGACTCAGCGCGCCAGCGCCGGGTGGATCCGTGCGCGTGCCCACTATGCCGCCCCTTGCGGTGGGGACTTAGGCGCGCGCGACTGCCTTAGCGCGCTAGCAACTTCACCGCGACTGGGCCTATCCCAGCGCGGGTCCCCTTTCTATTTCTTAGCTTCCCTCTCACCACTTCTGTTCAACAATCGACCTCTCCTGACAGTAGTGGTGATTGTCTCATAGACCTCACAGCGCCCAAAATGTACTCGACGCTGAAATTGCGGTATGCTCCTGACAACGCCACTCGCACGCTCGAGCTCTTTGTAAGAGTTACAACTCTTTGTATTTCCTTCTCACACCGTCTCACCCTTTCTCTGCCTTATTCTTTCTGTGATTTTTGGCCTTTCCCTTCACCCTGCTCTCCCATCTCTGGGCTGGGTCTGTGCACCTGCATCAAGCGCACGGACCAAGCCATGCTCTGCCTGGCTCCCTCTATCTTCAGGCTGGGTCCGTGCGCTTAACACTGGGGCACGGACCTGGTTGCGCACTACCCCAGCCAACTGGCTCCGCGCTTCTCTCTCTCCTGCTCAAGCAACTTCATTGGTCTGGTCTCCTTGGTCCGTTGATCAGAGACTCACCACCGCTTGAGCAGGTGAGCACTACACTTCCTAGTACCTCTCTCACTTTGATAGCCAGGGTAACTTACTGTAGCATCTGAGCAGGTGTGTGCAAAGCAACTTCATTGGTCTGGTCTCCTTGGTCCGTTGATCAGAGACTCACCACCGCTTGAGCAGGTGTGTGCAAAGCAACTTCATTGGTCTGGTCTCCTTGGTCCGTTGATCAGAGACTCACCACCGCTTGAGCAGTTGTGCGCATCATAGGTTATAAGCCCCAACAAGCTACCAGCGCGGTCACCTCCGTGCCCGCCCTCGTCATTTTTTTTTTCGCGCTTCGCACGGCTCAGCCCCTCCCACACTTCGCACGCCCGGCATGTCTGACTCCGACGTCCCCAAGCCCACAACGCTCACAGTTCCCCACCGCGCCCGCCTACACAAATTACAGCCTTTGCTGCTTCGGACCTTCTGCGCGACGCAGATGGCTATCAGGACTGGGTTCTTACCCTATGCTCCGCATGCCATCCGACGTAATCGATTATCTAAAGTCCGGCGTCCCTCCTACGTCCTGGCCACCCGCTTATGTACCTTTGTGGGACCATTACGCTCGAGCCTCGATCTGCGCTGCCGTCGACCCCCGTCTGGTCCTCCCCGGTCTCTCCCAGTACTTTGGCGACACTCACAGCGGTCACAAGATTTGGGCAGCTCTGCGCACGCGATATGGCGCTGTCTCGGCCGTCGACCTTCTTCCCGTCATCTCTCGACTCTTCAGTCCCGACCTTATGCCCGATACCGCCGACGCATTCCTTCAGTTCCGCGACCGTTTCGAGAACGACTCCCGACTTCTAAACGACTCCAACGTGACAACCGACTCCCTCCTAGCGTCGCACTTACTTGCTCGGATGCCTCCCTCCCTGTCTGCCTGGCGAACGACTTTTGTCAATTCTCAGGGTACATCCCGCACACTGCCCCACGCAGCCGAGATTCTCGACCGCATCTACCGCGAGATCAAAGCTCGCCCCATTGACCCGCTCGCTGCCGCCACCGTCACCGCCACCTCGCCGCAACGCACCCCTCCCAGCCCCTGTCCCAACCCGACTTGCCGCAAGATGCACTGGCTCCGGGACTGTCCCGACACCACCTGGGCTGCCGCCTTTCGCGCCCGCAAGGCTGCCTCTGGCATGACATCGCGTGCTCACAAAAAGGGTTCCCGCACCATCGCCTCCCCTGCCGTCACCTCCCCTACCGACACCGAGAGGCCGGAGCCCACTACTTTCACTGCTTGCCTTCTCGCCACTCCGTCTGCCTTTCCCAAGTCGGCTTGGCTACTCGACTCTGGCGCCAATCGTCACATGGCAAATGACAGCACGTTGTTCTCCAGCCTCCGGCCGTTCACCGGCCCACACGTCGCTGGAGTCGCCGGTTCCCTCCCGTCTACCGGTTGCGGCTCCGTCCGCCTCTCGACTTCAGCCGGCCCAGTTGTCGTGACCGACGTCCTCTTGGTGCCTTCGCTGCCGTGCAACCTCCTGTCCGTCCGTCGCTTGGATCGCCTCGGCTTCACCGTCTCCTTCGGCTCAGGTCACGCCACGATCCGCAACTCTTCCGGCACAGTCGTTGCCACGGCACGAGCCATTGCAAATGATCTGTACGCGTTAAACGTCGCACCCTCAACCTGTATGCCCAATGCTCTGCTTGCCACCCCTCACAGAGTTTCCTTGCTAACTCTGCACCGTCGTCTCGCGCATCTACCCGTCGCGCAACTCAAGAACGTCGTGCAGAAGGGCTTGGTTACTGGGGTGGATTGGGTATATTCAGAGGAGGAGTTCAGGAGTTTTCATTGCAATGCTTGTCTCGCTTCTAAAGCGCATGCCCTTCCTTTCGCACGTTCCAAGTCCATTGCACCTGGCCGGCTTGCCCTCATTCATGTGGATGTTGCCCAAATGCCCCGGGCCAGCTTCGGCGGCCATCGCTACATGCTGGTGATCGTTGATGACTACAGCCGTAAACAGTGGTGCCTCCTCCTCACTTACAAAAGTGATGTCTTCCACCGGCTACGCGACTGGATCCTCGAGGTAGAGAATGCCACAGGTGACCGGGTAAAGACCATCCGATCTGACAATGGCGGCGAGTTCACTCTGCGGACCTTTGTCGATTTCTGTGTGGCTAAGGGTATACGTCGCGAGCTCACGATCCCGTACACCCCTCAACAAAACGGACGTGTTGAACGCACCAACCGCACCATCAAAGAGGGTATACTTGCGTTACTCTATTCGGCCGGTGCTGACACGCGCCTCTGGGCCGAGGCCGCCAAGTACTTCGTGCACTGCAAGAACTTGTTGCCGCATGCGGGCATCCACGGCGAAGTACCTGACACTCGTTGGTATGGCATGGCACCGGACGTCTCCTCGTTACGTACCTTCGGTTGCCGTGCTTGGCACTGCCTCCCCTCGGTCAAGCGCACCGATCTCGATCCAAAGGCCGTGCCACTCATCTTTGTCGGGCTCGATGACCACGCAAAGGCGTATCGCCTCTTTGACCTGGCCACGCGCAAAATCCTCCTCAGCCGGAACGTTGTCTTTCGTGAATCCGAGTTCCCTGCATTGCAACCTGCGGCCAACACCACCACTGGCGCGACTCCCCTGCCCGTGGCCGCCGAGGTTTACCCTGACCAGGTAGACCACTCTGAGCCATTGCTCGTTGCTTCCCTCGCTCCCCGCGCCTCGCGCCGCGCCTCCTGGACCCGCGCCCGTTGCCTCTGACCAAGGCCTGCGCCGCCCTCCCCAGGCCGTGCCGTCCCTGACCAGGACTCGCACGCGCCCCCTGCCTCTGACCAAGGCCCTTCTCCTGCCTCTGACCAAGGCTCTCCACCGCCTCTGACCAAGGCAGCTCCGACTCGGCCATCTCCACGCCTTGCCCATCCCCTCGACCAGTGGTGCCACGTCCGTTGCCAGCGCCACCCTCGCCCGCTCGATCCGAGTCCCCGGACCCTATCGACCTCTTGCCGCGCTCGAGTGATCTCGCTTCCTTCTGTCTCGCACCCGAATTCCCTGACGATCTGGATGACGCTCTCCACTCCCTCCACCCGTCGCCTACCTCGCCTCCGGCGCTGCCGCTCTGCTCAACAACGCGCCTCCGGACTCGACAGAGCTGATCGCACCCGCCCGCGATCCCCCTCACTGGCGTGCTGCGATGGCAACCCCGCAAGCTGACGAGTGGCGTCTCGCCGCCCAGGCCGAATTTGACTCACTCTCCCGCGATTTCTCTGCCTTCACACCAATTGATGAGTCCCTCGTGCCTGCAGATGCCAAGATCCTCGGCTCGCGATTTGTCTTCCGCACGAAACGCGACCAGCACGGCCAGGTCAAGTCTTACAAAGGCCGACTGGTTGCTCGTGGTGACTCCCAGCGCTCGGGCATCGATTTCGACGAGACCTTCGCACCCGTCGCCAAGTTCACGTCTATTCGCGCACTCCTGGCCCTCGCAGCCGCGCACGGGTACCATGTCCATCAGGCAGACATTGACAAAGCCTACCTCCATGGCAAATTGGACAAACCACTCTACATTCGGGTGCCCGATGGTATCTATATGCCAGGCAAGGTTCTCCAGCTGCACCGCTCGCTCTACGGCTTGCGCCAAGCTGGACGCATTTGGAACGACGAGATCGACTCGGCCCTGTCGGCTCTCGGCTATGCTGCCACCGAGTCTGACCACTGCGTTTACGTTCGGACGGCCGGTGATGAGCGCCACTACATCGCACTTTACGTCGATGACTTGCTCATGATCAGCCCTTCCCTCCAGAGATCGAGCGTACTCTCCAGGGTCTCGAGCAGCGGTACGGTGTCAAACGACTCGGTGAGGCAGAGTACATCCTGGGTATCCAAATTCGGCGCTCCGACGATGGCTCCATCACCCTCAGCCAGGAGCAGTACCTCAAGGACGTCCTCGCCCGCTTCGGTATGTCTGATGCCCACCCTGTCGCCACACCCATGCAGCCCGATCTCCGCCTCGAAGTCGAGCTCCAGCCCACCCCTTTCCCGGATCGCACTCGGTACTTGCAGGCAATTGGCTCCCTCATGTACGCTTCTACCGGCACACATCCCGACCTGGCCTACACCGTCGGCTATCTGGCTCGCTTCTCTCGGGCACCATCCACCGCTGCCTGGGGCGCCATCAAGCACGCCTTCCGCTACGTCGCCGGTACTCTCTCTCATGGCTTACGCTTCGCTCATGGCGCCTCGCCTCCCTTGGTCGGCTACTCGGACTGCAACTGGGGTGCATGCCTCTCCTCCTCCAAATCGACCATGGGTTACAATTTTATCTATGCAGGCGCCGCCGTCTCTTGGTCCTCTTGCCTGCAGTCACGGGTTGCCAATTCTACTTGCGACGCTGAGTACCTAGGTCTGTCCCATGCCGGCAAGGAGGCCATCTTTCTGCGTCAACTCTTTGGTGAGCTTGGGCTCTCCTCTTCAGAGCCTGTCCTCATTTACGGTGATAATCAGGGTGCCAATGCTCTCACCAAGAATCCCGTCTTCCATGCTCGCACTCGGCACATTCGACTTTGGGAACACTTCGTTCGGGATATGGTCTCCCTGGGTGACATTGTCATCCAATACATCACCACCAGTGAGATGACGGCCGATATCTTCACCAAGGCCTTATCTCGCGACCTCTTTGCTCGACACCGTGGCCGACTTGGTGTCTGTGCTCCCTGATGCTCGAAGTAGGGGGGTGTAAGAGTTACAACTCTTTGTATTTCCTTCTCACACCGTCTCACCCTTTCTCTGCCTTATTCTTTCTGTGATTTTTGGCCTTTCCCTTCACCCTGCTCTCCCATCTCTGGGCTGGGTCTGTGCACCTGCATCAAGCGCACGGACCAAGCCATGCTCTGCCTGGCTCCCTCTATCTTCAGGCTGGGTCCGTGCGCTTAACACTGGGGCACGGACCTGGTTGCGCACTACCCCAGCCAACTGGCTCCGCGCTTCTCTCTCTCCTGCTCAAGCAACTTCATTGGTCTGGTCTCCTTGGTCCGTTGATCAGAGACTCACCACCGCTTGAGCAGGTGAGCACTACACTTCCTAGTACCTCTCTCACTTTGATAGCCAGGGTAACTTACTGTAGCATCTGAGCAGGTGTGTGCAAAGCAACTTCATTGGTCTGGTCTCCTTGGTCCGTTGATCAGAGACTCACCACCGCTTGAGCAGTTGTGCGCATCATACTCTTCTCCCGACTGTGGAGTTTCCGGCCCATGCCCGGCACCGTTGGCGAATTCGACGGCTGGATCATGGAGTTCAAAGCTATCGCGCAAGAAATCATCGATACGAAGACCACGATCAACGATGTTCTCGCCACACTCCTCCTCGCCATCGCTCACCCGTCCCTCGAGAGTTTCAAGGCGTCGTTCACCGATGAACAGCGCACTCAACGAGCTCTCCCTGTCATCGATTCGCTCGCCGACCGCATGCGTGTTCAACTCCGGTCCACCAACGTCCCCAGCACCCAATCGGCCCTTCTTGCCTCGTCGTCGTCACGTCCTACCCGTCCCAAGTGTCTCGCCTGTCGCAGCCCTTCGCACCAACTCTTTCGTCGTTGACTCGGGGGCCACCTCGCACATGGTCTCAGACAAGTCGCTGTT
Source organism: Microbotryum lychnidis-dioicae p1A1 Lamole (assembly GCA_001244265.2). Lineage (NCBI taxonomy): Eukaryota > Fungi > Basidiomycota > Microbotryomycetes > Microbotryales > Microbotryaceae > Microbotryum > Microbotryum lychnidis-dioicae. Next base: position 73,032 of record CDLV01000019.1, read on the forward strand.
CACGACCTATCGCCACATCGCTCCCACAAAGATTGGAGGCATTGCAGGGGCATCAACGCCATCGGAACGGGAAACATTGCCTTCGTTGCCGCCTCGGGCCATCCAATCACGCTCACTGGCGTGCTGCACACTCCCGGCCTGTTCGTCAATCTCCTCTCGGTCTCTCGACTTTGCGACACCGACGACGTGCGTGTTGCCTTCACGAAACATGGCATTGACATCAACAAAGACGGCAACAACATCGCTGAAGGCACGAGGCTCGACGAGGGACTCTACTTGCTCGACGCTGATCATTCCAAATGTCAGCACCTTGCTCTCCTCTCTCGTTCACAGTCTTCCGTGCCCCTGCTGACTCTCCACCGCTGCCTCGGCCATCTCGCACCGTCGTCCATACAGAAGATGGTTGCCGCTGGTTTGCTGGAGGGTCTCGGGCCGGATATAGTGACGAAGAGGTAGAGAAGTTTGTCTGCAATGCTTGCCTCAGCGCCAAAGGCCATCGTCTTCCTTTTCCCGATTCGGATTCGCACTCCTCCGAGAGACTCGGCCTTGTGCACAGTGATGTGCTTTCCCTCCCGGAGCGTTCCTTGACTGGCAAACGATACCTGGTCACATTCCTCGACGACTACTCGCGCAAACTATGGGCCTACGCGATCGGACATAAAAGCGAAGTCTTCAGCGTGTTCAAGACTTGGCTTGCCGAGGTCGAGCTCGAGACAGGTGCAACATTGAAGGTCCTCCGAACTGACAATGGTGGCGAGTATTGCTCGAGAGCATTCACGGAGTTCTGCAAGGCGCGAGGTACGCGTCAACAATACTCTATCCCTCGCACGCCTCAACAAAATGGTTGGGCGGAGCGGTCAATCGTTCCATTGTTGAAGGCATTCTTGCCCTTCTGGCCGACGCCCATCTACCCAAGACATTCTGGGAGGAGGCTGCGGCTTACTTCGTTTACTGCAAGAACCTGGTTCAACACTCGGCTCTCGACAAGGCAACACCAAACTCGGTCTGGCAGGGCGGACGCACCACAGCCTCCACGCTTCACCCGTTCGGCTGTGCGGCTTGGCTCACGGTCGCGCCCGAACTTCGCTCTAAACTCGACCCGAAAGCGGTTCGCGTTCTGTTCACCGGCTACGACTTGGCTTCCAAAGCCTTCCGCTTCTACGACACTACAACAAAGAAGGTCACCCTGGGCAGAAATGCCACCTTCCTCGACACTGAATTCCCTGGTTTATGTGGCAACTCCGCCGAGCCAGACGATGACACGCACTTCGCCAGCGCTCCCTTCGCCGACCCTCAAACCACCGTCAAGTCATGGACCCCACTAGTAAGGTCGGCGCACATGGACGTCTCATCCCCTCTTGATGATTCTTCCATGAGCGCCGTTGACGTGGCCCCAGGGTACACTGGCGGATCCTTACTTAATTCCACAGATGCCGAATCGCCCGCGTCCTCGTCACTGTCTCCTGAGCCGGCCTCGTCCCCGTCGGCTGCACCATCGTCCGCACCCTCACCGTCGTTGGCCGCATCGTCGTCACCTTTGGCCTTACCACTGAATCTGAGTACTCTGCCGATCCTCTTGACCTCATCGGCTCACAGCCCCAGGCTCCCTCGACCCCATGGACACCCAACCCCCCGACTTCAGCACGTACCGCGAGCCCGCATCGGCTGAGGAGTTGCCCGACGAACTCGATCTCATTGGACGCCACTCTTGCGACGAGTCCCCGGACGAAATCGATTTCCTCACTCGCCATCACCGCGCGTTCATTGCGACTGACGACGACAACTCTGACACCGAGGCCATCGAACCCGTCAAATCCATTACGAGCGACCCACAGACCTGGCGAGAAGCGATGTCGGGCGACAAACGTGAGGTATGGGCCAAGGCCGCTGCCGATGAGTTCAATTCCATGCGCGACGACTTCAAGGTCTTCACCATTGATGACCGTTCTACAGTACCTGCGGGTGCGACCATCGTATTGTCCAAATTCGTCTGGAAAACAAAACGGAACGCACTCGGCGAGATCACTGGACACAAGGCACGGCTGGTGGCGCAAGGCAATCGCCAACGTGACGGCATCGACTTCACTGAAACCTTCGCACCGGTCGCACACTTCTCTTCGATACACTCCCTCCTTGCGCTGGCGGCCGCCAATGGCCTGCATGTACACCAAGCGGACATCGACAAAGCCTATCTTCACGGCGACCTCGATCACGACATCTGGATGACGGCACCACGCGGCTTCGACCTTCCCAGCGACAAGGTGCTTCTGTGAAGAATCCACTCTCCGCTCGGCTCAGGACTTAGGCGCGCGGATCGAGCCGGGCGCATCGGCAGAGGACTTAAGCGCAGGGAACGAGCCTGGCCCAAGGGTTAAGCCCAAGGGTCCCAGGCTGAGGACTTGAGGCGCGCGGCTCCCATACTGTTAGCTTCCTATTCATCACTCTTGGCTATAACTACATCGCTGACGTAGTAGAGTTGATTGAATAGGTATGTTGTAATATTAATCACTCTTGGCTATAACTACATCGCTGACGTAGTAGAGTTGATCGAATAGGTTATAAGCCAAACGAGCTACCAGCCCGCCGCTCGCTCGCATTTTTCCTCGAGCCCAGCCACTCGAGCCGCCCACGTCCATCGCATCATCGCACAATGGACAGCGACCCCACCACGCCTTCGTCCCCCAGGGACCCCAGCCCTCTTGCGTCTTCGATCAGCGATCAACTCGCTACCCTGCAGGCCCAGATCACCGCCCTGCAGGCCTCGCAGCACCTGCGCCGCCGCCTCGCAGCCCCCTGCCGCCACCGCCTCGCAGCCCCTGCCGCCACCGCCTCTACCGCCGCTGCCTCGCAGCCCACTGCCACTACCGCCACCGCCACCACCGCATCAAAAGTCGTCTTTCCCAAGCACGCTCGCCTAGATGGCTCCAAGTCATTCACAAACTGGTTGCGCCAACTCCGGCTCACGCTTCCAAATCAGATTCGTGGTTACGTCCTTGATGGAGTCGTTCCCCGACGTGGACGGCAGACCAGCTGGCCGCTCGCGACGACGCCGCGCGGGAAATTATCGTCGGCTCGATCGACTCCGCCGACGTCTCAGCAACCCTCGATGCCATCCCAAGCAACGACCTGTCGGCGCCACGCATCTTCAACGCACTCAAGGCTCGTTTCGCACCGAACGACGCCACTCGCACTCTCGAATTATTCGCCCGCCTTTGGGACTTTCGGAAGATGCCCGCCTCGGTCGAGGCCTATGACACCTGGCTGCGAGAATACATGGCCATTGCTCAAGAGATTCGCGACGCCAAGACATCACTGAACGACGTCCTCGCCACGCACATTCTCGCCATGGTACCGTCCTGTCTAGACAGCTTCCGTCTAACGTTCACGGACGAGCAGCGCGCCCAGCGCGAACTCCCGGAGCTCACGACTTTAACGGACCGTATCCGCGTTCAGCTCCGATCCGCCGGCCTCTCGACCTCGCATTCGGCCATGCTCGCCGACGCCCCCTCTTGCCCCGCCTGCCGCGCCCCGGCCACCGCCTGCGAGACTGCACTTCACGTGCAAAGCATCCGCCCACCGGCCCTTGCCGCCACTGCCAAAAGCGAGGTCACTGGGCCCTCGACTGCAAGAACCGGGGTCAACAGACACGTACCAGCGACGACACCCAGGACGACTTGTCTTCTTCCACGGCTCACCGACCGAACGTCGGCTATTTCGCCTCCTGCCTGTTTGCCCGCCGCCAACTCCCGACCGACGCCTTCGTCGTCGACTCGGGCGCGACGACTCACATGGTCGCCGACCGCTCCCTGTTCACGACTTATCGTCAAACGGCACACACCAAGATTGGCGGCATTGCCGGCGGTATCACGGCCATTGGTATGGGGGATGTAGCGTTTGTTGCCAAGACCGGACACCCGATCACGTTGCACGGCGTTCTGCACGCGCCGGGCCTTCACGTCAATCTTCTCTCCGTCTCTCGCCTTTGTGACACGACCGCGTCCGACTCGCTTTCACCAGCGACAGCATCGACATCACCAAGGACGGCCAGGCCATCGCTCACGGTACACGGGTTAACGACGGTCTCTACCTCCTGGACGCGGATCACACCAAATGTCAGCAGCTTGCCTTTCTCTCACACTCTGAGTCTACCGTGCCCCTACTTACCCTCCACCGCTGCCTCGGCCATCTTGCTCCATCCTCTATACAGAAGATGATCGCTGCGGGTTTGCTGGACGGGTTTGGGCCGGGTACAGTGACAAAGACGTAGAAGAGTTTGTTTGCAATGCTTGCCTTGGTTCCAAAGGCCATCGTCTTCCTTTTCCCGACTCGGAGTCACATTCCCCGAGAGACTTGGCCTCGTGCACAGCGATGTCCTGTCGTTCCCCACTCTGTCCTTGACCGGGAAACGCTATCTTGTCACCTTCCTTGACGACCACTCTCGCAAACTCTGGGCATACGCAATCGATCACAAAAGCGACGTCTTCCCAACCTTCCAGACTTGGCTCGCCGAAGTGGAGTTAGAAACGAACGCACGTTTACGGATCCTTCGCACCGACAACGGCGGCGAATACCGATCCAACGCGTTCACGGAGTTCTGCCAGTCCAGGGGCATTCGTCGCCAATACTCCATTCCATACACGCCTCAACAAAACGGTCGTGCCGAACGTGTCAACCTCTCCATCGTCGAGGGCGTCCTCGCCCTCCTTGCCGACTCTCACCTGCCGGCCACCTTTTGGGACGAAGCGGCTGCATACTTCGTTTATTGCAAAAACAGGTGCTCACATTCAGCTTTGGCCAAACAGACCCCACAATTCGTTTGGAACGGCCAACGCACCACGGCCACCGCCCTTCACCCGTTCGGCTGCGCGGCCTGGCTCACAGTCGCGCCGGACCTTCGCAGCAAGCTCGACCCCAAGGCCGCGCGCGTGATTTTCACTGGTTACGACCTCGCCTCCAAGGCTTTCCGTTTCTTCGACCATTCCACCAACAAGGTTGTGCTTGGCCGAAATGCCACCTTCCTCGACGACGACTTCCCCGGCCTACCAGTCAGCACGCCCGTCAATGCGGACGACGCCGAACGCCAGTTCGTCATTCCCGCCGACACGCACGCCCCCGCCGACACGCACGCCCCCGCCGACACGCCCGCCCCCGCCGTCAAGACGAGGACCCCACTAGTAAGGTCGGCGCACATGGACGTCTCATCCCCCTTGATGATTCTGCCATGAGCGCCGTTGACGTGGCCCCAGGGTACACTGGCGGATCCTTACTTAATTCTACAGATACCAGCCCCTCGTCGTCTCCGTCGTTCGCCCCGTTTTCGTCTCCCGCCATGTCCTCGGCCGGGGGACCGTCCATCGATGACTCGGATGATCCGCTTGACCTCCTGAACTCCGACACCGCGGTTCGCCTCAACCTGATGGACGTACATCGATCTGACGACGACACCGCGGTGACACCCACGCCCGCCGCTGCCGCCTGGCAGCCCCCCGATGACGACTCTCCTGATGAGATCGATTTCCTCTCTCGCCACCATCGCGCTTTCATCGCCACGGACGACGACGACCCCGCCCTCGAAGCCATTGAACCCGTCAAATCGATCACTAGCGATCCCCAGACCTGGCGTGAAGCGATGTCCAGCGACGAGCACGACCTCTGGGCTCAAGCTGCCTCAGACGAGTTCACCGCCATGCGTGACGATTTCAAGGTGTTCACCATCGAGCCTCGCTCCTCAGTACCGCCGGGCGCCACCATCGTCACCTCCAAATTCGTCTGGAAGACCAAGCGCGATGCACAGGGTGATATCACAGGGCGGAAGGCACGCCTTGTTGCACAGGGAAATCGCCAGCGCGACGGCATCGACTTCTCGGAGACGTTCGCACCCGTCGCCCGTTTCTCCTCCATTCGCTGCCTTCTCGCCCTTGCCGCTGCCAATGGCTACCACGTTCATCAGGCCAACATCGACAAGGCTTACCTTCACGGCGAGCTCGATCGATATCTGGATGACGACGCCACGAGGCTTCGACTTCCCGGGCGACAAGGTTCTCTGGCTGCGACGCTCGATCTACGGTCTTAAGCAGGCCGGTCGCATCTGGAATCGCCACATCGACACATCACTTCGAAGTCTTGGGTACAAGGCAACGGGCACTGATCACTGCATTTACTCTCGCATTGATGATCAGAAGCAGCCCCATTATATCGCATTGTATGTCGACGATCTCCTCATTGTCAGCCCCGCCCTCGACGAGATCGAGCGTGTCATCTCCAGCCTCGAACAACGATACGGCGTCAAACGGCTCGGCCCCGCAGAATACATCCTCGGCATCCAAATTCGACGCCTGGAAGACGGCTCCATTGCTCTATCCCAGGAGCGCTACATCATGGACGTGCTCGCCCGCTTCCACTTCGACACCACAACGCGCGGCGCTACGGTGCCAATGACGCCCGGCCTCTCGCTCACGGCTGTACCGGGTCAGGGAACGGAACGCATTCAGTCGTGGTACCTGCAAGCCATCGGCTCCCTCCTATACATTTCACTTGGCACTCGGCCCGACATTGCCTTCGCCGTCTCGTACCTGTCCCGGTTCGCCAACAACCCCGGCCGCCGCCATTGGATTGCCGTCAAACACGTCCTTCGCTACCTTCGCGCTACGTACCGCGATGAGCTACTCTACGCCTGTGGCCCCGCCAAAATTACGGGTGTGGTTGGCTATTCTGATGCGAACTGGGGTGCCTGCGTCGACACGTCCATCTCCACAATGGGCTTCGTCTTTTACTTGGCCGGCTCCGCCGTCTCTTGGTCATCGAAGCGTCAGACTCGGGTAGCAGATTCCACCACTGATGCCGAATACCTCGCCTTGTCGCATGCTGGTAAGGAAGCGATTTACCTTACGCAACTCCTCTCCGAGCTCCACGTTCGCCCGGTCGATGCAGCCCACATTTTCACTGACAACGAGGCCGCCGCCGCCGTCGCTCACGACCCCGTTCGCACTTCGGGCACTCGACACATACGCCTCCGCGAGCACTTTGTCCGCGACATGGTCCACCAAGGCGATATCTCCCTCTCACACGTCGGCACAGCGAACATGGTTGCAGACATATTCACCAAGGCGCTAGGTCCCAAGATTTTCGGTGCACATTGCTATACTCTAGGTCTCTGGACGCGTCACCCACGGCTCAAGTCTACCTCGCGTTCGCGTGGGGGGGGTGTGAAGAGTCCACTCTCCGCTCGGCTCAGGACTTAGGCGCGCGGATCGAGCCGGGCGCATCGGCAGAGGACTTAAGCGCAGGGAACGAGCCTGGCCCAAGGGTTAAGCCCAAGGGTCCCAGGCTGAGGACTTGAGGCGCGCGGCTCCCATACTGTTAGCTTCCTATTCATCACTCTTGGCTATAACTACATCGCTGACGTAGTAGAGTTGATCGAATAGCTTCGACTGCGCCGTTCCATCTACGGGCTCAAACAGGCCGGTCGCATCTGGAATCGACACATCGATGCTTCGCTTCGTGCCCTCGGGTACACGGCGACGGGCACCGATCACTGCGTCTACTCTCGGCTCGACAATCGTCAAAGCCCACACTACATCGCACTGTACGTCGACAACCTTCTGATGATCAGCCCGGACCTGGCCGAAATCGAACGCGTCATCTCGGGCCTGGAACAACGTTACGGTGTCAAACGCCTTGGACCGGCCGAGTACATCCTCGGCATCCAGATCAGGCGTCTCAACGACGGCTCTATCGCCCTATGCCAGGAACGGTACATCATGGACGTGCTCGCTCGGTTCCACTTTGACACTACGACTCGCGGCGCTACCATCCCGATGACCCCCGGTCTTTCGCTCACCGCCATTCCGGGCCAAGGCACGGAACAGATCAGGTCGTGGTATCTACAGGCAATCGGCTCGCTCCTCTACATCTCGCTTGGCACTCGCCCCGACATCGCCTTCGCCGTATCTTACCTGGCCCGCTTTGCCAACAACCCGGGTCAGCGCCATTGGATTGCCGTCAAGCATGTCCTACGCTACCTCCGAGCCACTTATCGCGACGAGCTTCTCTACACTCGTGGTAAGACGGACATCAAGGGCGTGGTAGGTTACTCCGATGCCAACTGGGGTGCCTGCGTCAACACATCGGTCTCCACCATGGGTTTCGTCTTCTACATTGCCGGCTCCGCTGTGTCCTGGTCCTCCAAGCGTCAATCGCGGGTCGCCGACTCTACCACCGACGCGGAATACCTCGCTCTCTCGCATGCTGGCAAGGAAGGGATCTACCTCAGTCAGCTGCTTGAGGAGCTCCATGTCCAGTCCGGTATCCCCGCTCACATCTACACTGACAACGAGGCTGCTGCCGCCGTCGCACGAGACCCTGTCCGCGCATCCGGGACTCGACATATCCGTCTGCGTGAGCACTTCGTTTGGGACATGGTGAATCGGGGTGAGATTTCTCTTTCGCACGTGGGGACAAGCAACATGGTAGCCGACATCTTTACCAAGGCACATGGCCCGAAGATTTTTTCCATGCATTGCTATGCTCTCGGCTTGCGCACTCGACATCCACGGCTTGGGTCTGCCTCGCATTCGCGTGGGGGGGGTGTGACAAGTCCACTCTCAGCTCGGCAGAGGCGCCTCGGTCGTTGCGCGCACCCGCTAGCCGCCCCCTTGCGCTGGGGACTTAGACGCGCGCGACTGACTCAGCGCGCCAGCGCCGGGTGGATCCGTGCGCGTGCCCACTAGGCCGCCCCCTTGCGGTGGGGACTTAGGCGCGCGCGACTGCCTTAGCGCGCTAGCAACTTCACCCGCGACTGGGCCTATCTCAGCGCGGGTCCCCTTTCTGTTTCTTAGCTTCCCTCTCACCACTTCTGTTCAACAATCAACCTCTCCTGACAGTAGTGGTGATTGTCTCATAGGTTATTCGCCCATCGACCTACCGCTGGCATGGACACGTCGTCGCCCCTAACGACGGGTGCCCACCCAACAATCCCCGCCGAACAGCTCGCCGCACTTACGTCGCTGCTGTCGGGTCTCACCACTGCCACATCCGCCACGTCGTCCGGCACCTCTTGCCCCGCCTTTCCAAAGCACGCACGCTTGGATGGGCCCAAGACGTTTGCGAGCTGGACACGCCAGCTTCGCCTCTGCCTCGCGGACGACATCCGCTCATACGTCCTCGACGGGATTGTGCCCGCCGACTGGACACCTTCGCACCGCTCTGCCCGCGATGTCGTGGCACGTGAGCTTCTTGCGAACTCGATCGACTCGGCCAAAGTCTCGGCAGCCCTCGACGCAATCCCTACCGCTGACCTCACAGCGCCCAAAATGTACTCGACGCTGAAATCGCGGTATGCTCCTGACGACGCCACTCGCACGCTCGAGCTCTTCTCCCGACTGTGGAGTTTCCGGCCCATGCCCGGCACCGTTGGCGAATTTGACGGCTGGATCATGGAGTTCAAAGCTATTGCACAAGAAATCATCGATACGAAGACCACGATCAACGATGTTCTCGCCACACTCCTCCTCGCCATCGCTTATTGTAAAAATGTTCTCATGTGGTAACTGATGAAGACCACGACTCAGTCCAATGGAACGGGACGAGAACAGAGTGGCCAAAGGCTAAGGGACAAACTCCAGAAGGACTAGGAAGGGATGATAAGCGGAGATAATAAAGAGCTAATAGTGACTAAATAAGGGTAAGACAAATGAGGTGCTGAAGGGATTCATGAAGTCGCTAGAGGCTCAAGATGAAGTACCATAACAGGTACTATACGTAGACTGAAGGACGATGCAACCATATAATGACACTCCCCCGGTTGGAAGGTCCGAAGATGGAGTAAACGGTACATGGTCGAAGACTTTTGACGAGATCGGGTAAAGCCGAAAGCGACGGGACTTGTTCGGGTAAAAAAGGGCCGAAGACGGGTGGCGGTATGACGGACAATGACGCCATAAAACGGGATGGAGAACTGATCTGAAAGGGACCAGTATAACCAAATGCGGGGACGGAAGCCAACAAACCAGAGTACGCTGGTGGACTAGTTGGCACTACTTGGACTTGGAGCGAAGGGCTGGTGTACGAAGCCATCATGTTCGCAGACGGGGACGGTGATTGGCAAGAATACCAATACGACTTGACGGTTGATCGGGCTGATGAAGAGACACCGATACGAAACTTGGACGGGTGATTGGCTTGAAGAAGACCGATACGACGAGGACTTGTGAGGATGAGGACTTGTGACGATTAAAGCGAGTGACAGAAAGCGCTGTTAACAAACATAGCTTTGGCTGCTTCCTCCTTGACTGCTTGCGCTTTCTTGAGGGAAGGGCAACCAGCCCACTTGGAACTATGCCCCATAACGTTGCAACTCTTGCAGTGAACCTTGGAGTGATCGTGACTTTGCGCGGACATAGCCAGCGCGGATTCAATCCCCCCGTAAGCGTGGCGCTCGGCTCCATGAGTAGTAGAAGACGAGGCCATTTTGCGATCAAAATACTTTCCCATTCGGGCGGAAGCGAATGGACGAGTAGAGTGGCTTGCGCAAAACCAGGCAGTGGAACACCCATAGTGGAGATTTCCTCAACGGTGTTTAGGAAGTTGGAAACAAACGACTTGAAATTGGACGTGTTGGAACGCGTGAACGTGCTCCGGAAGATGACGGGGATGAGCTGGATGAAGCGAGCTTCAGCGCCTTTGGTGTGGTGAATCCGTAGGGCGGTCCACATCTCATGGGCTGAAACACAATTCTTGATAATCTTCATTTGAGAAGCGGTAATTGTGTTGTTGATCAACTCAGCAGCTTTGTCATCCTTGGCTTCAAGATCAAGGGTGTAGATGTCGACAAGTCCTTGCTGAGCAGAGGTGAGCGCGCGAGGCGCGGCGGGTGAAATCTTTGCGCCTGCGGAGGTTGCTTGCGAAGTGGACGGGGTGACAAGGGCGGCCTCATAGATCGCTAGCAGGGCAGGAATGCCCACAGTTGTGACATCCAAACATTTCTTGCGACGAAGATGGTTGCTGATCCAGACGGACCATTCTTCGTACGAGTTCGGATTGTCGCTAAGGTGGATCCTAGAGATGAGGGCGGAAGACGAAGGCTCGAGAGCAGCTTGGTAGCTCGTTGGGCTCATAACCTATTGTAAAAATGTTCTCATGTGGTAACTGATGAAGACCACGACTCAGTCCAATGGAACGGGACGAGAACAGAGTGGCCAAAGGCTAAGGGACAAACTCCAGAAGGACTAGGAAGGGATGATAAGCGGAGATAATAAAGAGCTAATAGTGACTAAATAAGGGTAAGACAAATGAGGTGCTGAAGGGATTCATGAAGTCGCTAGAGGCTCAAGATGAAGTACCATAACAGGTACTATACGTAGACTGAAGGACAATGCAACCATATAATGACATCGCTCACCCGTCCCTCGAGAGTTTCAAGGCGTCGTTCACCGATGAACAGCGCACTCAACGAGCTCTCCCCGTCATCGATTCGCTCGCCGACCGCATGCGTGTTCAACTCCGGTCCACCAACGTCTCCAGCACCCAATCGGCCCTTCTTGCCTCGTCGTCGTCACATCCTACCCGTCCCAAGTGTCTCGCCTGTCGCAGCCCTTCGCACCGTGTGGCGGAGTGCCCTGTGAGAGCCAAACACCCGCCGCCAGGACCCTGTCGCTCCTGCAAGCAGAATCACTGCTCTTTCGACTGCAAAAAGGCTCTCAAGAACGGCAAAAAGGCCGACACGGTGAACTCAACCGCCGACTCGCAACACCATGTCGGATGTATTGCCACCGGTTTTCTCGCACATCGCCGCCAGCTTCGCACCAACTCTTTCGTCGTTGACTCGGGGGCCACCTCGCACATGGTCTCAGACAAGTTGCTGTTCACGACCTATCGCCACATCGCTCCCACAAAGATTGGAGGCATTGCAGGGGGCATCAACGCCATCGGAACGGGAAACATCGCCTTCGTTGCTGCCTCGGGCCATCCGATCACGCTCACTGGCGTGCTGCAGTCGCAAACTATGGGCCTACGCGATTGGACATAAAAGCGAAGTCTTCAGCGTGTTCAAGACTTGGCTTGCCGAGGTCGAGCTCGAGACAGGTACAACACTGAAGGTCCGCCGAACCGACAATGGTGGCGAGTATTGCTCGAGAGCTTTCACGGAGTTCTGCAAGGCGCGAGGTACGCGTCGACAGTACTCTATCCCTCGCACGCCTCAACAAAACGGTCGGGCGGAGCGGGTCAATTGTTCCATCGTTGAAGGTATCCTTGCCCTTCTAGCGGACGCCCATCTACCCAAGACATTCTGGGAGGAGGCTGCGCCTTGGCGCTTCACCCGTTCGGCTGCACAGCTTGGCTCACGGTCGCGCCCGAACTTCGCTCGAAACTTGACCCGAAAGCGGTTCGCGTGCTGTTCACCGGCTACGACCTGGGTTCCAAAGCCTTCCGCTTCTACGACACTACAACAAAGAAGGTCACCCTGGGCGGAAATGCTACCTTCCTCGACACCAAATTCCCCGGGTTACGTTGCAACTCCGCCGAGCAAGACGATGACACGCACTTCACCAGCGCTCCCTTCGCTGACCCTCAAACCACCGTCAAGTCATGGACCCCACTAGTAAGGTCGGCGCACATGGACGTCTCATCCCCTCTTGATGATTCTTCCATGAGCGCCGTTGACGTGGCCCCAGGGTACACTGGCGGATCCTTACTTAATTCCACAGATGCCGAATCGCCCGCGTCACCGTCGCCTGCGCCGTCCTCGTCACTGTCTCCTGAGCCGCCCTCGTCACCGTCGCATGCGCCATCGCCCCCGTCCTCGCCTTCGTCTGCTGCATCGTCGTCACCTTTGGTCTCACCGGTTGACTCTGAATACTCCGCCGATCCTCTTGACCTCATCGGCTCACAGCCCCAGGCTCCCCCCGACCCGCTGGATGCACAACCCCCAGACTTCAGCACGTACCGCGAACCCGCATCGGCTGAGGAGTCGCCCGACGAGCTCGATCTCATTGGGCACCACTCTCGCGACGAGTCACCGGACGAAATTGATTTCCTCACTCGCCATCACCGCGCGTTCATTGCGACTGACGACGACACCTCTGACACCGAGGCCATCGAACCCGTCAAATCCATTACGAGCGACCCACAAACCTGGCGAGAAGCGATGTCGGGCAACAAACGTGAGGTATGGGCTAAGGCCGCTGCCGATGAGTTCAATTCCATGCGCAACGACTTCAAGGTCTTCACCATTGATGATCGTTCTACAGTACCTGCGGGCGCAACTGTCGTAACATCCAAGTTCGTCTGGAAAACAAAAAGGAATGCACTCGGCGAGATCACCGGACACAAGGCACGGCTGGTAGCGCAGGGCAATCGGCAACGGGACGGCATTGACTTCAACGAAACCTTCGCACCGGTCGCACGCTTCTCTTCGATACGCTCCCTCCTTGCGCTGGCGGCCACCAACGGCCTCCATGTACACCAAGCGGACATCGACAAAGCCTACCTCCACGGCGACCTCGACCACAACATCTGGATGACGGCACCGCGAGGCTTCGATCTTCCTGGCGACAAGGTGCTCCGACTGCGACGCTCCATCTACGGGCTCAAGCAGGCTGGCCGAATCTGGAATCGACACATCGACGCGTCGCTTCGCGACCTTGGTTACACGGCGACGGGCACCGATCACTGCGTATACTCTCGGCTCGATGATCGGCAACGCCCACACTACATCGCGCTATACGTCGACGATCTTCTGATGATCAGCCCGGACCTCGCCGAAATCGAACGTGTCATCTCGGGCCTTGAACAACGCTACGGTGTCAAGTGACTAGGCCCGGCAGAGTACATCCTCGGCATCCAGATCAGGCGGCTTGATGACGGATCTGTCGCCCTGTCTCAGGAACGGTATATCATGGACGTGCTTGCTCGATTCCATTTCGACACTACGACTCGCGGAACTACAGTCCCAATGACCCCCGGCCTTTCGCTCACCGCCATCCCGGGTCAAGCCACCGAACGGATCAGATCTTGGTGTCTACAGGCAATCGGCTCCCTCCTCTACATTTCACTTGGTACCCGCCCCGACATCGCCTTCGCTGTATCCTACCTGGCCCGTTTCGCCAACAACCCCGGACGTCGCCACTGGATTGCCGTCAAGCACATCTTACGCTACCTCCGGGCCACGTATCGCGATGAACTGGTATATACTCGCGGCCAGGCTTGGATCACGGGTGTAGTGGGCTACTCCGATGCGAACTGGGGGCATGCGTTGATACGTCGATCTCCACCATGGGCTACGTCTTCTACATCGCAGGTTCCGCCGTGTCCTGGTCGTCCAAGCGCCAATCTCGAGTGGCCGACTCTACCACCGACGCCGAGTACCTCGCTCTCTCGCATGCTGGCAAGGAAGGGATCTACCTCAGTCAGCTACTCGAAGAGCTTCATGTCCAACCTGTTGCACCAGCTCACATCTTTACTGACAACGAAGCCGCTGCAGCAGTCGCCCACGACCCTGTCCGTGTCTCCGGCACGCGACACATACGCTTGCGCGAGCACTTTGTTCGGGACATGGTGAATCGGGGCGACATCTCACTCTCGCATGTTGGAACCAGCGACATGGTGGCCGACATCTTCACCAAGGCTCTCGGCCCTAAGGTGTTCTCGACGCACTGCTACGCCCTCGGTCTTTGCACTCGACACCCGCGCCTCGGGTCTGCCTCGCATTCGCGTGGGGGGGGGGGTGTGAAGAGTCCACTCTCAGCTCGACAGAGGCGCCTCGGTCGTCGCGCGCACCCGCTAGCCCGCCCCCTTGCGGTGGGGACTTAGGCGCGCGCGACTGCCTCAGCGAGCAGGCGCCAGCGGACTTGGGCGCGCGCGCCGCTAGGCCGCCCCCTTGAGGTGGCGACTTAGACGCGCGCAGCTGCCTCAGCGCCCTAGCGATTTCACCCGCGGCTGGGCCTATCCCAGCGCGGGCCCCTCTTTTGTTTCTTAGCTTCCTTTTCATCACTGCTGTTCGACTCTCTACCTCTCGTGACAGTTGTGGTGATCGTCTTATAGGTATGCTGAAATAGATCACTGCTGTTCGACTCTCTACCTCTCCTGACAGTTGTGGTGATCATCTTATAGGAAACCATGTCCCGGACGAAGTGTTCGCGCAGGCGGATGTGCCGAGTCCGAGCATGAAATACCGGATTCTTGGTGAGAGCATTGGCGCCTTGGTTGTCGCCGTAGATGAGGACGGGCTTTGAAGACGAAATGCCAAGCTCACCAAAGAGCTGACGCAGAAAGATTGCCTCCTTACCAGCGTGTGACAGTGCGAGGTACTCGGCGTCACAAGTGGAGTTGGCAACGCGCGATTGAAGCCGGGAGGACCATGAGACGGCAGCACCTGCATAGACAAAAGTGTAACCCATGGTCGACTTGGAAGAGAGGACGCATGCACCCCAGTTGCAGTCGGAGTAGCCCAAGAGCGGTGCCGGATTCCCACGAGCGTAGCGTAAGCCGTGAGAAAGAGTGCCAGCGAGGTAACGGAAGGCGTGTTTGACAGCTCCCCAAGCAGCAGCGGAAGGCGAGTGAGAGAAGCGAGCCAAGTAACCGACGGTGTAAGCCAGGTCGGGCCGAGTACCAGTGGACGCGTACATAAGGGAACCGATGGCCTGCAGGTACCGAGTGCGATCTGGGAATGGGGTGGGCTGCAGCTCGACTTCGAGGCGGAGATTGGGCTGCATGGGCGTGGCGACGGGATGGGCATCGGACATTCCAAATCGGGCAAGGACGTCCTTGAGGTATTGTTCCTGACTCAGAGAGATGGAACCGTCTGGAGAGCGCCGGATCTGGATGCCGAGGACGTATTCTGCCTCACCGAGCCGTTTGACACCATAGCGCTGCTCAAGACCCTGAAGGGTACGCTCAATCTCAGGGAGAGAGGGGCTGATCATGAGCAGGTCGTCGACATAGAGCGCAATGTAGTGGTGCACATCACCCGTTGTCCTGACGTAGACGCAGTGGTCGGATGCGGTGGCGACGTAGCCGAGTGCGGACAAGGCAGAGTCAATCTCGTCGTTCCAGATGCGACCGGCCTGGCGCAAACCATAGAGGGACCGATGCAGTTGGAGGACCTTGCCTGGCATGTAGATGCCATCAGGCACACGAATGTACAGGGGTGCGTCGAGTTTGCCGTGCAGGTAGACTTTGTCGATGTCGGCCTGGTGGACGTGGTACCCATGAGCAGCAGCAAGAGCCAGGAGTGCGCGGATGGAGGTGAATTTGGCCACGGGTGCAAAGGTCTCGTCAAAGTCAATGCCAGAGCGTTGGGAGTCACCACGAGCAACGAGACGGCCCTTGTAGGACTTGACTTGGCCATGCTGGTCGCGTATGGTGCGGAAGACAAAGCGGGAGCCCAGGACCTTGGCGTCTGCTGGGACAAGGGACTCGTCAATCGGTGTGAACGCCGAAAAATCTCGCAAGAGTGAGTCAAACTCGTCGCGGGCCGCAAGACGCCCTTCATCCGCTTGAGGAGTGGCCATGGCCGCTCGCCAGTGAGGTGGGTCGCGAGCGGGGCAATCAGTTCCGCAGGGTCGGCGGGCGAGGTCTCAATGAGGGCGGCAGCGCCAGAGGCAAGGTAGGCCACGGCAGAGGGTGAGTGGAGTGCGTCATCCACGTCGTCGGGAAACTCCTGCGCTTGGCATAGCGAAGCAACATCGCGTGGGCGTGGCAGGAGATCGATCGGGTCCAGGGAGTCGGACCGAGCGGGTGAGGGTGGCGCTGGCAAAGCACGGGAGGCCATGGGCGCGGGGAAGGACAAGGCGTGGAGATGGCCAAGTCAGAGCTACCTTGGTCAGAGGCGCTTGATGCAGGTGATTCCGGGTCAGGGAGCTCACGAGCAGGGGAGCCTTGGTCAGGGGCAGGGGTGCGAGCGAGTCCTGGTCGGGGACCTCGCAGTTGTGAGAGTTACAACTCTCTGTACTTCCTTCTCACATCATCTCCCTCTTTCTGTCTTGTCCTCTCTGTGATTTTCGGCCTGTCCTTCACCCTGCTCTATCATCACTGGGCTTGGTCTGTGCACTTGCATCAAGTGCACGGACCTAGTCACTCTCTGCCTGGCTCCCCTTGCCTCTTGGCTGGGTCCGTGCGCTTGGCACTGGGCACGGACCTGGTTGCGCACTTGCCCCAGCCAACTGGTTCCGCGCTTCTCACTCTCCTGCTCAAGCAACTTCATTGGTCTGGTCTCCCTGGTCCGTCGATCAGAGACTCACCACCGCTTGAGCAGGTGAGCACTACACTTTCTAGTTCCTCTCTCCCTTCCATAGCCATGGTAACTTACTGTAGCACTTGAGCAGGTGTGTAATCCCAAGCAACTTCATTGGTCTGGTCTCCCTGGTCCGTCGATCAGAGACTCACCACCGCTTGAGCAGTTGTGTGGTTCATAGCAGTCAGGGGCGGGACGGTGCGGGCCCTGGTCAGGGGCTGCCGGCACGGGTCGAGGTGGCTCAGCGCGAGGCGCGAGTGAGCGAGGGGAAGCAACGAGCGAAGGCTCAAGGGGGTCTACCTGGTCAGGGTATGCGTCAACAGTGATGGGGAGTGGGATTGGTTCAGCGCGAACGTTGGTGGCTGGCCGGAGTGCAGGGAACTCGATTCACAGAAGACAACATTGCGGCTGAGTTGTATCCTGCGCGTGGACGGCTCGAAGAGTCGGAAAGCCTTGGCATGGTGGTCAAAACCAACGAACAGGAGGGGTACAGCCTCGGGGTTGAGGTCCGTGCGCTTGGCCGAGGAAGGTGGTGCCAAGCGCGGCAGCCAAATGCGCGAAGGGTGGAGATGTCAGGCGCAAAGCCGTGCCAACGGGTGTCGGGGATCTCACCACCAATGCCGGCGTGAGGCATCAGGTTTTTGCAGTGCACGTAGTACAAGGCAGCCTCACCCCAGAGGCGTGAATCAGCGCCAGAGGAGTAGAGCAGAGCAAGGATGCCCTCCTTGATGGTGCAATTGCTGCAAGTAAAAGTCAATGTGACCGTGCACCAGTCCGCCCGCCATGGCTCCCAATGTGTGGTAGAACCACCGCCGGTGTGACTTGGGTGCACCGTCATATTCATCTATTCCTACTGGTTGAGTAGCTCAGCGGTCAGAGCAACTCTGATTAATAGAGTGGACCTGAGTTCAATTCTCAGTTCAGCCAAACTTTCCTTTGTTTTCCAATTCTGCGCTCGACAGGCCCATTTTGTTGGGGTGTGTAGGGGATGGTGAGTTCCCGACGAATGCCTTTGCTTGCACAGAAGTCAACGAAGTTGCCCAGAGTAAACTCGCCTCCATTGTCAGAGCGGATGGTCTTCACCTTGTTGCCGGTGGCATTCTCGACTTCAAGGATCCAGTCGCGAAGGCGAGGGAAGACGTCACTTTTGAGTGCCAGGAGGAGACACCAGTGCTTGCAAGAGAAGTCATCAATGATGACCAGCATGTACCGATGTCCACCAAATGTAGGGCGAGGCATTTGCGCTACATCGACGTGGAGGAGATCCAGACGGCCAGAGGTGATGGACTTGGACCGGGCAAAGGGGAGGGCATGCGCTTTGGAAGCGAGACAAGCATTGCAGTAAAAATCCCGGAGCTCCTGATTCTTATACACCCAATCCACCCCAGTAACCAAGCCTCTCTGCACAATGTTTTTGATTTGTGCAACGGGCAAGTGCGCGAGGCGACGGTGCAGAGTCAGCAAGGACACTTTGGTAGGGATGGCGAGGAGGGCTTTGGGCGTACAGGGTGTGTCGACTGCGGCGGGTGAAGCGACTGGTTGGGAGGCCTTCTTCTCGGCGGTGCGGCGAGCTCGGTAGGCGGCGGCCCAGACGGTGTCGGGGCATTCCCTGAGCCAGTGCATCTTGCGACAAGACAGATTTGGGCACGGCCTTGAGCAACCGTGGCGGGCCTGCGGCGTGGCAACGGCGGCAACGGGAGTGTCGACGGGGCGGGCTTTGACATCACGATAAAGGCGCGTGAAGATCTCGGTGGCAGGGGCATTGCAGTGGAGTCACCCTGGGCAGCGACAAAGGTGGTGCGCCAGGCGTCGAAGGACGAAGGAAGGCGAGCAAGCAAGTGCGAGGCAAGAAGGGCGTTCACGGTGACCTCCGAGTCTTGCAGCAGCCGGGCGTCGTTTTCGAAACTGTCGCGGAATTGCAGGAACAGGTCGGGAGTGACGGGCACAGGGTCGGAGCTGAAGAGGCGTTGGATGACCGGTAGGAGATCGACAGCAGAGACGGTGCCGTAGCGTTCGCGAAGTGCCTGCCAGACCTTGGGTGCTGCGAGCGATTTGTCGAGGTAAGGTGACAGGCCCGGAGGACAGTTTGCGAATCGACGGAGGCGCAAATGGAGGAGCAGGCGTAGTGGTCCCAGAGAGGGACATACGGAGCAGGCCAAGACTCGAGTGGTACGCCCGTGTTGAGGTAACGGACGACGCCGGAGGGCAGGCGTGAACGGATGGCGAGGACCCAGTCTCGGTAGCCGGACGAGTTGCGAAGCAGCTCGGTCGTTGCAAAGGCCGCAGAGTGGGTGGGCGGGCGCAAGGGCGGCGCATCGGGCGTAGGCTCGCGGAGCTTGGCTTCAGGCGCGGAGGCGCCGGCGGCGGACATGTTGCGAAGGGTGAAAAAGTAGAGCGACAGGCGGTCACGGAGGTGGCCGCACTGGTAGCTCGGTT
This sequence comes from Microbotryum lychnidis-dioicae p1A1 Lamole, assembly GCA_001244265.2. Classification (NCBI taxonomy): domain Eukaryota; kingdom Fungi; phylum Basidiomycota; class Microbotryomycetes; order Microbotryales; family Microbotryaceae; genus Microbotryum; species Microbotryum lychnidis-dioicae. The sequence continues at coordinate 92,698 of CDLV01000019.1, forward strand.
GGGCTGATAACCTATGATGTTGTCACGCCTGCTCAAGCGGTGGTAAGTCTCTGATCGAAGGACCAAGGGAGACCAGACCAAGAAGTTGCTTGTTACACACCTGCTCAAGCGGTGGTAAGTCTCTGATCGAAGGACCAAGGGAGACCAGACCAAGAAGTTGCTTGTTACACACCTGCTCAAGCACTACAGTAAGTTACCACATCTAGAGGGTGAAAGATGATAGGAAGAGTAGTGCTCACCTGCTCAAGCGGTGGTAAGTCTCTGATCGAAGGACCAAGGGAGACCAGACCAAGAAGTTGCTTGAGCAGGAGAGAAACCAGAGTGGGGCCATTTGGCTGGGCCCAAGTCAGCCCAGCCAAAGTCAGGCGCACGGACCTGGCCCAGGTGCAGAGACCAGGCCCAGAGTGGGAGAGCTAAGGTGGTGAAAAGTAGGCCAAAAGTGATCAAAACGAAGAGAGGAGGATGTTGAGGTAGGTACAAGATACAAGAAGGACATGAAGGAGATATTTGATCTCACAGAGCAGGTGTGTAATAAGCAACTTCTTGGTCTGGTCTCCCTTGGTCCTTCGATCAGAGACTTACCACCGCTTGAGCAGGCGTGACAACATCATAGGTTATCAGCCCAACCGAGCTACCAGTGCGGCCACCTCCGTGCCCGCCCTTCGCTCTACTTTTTCACCCTTCGCAACATGTCCGACGCCGGCGCCTCCGCGCCTGAAGCCAAGCTCCGCGAGCCTACGCCCGATGCGCCGCCCTTGCGCCCGCCCACCCACTCTGCGGCCTTTGCAACGACCGAGCTGCTTCGCAACTCGTCCGGCTACCGAGACTGGGTCCTCGCCATCCGTTCACGCCTGCCCTCCGGCGTCGTCCGTTACCTCAACACGGGCGTACCACTCGAGTCTTGGCCTGCTTCGTATGTCCCTGTCTGGGACCACTACGCCTGCTCCTCCATTTGCGCCTCCGTTGATCGGTCCAAGTCCATTGCCTCTGGCCGCCTGGATCTCCTCCATGTCGATGTAGCGCAAATGCCTCGCCCTACATTTGGTGGACATTGGTACATGCTGGTCATCATTGATGACTTCTTTCGCAAGCACTGGTGTATCCTCCTGGCACTCAAAAGTGACGTCTTCTCTCGCCTTCGCGACTGGATCCTTGAAGTCGAGAATGCCACCGGCAACAAGGTGAAGACCATCCGCTCTGACAATGGAGGCGAGTTTACTCTGGGCAACTTCGTTGACTTCTGTGCAAGCAAAGGCATTCGTCGGGAACTCACCATCCCCTACACACCCCAACAAAATGGGCCTGTCGAGCGCAGAATTGGAAAACAAAGGAAAGTTTGGCTGAACTGAGAATTGAACTCAGGTCCACTCTATTAATCAGAGTTGCTCTGACCGCTGAGCTACTCAACCAGTAGGAATAGATGAATATGACGGTGCACCCAAGTCACACCGGCGGTGGTTCTACCACACATTGGGAGCCATGGCGGGCGGACTGGTGCACGGTCACATTGACTTTTACTTGCAGCAATTGCACCATCAAGGAGGGCATCCTTGCTCTGCTCTACTCCTCTGGCGCTGATTCACGCCTCTGGGGTGAGGCTGCCTTGTACTACGTGCACTGCAAAAACCTGATGCCTCACGCCGGCATTGGTGGTGAGATCCCCGACACCCGTTGGCACGGCTTTGCGCCTGACATCTCCACCCTTCGCGCATTTGGCTGCCGCGCTTGGCACCACCTTCCCTCGGCCAAGCGCACGGACCTCAACCCCGAGGCTGTACCCCTCCTGTTCGTTGGTTTTGACCACCATGCCAAGGCTTTCCGACTCTTCGAGCCGTCCACGCGCAGGATACAACTCAGCCGCAATGTTGTCTTCCGTGAATCCGAGTTCCCTGCACTCCGGCCAGCCACCAACGTTCGCGCTGAACCAATCCCACTCCCCGTCACTGTTGACGCATACCCTGACCAGGTAGACCCCCTTGAGCCTTCGCTCGTTGCTTCCCCTCGCTCACTCGCGCCTCGCGCTGAGCCACCTCGACCCGTGCCGGCAGCCCCTGACCAGGGCCCGCACCGTCCCGCCCCTGACTGCTATGAACCACACAACTGCTCAAGCGGTGGTGAGTCTCTGATCGACGGACCAGGGAGACCAGACCAATGAAGTTGCTTGGGATTACACACCTGCTCAAGTGCTACAGTAAGTTACCATGGCTATGGAAGGGAGAGAGGAACTAGAAAGTGTAGTGCTCACCTGCTCAAGCGGTGGTGAGTCTCTGATCGACGGACCAGGGAGACCAGACCAATGAAGTTGCTTGAGCAGGAGAGTGAGAAGCGCGGAACCAGTTGGCTGGGGCAAGTGCGCAACCAGGTCCGTGCCCCAGTGCCAAGCGCACGGACCCAGCCAAGAGGCAAGGGGAGCCAGGCAGAGAGTGACTAGGTCCGTGCACTTGATGCAAGTGCACAGACCAAGCCCAGTGATGATAGAGCAGGGTGAAGGACAGGCCGAAAATCACAGAGAGGACAAGACAGAAAGAGGGAGATGATGTGAGAAGGAAGTACAGAGAGTTGTAACTCTCACAACTGCGAGGTCCCCGACCAGGACTCGCTCGCACCCCCTGCCCCTGACCAAGGCTCCCCTGCTCGTGAGCTCCCTGACCCAGAATCACCTGCATCAAGCGCCTCTGACCAAGGTAGCTCTGACTTGGCCATCTCCACGCCTTGTCCTTCCCCGCGCCCCATGGCCTCCCATGCTTTGCCAGCGCCACCCTCACCCGCTCGGTCCGACTCCCTGGACCCGATCGATCTCCTGCCACGCCCACGCGATGTTGCTTCGCTATGCCAAGCGCAGGAGTTTCCCGACGACGTGGATGACGCACTCCACTCACCCTCTGCCGTGGCCTACCTTGCCTCTGGCGCTGCCGCCCTCATTGAGACCTCGCCCGCCGACCCTGCGGAACTGATTGCCCCGCTTGCGACCCACCTCACTGGCGAGCGGCCATGGCCACTCCTCAAGCGGATGAAGGGCGTCTTGCGGCCCGCGACGAGTTTGACTCACTCTTGCGAGATTTTTCGGCGTTCACACCGATTGACGAGTCCCTTGTCCCAGCAGACGCCAAGGTCCTGGGCTCCCGCTTTGTCTTCCGCACCATACGCGACCAGCATGGCCAAGTCAAGTCCTACAAGGGCCGTCTCGTTGCTCGTGGTGACTCCCAACGCTCTGGCATCGACTTTGACGAGACCTTCGCACCCGTGGCCAAATTCACCTCCATCCGCGCACTCCTGGCTCTTGCTGCTGCTCATGGGTACCACATCCACCAGGCCGACATTGACAAAGCCTACCTGCACGGCAAACTTGATGCACCCCTGTACATTCGTGTACCCGATGGCATCTACATGCCAGGCAAGGTCCTCCAACTGCATCGGTCCCTCTATGGTTTGCGCCAGGCCGGTCGCATCTGGAACGACGAGATTGACTCTGCCTTGTCCGCACTCGGCTACGTCGCCACCGAATCCGACCACTGCGTCTACGTCAGGACAACGGGCGATGTGCGCCACTACATTGCGCTCTATGTCGACGACCTGCTCATGATCAGCCCCTCTCTCCCGAGATTGAGCGTACCCTTCAGGGTCTTGAGCAGCGCTATGGTGTCAAACGGCTTGGTGAGGCAGAATACGTCCTCGGCATCCAGATCCGGCGCTCTCCAGACGGTTCCATCTCTCTGAGTCAGGAACAATACCTCAAGGACGTCCTTGCCCGATTTGGAATGTCCGATGCCCATCCCGTCGCCACGCCCATGCAGCCCGATCTCCGCCTCGAAGTCGAGCTGCAGCCCACCCCATTCCCGGATCGCACTCGGTACCTGCAAGCCATTGGCTCCCTCAGGTATGCATCCACTGGTACTCGACCCGACCTGGCTTACACCGTCGGTTACTTGGCTCGCTTCTCTCACTCGCCTTCTGCTGCTGCCTGGGGAGCTGTCAAGCACGCCTTCCGTTACATCGCTGGCACTCTTCCTCACGGCTTACGCTACACTTGTGGGGATCCGGCACCGCTCTTGGGCTACTCCGACTGCAACTGGGGTGCATGCGTCCTCTCTTCCAAGTCGACCATGGGTTACACTTTTGTCTATGCAGGTGCTGCCGTCTCATGGTCCTCCCAGCTTCAATCGCGCGTTGCTGACTCCACTTGTGACGCCGAGTACCTCGCACTGTCACACGCTGGTAAGGAGGCAATCTTTCTGCGTCAGCTCTTTGGTGAGCTTGGCCTTTCGTCTTCAAAGCCCGTCCTCATCTACGGCGACAACCAAGGCGCCAATGCTCTCACCAAGAATCCGGTATTTCATGCTCGGACTCGGCACATCCGCCTGCGCGAACACTTCGTCCGGGATATGGTTTCCATGGGCGACATTGTCGTCCAGTACATCAACACTGGTGAGATGACAGCGGACATCTTCACCAAAGCATTGTCACGCGACCTCTTTGCTCGGCACCGCGGTCGACTCGGTATCTGTGCTCCCTGATACTCGAAGTAGGGGGGGTGTGAGATCAAATATCTCCTTCATGTCCTTCTTGTATCTTGCATCTACCTCAACATCCTCCTCTCTTCATTTTGATCACTTTTGGCCTACTTTTCACCACTCTAGCTCTCCCACTCTGGGCCAGGTCCGTGCGCCTGACTCTGGCTGGGCACTTAGGCCCAGCCAGCTGGCCCTCCCTGGTTTCTCTCCTGCTCAAGCAACTTCTTGGTCTGGTCTCCCTTGGTCCTTCGATCAGAGACTTACCACCGCTTGAGCAGGCGTGACATCATCACACAAGGGACTCGTCAATCGGTGTGAACGCCGAAAAATCTCGCAAGAGTGAGTGAAACTCGTCGCGGGCTGCAAGACGCCGTTCATCCGCTTGAGGAGTGGCCATGGCCGCTCGCCAGTGAGGTGGGTCGCGAGCGGGGGCAATCAGTTCCGCAGGGTCGGCGGGCGAGGTCTCAATGAGGGCGGCAGCGCCAGAGGCAAGGTAGGCCACGGCAGAGGGTGAGTGGAGTGCGTCATCCACGTCGTTGGGAAACTCCTGCGCCTGGCATAGCGAAGCAACATCGCGTGGGCGTGGCAGGAGATCGATCGGGTCCGGGGAGTCGGACCGAGCGGGTGAGGGTGGCGCTGGCAACGCACGGGAGGCCACGGGGCGCGGGGAAGGACAAGGTGTGGAGATTGCCAAGTCAGAGCTACCTTGGTCAGAGGCGCTTGATGCAGGTGATTCCGGGTCAGGGAGCTCACGAGCAGGGGAGCCTTGGTCAGGGGCAGGGGATGCGAGCGAGTCCTGGTCAGGGACCTCGCAGGCAGGGGCGGGACGGTGCGGGCCCTGGTCAGGGGCTGCCGGCACGGGTCGAGGTGGCTCAGCGCGAGGCGCGAGTGAGCGAGGGGAAGCAACGAGCGAAGGCTCAAGGGAATCTACCTGGTCAGGGTATGCGTCAACAGTGACAGGGAGTGGGATTGGTTCAGCGCGAACGTCGGCGGCTGGCCGGAGTGCAGGGAACTCGGATTCACGGAAGACAACATTGCGGCTGAGTTGTATCCTGCGCGTGGACGGCTCGAAGAGTCGGAAAGCCTTGGCATGGTGGTCAAAACCAACGAACAGGAGGGGTACAGCCTTGGGGTCGAGGTCCGTGCGCTTGGCCGAGGGAAGGTGGTGCCAAGCGCGGCAGCCAAATGCGCGAAGGGTGGAGATGTCAGGCGCAAAACCATGCCAACGAGTGTCGGGGATCTCACCACCAATGCCGGCGTGAGGCATCAGGTTTTTGCAGTGCACATAGTACAAAGCGGCCTCACCCCAGAGGCGTGAATCAGCGCCAGAGGAGTAGAGCAGAGCAAGGATGCCCTCCTTGATGGTGCAATTGCTGCGCTCGACACGCCCATTTTGTTGGGGTGTGTAAGGGATGGTGAGTTCCCGACGAATGCCTTTGCTTGTACAGAAGTCGACAAAGTTGCGCAGAGTGAACTCGCCTCCATTGTCAGAGCGGATGGTCTTCACCTTGTTGCCGGTGGCATTCTCGACTTCAAGGATCCAGTCGCGAAGGCGAGGGAAGACGTCACTTTTGAGTGCCAGGAGGAGACACCAGTGCTTGCGAGAGAAGTCATCAATGATGACCAGCATGTACCGATGTCCACCAAATGTAGGGCGAGGCATTTGCGCTACATTGACGTGGAGGAGATCCAGACGGCCAGAGGTGATGGACTTGGACCGGGCAAAGGGGAGGGCATGCGCTTTGGAAGCGAGACAAGCATTGCAGTAAAAATCCCGGAGCTCCTGATCCTTATACACCCAATCCACCCCAGTAACCAAGCCTCTCTGCACAATGTTTTTGATTTGCGCAACGGGCAAGTGCGCAAGGCGACGGTGCAGAGTCAGCAAGGACACTTTGGTAGGGATGGCGAGGAGGGCTTTGGGCGTACAGGGTGTAAGTCCAAGTGCCAAGGCGTACAGGTTGTTCCCGATGGCTTGAGTGGTAGCGACGACGGCACCCGAGGGACGGGCGATGCTTGCACAACGAGATGCGAAGGAGACGCGGTAGCCAAGTTGATCCAACTGGAAGACGGACAGCAGGTTGCATGGGAGATCCGGTACCAGGAGGACATTGGACACGGTGATGGGACCGGTTGAAGTCTGGATGCAAATGGTGCCGCAGCCGGTGGAAGGGAGGGAGCTGGCGACGCCTCCAACTCGTGGGCCTGCGACCGTGCGAAGCTCGGAAAAAAGGCCCCTGTCGTTCGTCATATGGCGATTACCGCCCGAGTCAAGAAGCCAAGCCGATTTGCGAAATGGCGAAGGTGTTGCGAGGAGACAGGCCGTGAACGACACAGAGTTGGGTGTGTCCACTGCGGCTGGTGACGCGACTGGCTGGGAGGCCTTCTTCTCGGCGGTGCGACGAGCTCGGTAGGCGGCGGCCCAGGCGGTGTCGGGGCATTCCCGGAGCCAGTGCAACTTGCGACAAGACGGATTTGGGCACGGACTTGAACAGCCGTGGCGGGCCTGCGGGGTGGCGACGGCGGCAACAGGAGTATTGACGGGGCGGGCTTTGACATCGCGGTAAAGGCGCGTGAAGATCTCGGTGGCGGAGGGCATCGCAGTGGAATCACCCTGGTCAGCAACGAAGGTGGTGCGCCAGGCGTCGAAGGACGAAGGAAGGCGAGCAAGCAAGTGCGAGGCGAGAAGGGCGTTCACGGTGACCTGCGAGTCCTGCAGCAGCCGGGCGTCGTTTTCGAAACTGTCGCGGAATTGCAGGAACAGGTCGGGAGTGACGGGCACAGGGTCGGAGCTGAAGAGGCGTTGGATGACCGGTAGGAGATCGACAGCAGAGACGGTGCCGTAGCGTTCGCAAAGTGCCTGCCAGACCTTGGGTGCTGCGAGCGATTCGTCGAGGTAAGGTGACAGGCCCGGGAGGACAGTTTGCGAATCAACGGAGGCGCAAATGGAGGAGCAGGCGTAGTGGTCCCAGAGAGGGACATACGAAGCAGGCCAAGACTCGAGTGGTACGCCCGTGTTGAGGTAACGGACGACGCCGGAGGGCAGGCGTGAACGGATGGCGAGGACCCAGTCTCGGTAGCCGGACGAGTTGCGAAGCAGCTCGGTCGTTGCAAAGGCCGCAGAGTGGGTGGGCGGGCGCAAGGGCGGCGCATCGGGCGTGGGCTTGCGGAGCTTGGCTTCAGGCGCGGAGGCGCCTATGAGACGATCACCACTACTGTCAGGAGAGGTTGATTGTTGAACAGAAGTGGTCTATTTCAGCATACCTATGAGACGATCACCACTACTGTCAGGAGAGGTTGATTGTTGAACAGAAGTGGTGAGAGGGAAGCTAAGAAACAGAAAGGGGACCCGCGCTGAGATAGGCCCAGTCGCGGGTGAAGTTGCTAGCGCGCTAAGGCAGTCGCGCGCGCCTAAGTCCCCACCGCAAGGGGGCGGCCTAGTGGGCACGCGCACGGATCCACCCGGCGCTGGCGCGCTGAGTCAGTTGCGCGCGTCTAAGTCCCCAGCGCAGGGGGGCGGGCTAGCGGGTGCGCGCAACGACCGAGGCGCCTCTGCCGAGCTGAGAGTGGACTTGTCACACCCCCCCACGCGAATGCGAGGCAGACCCAAGCCGTGGATGTCGAGTGCGCAAGCCGAGAGCATAGCAATGCATGGAAAAAATCTTCGGGCCAAGTGCCTTGGTAAAGATGTCGGCCACCATGTTGCTTGTCCCCACGTGCGAAAGAGAAATCTCACCCCAATTCACCATGTCCCAAACGAAGTGCTCATGCAGACGGATATGTCGAGTCCCGGATGCGCGGACAGGGTCTCGTGCAATGGCGGCAGCAGCTTCGTTGTCAGTGTAGATGTGAGCGGGGATACCGGACTGGACATGGAGCTCCTCAAGCAGCTGACTGAGGTAGATCCCTTCCTTGCCAGCATGCGAGAGAGCGAGGTATTCCGCGTCGGTGGTAGAGTCGGCGACCCGCGATTGACGCTTGGAGGACCAGGACACAGCGGAGCCGGCAATGTAGAAGACGAAACCCATGGTGGAGACTGATGTGTCGACGCAGGCACCCCAGTTGGCATCGGAGTAACCTACCACGCCCGTGATGTCCGTCTTACCACGAGTGTAGAGAAGCTCGTCACGATAAGTGGCTCGGAGGTAGCGTAGGACGTGCTTGACGGCAATCCAATGGCGCTGACCCGGGTTGTTGGCAAAGCGGGCCAGGTAAGATACGGCGAAGGCGATGTCGGGGCGAGTGCCAAGCGAGATGTAGAGGAGCGAGCCGATTGCCTGTAGATACCACGACCTGATCTGTTCCGTGCCTTGGCCCGGAATGGCGGTGAGCGAAAGACCGGGGGTCATCGGGATGGTAGCGCCGCGAGTCGTAGTGTCGAAGTGGAACCGAGCGAGCACGTCCATGATGTACCGTTCCTGGCATAGGGCGATAGAGCCGTCGTTGAGACGCCTGATCTGGATGCCGAGGATGTACTCGGCCGGTCCAAGGCGTCTGACACCGTAACGTTGTTCCAGGCCCGAGATGACGCGTTCGATTTCGGCCAGGTCCGGGCTGATCATCAGAAGGTCGTCGACGTACAGTGCGATGTAGTGTGGGCTTTGACGATTGTCGAGCCGAGAGTAGACGCAGTGATCGGTGCCCGTCGCTGTGTACCCGAGAGCATGAAGCGAAGCATCGATGTGTCGATTCCAGATGCGGCCGGCCTGTTTGAGCCCGTAGATGGAACGGCGCAGTTGAAGCACCTTGTCGCTGGGAAGGTCGAAGCCGCGTGGTGCCGTCATCTAGATGTCGTGATCGAGGTCGCCGTGAAGATAGGCTTTGTCGATGTCCGCTTGGTGTACATGCAGGCCGTTGGCAGCCGCGAGCGCAAGGAGTGAGCGTATCGAAGAGAAGCGGGCGACGGGTGCGAACGTCTCGTTGAAGTCAATGCCGTCCCGTTGCCGATTGCCCTGCGCTACCAACCGTGCCTTGTGGCCAGTGATTTCGCCGAGTGCGTTCCGTTTCGTTTTCCAGACGAACTTGGACGTGACGATGGTCGCGCCCGTGGGTACCGTAGAGCGGTCCTCGATGGTGAAAACCTTGAAGTCGTCGCGCATGGAATTGAACTCGTCATCGGCGGCCTTGGCCCACACTTCACGTTTGTCGCTCGACATTGCCTCGCGCCAGGTCTGTGGGTTGCTAGTAATAGATTTGACGGGTTCGATGGCCTCGGTGTCAGAGGTGTCGTCGTCAGTCGCAATGAACGCGCGGTGATGGCGAGTGAGGAAATCGATTTCGTCCGGTGACTCGTCGCAAGAGTGGCGTCCAATGAGATCGAGTTCGTCGGGCAACTCCTCAGCCGATGCGGGCTCGCGGTACGTGCTGAAGTCGGGGGTTGGGTGTCCATGGGGTCGAGGGGAGCCTGGGGCTGTGAGCCGATGAGGTCAAGAGGATCGGCAGAGTACTCAGATTCAGTGGGTAAGGCCGAAGGTGACGACGATGCGGCCAACGACGGTGAGGGTGCGGACGATGGTGCAGCCGACGGGGACGAGGCCGGCTCAGGAGACAGTGACGAGGACGCGGGCGATTCGGCATCTGTGGAATTAAGTAAGGATCCGCCAGTGTACCCTGGGGCCACGTCAACAGCGCTCATGGAAGAATCATCAAGAGGGGATGAGACGTCCATGTGCGCCGACCTTACTAGTGGGGTCCATGACTTGACGGTGGTTTGAGGGTCGGCGAAGGGAGCGCTGGCGAAGTGCGTGTCATCGTCTGGCTCGGCGGAGTTGCCACATAAACCAGGGAATTCAGTGTCGAGGAAGGTGGCATTTCTGCCCAGGGTGACCTTCTTTGTTGTAGTGTCGTAGAAGCGGAAGGCTTTGGAAGCCAAGTCGTAGCCGGTGAACAGAACGCGAACCGCTTTCGGGTCGAGTTTAGAGCGAAGTTCGGGCGCGACCGTGAGCCAAGCCGCACAGCCGAACGGGTGAAGCGCGGAGGCTGTGGTGCGTCCGCCCTGCCAGACCGAGTTTGGTGTTGCCTTGTCGAGAGCCGAGTGTTGAACCAGGTTCTTGCAGTAAACGAAGTAAGCCGCAGCCTCCTCCCAGAATGTCTTGGGTAGATGGGCGTCGGCCAGAAGGGCAAGAATGCCTTCAACAATGGAACGATTGACCCGCTCCGCCCGACCGTTTTGTTGAGGCGTGCGAGGGATAGAGTATTGTCGACGCGTACCTCGCGCCTTGCAGAACTCCGTCAATGCTCTCGAGCAATACTCGCCACCATTGTCAGTTCGGAGGACCTTCAGTGTTGCACCTGTCTCGAGCTCGACCTCGGCAAGCCAAGTCTTGAACACGCTGAAGACTTCGCTTTTATGTCCGATCGCGTAGGCCCATAGTTTGCGCGAGTAGTCGTTGAGGAATGTGACCAGGTATCGTTTGCCAGTCAAGGAACGCTCCGGGAGGGAAAGCACATCACTGTGCACAAGGCCGAGTCTCTCGGAGGAGTGCAAATCCGAATCGGGAAAAGGAAGACGATGGCCCTTGGCACTGAGGCAAGCATTGCAGACAAACTTCTCTACCTCTTCGTCACTATATCCGGCCCTGAGACCCTCCAGCAAACCAGCGGCAACCATCTTCTGTATGGACGACGGTGCGAGATGGCCGAGGCAGCGGTGGAGAGTCAGCAGGGGCACGGAAGACTGTGAACGAGAGAGGAGAGCAAGGTGCTGACATTTGGAATGATCAGCGTCGAGCAAGTAGAGTCCCTCGTCGAGCCTCGTGCCTTCAGCGATGTTGTTGCAGTCTTTGTCGATGTCAATGCCATGTTTCGTGAAGGCAACACGGACGTCGTCGGTGTCGCAAAGTCGAGAGACCGAGAGGAGATTGACGAACAGGCCGGGAGTGTGCAGCACGCCAGTGAGCGTGATCGGATGGCCCGAGGCGGCAACGAAGGCGATGTTTCCCGTTCCGATGGCGTTGATGCCCCCTGCAATGCCTCCAATCTTTGTGGGAGCGATGTGGCGATAGGTCGTGAACAGCGACTTGTCCGAGACCATGTGCGAGGTGGCCCCCGAGTCAACGACGAAAGAGTTGGTTCGAAGCTGGCGGCGACGAGCGAGAAGACCGGTGGCGATACATCCGACATGGTGTTGCGAGTCCGCGGTTGAGTTCGCCGTGTCGGCCTTTTTGCCGTTCTCGAGAGCCTTTTTGCAGTCGAAAGACCAGTGATTCTGCTTGCAGGAGCGACAGGGTCCTGGCGGCGGGTGTTTTGCTCTCACAGGGCACTCCGCCACACGGTGCGAAGGGCTGCGACAGGCGAGACACTTGGGACGGGTAGGACGTGACGACGACGAGGCAAGAAGGGCCGATTGGGTGCTGGGAACGTTGGTGGACCGGAGTTGAACACGCATGCGGTCGGCGAGCGAATCGATGACAGGGAGAGCTTGTTGAGTGCGCTGTTCATCAGTGAACGACGCCTTGAAACTCTCGAGGGACGGGTGAGCGATGGCGAGGAGGAGTGTGGCGAGAACATCGTTGATCGTGGTCTTCGTATCTATGATTTCTTGCGCGATAGCTTTGAACTCCATGATCCAGCCGTCGAATTCGCCAACGGTGCCGGGCATGGGCCGGAAACTCCACAGTCGGGAGAAGAGCTCGAGCGTGCGAGTGGCGTCGTCAGGAGCATACCGCGATTTCAGTGTCGAGTACATTTTGGGCGCTGTGAGGTCAGCGGTAGGGATTGCGTCGAGGACTGCCGAGACTTCGGCCGAGTCGATCGAGTTCGCAAGAAGCTCGCGGGCCACGACATCGCGGGTGGAGCGTTGCGAAGGGGTCCAGTCGACGGGCACGATGCCGTCGAGGACGTACGAGCGGATGTCGTCCGCTAGGCACAGGCGAAGTTGGCGTGTCCAATTTGCAAATGTCTTTGGCCCATCCAAGCGTGCGTGCTTGGGAAAGGCGGGGCGGGTGGTGCTAGACGACGTGGTGGTTGTGACAGTGCCGGACGCGGCAGCGGTGAGACCCGACAGCAGCGACGTAAGGGCGGCAAGCTGGTCAGCGGGAAGTGTCGGGTGGACACCCGTCGCTAGGGGTGGCGACGTGTCGTCCATGCCAGCGGTAGGTTGATGGGCGAATAACCTATGAGACGATCACCACTACTGTCAGGAGAGGTTGATTGTTGAACAGAAGTGGTCTATTTCAGCATACCTATGAGACAATCACCACTACTGTCAGGAGAGGTTGATTGTTGAACAGAAGTGGTGAGAGGGAAGCTAAGAAACAGAAAGGGGACCCGCGCTGAGATAGGCCCAGTTGCGGGTGAAGTTGCTAGCGCGCTAAGGCAGTCGCGCGCGCCTAAGTCCCCACCGCAAGGGGCGGCCTAGTGGGCACGCGCACGGATCCACCCGGCGCTGGCGCGCTGAGTCAGTCGCGCGCGTCTAAGTCCCCAGCGCAGGGGGGCAGGCTAGCGGGTGCGCGCAACGACCGAGGCGCCTCTGCCGAGCTGAGAGTGGACTTGTCACAGCGCCGGCGTCGGACATGTTGCAAAGGGTGAAAAAGTAGAGCGAAGGGCGGGCACGGAGGTGGCCGCACTGGTAGCTCGGTTGGGCTAATAACCTGTGATGTTGTCACGCCTGCTCAAGCGGTGGTAAGTCTCTGATCGAAGGACCAAGGGAGACCAGACCAAGAAGTTGCTTGAGCAGGAGAGAAACCAGAGTGGGGCCATTTGGCTGGGCCCAAGTCAGCCCAGCCAAAGTCAGGCGCACGGACCTGGCCCAGGTGCAGAGACCAGGCCCAGAGTGGGAGAGCTAAGGTGGTGAAAAGTAGGCCAAAAGTGATCAAAACGAAGAGAGGAGGATGTTGAGGTAGGTACAAGATACAAGAAGGACATGAAGGAGATATTTGATCTCACAAAAGGGAGCGCTGGTGAAGTGCATGTCATCGGCTGGCTCGGCGGAGTCGCCATGTAACCCGGGAATTCAGTGTTGAGGAAGGTGGCATTTCTGCCCAGGGTGACCTTCTTTGTTGTAGTGTCGTAGAAGCGGAAGGCTTTGGAAGCCAAGTCGTAGCCAGTGAACAGAACGCGAACCGCTTTCGGGTCGAGTTTAGAGCAAAGTTCGGGCGCGACCGTGAGCCAAGCCGCACAACCGAACGGGTGGAGCGCGGAGGCTGTGGTGCGTCCGCCCTGCCAGACCAAGTTTGGCGTTGCCTTGTTGAGAGCCGAGTGTTGAACCAGGTTCTTGCAGTAAACGAAGTAAGCCGCAGCCTCCTCCCAGAATGTCTTGGGTAGATGGGCGTCGGCCAGAAGGGCAAGAATACCTTCAACAATGGACCGATTGACCCGCTCCGCCCGACCGTTTTGTTGAGGCGTGCGAGGGATAGAGTATTGTCGACGCGTACCTCGCGCCTTGCAGAACTCCGTGAATGCTCTCGAGCAATACTCGCCACCATTGTCAGTTCGGAGGACCTTCAGTGTTGCACCTGTCTCGAGCTCGACCTCAGCAAGCCAAGTCTTGAACACGCTGAAGACTTCGCTTTTATGTCCAATCGCGTAGGCCCATAGTTTGCGCAAGTGGTCGTCAAGGAACGTGACCAGGTATTGTTTGCCAGTCAAGGAACGCTCCGGGAGGGAAAGTACATCGCTGTGTACGAGGCCAAGTCTCTCAGAGGAGTGCGAATCCGAATCGGGAAAAGGAGGACGATGGCCCTGTGAAGAGTCCACTCTCAGCTCGACAGAGGCGCCTCGGTCGTTGCGCGCACCCGCTAGCCCGCCCCTTGCGGTGGGGACTTAGGCGCGCGCGCCCACTAGGCCGCCCCCTTGAGGTGGCGACTTAGACGCGCGCAGCTGCCTCAGCGCCCTAGCGATTTCACCCGCGGCTGGGCCTATCCCAGCACGGGCCCCTCTTTTGTTTCTTAGCTTCCTTTTCATCACTGCTGTTCGACTCTCAACCTCTCCTGACAGTTGTGGTGATCGTCTTATACCCTTGAGGTGGCAACTTAGACGCGCGCAGCTGCCTCAGCGCGCTAGCAACTTCACCCGCGACTGGGCCTATCTCAGCGCGGGTCCCCTTTCTGTTTCTTAGCTTCCCTCTCACCACTTCTGTTTGACAATCAACCTCTCCTGACAGTAGTGGTGATCGTCTCATACTCACTGGCAAGCGGCCATGGCCACCCCTCAAGCGGATGAATGGCGTCTTGCGGCCCGCGACGAGTTTGACTCACTCTTGCGAGATTTTTCGGCGTTCACACCAATTGACGAGTCCCTTGTCCCAGCAGACGCCAAGGTCCTGGGCTCCCGCTTCGTCTTCTGCACCAAACGCGACCAGCATGGCCAAGTCAAGTCCTACAAGGGACGTCTCGTTGCTCGTGGTGACTCCCAACGCTCTGGCATCGACTTTGACGAGACCTTCGCACCCGTGGCCAAATTCACCTCCATCCGTGCACTCCTGGCTCTTGCTGCTGCTCATGGGTACCACGTCCACCAGGCCGACATTGACAAAGCCTACCTGCACGGCAAACTCGATGCACCCCTGTACATTCGTGTACCCGATGGCATCTACATGCCAGGCAAGGTCCTCCAACTGCATTGGTCCCTCTACGGCTTGCGCCAGGCCGGTCGCATCTGGAACAACGAGATTGACTCTGCCTTGTCCGCACTTGGCTATGTTGCCACCGAATCCGACCACTGCGTCTACGTCAGGACAACGGGCGATGTGCGCCACTACATTGCGCTCTATGTCGACGACCTGCTCATGATCAGCCCCTCTCTCCCCGAGATTGAGCGTACCCTTCAGGGTCTTGAGCAGCGCTATGGTGTCAAACGGCTTGGTGAGGCGGAATACGTCCTCGGCATTCAGATCCGGCGTTCTCCAGACGGCTCCATCTCCCTGAGTCAGGAGCAGTACCTCAAGGACGTCCTTGCTCGATTTGGCATGTCCTGTAAAGAGTCCACTCTCAGCTCGACAGAGGCGCCTCGGTCGTCGCGCGCACCCGCTAGCCCGCCCCTTGCGGTGGGGACTTAGGCGCGCGCGACTGCCTCAGCGAGCAGGCGCCAGCGGACTCGGGCGCGCGCCCGCTATGTGATGTTGTCACGCCTGCTCAAGCGGTGGTAAGTCTCTGATCAAAGGACCAAGGGAGACCAGACCAAGAAGTTGCTTGAGCAGGAGAGAAACCAGGGAGGGGCCAGCTGGCTGGGCCTAAGTGCCCAGCCAGAGTCAGGCGCACGGACCTGGCCCAGAGTGGGAGAGCTAGAGTGGTGAAAAGTAGGCCAAAAGTGATCAAAATGAAGAGAGGAGGATGTTGAGGTAGATGCAAGATACAAGAAGGACATGAAGGAGATATTTGATCTCACACGCTAGGCCGCCCCCTTGAGGTGGCGACTTAGACGCGCGCAGCTGCCTCAGCGCCCTAGCGATTTCACCCGCGGCTGGGCCTAGCCCAGTGCGGGCCCCCTTTCTGTTTCTTAGCTTCCCTCTCACCACTTCTGTTCAACAATCAACCTCTCCTGACAGTAGTGGTGATTGTCTCATAGGTATGCTGAAATAGACCACTTCTGTTCAACAATCAACCTCTCCTGACAGTAGTGGTGATCGTCTCATAGGTTATTCGCCCATCGACCTACCGCTGGCATGGACACGTCGTCGCCCCTAACGACGGGTGCCCACCCAACAATCCCCGCCAAACAGCTCGCCGCACTTACGTCGCTGCTGTTGGGTCTCACCGCTGCCGCGTCCGGCACTGTCACAACCACCACGTCGTCTAGTACCACCCGCCCCGCCTTTCCCAAGCACGCACACTTGGATGGGCCAAAGACAGTTGCAAATTGGACACGCCAACTTCGCCTGTGCCTAGCGGACGACATCCGCTCGTACGTCCTCGACGGCATTGTGCCCGTCGACTGGACCCCTTCACAACGCTCCGCCCGCGATGTCGTGGCCCGCGAGCTTCTTGCGAACTCGATTGACTCGGCCGAAGTCTTGGCAGTCCTCGACGCAATCCCTACCGCTGACCTCACAGCGCCCAAAATGTACTCGACGCTGAAATCGCGGTATGCTCCTGACGACGCCACTCGCACGCTCGAGCTCTTCTCCCGACTGTGGAGTTTCCGGCCCATGCCCGGCACCGTTGGCGAATTCGACGGCTGGATCATGGAGTTCAAAGCTATTGCGCAAGAAATCACAGATACGAAGACCACTATCAACGATGTTCTCGCCACACTCCTCCTCGCCATCGCTCACCCGTCCCTCGAGAGTTTCAAGGCGTCATTCACCGATGAACAGCGCACTCAACGAGCTCTCCCTGCCATCGATTCGCTCGCCGACCGCATGCGTGTTCAACTCCGGTCCACCAACGTCCCCAGCACCCAATCGGCCCTTCTTGCCTCGTCGTCGTCACGTCCTACCCGTCCCAAGTGTCTCGCCTGTCGCAGCCCTTTGCACCGTGTGGCGGAGTGCCCTGTGAGAGCAAAACACCCGCCGCCAGGACCCTGTCGCTCCTGCAAGCAGAATCACTGCTCTTTCGACTGCAAAAAGGCTCTCAAGAACGGCAAAAAGGCCGACACGGTGAACTCAACCGCCGACTCGCAACACCATGTCGGATGTATCGCCACCGGTCTTCTCGCTCGTTGCCGCCAGCTTCGCACCAACTCTTTCGTCGTTGACTCGGGGCCACCTTGCACATGGTCTCGGACAAGTCGCTGTTCACGACCTATCGCCACATCGCTCCACAAAGATTGGAGGCATTGCAGGGGGCATCAACGCCATCGGAACGGGAAACATCGCCTTCGTTGCCGCCTCGGGCCATCCGATCACGCTCACTGGCGTGCTGCATGTGATGTTGTCACGCCTGCTCAAGCGGTGGTAAGTCTCTGATCGAAGGACCAAGGGAGACCAGACCAAGAAGTTGCTTGAGCAGGAGAGAAACCAGAGTGGGGCCATTTGGCTGGGCCCAAGTCAGCCCAGCCAAAGTCAGGCGCACGGACCTGGCCCAGGTGCAGAGACCAGGCCCAGAGTGGGAGAGCTAAGGTGGTGAAAAGTAGGCCAAAAGTGATCAAAACGAAGAGAGGAGGATGTTGAGGTAGGTACAAGATACAAGAAGGACATGAAGGAGATATTCGATCTCACACCCCCCCTACTTCGAGTATCAGGAGCACAGATACCGAGTCGACCACGGTGCCGAGCAAAGAGGTCGCGTGACAATGCTTTGGTGAAGATGTCCGCTGTCATCTCACCAGTGTTGATGTACTGGACGACAATATCGCCCATGGAAACCATATCCCGGACGAAGTGTTCGCGCAGGCGGATGTGCCGAGTCCGAGCATGAAATACCGGATTCTTGGTGAGAGCATTGGCGCCTTGGTTGTCGCCGTAGATGAGGACGGGCTTTGAAGACGAAAGGCCAAGCTCACCAAAGAGCTGACGCAGAAAGATTGCCTCCTTACCAGCGTGTGACAGTGCGAGGTACTCGGCGTCACAAGTGGAGTCGGCAACGCGTGATTGAAGCCGGGAGGACCATGAGACGGCAGCACCTGCATAGACGAAAGTGTAACCCATGGTCGACTTGGAAGAGAGGACGCATGCACCCCAGTTGCAGTCGGAGTAGCCCAAGAGCGGTGCCGGATTCGCATGAGCGTAGCGTAAGCCGTGAGAAAGAGTGCCAGCAAGGTAACGGAAGGCGTGTTTGACAGCTCCCCAAGCAGCAGCGGAAGGCGAGTGAGAGAAGCGAGCCAAGTAACCGACGGTGTAAGCCAGGTCGGGCCGAGTACCAGTGGACGCGTACATAAGGGAACCGATGGCCTGCAGGTACCGAGTGCGATCTGGGAATGGGGTGGGCTGCAGCTCGACTTCGAGGCGGAGATTGGGCTGCATGGGCGTGGCGACGGGATGGGCATCGGACATTCCAAATCGGGCAAGGACGTCCTTGAGGTATTGTTCCTGACTCAGAGAGATGGAACCGTCTGGAGAGCGCCGGATCTGGATGCCGAGGACGTATTCTGCCTCACCGAGCCGTTTGACACCATAGCGCTGCTCAAGACCCTGAAGGGTACGCTCAATCTCAGGGAGAGAGGGGCTGATCATGAGCAGGTCGTCGACATAGAGCGCAATGTAGTGGTGCACATCACCCGTTGTCCTGACGTAGACGCAGTGGTCGGATGCGGTGGCGACGTAGCCGAGTGCGGACAAGGCAGAGTCAATCTCGTCGTTCCAGATGCGACCGGCCTGGCGCAAACCATAGAGGGACCGATGCAGTTGGAGGACCTTGCCTGGCATGTAGATGCCATCAGGCACACGAATGTACAGGGGTGCGTCGAGTTTGCCGTGCAGGTAGACTTTGTCGATGTCGGCCTGGTGGACGTGGTACCCATGAGCAGCAGCAAGAGCCAGGAGTGCGCGGATGGAGGTGAATTTGGCCACGGGTGCAAAGGTCTCGTAAAAGTCAATGCCAGAGCGTTGGGAGTCACCACGAGCAACGAGACGGCCCTTGTAGGACTTGACTTGGCCATGCTGGTCGCGTTTGGTGCGGAAGACAAAGCGGGAGCCCAGGACCTTGGCGTCTGCTGGGACAAGGGACTTGTCAATCGGTGTGAACGCCGAAAAATCTCGCAAGAGTGAGTGAAACTCGTCGCGGGCCGCAAGACGCCATTCATCCGCTTGAGGAGTGGCCATGGCCGCTCGCCAGTGAGGTGGGTCGCGAGCGGGGGCAATCAGTTCCGCAGGGTCGGCGGGCGAGGTCTCAATGAGGGCGGCAGCGCCAGAGGCAAGGTAGGCCACGGCAGAGGGTGAGTGGAGTGCGTCATCCACGTCGTCGGGAAACTCCTGCGCCTGGCATAGCGAAGCAACATCGCGTGGGCGTGGCAGGAGATCGATCGGGTCCGGGGAGTCGGACCGAGCGGGTGAGGGTGGCGCTGGCAAAGCACGGGAGGCCATGGGGCGCGGGAAGGACAAGGCGTGGAGATGGCCGAGTCAGAGCTACCTTGGTCAGAGGCGCTTGATGCAGGTGATTCCGGGTCAGGGAGCTCACGAGCAGGGGAGCCTTGGTCAGGGGCAGGGGTGCGAGCGAGTCCTGGTCAGAGACCTCACAGGCAGGGGCGGGACGGTGCGGGCCCTGGTCAGGGGCTGCCGGCACGGGTCGAGGTGGCTCAGCGCGAGGCGCGAGTGAGCGAGGGGAAGCAACGAGCGAAGGCTCAAGGGGTTCTACCTGGTCAGGGTATGCGTCAACAGTGACAGGGAGTGGGATTGGTTCAGCGCGAACGTCGGTGGCTGGCCGGAGTGCAGGGAACTTGGATTCACGGAAGACAACATTGCGGCTGAGTTGTATCCTGCGCGTGGACGGCTCGAAGAGTCGGAAAGCCTTGGCATGGTGGTCAAAACCAACGAACAGGAGGGGTACAGCCTTGGGGTCGAGGTCCGTGCGCTTGGCCGAGGGAAGGTGGTGCCAAGCGCGGCAGCCAAATGCGCGAAGGGTGGAGATATCAGGCGCAAAGCCGTGCCAACGGGTGTCGGGGATCTCACCACCAATGCCGGCGTGAGGCATCAGGTTTTTGCAGTGCACGTAGTACAAGGCAGCCTCACCCCAGAGGCGTGAATCAGCGCCAGAGGAGTAGAGCAGAGCAAGGATGCCCTCCTTGATGGTGCAATTGCTGCGCTCGACACGCCCATTTTGTTGGGGTGTGTAAGGATGGTGAGTTCCCGACGAATGCCTTTGCTTGTACAGAAGTCGACAAAGTTGCATGCACAACCCCAGACTTCAGCACGTACCGCGAGCCCGCATCGGCTGAGGAGTCGCCCGACGAACTCGACCTCATTGGACGCCACTCTCGCGACGAGTCACCGGACGAAATCGATTTCCTCACTCGCCATCACCGCGCGTTCATTGCGACTGACGACGACACCTCTGACACCGAGGCCATCGAACCCGTCAAATCTATTACTAGCGACCCACAGACCTGGCGAGAAGCGATGTCGGGCGACAAACGTGAGGTATGGGCCAAGGCCGCTGCCGATGAGTTCAATTCCATGCGCGACGACTTCAAGGTCTTCACCATTGATGACCGTTCTACAGTACCTGCGGGCGCGACCATCGTAACGTCCAAATTCGTCTGGAAAACAAAACGGAACGCACTCGGCGAGATCACTGGACACAAGGCACGGCTGGTCGCGCAAGGCAATCGCCAACGTGACGGCATCGACTTCACTGAAACCTTTGCACCGGTCGCACGCTTCTCTTCGATACGCTCCCTCCTTGCGCTGGCGGCCACCAATGGCCTCCATGTACACCAAGCGGACATCGACAAAGCCTACCTTCACGGCGACCTCGACCACGACATCTGGATGACGGCACCGCAAGGCTTCGATCTTCCTGGCGATAAGGTGCTCCGACTGCGACGCTCCATCTACGGGCTCAAACAAGCTGGCAGAATCTGGAATCGACATATCGACGCTTCGCTTCGCGACCTCGGTTACACGGCGACAGGCACCGATCACTGCGTCTACTCTCGGCTCGACGATCGGCAACGCCCACACTACATCGCGCTGTACGTTGACGACCTTCTGATGATCAGCCCGGACCTCGCCGAAATCGAACGTGTCATCTTGGGCCTTGAACAACGCTACGGTGTCAAGCGACTCGGCCCGGCGGAGTACATCCTCGGCATCCAGATTCGTCGACTCAACGATGGTTCAATCGCACTATCACAGGAACGGTACATCATGGACGTGCTTGCTCGGTTCCACTTCAACACTACGACTCGCGGAACTACAGTCCCGATGAACCCCGGCCTTTCGCTCACCGCCATCCCAGGTCAAGCCACCGAACGGATCAGGTCTTGGTATCTACAGGCAATCGGCTCCCTCCTCTACATCTCCCTTGGTACCCGCCCCGACATCGCCTTCGCTGTGTCCTACCTGGCCCGTTTTGCCAACAACCCCGGACGTCGCCACTGGATTGCCGTCAAGCACATCTTACGCTACCTCCGGGCCACGTATCGCGATGAACTGGTATATGCTCGCGGCGAGGCTCGGATCACAGGTGTGGTAGGCTACTCCGACGCGAACTGGGGGCATGCGTTGATACGTCGATCTCCACAATGGGTTATGTCTTCTACATCACCGGATCCGCCGTGTCCTGGTCGTCCAAACGCCAATCTCGAGTGGCCGACTCTACCACCGACGCCAAATACCTCGCTCTCTCGCATGCTGGCAAGGAAGGGATCTACCTCAGTCAGCTACTCGAAGAGCTTCATGTCCAACCTGTTGCACCGGCTCACATATTTACTGACAACGAAGCCGCTGCAGCAGTCGCCCGCGACCCCGTCCGCGTCACCGGCACTCGACACATACGCTTGCGCGAGCACTTCGTTCGGGACATGGTGAATCGGGGCGACATCTCACTCTCGCACGTCGGAACCAGCGACATGGTGGCCGACATTTTCACTAAGGCTCTCGGACCTAAGGTATTTTCGACGCACTGCTACGCCCTTGGCCTTCGCACTCGACACCCACAACTTGGGTCTGCCTCGCATTTGCGTGGGGGGGGGGTGTGAAGAGTCCACTCTCAACTCGACAGAGGCGCCTCGGTCGTCGCGCGCACCGCTAGCCCGCCCCCTTGCGGTGGGGACTTAGACGCGCGCAGCTGCCTCGGCGCCCTAGCAAGTTCACCCGCGGCTGGGCCTATCCCAGTGTGGGCCCCCTTTCTGTTTCTTAGCTTCCCTCTCACCACTTCTGTTCAACAATCAACCTCTCCTGACAGTAGTGGTGATTGTCTCATAGGTGTGAGATCAAATATCTCCTTCATGTCCTTCTTGTATCTTGCATCTACCTCAACATCCTCCTCTCTTCATTTTGATCACTTTTGGCCTACTTTTCACCACTCTAGCCCTCCCACTCTGGGCCAGGTCCGTGCGCCTGACTCTGGCTGGGCACTTAGGCCCAGCCAGCTGGCCCCTCTCTGGTTTCTCTCCTGCTCAAGCAACTTCTTGGTCTGGTCTCCCTTGGTCCTTCGATCAGAGACTTACCACCGCTTGAGCAGGCGTGACAACATCACACTTACGTCCTCGAAGGTGTCGTTCCCGCTACTTGGACGGCCGATCAGCTTGCCGCCCGTGACGACGCCGCCGGGAACTCATCGTTGGCTCTATCGACTCCGCGGACGTCTCGGCCACGCTCGACGCCATTCCCAGTGACGATCTCTCAGCACCGCGCATCTTCACCGCTCTCAAGGCTCGCTTTGCACCGGACGATGCTACCCGCACCCTTGAGTTGTTCGCCCGCCTTTGGGATTTCAGGAAGATGCCTGCCTCCGTCGAGGCATACGACACCTGGCTGCGCGAGTACATGTCCATCGTACAAGAAATTCGCGACGCCAAAACTTCGCTCAACGACGTACTCGCCACTCACGTGCTTGCCATGGTCCCATCGTGCCTCGACAGCTTCCGACTCACGTTCACGGACGAGCAACGCAACCAACGCGACCTTCCCGAGCTGACGACGCTGACCGACCGCATTTGCGTCCAACTTCGTTCGGCGGGACTCTCCACCTCGCACTTGGCCATGCTCGCTACCGCCTCCCTATGCCCCACCTGCCGCGCCCCCGGTCACCGCCTTCGTGACTGCACCTCACGCGCTCAACACCCCCTCACCGGCCCCTGCGGTTGCTGCCACAAGAAGGGTCACTGGGCCCTCGACTGCAAACCGCGAGGCGACCAAAAACGAACCGGGACAACAACCAGGACAACACACCCTCATCGGCGGCTCAACAACCGAATGTCGGCTATTTCGCCTCCTGCCTGCTCGGTTGCCGCCATCTCCCGACCGATGCCTTCGTCGTCGACTCGGGCGCCACAACACACATGGTCGCCGATTGCTCGCTGTTCACAACTTATCGTCAGACGGCGCACACCAGGGTCGGCGGTATTGCAGGCGGCATCACGGCCATTGGCATGGGGGACGTGGCGTTCATTACCAAGACCGGACACCCGATCACGTTGCGTGGCGTTCTTCACACGCCTGGCCTTCACGTCAACCTTCTCTCCGTCTCTCGCCTTTGTGACACCGACCGCGTTCGGCTTGCCTTCACCAGCGACCGCATCGACATCACCAAGGACGGCCAGGCCATCGCTCACGGTACACGGGTTAACGACGGTCTCTACCTCCTGGACGCGGACCACACCAAATGTCAGCAGCTTGCCTTTCTCTCACGCTCTGAGTCTACTGTGCCCCTACTTACCCTCCACCGCTGCCTCGGCCACCTTGCTCCATCCTCTATACAGAAGATGATCGCTGCGGGTTTGCTGGACGGGTTTGGGGCCGGGTACAGTGACAAAGACGTAGAAGAGTTTGTTTGCAATGCTTGCCTTGGTTCCAAAGGCCATCGTCTTCCTTTTCCCAACTCGGAGTCACATTCCCCCGAGAGACTTGGTCTCGTGCACAGCAATGTCCTGTTGTTTCCCACTCCGTCCTTGACCGGGAAATGCTATCTTGTCACCTTCCTTGACGACCACTCTCGCAAACTTTGGGCATACGCAATCGATCACAAAAGCGACGTCTTCCCGACCTTCCAGACTTGGCTTGCCGAAGTGGAGTTAGAAACGGACGCGCATCTACGGATCCTTCGCACCGACAACGGCGGCGAATACCAATCCAACGCGTTCACGCAGTTCTGCCAGTCCAGGGGCATTTGTCGCCAATACTCTATTCCATATACGCCTCAGCAAAATGGCCGTGCCGAACGTGTCAACCTCTCCATCATCGAGGGCGTCCTCGCCCTCCTTGCTGACTCCCACCTGCCGGCCACCTTTTGGGACGAAGCGGCTGCATACTTCGTTTATTGCAAAAACAGGTGCTCACACTCAGCTTTGGCCAAACAGACTCCACAATTCGTTTGGGACGGCCAACGCACCACGACCACCGCCCTTCACGCGTTCGGCTGCGCGGCCTGGCTCACGGTCGCACCGGACCTTCGCAGCAAGCTCGACCCCAAGGCCGCGCGCGTGATTTTTACTGGTTACGATCTCGCCTCCAAGGCTTTCCGGTTCTTCGACCATTCCACCAACAAGGTTGTGCTTGGCCGAAATTCCACCTTCCTTGACGACGACTTCCCCGGCCTACCAGTCAACACGTCCGTCGATGCGGACGACGCCGAACGCCAGTTTGTCATTCCGCCGACGCGCCAGCGCCTGACACCGCCGACACGCACGCCCCCGCCGCCACACCCGCTCCCGCCGTCAAGACGAGGACCCCACTAGTAAGGTTGGCGCACATGGACGTCTCATCCCCTCTTGATGATTCTGCCATGAGTGCCGTTGACGTGGCCCCAGGGTACACTGGCGGATCCTTACTTAATTCTACAGATACCAGCCCCTCGTCGTCTCCGTCGCTCGCCCCGATTTCATCTCCCGCCACCTCCTCAGGGGGGTACCGTCCATCGAGGACTCGGATGATCCGCTTGACCTTCTGCACTCCGACACCGCGGTTCGCCTCCGCCTGATGGACGTACATCGATCCGACGACGACACCCTGGTCACACCCACACCCGCCGTTGGCCCCGGGCAGCCCTCCGACGACGACTCCCCTGATGAGATCGATTTCCTCTCTCGTCATCACCGCGCCTTCATCGCCACCGACGACGACGACCCCACCCTCGAAGCCATTGAGCCGGTCAAATCGATCATTAGCGACCCTCAGACCTGGCGTGAAGCGATGTCCAGCGATGAGCACGACCTCTGGGCTCAAGCCGCCTCCGACGAGTTCACCGCCATGCGCGACAATTTCAAGGTGTTCACCATCGAGCCTCGTTCCTCGGTACCACCGGGCGCCACCATCGTCACCTCCAAATTCGTCTGGAAGACCAAGCGCAATGCACAGGGTGATATCACAGGGCGGAAGGCACGCCTTGTCGCGCAGGGTAACCGCCAGTACGACGGCATTGACTTCTCGGAGACATTCGCACCCGTCACCCGTTTCTCCTCCATTCGCTGCCTCCTCGCCCTTGCTGCTGCCAACGGCTATCACGTTCATCAGGCTGACATCGACAAGGCTTAGCTTCACGGCGAGCTCGATCACGACATCTGGATGACAACGCCACAAGGTTTCGACTTCCCGAGCGACCAGGTTCTCCGGCCGCGGCGCTCGATCTATGGTCTTAAGCAGGCCGGTCGCATCTGGAATCGCCACATTGACACATCGCTCAGGAGTCTTGGGTACACGGCAACGGGCACTGATCACTGCATTTACTCTCGCATTGATGATCAGAAGCAGCCCCATTATATCGCATTATATGTCGACGATCTCCTCATTGTCAGCCCCGCCCTCGACGAGATTGAGCGTGTCATCTCCGGCCTCGAACAGCAATACGGCGTCAAACGACTCGGCCCTGCAGAATACATCCTCGGCATCCAGATTCGACGCCTGGAAGACGGCTCCATTGCTTTATCTCAGGAGCGCTACATCATGGACGTGCTCGCCCGCTTTCACTTCGACACCACAACGCGCGGCGCTACGGTGCCAATGACGCCCGGCCTCTTGCTCACGGCAGTACCGGGTCAGGGAACGGAACGAATTTGGTCGTGGTACCTGCAAGCCATCGGCTCCCTCCTATACATTTCACTCGGCACTCGCCCCAACATTGCCTTTGCCATCTCGTACTTGTCCCGGTTCGCCAACAACCCCGGCCGCCGCCATTGGGTCGCCGTCAAACACGTCCTTCGCTACCTTCGCGCTATGTACCGTGATGAGCTACTCTATGCCTGCGGTCCAACCAAGATTACAGGGGTGGTTGGCTATTCCGATGCAAACTGGGGTGCCTGCGTTGACACGTCAATCTCCACAATGGGCTTCGTCTTTTACTTGGCCGGCTCCGCCGTCTCTTGGTCATCGAAGCGTCAGACTCGGGTAGCAGATTCCACCACTGATGCCGAATACCTCGCCTTGTCGCATGCTGGTAAGGAAACGATTTACCTTACACAACTCCTCTCCGAGCTCCACGTTCGCCGGTCGATGCGGCTCACATTTTCACGGCCAACGAGGCCGCGGCCGCCGTCGCTCACGACCCCGTTCACACCTCTGGCACCCGACACATACGCCTCCGCGAGCACTTTGTCCGCGACATGGTCCACCAAGGCGATATCTCCCTCTCACACGTCGGCACAGCGAACATGGTTGCGGACATATTCACCAAGGCGCTAGGTCCCAAGATTTTTGGTGTACATTGCTATGCTCTAGGCCTCCGGACGCGTCACCCACGGCTCAAGTCTACCTCGCGTTCGCGTGGGGGGGGGTGTGAGGAATCCACTCTCCGCTCGGCTCAGGACTTAGGCGCGCGCATCGAGCCAGGCGCATCGGCTCAGGACTTAGGCGCGCGGAGCGAGCCTGGGAAACTTGGGGGCGCGCGGCTCTCACACTGTTAGCTTCCTATTCATCACTCTTGGCTAGAACTACATCGCTGACGTAGTAGAGTTGATCGAATACCCGAAGCGGGCCTTCGCTGATCACCAAGTGAGAGCAGGGGGCGTCGTAAGCGCAGCGTCACGTGCCTCGCCGGTGACAAACCCAACCGTAACGCGATGGTGAGCCGCCCCATTACGCAAGATTGATGAATGTTGTACGCCTAGGATCTGTGGTCGATAGGCTTCAAGGTGGTCCGGCAGAGGAACTCCAGGCTCAAAGCAGATAGGAGAGATCGGCGATAACAGCCTCGTGATGCAGGCCACGAGATCGGTCTTGTCGGCATGAGACGCTCGCGAGGCCCTCTGGTGAGACAGAGTCACTTCAAGGGCGTAATCAAAGATGTTCTCGACAGACCGGTTTGCATTCAAGGCCGAGAATTTCAGCGATGTGGTGGTGGCGACGGGGTAGAGTTCGGCAAAGTAATCGGCCTGGACCAACGATCCATGCGGTTTCCGGGTACAGCACCCATGGCTTTTAGGAGGCTGCCCAGAGTCTTGGCACGCTGTTGTTGTTGTTGCTGTTGTTCAGGTGACTGAGTCGCCTGACTTGCAGCGGCGGCATAGTTGGGTGCAGCGGTGGGGGGGCCTGTGGCTTGCGTCTTCTTCGAGCTTATTGGGATCTGGTTGCGGGGTGGCTGGACGCTGGTGGCTGTGCCGGCGGTGGGGACCCAGGGTCTCCTGTAGACATCTTGTCGGTGTATCACTTGTTAACTCAAGTATTGAAGACTGCGGTAGGGCGATTTCAAAGTGAAGTGAAGTGATTTTTTTTTATTTTTTTTTGTAGAAAATGTTCATCATATTGCCCCCAGTTCCTGTTCCCCCTGTTTTGGCCTACGGAAAAACTGGATTGAAGACTACGATGATAACACAAACCGCCCGCAAACGTGCGAGAAACGAGCCAAGTCCACCAATCCGAGATTCGGATTCAAATGCCCTAGCCAAGCGGTTGCTCCCCCCAGGAGACTAATGAGAGAGAGAAAGAGAGATGAAGAGAAAAAGAAAGAAAAGAAATGTACTAACGACAGAAGGCCCACCCCACAGCCACTTCCCACTCGGTTGAGACAAAGACAAGAGCACGATTGTGCAACCACCACGACCCTCGACGCTCCAAGTCTCTGCTCAGTCACAACAAGACGCGGTGAAGGTCCCTCAAAACCTTCCCCATCGGCAGTCCCTGGCCCCTCAAAGCCGACTTTCTGCCTGTGTCCGCTGATCCCTCCCTTGACTCAGAACCCCGAAGCCGAAGAGCGCGAGCCACACCGAGTCAACGCCAAATCGCAAGATGGTCCATGATCCGCAACGGTGAACCTGTAACAAATGAAAGATGAAAGCGATCTATTTAGTGTACAGTAGGAGAAAATGATGTCACAAGAATTTGGTGTGTGTGTGTGGTGGTGGGGGGAAAGTTGAGCCCAGCCTCTACGGCCCTCTCCTCCCCAAGCTCCTCCCGCCCTCAGCTTCAACCTCTCCTCCAAGATGATCCTCCTCCTCCCAACACCCTCCATCCTCGTCCCCCACTTCTGCATCCCCCACCTCCCGCTGCTGATCATCTCCAAGACCAGCCCGGTGAATATTTTGATTGTCCTCCCCACTCCTTCTTGATTGCGCAGACTGGCCTTGAGCTTCGGAAGTCCGAACATGCGTTGAACAGCCGTGTAATGCGTGTTGTCGATCGTGTCGAGCCCCAGTGCGTCGCAGAGCACGCTCCTTGCCGCGATCCAAACGTTCCCAGAGTCAACGCAGTCAAAGAAGTAGTGCTTCTGATTGTCCTTGGGCGCTCCACAGACGAGGCACGCGAGCGAGTCGTCGTGCTTTTGATGAAACTGCAGACTCCGAGTTGGGGTGAAGTTCCTGACGAGCTTGAACCACACCTCGCGTTCCCTCGCCGTCAATGCCTTCGAGTTGACCCCCTTCCAGAATCCCTTGAGATCGTCGGGCTGCAGCGAGTCCCTGAAACCAATCGTGTCGGTGAAGGCCTTTGCATTCAAGACTCGGCGGACGCGACGGATGGTGTATGGCTAATCCATGCTGAGCAAGTTGTATTGTATTGATTGGTCTGGGAGAGCCGGTCTCGGAAGGCGCTGCGGCGGGTTGATTGGATGGGGCAGGATCGAATCGAGCGGAGTTGTGTGGCGGACCTTGGGTCTGGGGCGGACTCGGGGAGGCCCGTTGATTCGTACTGCTGCCACCGGTTGAGCTATTGGTGTGAACCTTAATCGATTGATCGCATGTTGGTACCATGCCACAATGTGCTCTCGTTGTGGGCGGCCCCGTTAATCGTATCCGCTGTGGCTGACGACCACATCCGTCGGCGGCGTCCAGAGATGAAAGCCCCGCCCGGGTACAGCTCGCGTCGAAACAGGTCCGCTACCTTGGCGTAAATGGCAAACGCAGCATAGTTGGCGTCGTAGGGTTGTCGCGACACAGCTGGTGCTCCCGGTAGGTAGTGAAGGGTGTGCAACTTGATCAGAAGAGCGAGAAGATTTGTGAGCATCAACGTCCTCGGCTTGACTTGCGCATTGTGCGTCGATGGTACCTTCAGCACGGCCTGCCATCTTGGGTGTAGATCGGTTCGGATCGGAGTGTAGTCGCAAGGCCACGCATCAGTTGCCAAGTCAAAGTTGGGGGTGGGATGGGCTCGTACAATCGCCGCGCGTGCAAGTCCCTGCCAGATCGCATCCGAACCGCCAAGAAGCACATTCCAGACGCGTGCCGCAACCGAGGTCGACGACGTCCTGCATCCGCATGACCCCAAGACCCCCCTTGAACTTCGGTGTGAAGACGACGTCCTTGCCATAGCACGACCTCCTCTTGCCGCCGCGGACAAAGTCGACGAGAATGCGATCAAGCTCCTTGACGACCTCGAGCGGTGGGATGTCAGCGGAGAGGACGTGCAGAATCTTGGGAATGGCGTATCGGTTGATGTAGAACGCTCGGGTGTGGTGTGTGAGCCCCCGGTCCCGTGCCGAATCAAGCACCGCTTCGAGCCATGCAATGAGATTCACGTTGGCAAGTTCGGTGTTGCCGGTGGGGTCGAAAGATAGGCCGATCCACTCGAGTGACTCGCCCTCGGCCTTGACGACGAGCGGACAATCGCCAGCCTCCCAGCGACACCCGATGGGTAGTACAACGGTCTTGTCGGTGTTGAGCCGGCCATTGGTTGTGAGCCTCCAGTCGAGCGCCAGGTCGTCAAGCAAGGTGAGTGACTCCGAGCCTGCGACGGCAACGACGACGTCATCGGTAAACGCAAGAGATGTAATGGCGCGGCTCTGTGGGTAGGGGTGAATGGTAGGAAGCGAGAGGTTCAGCGCGATGCCTCGACGGTGCAGAGCATCCAGGAACGGCTGGAACACGACATCCCAGACCGACGACGACGCCGGGTCCCCTTGGCCGAGCCCACACGTCAGCCGCACCGGCGGAGTCAAGAAGCCGTTGATGATATATCGCGCCGTGGTCGAGTCACCCGAGTAGAGCATCCTCAGAACACGTTGGAAGGTGGCAGGAGCGCCGAGAGCGTCGAAGATGGCAAAGATCCATTCGTGCTCGACGAGGTCGTAAGCCGACGATTGGTCTAGAGACAAGAGCGCCGCGTCAGGGAACTCGGTGCCGCGCGCGCCCAGCTCCTCGATCAAGAGTCGCAGGTGGAATGACGCGTCCGCCAATCGGCGGCCCTTGACGAAGCGTGCTGTTGCGGTGGGAGCAGGTCCGGCAGCACGTGGTTGAGTCGCGCAACGTAGACCTTGGTGAAGAGCTTGTAGTCGCACTCGCGCAAGGTGATGGGCCGGTACGACAAGAGGTCAGCGCAATCAGCCCCAATCTTGTGGTGCTTGAAGAGCAGGCGAACGAGTCCTTGCCCCTGCTTCGGTGAAAGCGAGCCGCGCTTGGTCATCGCGTTGAAAGCCCTGCTCAGCGCCTTGGCCCACGCCCGCGGCGCTGTGTGATAGAGCTCGTAGGGCACGCCAGATGGACCCGGCGATCGACCGGGGTGCGTTGTTGCGATTGCGGCTACAACCTCGTCTTCGGTGATGGGTTGCTGCAGCAGCTCGATGTGCGCTTCCGAGAGTCGTCGCAGAAAGAGCGGGTCCGAGCTTGGGTCGTTGCAAGTGCGCGCCGCCCTGATCGGCGCCAAGAAATCGTCCCTAAGTCGCTCGACGTGGTCCCGATCGCGCGGCTCGAAATTGTAGAGGCACTGAAAGTGCGCCTGTGTGTGGTCAAGCGCGACGTCAATGTCATGTGTCAGCTCCCCGTTGGGCAATCGCAGTGCTGTGATCTTGGAATCCGAACTCCGTGCCGCGAGCTTGGCGTGGACCGGCCGCGACAGTCGTTCCTCGGTAGCGATTTCAGGTACGTGGGCTCGGGCTCGGATCCGAAGTTGGCGCGCGCGCTCGTTGACCGCTCGCCTAAGTTCCTCCGTCGTCCGCATCCATTTGGCCGTCTCCTCGTCCCCCATCACCGGCAACGCCTCCAGATCCTGCACCCTTCCCACCAAGACCGCCATCCGCTCCACCCGCTCCCGATGCTCCCTCCTCGCCAGCTCCCGACCCTCCTTCTCACAGTTCCCCAGCACCACCTCGAGCTCCCCACCGGTTCCTCCCCACTTGCTCCTTCCAACCATCCTTCCAACATCCCCTGGAACGCCGCCGTCTTGAAGGTCGCCGCATTGATACGATGTAATTGGTTTGATGTCGTTGGTAAACTGTTGTTGGGTTGAGCCGCGTCTCCTCGCTTGTCCGAGAGCACCAGGACGATCGAGACCGGTCGGTGATCCGAAAGGTCCTTGGGGTGGTCGTAGATCGTCGAGGCTTGGACGAGTCGCTTTTGATGGGTGCGCTGCAGAAGGAAGTAGTCAAGTCGTGAAAAGGGCTTTGGTTGCTTGCGGACAATGTTGGGTCTGGTGAAAGATGGTGTGAGCGGGTGTTTGAATTGTATGCAGTCGGTGTAGGGCGAGTCGAGCTTGCCGATCAGGATCGGCCAGTGATGGCCGTGCCGACCTTGGTTCCGCCGATTGATCGGCGGCAGCGGGCAGTCATTGAGATCGCCGCCAAGGAGTCGAAGGTGGGTGCTCTGCGTCCTGTGGAAATGTAGTTTGTCAAAGAATGTGAGTTGTTGTTTTGTATCAACTGGTGCATAAAGGTTGTTGATCTCAAGTATCCGGATGTTGCCTCAAAGTCAAAAGGAGGTGACCAGGATTTGCCCGTCGAGTGCCGAGTGGGTGCGCAATATCTCGGTGTCGATCAGGGGCGAGTCGGTGGGGATCAGAGTCAGACAGTGTATGCTGATGAAGGCCTTGCCCTTGTACTCGTCCTTGATACATTGCCAGAGTTCCGGTTTGATGAAGTGTTCTTGTAGTAGAATGGCGGATGCTTTGAATGTTGATAAATAGGTGTAAATGTTGCGTTGCTCTTTCGGGATCCCCATGCACCTCCTCACGTTCCAGCTGGTGACGAGGTGCTTGATCATGATTGGGTAGACGATGTAGACGTGCTCTTGGCGGTAGTGTCGTCCTCAAAGAGTGGGAATTTGGGGAGAATGTCATCCTCGGGCTCGTGGTCGGACCAGCGCTTCTCCTCCTCCACCCCTTTACCCTTCTCCGCTTTCGCCTTGGCCCCCTCGACCTGCATCGCCACCGCTGCCGACATCGACCTCGTCACCCTCTTTCCCTGACCCGTTACCTCCTTTCCTGCTCGACCTTTGACCCTGTTCAGAACGCGCTTGACATCGACCGGGTCGTCGCTCGGATCGCTGAGATCGGCCACCGTTTGCAACCTCTTCATCTTCTTGTTCAACCGGGAGCCGGTGCCATGAATGTTGATGTATTGCAGTTGTCCACCTTCCTGACCCCACTCTGCAAATTGGTGGCGAACGAGCGGTTCCTCCGCGTTGAGTTGGGCGTTGATGATTGCCTCCTTTTCTGCTTGGACACGTGCAGCAGCTTCGGCATTAGCTCGGTCCCACACCGCACCCTCGCGCAGCGACTTTGCCAACGTCTCCGGAGATAGTGGAGGCCACAAGGGATTCCAAGGAGTCGACTTGCGGGAAACCGTGGTGATCGACGTTTGGCCGTCGTCAATGATCATGATGCTGTCGTCCTGTACTCCCTGTTCCTGTTCGACCTCTTCTTCCACCTCCGTCTCCATCCCTTTGTCCTCCTCCTCTGCTCCATCTTTCATCACGTCATCCCCCCTTCGTTCGCTTCCCTCCGAGCTGTCGTCCTGTTCGTCCTTGTCGTCGTCCTCGTTGTTGTCCTTGTCGTCGTCCTTGCCGTCGCCTCCCGCCTTGTCAATGCCTGCTCCAGCGTTCCCATCCGAGTCCGAATCCTCGTCGTCCGCCTTGGCGCCCGTATCCTCGTCTCCTTCTTCGACCTGCTCCTTTTCCTCGCCCTTCCTTCCTGCAACCTCCTCCTCGATGTCATCCTCCTGTCCTCCTTCGACCTCGAGCCCTGCAAATTGGTTCCACAATTCGAGTTGGTTGGTTCCGAGGGTGCGGCTAGGGGCCACCACCTCAGAAGTGTCGTTGTTGGTGTTGTTGGTGTTGGTGGTGTTGTTGTTGTTGGTAGTTGTGTTGGTTGGGTTGTTGTGGTGCTTGTTGTGCCTTCCGGTGTTCTTGTTCGCTTCCTTCTGCCTCCTCTCCTGTTCCAGCGTGCAGGTCTCCACATGCCCCACAAAGTGGCACCAAGCACAGGCCACTTCTCGTTCGTAGTCGTGACGAACCACGGTATGCATGTTGCCTCTTGTGGCTAGAGAGACCTTCGACGGTAGGAGCTCCTTCAGCGTGTTGTTGGGGGCTTTGAAAAGGGTGTCGTTGTCGAAGCAGATAAAGGCCAAAAACTCGCCGGCCAAGTGCGCATAGGCCGAGTCGTTATCGACATGGATCACGCGCAAGACTTGTACCAGCTTGCAACGGTGTCCCTTGGCTGTGATTTTGGTAACAATTGATTTAAAAGAGTCAACAATGGCATCCCTGGATGGGACCGCTGCAACACCGACGTTAATACGCAGCTCGACCATGTTGTGGTAGAAGTGGTGGGCCTTTGCGAAGTGAGCCTTTGCAGAGTGCCAAGTAAGCGCCAGTGGGGCCGTAAGCGCCGAGTCACGTGCCTTCGCCGAAACAAATCCCACGGAGATACAGTGGTTGACCACACCGGCCCTGACGAAAGACGAGTGTTGGATACCCCTAATCTGGGGCGCAAACGCCGCAAGGTGCTCGGGAAGGGTGACCTCGGTGTCGAAGCACAGGAGCAATTGCGGGGAGAGCAGTCTCGTCATGCAACCAAGCAGATCGGCCTTGTCCGCGGGAGAGGCCTTCGAGGCGCCTTGGACGGTCAAAGTGATGTTGAGAGCAAAGTCGAAGATGTTTCAAATGGATCAATTGGCGTTGAGAGCCAAATACTTGAGCGATGTAGCGGTAGCAACAGGGTACTCGTCCGTGGCAAAGGTGGCTTGCAACCGGTTGGTGTAATTGCCCGGTACAGCACCCATGACTTTGAACATTTGGGTCAAAGCCTTGGCACGGTGTTGTTGTTGGGTCTACTGTTTGGGAGTTTGCTTGGTCTTTTGAATCGCAGCGGTGGCGTAGGTCGCAGCGGCGATAGGGACTTGCATCTCCTTTGTCCCAATCGGGACTCTCGTCGCCGCGGACGCGATGGTGGGGGTGGGCCGGTGTCGCCGGTCTCCATGTTAATGTAGGCTGATGTATCACTTGTAGCTTTAAAGGTGGTGGGTGGCGCGATTTCGAAAGTGAAAGTGAAAGTGATTTGTGTGGTAGAACCACCGCCAGTGTGACTTGGGTGCACCGTCATATTCATCTATTCCCACTGGTTGAGTAGCTCAGCGGTCAGAGCAACTCTGATTAATAGAGTGGACCTGAGTTCAATTCTCAGTTCAGCCAAACTTTCTTTTGTTTTCCAATTACTAGCAACATTTGCAATCAAATCTCAGGATCTCACCCATGACTTGCCCGCACCCATTGCCAGCATAGACAAGAACGATTTGGACGTTGGTGTGTTCGAGGAGATGGCCGAGATGGAGGTTGACGAGGAGACATGGTCCGAGATATGCTTCAGCTCAGATTCCAAGACGGACAACAATTGCACCACAGATGACAAAACTCTGAAGCCAGGGGAATCAATCACAGCACAACGAGCCAGACTAGCCAAGGAGCATCTTAAAGACATTGAATACTCAAAGGCTTCCCCGCAGCATTTGCTGAATTCGAGGCAAAGGTCAAGCAGCTCTGCCCAGGTTCGGACGTGAAGATTGCGAATCCCAGGATGGTACAGTGCAATCGCTGTTGTACCTATCACAAGATGAAGACACGGCACGGCGTCACTCGCTTCATGAGGCATATCAATCAAAACCCGCCGTGCACGAACATGCGCAAGATCGACCACTACTTTGCTGTCCGACCGCCCTCGGAAACGGCTGTTCGGTCGCAAGGCAAAACCCTGGAAGATTCTCCCCCGTGTCCCGGCCTGACAGGCAAGCGGGTAGAGCGATACCTCTCAAAGAGCTCTGCTCGAGGCGGAGGTGCACATCTCGGTTAAAGCTCATCAAGAGAAGGTTCCCAAGACTTGGCAAACATGTGCTGACTCCCTCCAAACACTGTGAGATCAATAACCTGGAAGCGAACAAGTGGATGTGGGTGAACGATCATTCAGCACCTCGAGTGAACAGTATTGACTGTACCAAGATTGGAGTAAGTTGCTTGAGCAGGAGAGAGAGAAGCGCGGAGCCAGTTGGCTCGGGTGAGCGCGCGGCTGGGCCTGCCACCTTTGTCAGGTGGACGGACCCAGCCCAGAAAAGGGAGAGAGCTGAGGTGTGGGAGGCAGGCCAAAAGGAGGTAAGGTGAGAATAAGAAAAGAAGACATGATGCAAGAAGGAAACATAAGAGGTTGTCAATCTCACACAATTGGCTTCTGTTGAGGCTCTGATGTCAAAGGTTTTCAAGGAACACCAAGGTCTGGAGGAACTCTTGGGGACCAAGGATGGCAAGATCTATCTTTGTTACGCCCAAGGCTTAGTTGTTGGCAAGCTTGCTGGAGCAAATATTCTGAAAGGTATGGCAAAAGTTGCCGTGATCAAGCATGGCAAAACGCACAAGGCAAGGACATGAGAGGCTATGTGCGAGACAAAGCTTTGCTCAACTTTGAACACGCGCTGGCTCTGGCATCTCCCACGGCCTTGCGCGTGGTGCAAAAAACAATTGGAGGAATCTTGATGCGCATACTTCAGTAAGTTTCAGACCTGAGCTATCCGTCACTCCTTCAAGCTACTGACAATTACAAACCTCTCAGACAACACCGAGCGACATTTGAAAGGCCCAGGTTTGGCTTAGATGAGCCCCACATGCAGCGCGTTGTCCAAAAGATCCTTTTGGATGGAAAGATCTTCAACCTGCATGTTGACGACACGAAACTGCGACAAGTAATCAGGACAACACGGATTTATTTGAAGGACAAGGAGGCGGAAGCTCGCCTGCGCGGCCAGAAAATCTTTTGTCACAAGCTCATTGGCATGGTTGGCCCGCCAATCGTGTATGAAACCGGCACCAAGGTTGGTGACTATGTCTGCGCGGCACTTTGATTGGTTGCTCATTTGCTGGTGCTTCTGTGAATAGGTTCGCGTGTACATACTTGCACCAAACAATGTCTCTTGCCCAGCCCAATACCTTGCTGCATTTGTGATTAGCGACATGATGAGCTCATCCGAGGCTGCGGATGAATTGGAATCAGTTATTCAATTCCTTGTCAACGCGAGCTCTTCAAGGCGCTGCCAACCTACTTTGCTCCCAAACTGTTGGACTTGTTCAACTCAATTTGGGAGGGCGGCAAAATGATGGCGTCCTTGGCAGAGGGGCTGGTGCGGCTCTTGCCCAAGAACAAACCGGGGGCCAATCTGAAATCACTGGGGGCATATCGACCGATCACACTGCGCGAGACAACCTACAAGGTCCTCAGCAAGGTCTTGGTGGCGCGACTCAATGGGGTGCTTGGCAAGCTTTTGCCGCTGGCGCAACACGGGTTCATGCCATCAAGGATTGGCGACATTGTTCATTTGGTGGCGCTTCGATTTTGGGATGCTGTGGCGGGCTCAAACGAGGCAATCTGGGCGCCCCTAGCTTGTGAGAGCTGGAGGTCCCTCGTCGCTGCGACCCGCGATTTCAGTCCGTGGGGGTTCCTCAGCAGCACAGCTCAGCTCGAAAAGCTGTATTGCGACTCGACGCGCTGGGGGGCAGTCGTTGCAGCGGCCAGCGTCACCTTACCAACCATCAAGTCTGAACTCCTTACGCTCCCCAAATTACTCTCGCTTCCGCCTCGCCTTCCTTCACTATATGCCAAAGATGTCAAGTACACGTATTATAAGACGATCACCACTACTGTCAGGAGGGGTTGATAGTCGAACAGAAGTGATCTATTTCAGCGTACCTATAAAACAATCACCACTACTGTCAGGAGGGGTTGATAGTTGAACAGAAGTGATGAGGAGGAAGCTAAGAACAGACAGGAGGCCCGCGCTGAGATAGGCCCAGTCGCGGGTGAAATTGCTAGCGCCCTAAGACAGTCGCGCGCGTCTAAGTCCCCAGCGCCGGGGGGCGGGCTAGCGGGCTCGCGTAATGACCGAGGCGCCTCTGCCGAGC
This sequence comes from Microbotryum lychnidis-dioicae p1A1 Lamole, assembly GCA_001244265.2. Classification (NCBI taxonomy): domain Eukaryota; kingdom Fungi; phylum Basidiomycota; class Microbotryomycetes; order Microbotryales; family Microbotryaceae; genus Microbotryum; species Microbotryum lychnidis-dioicae. Next base: position 130,257 of record CDLV01000019.1, read on the forward strand.
TGAGAGTGGACTCATCACACGTATGACTATGCGGATGCAGTGGCAAAGTTTGGCAGATCGCGGACCTGTACTGGAGGGACAAAGGGAAGGGCTGGGCTCTGGTTGGTCATCAACACGGGTTCTGGCAGCACTCTAAGGAACCCGCCCTACAGCACGAGCACATGTGGTCGCGCGTGGGTCAGTTGCTCAAGGCGAAAGCCTTGCTGCCCAAGACCGCGTTGCGACCTGCTTGGATACCTCTCAAGGAGGCTCCCCGTCCTCAGTGCTTCAACTTCTTTGGGCTCACCCAACCGTTCACTATTCGCAAGCTTTGTCAGCTTGTGAACATGGTTTGGTTCCCAGGGAGGGAGGATCGTGTCAAGTGTTTCCCTGATGGGACTTCTCAGAGCAATAGGAAGCGCTTCTGGAGATAGCTTCATGACCAGTTTGCGTCTGCTGTGGAGCAGGACACCCACTGGCGGCTCATGTACGACGTGACGCCGACGCTCAAGAGGCAGCATACTCAGGGTCATGCCTCTTTGCCGACGTGTCTGTTCTGCGGCAACGATGCAGCGGTCATCGAGACAGTCTTGCACTACTTTTTTGAGTGCGCGTACTCGACCAGCTTCTGGGGCAGGGTGCTTTGCATTCTGTTTGACAAGCTCGGCATCGAGGATACCAATGTCGATCCGTCGACGTTCACTCCGGAGCAGCTGACTATGGGGCTCCTCCTTTTGCGGGGTTGTGGGAGAACGACCTCAAAATGGATGTGGGTTTGGCTGGCTTGCGCGATCGGCTTCCAGCAGCTACACCTGCTCCGCTGGCGCGTTTATCAGCGGTTCGAGCTGGACAAGGTGCTGTGCCTTCCCTTGAGGTGGGCACATTGATGGGCCCGACAGTGCTCAATCAAGCTTTTCAGATCAAGCGCAAGCTGACAAGTGTCGTGACGCAGAAGGGATGGGAGCCGAATGATTTGAGCCTGTGAAAGAATGCTGGTTCCGTTCAGTGTTGCTACACAAGAACAACTGCTGCTTAAATGAACCTACACGACCTGGCAAGCTTTCATTTGCTGTCTCAATGGTGTCGAGTAGAAAGTGTTCCTCTGCTTGAGCATCGGCCTCATCATAGGCCTACTGAATGGCAAGCCTAGAAGTGAAAGAGATGTACCATCAGCTTGGATGAGGCTGGTACAGGTCTCAAGCACTCAACTTACAGTGCAGCATCATTGTCAAGGCCAAGAGCAGCTAAAGAGCGAACAGCATTTTCAACTGACTTTCGCTCTTTCGGGTCCAGCACGAAGAGACCTTGGCACGTTTTGGTTTGGATCCCATTGAGGGTCCGATCTAGGTCAGCAAGGTACGAAACCGGCTCAGTGTCCTTGGGCTCGAAATGCCAAGGTTCACTAGCTGTAAGGGGTGGCATCAATTAGCTTTGCTCAAAACGAAGCCACAAGCTTACAACACCCACCATTGACTGGTATCTCTTGTCAGAGTGTAAATTGCTGTTTCATCCCACTTCTATTACCGATCATGATTAGTTACTAGTTGTTGATATTAGTCACCTTGCGCGCTCCTACTCTGCACTTCTCTTCTTTCTCCAACTGTCTTTACTATCATCCTTGGCTCTCGTACTAAACATATCTCGTGCCTTGGCTTTAGGTTAGTTACTTTGCAATACCTGCAACTGTCTTTACTATCATCCTTGGCTCTCGTACTAAACATATCTTGTGCCTCGGCTTTAGGTTCTAATAGGTTATGAGCCAACCTGCTCGGGGCAACTCCAACAATATCGGTGGCATGGCATCCACACCTCCTCCTCCACCATCGTCATCAACGTCGAACCAGCCCTTCGATGTCGCCCCCCGCCACCGTTGTCACACTCACCAAGGAGCAATACGACGCTCTCGTAAAGAACCAATGCCCCGCACAAGCGCAGGAAGACGATGCAATCTCCATGCGTCACCTTCTCCCCCCCGTCAACCCTCCCACCTTCCCCCATGACTCAAAGCTCACCAAGGTGTGATGAGTCCACTCTCAGCTCGGCAGAGGCGCCTAGGTCATTACGCGAGCCCGCTAGCCCGCCCCCCGGCGCTGGGGACTTAGACGCGCGCGACTGACTCAGCGCGCCAGCACCGGGTGGATCCGTGCGCGTGCCCGCTAGGCCGCCCCCTGCGGTGGGGACTTAGACGCGCGCGACTGTCTTAGCGCGCTAGCAATTTCACCCACAACTGGGCCTATCTCAGCGCGGGCCTCCTGTCGGTTCTTAGCTTCCTCCTCATCACTTCTGTTCAACTATCAACCCCTCCTGACAGTAGTTGTGATCGTCTTATACAAATTTGGGCTTACAAGGTGCAGTGGTATGACAGCACGGGGGGGTGTCAGAGTGTATATTGCTGTTTCATCCCACTTCTATTACCAATCATGATTAGTTACTAGTTGTTGATATTAGTTGCCTCGCGCGGCTATTGCTTGCCTTGCACGCTCCTACTCTGCGCTTCTCTTCTGTCTCCAACTGTCTTTACTATCCTCCTCGGCTCTCGTACTAAATGTATCTTGTGCCTTGGCTTTAGGTTCTAATATCTCTTTCTCTACCTGGTTGGACTTCTGATAATGTATGGTATCCCACATTTGAAGACCAAGAAGGAGCTCTTTTGCAAGTCCTGCAGCAACCAAGCTTGTGGATCGAATCTCTTCATCGTTTGGATAAGTCGGCATTGCGACAAGGTCGAGCTTGTCGAGCTTGTCATACATGTGATGTAGCCTTGCCGCAAGCCTGCGGTCTCTGTTTTGAGCTTTCGCATCAATCCTAGGAGTGCAGTAACTTTGCTTGCCAACTAAAAGCCCAAAAATATAAGCTTTACAAGCAGTAGCTCACGTGAAACCATGAAACAAAGATGACTTACCTGCAGGAATTCTAAAGCATCAAATTCTGCGCAAACCGCCAAAAAAATGCTCGACCATCTCCGTACCATGTTGCCAAGGTATGGGTTGAACACTTCTTCCGGCCAAAAGTTGCGGTCAAGCGCCACTCTCGCTTGACAAGGCAGCCGACGACGGAACGTAGGGTCCGAGCGGTCGTCATTGTAGCATTTCGCTGCGCAAATAGGGTCGAGCAGGGATTGATGTGCGTTTGTTGGGTCGCCACAAGCTGGGTCCGGCGTGAAGAGTGACTGCGCATGCCGTGAAGCAATACCCAGTGCCTCCTGCATGTCAACGGTCTCGGTGCCATCCACATCTTCTAGCGGGATGATGCTCGTCTGGCGACTCTGGCGGTTGAGACGTGTGTGAATGCTTGCCAATTGACCTTCCCTCAAGTCAACTGACGGCACATGCGCACAAATGCGCAGCCACTGAGCCTCCTTTACCGCCAACTGGTCCAACCGCGACTTGGCAAGAGCATACACATCGCACTCGGCCTCATTCATGTGCTCACCGCGTGCCTCCAAAGCCTCCATGACGGAGTGGCTCTTGGCCCGCAGTCGGCGCATGTTGGCACGAGTCAAGCGGTATCGTGCATGGCCAGTGACTGCAACCGCCCGCAGAGCGGCGTCATAGACGTCGCCGAGCGGAGCGGTCCCCTCGAGCCTTCGATAGACCTCGTCGACGACCCTGGGAATCGATGCAACAAAGTCTTGATCATCAAAGACCGTTGGGTTGAGCCTCGAAATAAAATCGCTCGCAGAGGGAAGAGAAAGGGGGGGTTTGGCATCAGCGTTCGATGAAGGCAATGCGAAGGTCGCAACTACAAGTCTGTGGTCCGAACAGGGCGCGTCAAAGAGCATAGAAGCGCTCAACAACCGGTTTGCCCAACTGCATTGACAAGAATACAGTCGATCCGCGACCATGAGCAATCTTTCGCTCCTCCCCTCTACCACGGTAGTGAGGACAAGTGAATGCGGGGGTGCAAGAATGGACATGTCGGACCGTGTCAAGTGCCTTGAACGCAATCTTTGACAGCAAGGTCTGCCAGTGCAATACAGGAGTCCAAGCGCAATCGGTGATGGACACTCGGTCGACCAATACATCCAAACAATCATTGAGATTGCCGGCCAAGATCCAAAGAGTCCTGGGTCTCGGGGTGTTGAAATGCAGGAGCCCAAAAAAGTCGCGACAATTGTCCTCCTGACAATTGTCCTGCTGTAGCGGCGCGTACATGTTGATGATCTCAACATCGAGCTCCTCAAGACGAAACACCGAGCGCAGAATCCGACCGTCGAAACGAGGAGCTCCTGCAAAGACGACCGACCTTGACTGCCCAAGATTTCGATCCCACATCAAAAGCGCAATTGTCTGAGCACGGTGAAGTGCACTCCAGTGTCCTCCGAGGCTTAGTGCAATCAATGAGTGCAGCCCATCTCGAAGCTGTGTCAGGAGTTGCAAGATCCATTTGTTGGACAGGACAAGGGACCTTCAGTCGCTTTTTGACCGCAAACAAGACAGACAACATAGGATACATCGAAGACGGACATAAAGAAGTGAGCTACAATTGTGTGCTGTGCACATATCGCCCGGAGAGTGCTCATCAATGATGTTCATTCTTGCCCAGGTACGGATGCAATTGCGAGCAAGGCAATACACGGTATTCGCCAAGATCCCACCGTTTGGGTCGATTGACAGAAACGTCACGTCAGCCATGCCTTTGAAAATCGGCTCTCTTGTCTGCTTCGGATTGAAACAAGGCATCCTACCTGTCAGTTGTGACGCCAGCAACATAGGAGAAGAACAATTGTCCATTGGACTTGGTTTGTGCATCTCACTGTAGCTAGCTTACTGCTTTGCAGAGTGACTGACATCGATTTTACCTCTTGTAGTACGTTACATGGATGCCAAGGCCACGTCAAATCATTGTGACAGAGCGGAGACCGACTCCCTCACATTACTCTCAAATGTCGTCCTCCAAGAATTACGAGTTGTGAGCAAGGGCCGTTATTCAACGCATATGATTGACGGCACGACTCGGTTCTTTGGACTCGATGCTCGACAAATCATTCAATCCTTGGAATCATCCTCGATGCCCGCGCTCACTCTCGCAACACTGGATTCAGTTGCATACCTCGGGGAGCGTGTCTTCGACTTGAGCCAGCAGGCTGAGGCAAGATTTTGTTTTCTTCGACGCTGCAACGGATTACGGGACCCTTCTGTGTCCTTGAGTAATCAAATGAAGGGCGTGAAAGATGTAGGGTCAAAAAGGAAGGCAGCAAGTGCAGGTGAGGAGCCCTTGGCCAAGCAGAACCGAACCAGCTGACACGGGCGCGGGCTCCGCCGATTTGTCCGGACGGCGTTTTCACGATTTTTAGAGATGTTTTAGAGCATTTGAAGCAATTCTAGAGCTATTTTTTGAGGCGCGTAGATAGACTGGACATTTTGGAGACTTTTTTGGGCGAAAATCCCAAAAAATAGTGGACAAATGAGGTCCAAAATCGGCGATTTTCCCGGATTTTACCTACGCGCCTCAGGCTGGGCTTTCATGGGTCCTGCGCAAAGGATCTACTGCAAATTGGGCGGGCTTGCTGCAAAGCTTCAAAGCCAAACTCCAAGCGGACCATCTAGGAGGAGTCATGTTGGACGACGGGCACAAGGGAAACATATCCACATGTCGAGTGTTGGTAAGCGAGGGAGTCCGTAGTGACGAGTGCAGGTTGCGAATGGCGGGCGTCGTGCCTGGGCAATACTCCGGATGGCCGATGGAACACGAGGACGGCGGCGGCAAGTTGGAGGTGACTAGGCAGAGGCATTGGCTTGGCAAGACTGGAGGGCGGATAAACTGAGTCCTGATGTGGAGGCGGCGGCGCGCGAGCGTGAGTTGAACAGGCTGGCGCGGAGGCGGCAAACAAGGGGGTGGCTTGGCTGCAAAGGCGAAGGCACCGAGGCAAAAGACTGGGGGGCGGCTTGGCCGCGGAGGGGAAAGGTGGGCAAGTCCGTCAAACGGCGGTCCGAGTTGGAGTGTTTGAAGGATAGGCAGAATGCAATTCAACAGACAAGATCCCCACCGCCAACTTAGCAGCGCCCAAAATCTATTTGACACTGAAATTGTGGTACACCCCTGATGACGCCACTTGCACGCTCGAGCTCCTCTCGCGACTCTGGGGTTTCCGTCCCATGCCCGGCACCGTTGGCAAATTTGACGGTTGGATCATGGAATTCAAAGCCATTGTGCAAGAGATCATTGATACGAAGACGAATATCAATGATGTTCTTGCCACACTCCTCCTCGCCATTGCACACCCGTCCCTCGAGAGTTTCAAGGCCTCATTCACCACAAACAGCGCACGCAACGAACTCTCCCCGACATGCGAGTTCAACTCCGATCGATCTACGAACATCCCCGGCACGCAATTGGCCCTTCTTGCCTCATTGTCATCACGTTCTACCCGTCCCAAGTGTCTCGCCTGTTGCAGCCCTTCGCACCGTGTGGCGGAGTGCCCTACGAGGGCGCAACACCCGCCGCCAGGACCCTGTCGTACCTGCAAGAAGAAGGATCACTGGTCTCTTGACTGCGAGAAGGCTCTCGAGGACGGCAAAAAGCCCAACACCGCCGACTCGACCGTTGACTTGCCACACCATGTCGGATGTCTTGCCACCGGTCTTCTCGCTTGTTGTTGCCAGCTTTGCACCAACTCTTTTGTCGTTGACTTAGGCACCACCTTGCACATGGTCTCGGACAAGTCGCTGTTCACGACCTATCGCCACATCACTCCTACGAAGATTGGTAGTATTGCAGGAGGTATCAACGCCATGGGAACGAGAAACATCGCCTTCGTTGCCGCCTTGGGTCATCCAATCATGCTTACCGGCGTGCTGCACACTCCGGGCCTGCCTGTCAACCTTCTCTCGGTCTCACATCTCTGTGACAACGACAACGTCTGCGTCGCTTTCACCAAACACGGCATACACATTGACAAAGACGGCAACAACATTGCTGAAGGCGCTAGGCTCAACAAAGGGCTCTATTTGCTGGATGCTGATCATTCCAAATGTCAGCACCTTGCTCTCCTTTCTCGCTCACAGACTTCCGTGCCCCAGCTGACTCTTCATTGCTACCTTGGCCATCTCGCACCGTCGTCCATACAGAAGATGGTTGCCACCGGTTTGCTGGAGGGTCTCGGGGCCGGATATAGTGACGAAGAGGTAGAGAAGTTTGTCTGCAATGCTTGCCTCAGTGCCAAGGGCCATCGCTTGAAGCTTACTTAGCCTCTAAGACCCAGGTTGTCACTATGAACCTTGAACACCAAGGGTCCAAGTGCCTTGGTGAAGATGTCGGCGACCATGCTTTTGGTGTCCACATAGTCAACTTGAATGGTGCCCAGCCTGACCTGGTCGCATACAAAGTGCTCACAAATGCGAATGTGATGGGACCGGTGGTGAAGGGTGGGGTTCTTGGCGAGAGCAATGGCGCCTTGTTTGTCGCCGTACAGCTGGACAGGAGCTTGTGTGTCAATGCCCAGCTCCATAAGCAGTTCTTGGAGGTGACCGGCTTCCTTTGAGGCATGTGAGAGGGCAAGGTACTCAGTGTCTGTGGTGGAGTCGGCCACACGGTTTTGCACTTTGGAGGACCATGAGATGACAGATCCAGCCAGATGGAAGCTGTACCCTATGGTTGACCATGATGATGTGGTGCAGGTTCCCCAGTCTGCGTCAGAGTAGCCGGTAAATCCTGAGAACTTGCCTTGTTCGGAGCTGTAGTGCAGGCCTAGACTTGCAGTTCCATGTAAGTACCGGAAGATGGTCTTGATTTCCGTCCAGTGTTTGGGTGTTGGACTGGCAGAGAAGCGTGCAAGGTATCCAACAGCGTAGGAAATGTCCGGGCGAGTACCAGTGGCAGCGTACAGGATGCACCCAATGGCCTGCATGTACCTTGTTCTAGCAATTTTCGATGGTTCCGCAAGCAATGTTTGAGCTGGTGGTTCGGAGCCATGGGTGTGGAGGCAGGGCTGCTGTTGGACATGCCAAATCTGCGGAGGGTGCTGGTTATGTAGGCCTCCTGTGACAGGATGATGGACTTGTCGGCCTGTCGTTTGATCTGGATCCCCAAGATGTACTGTGCTGGGCCAAGTCGCTTGATGCCCTACTTTTGCTCCAGGCCGTTGAGGATGTTCAATCTCGTCAACGTAAAGGGCAATGTAGTGATGGCGGTCGCCGTCACGTCGCACATATATGCAGTGGTCCTTTGCTGTGGCGCGGTAGTTGAGACTTCACTACCTCTTTTACCCTAACTAGTAAAAAAAATGTGTCAATCCGCGACCATGTACCTAGAATCACTGTTTTTGACTGTGTTGTGGCCCTCTGGGCCGCCTATAGTGAATGTTCCAGTACAGTATTGCGTCTGCCGCACCTGCCTGTCATATTGGCGTCCCAACCAGAAGTCATGTACGACCCTTTTCGCATTTTCTGCACTATAAAAGTCGAGCTACAGCCCGAGGAAATTTTTTGTTGATTTTTGGCGGGGTGCCCAACTATTGAGCAGTTTGTGTGGGATTTAATGTATAGCAAGCGCGTGGGGGTTTGCATGACGCTTCTTCTACAGAGCTCAGGTGTGGTCCCGCTGTCTGTGCGGGCGCGGCTTACGCTGCCCGATGCGCCGTCAATCACGTGATGTACTGTTTACAATGCGACACGCTTTAGGGGCTGAACAACAACATGATCTTCCAGGGGTTGTAAATAGTCCCGCGATACTCTCTCTAATTATTTCCTTTCCCTCCCACTCATCGAATTTTTGTGACAACCGCGCCGAGTCTCTGGCGCAAGGATAGCGTACTGCTGTACCATGGGAGACCATGGGCCTGCTCGAGCTTGCTCGAGCGCCTGCCGCTGAGCTGGCTGCTCAACTCTCCTCTTTGTCCCACTCCGATCAACAGAATCAGCTCCCCGCGCGTGATGACAACCACTTGACCGATCTTGGTATTACGACCCGTATAGCGTCCGCCGTACAGCTTTGTAGAACAAACAGCATGGTCAGCGCGAGGACCCGATGGCCGATCCGACGCTGAGCTCACCCCACCACCACCTGTTCCTGCGCAGAGGCAAGTGCGCAGGCCTTGAATCGAGCTCAAACCACTCAAGCCCCACGTTCCCATCCGCGACTACCTCGGCCCCAGATGGCCTTGTGCCAATTATACAACAACGTGTTGTCATTTACTTCGCTCACTGCCCACTGGGACCAAACTCATCTGGGCACGCTAGGAGCCCCCGTGTTTCACATGTTTGGTTGCCTCTACCATCGACTTGGTGCCCTGATCCCTGCCGTGAATCAACGCCCAGCCTTTGTTCAAACATGCCTGATCGACCCAGCCAAGGCCACCAACACTCGACTTGGACCCGACGGCGCAGACAGTTGCATGCAACAATCTACTTTGTCTAGAATCTTGGCGTCTGAATCGAGGCAGTTCAATATGTTAGAACGCTCAGTTAACTATTGCAATGATACCATGAATACTACTGACCTGATTTGAGGCGGTTCAATACATTAGAGCGCTCGAATCAGAAGGAAGCTAAGAGAAAGCCCGCACGCACGCGCTCATGTAGCCTGCAGAGTGTACTCCTCAAGTGTCAACTCAACACCCCCCCTCGCTCTAAGGCCTACATGATTCCCATCCCTATGGCCGCCCTGTGCTGCTCTAGTGCCGGGCTCCGGCAACGCATTTGTAAACATGTCGGCGAGCATCTTGGCGGTTGGAAGATATTTAACGACAATGTCACCTTCTTGTACCCGTTCTCAAACGAAATGCTCCGTCAGGCGTAGGTGCTTAGTTCAATTGTGGAACACCGGGTTCTTTGTAAGAGCTATTGCGCCTTGATTGTTGCCTTTCAGCTTGATCAGCCCACAAATTGTGATTCCCAATTCCGCGAGCAGATTTCTCAAGAACTGACACTCTCAAGACGCATGAGTAAGGCCGATATATTCCGCTTCCGTTAATGATGTCGCCACTTGGCTCTGGACCCGAGAACTCCAAGAATTGGCCCGTCAGCCAGCTTGAAGGCATGCCCCATTGTAGATTGGGATGTGTTGATGCAGGAACCCCAGTCTGAATCCGAGTATCCCACATATCCAACCAACAAATCACGTTTCGCCTTGTAGACACTGCCGAGTTTGAGAGTTCCCTTGATGTAGCGTAGGATCTTCAGAACTGCCGCCCAATGGTTGCTGCCCGCCTTGTTCATGAATCTTGCCAAGTACAACACCAAGTATGCAAGATCAGGCCAAGTTGCAACGACGGCGTACATCAACAATCCAGTCGCCAACCTGTACTGCGTCTGTAACAATGGATCCGGCGTGTCGCAGGGTTTGAGCTGAAGACCCGGTTGCATTGGTATTACACCTTTGTTAGCATCTGCCATGCCAAACCTTGCAAGTACATCGAGCAAATACTGTTGTTGCGACAACGCAATCCCGTCCACTTGATGAATTAGCTGGACGCTAAGGATGTACTCTGCATTGCAGAGACGTTTGACCCCGTACAATTGATCTAATTCATTGAGCACGCAATCAATTTCGGATAAGTCGGGACCGATGAACAGCAAGTCGTCAACGTAAACCGCAATGTAATAATTGTCTTTGCCGAGTGTTCAACGATAGACACACTCTTCGCTCCAAAGACAATTGTAACCAAGCTTGACGAGGGTCTTATGGATTGTCTTGTTCCATACCCGGCCGGCCTGCTTGAGACCGTAAATTGAGCGGTGTAACTTGAGACAGACATTGTTGGGCAGTCAGATTCCCTCCGGTACACGCATGTACAATTCCTCTTCAAGTTCGCCATGCAAATAGGCCTTGTCAATGTCCGCTTGGATGATATGGTAACCCCGGGCTGCCGCCAATGCGATGAGAGTACAAATTGAGACAAACTTTGCTGTTGGTGCAAACATCTCTTTGAAGTCAATTCCCGTTGTGTGAAGCCTCGTGCAACAAGTCAAGCTTTGTACAAAGTCGGCCGACCATCCTTGTCACGTTTTGTTGGGAAAACAAACTTCAACCCGAGAACCTTGGCGCCGGCGGGAAGCTCATCTCGTTTCATAATCGTAAAGACTGAGTAATCATCATGCAATGACTCGAACTCATTGATTGCACCTTGCGCCCATTTGTGAGACTTGTGGTGGGCCATGGCTGCCTTCCAAGTCGTGGGATCACTAGTTGGCAGAACAAACGGACCGTCCTCCTTGTTGGAATTGGCAATGGCTGCGAAGGCCTCCGGTTCAAAACGCTCGGGTGCCCTACGATCCCGCTTTCCAACCGGTGCTGCCCAAGCAGGTCTGGGAGCTTCAAAACGCAGCTCCTTTGGTACATCTTCCACAACTGGTCCGCGTTGCTTGGCGGGGTCAACGTCGTCAACCAAATTTTCCTCCCGGGCGTGTACCTCGACCTCCGGGGCCGCGGCAATCAGCTGTTGCTCAGCTTCATGGCAATTTGTCGCGACTGGTCGAGGTACGACTACTTTGATCGCCTCACGTGTTGGTGTCCTCGGTGCTGGCACGCCTTCACAGGCCGGGAACTTGTCCTCGAAGAATGTCGCACTTCGCAATAACGTTAACCGCGCCCTCACCGGGTCCCATAGGCGTTAGGCTTTGGATTCTAGGTCGTATCCGAGGAAGATCATTGGAAGGCCCCGTGGCTGGAGCTTCATACGTTGTTTGGTATTCGCCGTGTGCCAAGCTCGACATCCGAAGACCCGTAAGTGATGAACGTGAGCAGGTTTCCCGGTCCATTCCCAAAATGGCACCTTGCCACCAAGGGCAGAGTGTGGGGAACAATTCTTCACATACTTGTATGTAGCCACGGCTTTGGCCCAAAACACCATGGGCAGACCGGATTCATACAGCATCGTTCGAGCTGTTTCCGAAATTGAGTGGTTGGCCCTTTCGGCGACACCGTTTTGCTTGGGCGTGCTGGAGATTGTGAGTTGTTGCAACAAACCCGTGTCGTCCAACCATTGCTTGAACTCCGTCGAAAGGAACTCGCCACCGCGGTCCGAACGGACAACTTTCAAAGTGTGCCCTGACGACAGCTCGACCCCTAGTTTCCACGTTTTGAACCTTTCAGAGGAGTCCAACTTCCGCGGCATTGTCAAGACTCACATGTACCGCGTACAATCGTTGACAATAACTAGCGCGTAGCGATGGTTTGCAAGTGACAGCTCGCCGTCAAAGGACAGAAGATCAATGTGGATAAGATCGAGGGGTTTTCCGGCTCGCGATTCGGAGTTTGGGAACAGGTTGTGTGTAGCTTTGCCAGCCAGACACGATTTGCATTTGAAGTCACTGCGAGACTTCATGTTCAACCTATCACAGCGTCAGACTTGGACAGATGGTGAAGGGAACGGCAGTGCAGATGAGCAAAATGTCCGTGCCAGATGTGAAGAGGCACTGCTGTCAGAGCTGTGGCTGACGCACAGTCAAGGGGTGCACTTTGACCTCGAACCAACTTAAGTTCCAGACCGTACAACCCTGAATTGAGCTTCTGTCCCGTGAGTAGGATGTCGCCATTTCCCGCCACCATGAATTGCCCGTTTTGAATGGTGATCTTGCGCCTATCACAATTGGCTCAATGCCCGGCAAAGAGGTTGACGGGGGCACTAGGGACAAAGATGCTGTTGACCAAATTGTACCTCTTGCTATTTTTGTCTTCAACGCAGGCCATGCCTACTCCCATAATGGTCTTTCCCTCACCATTGATGCCCTTTAACAAAGACGGAGCTGTTGCCTTCAGGTCAGCAAACGCGGCAGGATCATTGATGACATGATGAGTCACTGCCGTGTTGTAGAGGATCATTTCTTGAGAGTGTCCCTTTGGTAATTGCGTGAAGAATGCGCGAACGGAGTCTCGGCCTGGTGGTAGGCAGAGGTGCAGGACCCACTCTTTGGCCGTATCCCAACCCGCGCGGGCTTTGGCCGATGCAAACTCCCTCGCAAAGCAATTGCCGGTGCGCAACATGGACTGGAGCTTGGTCAGCGTTGATCTTTGTATGTGAGTCTCTGCGCTGTTGGGTCCTTGAAGTCATGTGTTGGTGGCCTCGGCCGGGTCGATCAGCCATGTCTGGACAAAGGCTGGGTGTTGATTCACGGCAGGGATCAGGGCACCGAGTCAATGATAGAGGCGACCAAACACGCAAAACACGGGAGGTCCTATAGTGTCCACTTGAGTTTGGTCCCAGCAGTGGGCAGCGAGCGAAGTAAAGGACAGTGCGTTATTGTAAGACCGAGCATTCTGGCGAAATGCTTTAGCGTCTGTGTAGGTGCATTGCACAGTTCAGCATGTGGGCCATACTGCAGAGAGATGTGTAAGGCGCCGCTCCGCTTACGCCTCACGATGACCTCAAGTTGACCTCTGCGGCCTCACGCTTGCCCTCGCATGCGGCGCCGCCGCGTCTCTTGACCTTAGTCCTTTTAGTAGTCTTTCTTCGCTTGCAAATTACACCATTTGATCCTCTCAGTTTGGACTCAGAACCAGTGAGGCTCGAGAGCAATCTCGTGCCTTTCAAGATGTTGTTGGACGGAGCAACTGACCACTATCCGAGCCTTCAAGAAGCTGCCAATACTCGAGATTGGGCTAGGGAGGGGGAGGTAGCCGCACCTTGCCCTGCGAGCAGCACGCGCTGAAGTGTCTGGTTGACTTGGACCTTTCGCACTCCCAGTGCCGAGCCTTGCAGTGGGTGCACACGGCCGTGCGGGCCGAGGTTGTCGCATATTGAAACGTGGGGCTTGAGGGGTTTGAGCGCAATTCGAGCCCGGCGCACCCGCCTTTGCGGAGGAGGTGGTGGTGGGGCGAGCCCAGCGTCAAGTTGGCCATTGCGCTGACCACGCTGCACGGCAGGTTCGTATATGTGTCACAATGGCAAGATCGATTGCATTGTTGTCATGACGCGCGGGGGGCGGTTTCTGTTGATCGGCGCGGGACGAAGAGGAGGGTCGAGCCGCGGGGCGCCCATGGATGCCACAGGCAGGTGCGGCAGACACAACAGTATGCTGGTACATCCACCACAGGCGGCCCTTCCACAGGCGGCCCGAAGGGCCGCAACCGACTCAAAAATAGTGATCTTAGGTGCATTCCTTAACTCACCTTTTATTTGTAAAGAGGTAGTAACTTCTGGCGCGCGTACCACAAGCTGATGGGCACTCAGCTCGCCATGTCTACATCATTCCACCGAGCGCACCAATAAGACCACCATTCAGGCCTTGCGAGCCGTGGTCAACCACCAGCAGAATGATTGGGTCCGACATCTGGGTAACATCAAATTTGCAATCAACGCCAGTGTCAATGCCTCGACAAAGAAGTTGCCGTTTGAAGTGGTGCTAGGCTTGTTGCCAACATCTCTCAATTGACCCAACCTGCCCGAAGTGCCTGCAGCAAAATGTGAAGAGTCCACTCTCAGCTCGACAGGGGCGCCTCGGGCGTTGCACGCGCCCGCTAGCCCGCCCCCCTGCGGTGAGGACTTAGACGCGCGCCGGCGCCGGCGGATTCGGGTGCGCGCCCGCTAGCGCGCCCCCCTGCGGTGGGGACTTAGACGCGAGCGACTGCCTCGGCGCGCCAGCGATTTGACCTGCGGCTGGGCCTATCCCAGCGCGGGCCCCCTTTCTGTTTCTTAGCTTCCTTCTCATCACTTCTGTTCGACTCTCAACTTCTCCTGACAGTAGTGGTGATCGTCTCATAGGTACGCTGGAATAGATCACTTCTGTTTGACTCTCAACTTCTCCTGACAGTAGTAGTGATCATCTCATACAAAAGACCTGATAGCAGAGCGGAAGGCAGTACTGGTGGAGGTGCAGGATGCGTTGGCTGCGGCCAAGGTACGACAAGTGGAGCAGGTTAATCGGCATCGCCAGCCAGAACCGGAAATTGCGGTGGAAGATCTTGTTATGGTGGATACCCGTGGCCATCGACTTCAATCTAAGACGGAACAACGCAAATCCGCCAAGCTTTTTGATCGCTTTGAAGGACCCTACAAGGTTCTTGCCACCAATGTTGCCACCTCCAATTACACGCTCCAGCTAAATGAGGGTGACCGATCACATCCTCCATTCCACGTGAGCAAACTTTGATCTTACCGAGCCAACGACCCAAGTGTAAGGCCCGTGCGCCTGACCCTTAGGAGAAGAGACGCGCGCCTGGGCACTCTTAGTCTCTCCTCAGCGACTAACGTAGAGTGTCCAGGTGAGCCCAAGTGTATCAGAAGGCATTGTCATTGACCTGCTTGAACTATTGTCCCAGCCGCGCGCCACGTCGCCCGTGGCCGCCATCGCGCCCGTCAACGAAGACGAACAACTCCGCCTTGCCGCGCTCGACCGGCGCCTGCGCGCCGCTTACACTGATCGCTTCCCTGACAAAATTCCACCGGTTGCCACCTACCAATCCCCGGTGCAACACCATATCAAGCTTGACACCCGCGTACTGTGATCAACCTGCGCGGCTATCCGGTCGCCAAATGCCACCGCCAGGCATGGTACCTGCTGCTTCAAAAGCACCTCGCAACATCAGCAAAATGGCCACGCGCGCGAACCCGCTTAAGGATTCGCCCGAGATTATGCGCGCTTAACGGTGCATAAGGACGCATACGCGCATAAGAGGGCTTACGGACTGCTTTGTGTATGCAAACAAAGCGCGACTTAAGTGCGCCGTAAGAGTCCCTTATCTAGGGTACGCTTAAGCAACACTTAACGCGCACGCGGCTTAACGAGTGGTTAAGGGCGCTTAACAGCAGCTCTAGGCCACTTAATGACTGCTTTACAAGGTTTCGCGCACTTACGCGCGTTTGGCCATCTTCGCCCCTCACGTTCGCCATACGTGTTGCCAGCGTTTGTCATAGTCAAGATTCCAACTTGAAGCTTGGACCTTTCCATTTCCAACTGCCTTGTTTCACTCTATCATCAACTCCTCTTTAACTGTTGTCTTCCATCAGACGGTCTTTGCCAAGATCTCCAAACAACTCCTTTCCGCTGTGTCCCATCCGTCCATGACGGACAGGGAAACCCGGCACTTCGGATATCTTTTCTGCCTTTGTATCAAGTCACTCTTGGTAGCTCTTCCTCCTTCTTCTTCTTCAGTTGCAATATTCTCGTTACTCTGTGCTCCATCACACTCGATCAGATCATCACCACCCATCCTCGTACTCCATCATCCAACTCCGTAGTCAACAAAGTGCTATCTGCATTGCCTCTCTTCATAGGGGTTTGTAAGATAAACTTCCAACGGTTTCCCTTCCTCTTCATCCTCATCCCCCATCTGGTCTTGACTCTGACAGCATTCATCATACCCAAGAAGGGCTCGAATGTGGACCCCACCATTGCACCGCAATGGGTGAATGACTGCCCCCACCTCAATTGGCACACCACCAAGGACCGCACACCCTTGCCCCTGGCTGATGACATCCTGTCGACGTGCTCCAAAGCGCAGTTCTGGGCCAAGATTGACATGACTAACTCCTTCTTTCAGACCAAGATGGCGGAAGAGGATATAGCAAAGACCGCTGTTGCGACACATTGGGGGTTGTACAAATGGACGGCCATGCCCATGGGACTCTGCAATGCGCCCGCCACCCCGGGCCACCAGCGCCGTGTCAACGATGCCCTGCACGGATTGATCGGCACCATCTGTTTTGTCTACCTTGACGACAGCAGCGCATGGTCATCTCGCGATGCCAGGGGCCGTGGCTTGACACCTTGACCAAATTCAATTACGACCTCCAGTATCTCCCAGGCAGGGAGAACATCGTAGCCGATGCAATGAGTAGGTACTCCTTTCCCGAGCCACTTCCCGTCATTGTGGCCAACATTTCGCAACTCTCGCTCTCGGATGTCGTCAAGCAGCAAATTGTCGACGCGTACAAAACCGACGCATTCTGCCAGCAAGCTCTAAAAAACATCGCGTCGGTTGCATCGGAGTTCAAGAATATTGACGCATTGCTGTATTTACGGGGCCGGCTTGTCATCCCACTACTAGCCCCGCTCCGTGAGTCCATCCTTCACGATGCTCAGGACGCGCTGGGGCACCTAGGTGATGTAAAAACGTACCAGACTGTTATACAGACGTACTTTTGGCCAAATATGTCCCGTCACGTCAAGCAATACGTGCAACAATGCGACTCATGTCAACAAACAAAGGCCCGTACCACTCGCGTCGCGGGCAAGCTTCACACCCTTCCCGTTCCAGTGCGCCCCATGGCGGACATCGCCGTGGACTTTGTGGACTGTTGCCAACAAACAAGGGGTTTGACCGGGTTTTGACGATCACCAATCAACTGTCAGGATATGTCCGCCTCCTTCCTGCGCGCGAAGCCGACACAGCGGCAGATGTTGCCAACCGCTTTCATGAGGGGTGGCATCGTTTTTTTGGCCTGCCCCAACGCATTGTCTTGGATCGTAACAACTTGTTCACGAGCAAATTCTGGTCCGCCCTGCACAAGCATCTGAACATCAACCTGCAACTTTCCTCAGCGATCCACCCCGAGACTGACGGGCGCAGCGAGAAGACGAACAAAATCGCATTCCAGATCCTCCGCTCGCTTGTCAACAGGAAACAATCCAATTGGGTTGAATGTCTCACCGCTTGTGGGTATGCCATCAGCTCGTCGGTCAACGTTTCGACGGGGAAGACCCCATTTGAGCTTGTCCTGGGGTACACACCCACCCTCACCCCGCTTGCCCCTATTGATGGCGACAAGGAGCTCCCATCGGTTGAGGAGCTGCTCGCACTTTGCTTCCAGTCATGCGAGGAGGCACGAGACCAACTCGCTGTGTCCAAAGTTTGTCAAGCCGCCCAAGCCAACAAGGACCGCGCAGACGAACCTTCACGGGGAAGACTCAATATTTGGTCTCGTGGGTTTCATGGCCGTCGGATAGCGATTCATGGGAGCCTGCCGAGGCACTGGAGGCCACGGAGGCATTGGACCGCTGGGAACATCGGAACGAGGAATGAGACTTTTTTTTCTTTCAGAGGGAAGCCTTGTGTCAAGGAGGGGAGAGTGTAAGGCAAGACCTTACGATGGGCCACAGGCATTAGAAATAGAGATTGCGCGCGCCTAGCTTCTCAGTCAGCTCTCTCTTCATCGAGCTGACACCAGGAGCTAGGTGAGTACTGATGTTCCCTATCTCATCGAGCTCCCACCAGAAGCTAGTTGTAATCCATATAACTTGCACCTGTCATCTTTGGTCACCAGTGAGGCTCCGCTGTCCGAGACAGCGTGCCTTTCAGGCGTTGCACGCTGCAAAATTCAAAGTGGGATGTCCCGTCATGCTCCTCAGAAACTTGGACCCCGCCAGGGGGTTGTGCAACGGCACAAGACTGTTGTTAACTCGGTTACACCCGCTTGCTCGAAGCCATCATTCTCACAGGGGATCATGCTGGACAGCCCATTTTGTTGCCACAGATCACACTGAAGACAAGGCCATCAGCCAGTACCACAGCTGTTGCAACAGCGTACATCACATTGCAGCGGGTCAACGGATTCCGCGCACCACCGAATTTAGTCTATCTTCAAACGACTAAATGAATCTGTCGAGCCAGACAAAGAACGTCAAAGTACGGGAGATTGGTTTGAGATTTCCCTATGGGAAATCCGCGCAACCGCGGGCACGCAGATCCAACTTTGGCTACAATCAAGCCAAAGTTGACCGCAATGTAATTGCGGTTGCGCGGATTTACCAAACGCGAGTGGCAAAATTGCTGATGAAGTTGGAAGGAGTGGCAGGCAGCCGAGGAGGTCTGTGCGGTGTTGGTGCGAGCGCAAGAGCGTACAAATGGAATTTGAGTGGCCTGGTCCCGGAAGCCCAAACTTAGGTTTCTTCCTCATGTTTGGCTCTGCATTGGATCAGGTGTGTACCCGCATTTTCATGACTCACAGTGTCTGATCTATCCTGCCATTTGGCTCTGCATTGGATCAGTCTATTGTTCAACTAACAGTACAATCAAACATGCTCAATACTTGATGATCACAGGAAAGTAAGTTATTGAACTAGGCCAGTGATCATTTCCTCACAGCGAAGAGCGATAGCTTCAGCAAGCTGTAAGGTACTACGAATTTGAAGATTCCACCGCTTTGTTGCCATGTCATCAAGCAGGAGTTCGCTTTCCTCGGGCGCAGGACTTGCAGTGGCGGCGGCTGCAACATTCGACATGACACCATCACCTGCTTTGCCATCTCCAATGAAGTTCACCAGTCCAAGCACCTGATTGATTGAGGCGCAAAGCCTGCCTTGTTGGATCATTGTGCGGACCATTGATTCCCCGGATGAGGGACGGATGCCCAGCAAATGTCCAAGTCCAGTGAAGGTTATGTTGTTGTAGACTTTTGATGTAGCAAGAATGTTGTGCTCCATCACAGCACGGTCCAGAAGTGTTTCGGGACCTCTCTTGCCCATTTCCATAGTGGTGTCATCTTCAATGACGGTGACAGCAGCTGGCGGCAAGCGAGCAAGCTGGTGAGGCGAAAGGCTTGCAGCAAATTCGGCGATCTCGGTCGGCTGAAAGGTCTGATCAAGGAACATCTTGGCCAGGACGGTCTGATGGGGGGTTTCGCTCGACCGTTCGTCGCGGAATAGTGCAGAGAGAATGCGTGATCGTCTCGGTCCCGCCGGCGCCAAGATGGCACAGGTAATGGCTGCAGCACTGTAGCAAAACAAGCGCAAGAATATGTCAGCTTGGGCCGTTTGCTGCGCTTAGTGGAAGGTGGCACAAAGACGAACAGACACCGCAAACGATCTGCTTCCTCAAGTGCGGCAATGTAGCTGATCTCGTGATACCTCGAAGCGGCCTCGACGAATTTGCGGTTGAAGTCTAGCATACGAGCCTGGCAGAGTTTGAACTGGAGTTGCGTCTCCAGGTCGTCTGTGCTATGGCTGATCAAGGATGCGCGATTGAAATAGGTCTCGGCCGACGTCGAATCCTCTTCTTCCAAATAGAGACGCACGATGCGAATATAGATCTTGAGCTTGTACTCGACAGGTCTGGAAGTGACCCGAAAATAAGCTTTTCTTAGCTTCTAGCCAGATGTCCCTCATGCAAGTGCCACAGGTGTCCCAGGCTTACCGGTCAGAAGCGTCGGTGACTACGCCAACCAGTACTTGCGCCGCTGAGATCCACTCCTCGTCTTCCTCCAGCAGCGTTGCATAGTGCTCACGCAACGTAGTGATCTATATATCCTCGCGGTCAGTGATCGTGATATTTGGCGATCTTGTTCCGCCACAGCATCAGCTCAGAGGTGGCAGCGCCCCTTGCCATGGGCTCGCGAGAGGGGCGGGTGGGGGTGAAGGGTTCTTACCTGCTCCTCATAAGTCGTGGTACGCGACTGAAGCTTTTGAAGACTTTCACCCATCGCATGTTTCTTGACATCACGATTGACAATATTACACAGCGTTTCGATGTACGTGGACAGCGTTGGGCGAGCGACGATAGGGGGAAAATCTGAAGCCAGAGTCGCATCGAGGAAGCGAATGAGGTCGAGTGGCAGCGATGAGGATGCGGAGACCACCTCATTGAGGAGCTGCATACATGCTGGGGCCTGCAGTGGAGCCCAATATGCAGTGCATAGTCACGTCAGTGTGGACTCATTTGTTTGTGAGGCAGATCGTGCACTCGCCCTGTCTCTCTGAGGCATCGACGCGATCGCCTCGACACGTTGATCAACCTCCATCTCCGTCTGTCGAGTGTTCCCGCGCTACCTTTACCACGGTCGTTCTCGCTGCTACTACTGTTGTTGCTGTTGTCGATGAATCAGTTGCGCGCTATCGCCGACGAGCACTGGTCGCGGTCGGCGGGGCGTGTGGGGTGAACTGGAACCGACAGCGCTCAGGCTCACGCGCCGGAAACTGCAAGCTCTTGCAAGCGAGCCAAGCAGTAGCGAGGCCAAGCGAAGCAGGACCCCCGAAAGCCCAGCCTGAGGCGCGTAGGTAAAATTCGCCAACCGGATTTTGGACATCATTTGTCCACCATTTTTTGGATTTTTCGGCCAAAAAGGTCCCCAACATGACCAGGCCATCTACGCACGTCCAAAAATAGCTCTAGAATTGCTTCAAATGCTCTAAAACATCTTCAAAAATCGCGAAAACGCCGTCCGGACGTTTCTCGCCCGGACCGAATCGCCGGAGCCCGCGCGCGCATCAGCCGTTTCGGTTCTGCTTCGCCGAGGGCTGCTCACCTGCACTTACTGCCTACCTCTTTGGCTATGATTTAAAGTGGTCATGGTATACATGTAACGTACCACGAGAGGTAAGATCGATTGCAGTCACTCTGCGAAGCAGTAAGCTAGCTACGGTGAGATGTACGAACCAAGTCCAATCGACAGTTGTTCTTCTCCTATGTTGCTGGCGTCACAACTGACAGGTATCATGCCTCGTTTCAATACAGAGCAGACAAGAGAGCCGATTTTCAAAGGCGTAGCTGACGTGACGTTTCCGTCGATCGACCCAAACGGTGGGATCTTGGGCGGATGCCGTGTATTGCCTTGCTCGCAATTGCATCCGTACCTGGGCAAGAATGAACATTATTGATGAGCACTCTCTGGGCCATATGTGCGGAGCCCACAATTGCAGCTCACTTCTTTATGTCCGTCTTCGATGTATCCTATGTTTTCTGTCTTGTTTGCGGTCGAAAAGCGACTGAAGGTCCCTTGTCCTGTCCAACGAAAGGACCTCGCAACTCCTGACATGGCTTCGAGACGGGCTGCACCCATTGAATGCACGAAGCCTCGGAGGACACTGGAGTGCATTTCACCGTGCTCGGACAATTTTGCTTTTGATGTGGGATCGGATACTTGGGAAGTCGAGGTGGTGGCGCCGTGCCTTCCCTTGAGTAGGACAACTCTGAGATGGAAGCATTGATGTGCCCGACGGTGCTGGATCAAGCTTTTCAGATCAAGCGCAAGCTGACGAGATTCGTGACGCAGAAGGGATGGGAGCCGAATAGTTTGGCCTGTGAAAGAATGCTGGATCCATTTAGTGTTGCTAAACGAAACCAGTTGCTTAAATGAACCTACACGACCCGGCAAGCTTTCATTTGCTGTCACAATGGCGTCAAGCAGGCAGTGTTCCTCTGCTTGAGCATCGGCCTTGTCATAGGCCTGCTGAACGGCAAGCCTAGAATTGGAAGAGACGTATCATCAGCTCGGAGGAGGCTGGTACAGGTCTCAAGCACTCAAATTACAGTGCAGCATCATTGTCAAGGCCAAGAGCAGCTAAAGAGCGAACAGCGTTTTCAACTGACTTCCACTCTTTCGGATCGTTTCGGGAGGTTGCGAGGCAGGACGGCGAAGCAAAGTGCCCCCGGTTGAGAAGTCGCGAGGCGGTGACGCGGCCTGGAGGAACGGCCGCGACGCAGCCGAGCGATCTGTTCTCTACGGAATCTCAGCAGTCTGATTGGTGAGATGAAACGATGATGCGATTGCAACGGACCTGTTCTCTAACGAATCTCAGCAGTCTGAATGGTGAGGTGAAACGATAGAGAAGAGGGAGAGAGGCGCGAGAGCGCGCGAGTCTGACAAGGTTCTAGCAAGGGCGCGCGCTGGCGAGTCCGTCAAACGGCGGTCCGAGTCGAAGTGTTCGAAGGATAGGCAGAATGCAATTCAACAAAGAGACGGCGCACTCAGACGAG
Organism: Microbotryum lychnidis-dioicae p1A1 Lamole; assembly: GCA_001244265.2. Classification (NCBI taxonomy): domain Eukaryota; kingdom Fungi; phylum Basidiomycota; class Microbotryomycetes; order Microbotryales; family Microbotryaceae; genus Microbotryum; species Microbotryum lychnidis-dioicae. The sequence goes on from CDLV01000019.1 coordinate 152,805, forward strand.
ACGCCTCGTTCAACCAACCAAGAGTATTATAATTGCAAAATCGAACCATTAGAGCCCTTGTTGTGAATTCGGTACCGGCCAGGGTGCTTCGCGCGCGCTCCGCACGTTCTTGCAAACTCTGGCGTACCAAGCCGAATGTGGCTGAAATGGGCCCAGATTTGTCCACTGGCACCGACCTACGGGCCTGGGACCTCACCCGCACCGGCGCACCTGATTTGTCCACCATCTGAGGCCCACAATCATAGCAAAACCCCCCCCCCCTGAAATGGTACGATCCCGGGATGATACCCCCCCTGAAATGGTACGATCCCGGGATGAGGGTATCCCTGAAATGGTACGATCCCGGGATGAGGGTATGATCCCGGGATCGTACCATTTCAGGGGGGGATACCGGATCATCCCGGGATCGTACCATTTCAGGAGGGGATACCGGATCATCCCGGGATCGTACCATTTCAGGGGGGGTTGCTATGATTTGTCCAGTCGGGCACTAAGCGCCTCAGGCCGGGCTTTCGGGGGTCCTTGTTCACCCCGCACTCGCCTTTCGACCCGCTCGGCGCGCCCGTTGCCATCACCTTTGGCAACCTGCCAGCTGCTAGATCTCGCGAGATGCACGCCTTCTCACGCCTTTACTCGTCTTCATTCACTGGCAGCTGCTTGCTTTCCGCCCATAGTCTCCACTACTCGCTCGCCCCTCACTCACAAGGCAACTTGCCCCGCCCACATCCAGTCTACACGGTCATCTTCCGTCATCAAATCCCATTTCCGAACGCCAGAGGACATAGTATTCGACCACAAAGCTTCCTAATCTTGGGAGATCGCACGATTGGTCATAGTTGCCGAGTCACGATTGAGCCTCCTTGCGGTGGGGCAACAAGGGCACGAGTAGGTTGAAGGCGTCGATTATCCCGGACATTCTTTGTTGTAAACCAGTGGGAACCCGTTAAATTAACGGGAGGATGAAATTTAAAAAAATAGGAGGATAATCGAACAGTCTACATGAGTTCAGCGCAGAGGTTATGGGGTTAGGCGATGAGCAGCCCAGCTTAGCAAAACCCGCAAGAGAAATGTTGGGGTGGAAGCCATCTTCCCCTGCAGAAAATAGTAGTGGCTACCGGAGAGGCAACGCAGACGGATGGAGCGAGCTGATGACTTAGTACTTGGGCCGACCATCGGGACATCGATCACTGTTCACCTGGGGAATAAGGTCTTGCAGACCACGATCTCCCATGATGGTGTCGGAATCACAGATAAGCATCGCCATTTCCGTGCTTGACGTAGGAAGGTTGTGGGTGTGTTGGCCTCGGCCTACTGGTATACAGAGGGGCAGGATCCACTATTTGGCTTAGGCCATATCCCAACCTGCGCGAGCTTTGGTCAATGCAAACAGCCTCACAAAGCGATTGTTGATACGCAACTTGGACTCGAGCTTGGTCAAGTAGATCTTTGTATGCGACTGTCTGCGCCTTCGGGTCCAAGTCGACTGTCGGTGGCCTCGGCCGGGTCGATGAGCCATGTTTGGGCAAAGGCTAGGCGTTGATTCACGGCAGGGATCAGTGCGCAAGTCGATGATAGAGGCGACCGAACACGCGAAAAACAGGGAGTCCTAGAGTGCCCAGTCGTGTCTGCTCGAAGCGAGCAGCGAGCGAAGTGAAAGACAGCGCGTTGTTGTACGACTGGGCGTTTTCGCGGATTGCTTTAAATTATGTGTGCGTGGGAAGCACAGTTCAGCATGTGGGCCTACTGCAGACGAATGTTGGATGGAGCAACTGACCGCTATCCGAGCCTTCAAGAAGCTGCCGATACTCGAGATTGGGCTGGGGAGGGGGAGGTAGCCGCACCTTGCCCTGCGAGCAGCACGCGCTGGAGTGTCCGGTCGACTTCGACCTTTCGAACTCCCAGTGCAAAGCCTTTCAATGGGTGCACACGTCCGTCTGGGGCCGAGGTCGTCGCGGATCGAAACGTGGGGTCAGCGTCGGGTCGGCCATCGCGCTGACCTCGCTGCCCGTTTTGCACAGCTGCACGGCGGGCTCGTATACGTGTCGCAATGCCAAGATTGGTTGAATTGTTGTCATGACGCGCGGAGGGCTGTTTCTGTTGATCGGAGCGGGACCGTGAAGAGGAGTGTCGAGGCGCGGGGCGCCCAGCAGCGGGCGCTCGAGCAGGCCCATGGTACGGCGCTATCCTCGCGCCCAAGACTTGGCGAGGTTGCGATGGCCCTCCCTGGCGACCTTGGGACCGGGGCACAGTAGCGAAGGTTTGTTCTTGAATGAGTGTCACTAAAATTGGATGAGAGTGGGAGGGAGAAAGGAAAGGTTCGAGGGAGTGGCGCAGGATTATTTACGTGGTTTGATTTGTTGTTCAGCCCCTAATGCCGCTGGTCGAATGCCATACGGGCAAATTGGTTGTTCAGCCCCTAATGCCGCTGGTCGACTGCCGGAATGACACTCCACCGCCGGCGCACCGCATCACGTGACAAACGCCAGCCCTCGCCTCGCACGTCAGGCAGAGCTCTGCTGTAGAAGCAATAACATGCAAAGCCACGCGCTTGCGGTTCATTAAATGCAATATGAGTGGAAGCATTGTTTTATGTGAGCGAAAAAAAGAAGGAAAATACTGGGAGCGCTGTAGCTTCGTTGGAACGGCGCGGAAAATACAAAAGTCACCACAGCGTTTGTACATGATTTCTGATCGGAACATGGACACCACAGGCAGGTGCGGCAGACACAACAGTATGCTGGTACATCCACCACAGGCGGCCCGGAGGGCCGCAACCTAGTTAAAAACAGCGATTTTAGGTACATTCCTTAACTCACACTTTTTTTTTACTGGTTAGGGTAATAGACGAGTGCGGTGGCGCGCTTCGCGCGCCATGATGTCACGCCACGTGGTTTCTCTCGTTCTAGAACGTTCTTTGTCTCGACGGCCTATTTTATTATATAATAATAATAAATAATAAAATAATACTAGGTTCGGCGGCGCGCTCCGCGCGCCACCTCACAGACGTCGATGTTGATGCGGTAGAGGCAGGGTTCGGCGAAGAACTGTGTGGGACCGGACCGGAACGCTCTCGCTCGAGCCTTTCAGACCTCCGAGACGTCGTGCAACTATCAGTATTTTTGTTGTTGTCCATCTGTAGCAATGGCAGTAAAGACTCACATTTAGTGTGCCAATGACCCGGATTCTCAACTATACGAAGTCAAGCAGCACCTCAACTTCCCCCAGAAGTCAGCATTCCATCAAGCAAGCGTCGATGATTTGTGCAGGCGATGACTTGGGAATAACGGGAAGGGATCTTGAGAAGACTTGTCCCTTGATGTTACAGTCCAACCGGTCAGTCAGTCATGCTGCCCTGCGCTTTGCTTTTGAAACATTGGCACATACCTGTCAGCACGACGGTCACTCCACCGAACCGAGCCATTGAGGATCTGCCACGGGATGGTGAGCCGCAATTCAAGGACCTATTTTTCTTGCGTGATTCGTTACAACTATTAGTATTCTTGCTGTTGTCCATCTGTAGCTATGGCAGTGAAGACTCACATTTAGTGTTCCAATGACCCGGATTCTCAGCCGTACAAAGTCAAGCAGCACCTCAACTTCAACCCAGAAGTCAGCATTCATGATGCAAGCGTCGACGATTTGTATAGGCGATGACTTGAGAACAACGGGAAGGCACTGCTTCGGATCTCCTGTCATGTTACAGCCCAAACGGTCAGTTAGTCATGCTGCCCTGCGCTTTGCTTTTGAAAGATTGGCACACACCTGCCAACACGACGGTCACTCCACTGAACCGAGCCGTGGAATAACGGGAAGGCATTGCTTCGGATTTTCTGTGATGTTACAGTCCAACCGGTTGGTTAGTCATGCTGCCCTGCGCTTTGCTTTTGAAAGATTGGCACATACCTGCCAACACGACGGTCACTCCACCGAACCAAGCCGTTGAGGGTGACGGGAAGGCATTGCTTCGGATCCCCTGTGATGTTACAGTCCAACCGGTCAGTTAAGCATGCTGCCCTGCGTTTTGCTTCTGAAAGATTGGCACACACCTGCCATCGCGACGGTCACTCCACCGAACCGAGCCGTCGAGGATTTGCCACGGGATCTGTACTGCATGCTGCACAGAAAACTTGTTCCGTATTCGTTGCAGAGCTTCCACGACGACCGCTTCGGATGTCGCGAGCTCGAGGTGGCGATGGGATGAGGTGCGATGGGCGAGGTGTGAAGAGCAGGAGGGAGAAAGATGGGGAAGCCTGCGCCTCAGTTTGAACCGGACTCATAGAATGTCGTGGAAGGCCGCGGAACGTCGTGGAGTGAAGCCCGAAGCAGAAGGTCATGTGCCAGGCTGCTTTGATGGGAAATGGAACCTCGGCGAACGTGGACGGAATGGTCTGTCGCCACGTGATTTGTCTCCCGTTCTCTGACGTTCTTTGACGTCGACGTGGTAGACACGCAAAACAGTCTGCTTCGGGACACAGAGAGTCACGTGCTATTCAATGGAACCTCGGCGAACGTAGGCGAAACGGTCTGAAACAGCGCTAGCTAGCTGGGACGCGTTGGACCGAGAGCTGCTGATGACGTCACGCCACGTGGTTTGTCTTCTGTTCTAGAAGATTCTTTGTCTCGACGTATCCATTTAGTAGAATAGAAGATAGTTTTAAGGATATATAGATAGAGGTAGTAAACTCTTGACGGCGCCACGCCTGCGCCCCGCCTCGCACGCTGACCCAGCCGCAACCCGCCGCTTTCCCCACATGAGACGGCTTGCCAGCTGCGACACGGCGCGGCAGTACAGGCGATGACTGCCTTGCAGACTTACCCTGGCCAGCAGTGGTCTTCCTTCCTTTTCAAACTCTCCGAGTTCAGAGTTGAAATATGGCTAGGCCTCACCCTCGTGGTGTACGTCATCGTCTCATACCTGGGTCGCCGAGCCAATACGTGTAAGTAATAGTGACTTTCGCGGCTCACCAACCAGAAGGGCTCCGAATGGATTTAAGAGGCATTGATGAGCACCCCCTTCCTCTTTCCTCTTCACATCGATCTAGATGTGGCGCGAAACGTCATGCTGGCTGTTGCACCAGCCCTGCGAGAGGAATTTGCCGGCGTGGGCTTCAATGACCATCTCTTCGTCCTCGATGGCGGGGATTCGGTCAAATCATATGCGACAGGGCGTCGCGCCTTCGATTGGGCATGGATACAGGTCAAACTGCCGTCGAGGCAAGACCCACTGTTTTACCTCAACCACCTGCGGGCAATTTTCGATCATAAGTCAGTTTTCTGAAGTCGCGGAGCCATGGTTTGCCGTGCTAAAAGGTTAAACACTGGTCGCTCAGTTATCAACTGAAGACGGACCGCTTCACACTCGAATGCGAACTATCGGAACCATCCGGATTCTTTTGTTTGGCGATTCTGGACCGAAGGGTTCTCCGGACCACTCGCGAGCGCTGGGACATGGTGAGAACTGCTAGATCAGAACGGCGGCTGAAGCCAGTCAGCGGGACTGATTTACACTCTGTCTTGTACAGCTTACTTTCACCTGTGTCTCCGAACACACTAATGTGGACCCGTCTTTGATCATCTTGACGGAATCAGGCGACATCAACTCTGCGCTGCTACGTGATCCCGCAAATAATATCTTCGGCGACGTCTTCGCGCCAGGTTCTCAGTGCCTGCGGTATTTCGAATCCCTTGTCATAACGGACAGTGGAGGGAGTGCACCTGGCGATATGTAAGTTCCAATGACCTCGGTGCCATTCCAAAACATCCGCCACGGGAGTTGAATCACCATGCTGGTGCCTTGCTCATAGCGCATTCCGACTCCCTGACAAGAATCTCCGAATCGAGCTAGCTCTGCGGCTTCCTCCAACCTCTCACCTTCAAGAACTTGCTCCGTGGGTCAATCTTGTATGCGACTTAGGGGACCTATTACATTCTAAGCAGAACCTGGTCCCGAAAATGGCGGTTACCAAGGGGGCAAGTCACCATCTTCCTAAATGCCTATAGGCGGTGGCTGTTTGACCCCAAAGCTGACAGCAACGGTATTTCCCTTTTACCTAGAAAGCACGCCGTGCTGCAGTGATCAAGCAGATACACGACTTGGCTCGACAAGAAACCATGAATGATTCGCGTAAGCAAAAAGACGAGCTTGCTGCGCAAAAGCGCCGCCTCGAGCAGACTAAAACAGAAACAAAACTGTAAGTTATCAGGTGCCAAGTCACTGGTTTTCAAAAATACCAGCAGAGACTCAGAAGACTACTTGTAGGTGCGGGTCTCATATTGTTGTGACGAGTGCCAAGATCTGGGTCAAGGCTGGATGTATGCTGGCCTGAATTTCGTGCGCTGTTGCGTATTGCTTATCTCGCAGCAATTTGATTGCTGCGTCCTGCAGCTCGAGGCGCTCCTGCATCCCTTCAAGGCGAAGGGTGAAGCTCTTGCGGTGCTCGGTCAGGGTGGACTCCAGCCTTTCCAGCCGCGGCTTGTCTACGTGGGTCTCAACCTCCGCCAGCCGAGTGACGAAAGTTTGATAATCCGATGCAGTCCTCGCCAATTCGACCAGTTGACGCCCGTGATTGTAGATGATCGCGCGCATATTCTCGATCCCATCGACTCCGTCGTTTGCTGGGTTGTTCAGCTGCATATGGAGGTCTTTGATCGCGATCGCTGTGTCATCTGTTGCCTTCGACATCTCACCCAATATTCGTTCGTGCTGAGCTATCTTGGTCGTCTGGCCTTGTATGATGACATCGTTAGCACTTGTGTCTTCCGATTGCGTGTCGCTCAGCCTCAAGTGATCTTGCTGTAATCGTTCGAGGCTATCCTTCAACCCTTTGAAGCTGTTTTGAAGTTCTTCGACGCAATCAACAATTCCAGAAGACTCGAGCGCGCTTTCGATCATCTGCTCGAGCTTTTCGTCAAGCTTTCGTCCGTAAAGAACCTGGGGTGAGGATATACAGCATAAGAGCTAGCACTCGCTCAGAGTGGACCACACACCCTGCGCGCTCACCGCATCTTGACGCTGCACAAACCCGGACACCGCACATCGGGATCAACCCAGATCAGGCAGCAAGAATGCAGTGCGGATTTACTCACTGAGTTGCATTCGGCACGTAAAGACGAATGCTCTCTGTTCAGCCAGCTTCGCAGGTTGTGTTCGATTTGGTGAAGCTGGTTCCACCCTCCGAACAAGCCAGAAAACCCGAAAGGAAGGGGGGAAGAGGGGGGGGGGGGGGTCAGACTCTGACCTAGCCTCGGCAGCAGAGAATAAGCTGGCCATACCCCTTCTTGGTGGCCATCATCACTGGAGCCAAGATGCTGCCTCGCATCTGCTCCATCGTTTTTGATGCTGTCCTCTAGAGCATTGATGCGTTTTTCAACCTCGTCTTGACCGTCCATCACATTGATTATCGAAGGTCGAGGATAGAGACCTGGCGCGAGCTGGTGGGACACCTCGGTGACGACTTGCTCTTGAACACGGTCAGCAGAAGAATCTGCCAATAGGTCAACGTAATCACCCCGCGGACCAGATCTTGCTCCCTTAGCGATAGGGTGATCTCGGACGAGTTTGGTAGTCGTCTCTTCGGGCGGTGTCGGCAAGAACGCAGCCTCCAGAGCCTGAACCCGCGCCTCAAGCTTCATGTACTGCTTCTTGTACCATTTCGAGTGTGCGCTGAAATAACCGGCCGAAATTGGATCGGTAGGCACCGATGAGATGGTATATCTGAGTTCTTCATCTTTGCCGGCCCACCGTGCCGAGTTGTGAAAAATCCGATTGGTGTCTGCTTCGCCTGCTAAGGAAGACATAAGACGAGAGCATAGCTCAGTTGCCGAGGGCGGGTGAAACCAGACAGGTAATCGTGAGTCAACGCCATGCTCACTGTTCCTCCCAGCTTCAAACGCCAAACGCAGCTGCTCAGTGCATAATTGTGGGAGCCAGCTTGCAAGTTCTTCCCTCATTGCTGAGCCCGCTCGACCCGTCCATGCCAGAGGGATAGGAGTATGTTGTTCTTGTGTCGATCTCTGCAGTGAAGTTGGCTCGACAACACGACGAGCTTTTTCGATTCCCTGGATGGCTGCGTGCTGTCGTAGTCGATCTTCATAATTCGGGATCGTCGGCGAAGTCGTGCTGGCGACGAGCTGCAAAAGGGCCTGACCCGTTCTATCACGCTGCCTGGCAAGAGTCGCAATAGCTTCCTGAGGGAGAGAGGTGAAGAATCATTCTCTGAACCTTACTTTGCCTTGAGCTTAGCCCGATTGACGTGCACGACTCTCGACGAACCTCTTCGAGAGTGTCTTCTGATGGCCGCAACGCCTTACCGAGATCGGCAAGATGACTGTAGGCGTGAGAAACAGAGACCCTTTTCTGTGTCAGTAATCGAGACTGACATGACTTTTCGTGTCCGAGGTGAGTGTTTTCATTGTTGCTCTGTTCCCGGCTTCAGCGATGGTGACGTACATCGCTAACTGAGTTGTCAGTCGCCGAACCTCGCTATCGGCGAAGGGCGCCGAATCGGGCGGCATTATGAGGGAGAACCCAGGTCCGCTCCCCTGACAATCCTGGGGGTCATTTGGGGTGTTCTTGGGGGCCTGAAGACGGCTGTTGCTCTGCCCCTCATCTCTGACGGTAGCTGGCGGCGCTAGTCGAGGAGGCGCACTTCCAGACGCTTGTGGGGGCGGGCGGGCGTCACGGTGAAGCCCAGCTCGAGCTGGGAACGAAACGAAACAAACAGTCGTACAACCGAGTGTCAGCTTGAAGAGTGTACCTCTTCTGCTGTTGAGTCCGCTACTGTTCTCCATGTTGCCGCCAAACGTACGACGGCACACGACCCGTAAAGCGACTTACCGACGTTCGTTGGCCCGAGTTGACACAAGGACACCGAATTGGGTCGAATGAGGTGCGTATCACTCATAGTCCGAGCCTAGCTGAGGTGGAACGTTCTAAAGTAGTAGAGCAATGTCCTGCATCCGAGACTAAAAAGAGCCAGAGTCAGGCCCTGCGTTGTCTGGGAGTGAGTGCTGGACTAAGAGGTCAACTTGAGAGCGAGAGAGTGAGGGAGTAGGGCACGAGGAACTTGGATGCCAGACAGGTGCCCGTGGCAGCCCGTGGCCGGTTGCCAAGGGCGACCAACGGGCGCGCAGAGCGAGTCGAAAGGCGAGTGCGGTGTGAATCACTCCCTCTTACTAGAACCAACTATGCTCGCTCGCAACATCGCCTGTTGCTCGCTCGAAACTCCAAAAATTTTGCTTTCCCGCCCACCCCCCCGGTTTGCCTCCCCTTGCTTGCGCTGCCCCGCCGGTTTCTTCGCGGGGCCGTGTCGTGAGGGAATTCGCCCCCAAGCCCAAACCAAAGCCATTTATTATATATTATTTATGTTCATCAATAGAGATCGGCACAAACGTCGTTCAGTCGGAGACTGTTCGTCGTATTACTTGGCCGACACGAGACGCTCGACGAGCACCAAGCGCCAAGCGCCTGGCAGCCGTGGCGCATGGCCGGTTGCCAAAGGCGACCAACGGGCGCGCCGAGCGAGACGAAAGGCGAGTGCGGTGAGTCACTCCCTCTCGCTAGAACCAGCTGTTCTCGCTCGCAACATCGCCTGTTGCTCGCTCGAAACTTCAGAAATTTTTACTTTCCACACCTTTCCGTACCAACAAACCTCTTTCTCCCCTCATTCTCGTTCCAACTCGAGCAGATGTCTCACTCGCGGCGATCTCCATACCCAGTGTCGGAGATCAAGCTCGGAGACGGCGAGACCGTCGCCCCACCCCCGGTGGTGCTGGCCGAGCTGGCCGACCTGTGGGGCCTGGCGGACTTGTTGGTGCTGGTACTGGCGGGCCTGGTGCCAGTGCTAGTGCTCTTGGTGCCGCTGATGCGTGTGCGAATGCATCTGGTGGTGGAGCGGGTCCGCACGACCTAGTGCTAGCCTCTTTCGGTCACGAACTCTACATGAGTTTCCAGGCGGGAGCATCGGACTCCCACAAGAAGTCTTTCAGTTCCTACAACGTCACCACGTCCCACAACCGTGCCAGTTAATTTCGGCTTACACGGACTCGCCGGTCACCGTCTCGTCGGAGTTGTTTGACATCGCGCCCAACGCGGCGACCAGAAGCGATACCATTGGGTCTGTTCACACCTGGAGCCAGCATCAAGTCTCGGCATCGTTTGCGGATCGACGTTCTTGGACCACGCACCCATTCGTCCCCGCGACGAATTCAACTCGGATGCCTTCACTCGTTCCTCGTCTGACGCCTTGTATCACAAATCTTCCAATCGCCGATGAGTTTATTCGCAATTCGCGCACCTTTCATACGGCCATGTTCGGCTTTAGTTCCATCACACAGCCATGTTCGGCTGTACTTCTTATGGCCATGTTTGGCTTTACTGCTTATGGCCATTTTCGGCTTTATTTCGTATGGCCCCGTCCGGCTTTACTTCTTATGGCCATGTTCGGCTTCACCTCGGCTTCACCTCTATGATATAGCCATGTTCGGCTGTATTTCATATGGCCACGTTTGGCTTTATTTCATATGGCCACGTTCGACTTTATTTCATATGGCCACGTTCAACTTTGTTTCATATGGCCAAATTAGGCAATTTCATGTCTCAGATCAGATCCAGATCAGATCAATCAAGGCAGAATCAGAAAAATTCAGATCTGTCTAATCTGATCTGGCGGTGATCTGATCTAATGCGGACCCTTGCCCGGGGGGGGGGGGGGGGGGGGGGGGGGGGCTGTCCCTGGGGACTGGGGCAGCGTCAGTGGCTGCAGGCGTCGATTGGCCGTCATTGGAAGCATATGATCCTAGTCAACAGCAGCACGCATGACCTGAGAGAGCACGCTTCGGTCCATGAAGTATATCGGTTTGCTCGGCCTTCCGACTCTAGCATTGCTAGAAAAGATTATTGCTGTGGTCTACTACTACTCGCGCCAAAGCACTGACCGGCAGACCAGTACTATAAGTAATCATGAAGCTAAGCAAGGACCTCCACGGTCACCGCTCCAGATGTAACTACCCAAGACGAATACGAGAATAGCTTGTCCCAGCGTCCAGCTCAGAAAGAAATAACGGTACGCGTCGGCACGTCGAAGACTGTGCAGCTCGACCATCAAGGTGGAAACAGTGCTGAGACTGCCACAAAATCCATCTTCGAGCCCCTGCAGGGCGCTACAAGTGATAGAGGAGCTTGTTCCACCCCTTCGCTGAAGTATGGAGACGAGTGCGAACACGAGATCACTTAGGGCGTTCGCCGACAGAGTGCCGAGAGGAAGGTCCGGGGATCGCGCATTTAGATGTTTTCCCAATTTGAAGCGCAGCAAGGTGCCCGGGGGGCCGAGCACGATTGCAAAGGTGGCGCGGTGACGCCATTGGCGAGGGCCGAGTACAAGAAGCAGAATGGCGCCGATGTAAGACCCTATGCCTAGGACGATGGCGAAGCAATGCCGCCGCATGAGCTTTTGTTGAGCACGTTCGGATCGCCGTGTGAGCTGGAGTTGCGGTAAAGCTTGGGCAATGTGGTGACCGACAACCAGTGACATGAAAGACGCAGAGAGGGTGATAACGGTGTTGGCGAAACCCGATAGAAACTAGAATACAAGCAATGTACGAGAAGCGGAGGGGCGTGGGGCAGGCGTGTCGGTCAGATGACGCCCGGGTCAAACAAGATTTGGCAGAATGGAGAACTCACGCCATGAAATCGCCCTGACGACGGGTTGTTTAGATTAGAAAATTCGGCAAAGACGTAGAACATCCATGAAGAGAACGTCGTCAACGAACCGCAAAATCCAGCCCCCACAGCACTGAACCAGGGCATGTAACTGAAGGGAGTCGAAGAAGCTGTGGTCAGGTCATGCGTCCGCGGTTTTGGGTGTGTGCCACCGAGAAAAGAGTCGATCTACTCACACATGCTCTACTTCCGACTTCCGACTGACGGCTACTCCCATGACCAGACAGCCCGCCATCTGCGCCCATATCAGAGGGAAGACTTGGCTCTGGGCCGCTCGGCCGATCAAGAGGAGGCCTAGCCGCGCCAGCACGCCCCAGATCGTCGCGAAGACAAGCAGCGCGTAGGTGGCGAGCCTGAACATGACGACATGGTACACCTTCGATTCCACCTCAACGACCGTTTCGAACTCGAGAGGAGTTGCTATTCGCCGCTCGGCCGACGCTACCGATCTCGACGACTCGGGAGAAGTGCCCGGGCCGTCGCTGCTTTGATCCAAGAAACGATGCTGCTGAACCATCCGAGCGAATGGATGTGGGGATTGCGAGTAAGCTTGCTCCGTCAGTCTCTCGCTCAGACCGTTTCAAGGTCTGTCCCGAACTATGCGCGTGGGCAGTTGCTACGGCCCCAAGTGCCGGACGTGTGTAACCATATGTTGAAGGAGTGAAGAACTGCAGCCGGCGAGCTCAGCCGAGTCTTCGGCCTGATCGGGAATCCGAATAGTATGCGAACCTATCCGAATCCATCCGAATGACCACTTCTAGCAGGCAGCCAGGACAGGACCCCAGAAAGCCCAGCCTGAGGCGCGTAGTGCCCGACTGGACAAATTTGGGGCCTCAGATGGCCAAAATCGCGAAGGCGCGTAGTCGGGGGTGGACAAATCAGGGCGCGCCGGTGGGGTCTAGGCCCGTAGGTGCCTGTGGACAAATCGGGGACCCATTTCAGCCACATTCGGCTTGGTACGCCAAAGTTTGCCGACCCTCAAAAACGTGCGGAGCGCGTGGGAAACACTCTGGGCTGTACCGAAGTAACAGCAAGGGCTCTAATTGTTCGATTTTGCAATTATAGCCTCTTGGCTGGTTAAACGATTTTGCAATTATAGCCACTTGGCTGGATGAACGAAAAGTCTGAGCCTTGCGCGCGTCTCTTGCCTTCCCCGCCGCGTTGCGTCGTCTGTGCCAACATCGTCATTATCCTACGTTCTCGCTTCAGTCAGCTTCGACGAAATGTATCTGGACGATCCGGATATCGAGCTCCTTGACGATGATTTTGAGCGAATGGCACCCCTTTTGGACGTCAGGGTGTCTGAGCTTCTCACCTTCCGCTTCGACAACCCAGACACGCAAATACAGCTTTCGTGGTCGACAGACGAGCCTCTCGAGTTTGATACTCTTCCTAGGCCGCTCCGCGCTTGGAGGGACAAGTTCAAGGATCGTGAAGCAATCACTGCGGCACGTAAACAAGGTTACCGGTCTATCGCTATCACCGGGCACCGGCTGCCTTTCGGTGTCGAAAGGATCTGGCGGCATATAGATTACGCCGAGCGCATGCGTTCGGTCGTTATCAATAGCTAAGAGTGGATGAAAAGTTATCTGGGTGTCGATATCGAAAATCAGCCTCTCATCGTTAAGGCTCTGGAGGTGCTGCCGTCACTGCTCGTTGAGGACCAATATACCCTCAATGATCCTCGGGTGTAGCGCGTCCTTGCGCACGCTGCTCGATTTCGTCGGTAAGCAGCCAATTTGTTCATTTGTTCGATCGCGTGATTGATTGGGATTATTTTTCGTGCTTTTTCTAGGGACAACGTGACTTGGAGAAGCCGCGATGGACGTTGCCATCACAAGCGTACTAGCTTCATCGCGTGTACAAGCGTCAACAGCACCCGACAAAGTATACGGGGCATTCCCATCCGATCTCATGGCGATTTTGGTCGCTTCAAGAAAACATCAATCTGACTCCCCTCAACGTGAAGTCTTGGACAAGTACATCTTCGCATCTCCTCTTGTCCCATATCGAACTCTCGCCGACCTTCGATCTTTCGTTAGAGCTCGCCCTCAATCGGTCTGGTTTCTCCCGCTCTGCTTTCGCGATCATTGGGCAATGGCACGTGTTGATGTTGGGCAAAGGACATGGATGCTCTTCAACTCGCTCTCGCATATTCGGATCGACAAGATTACTCGCAACTCGGCACTGGCCTTGTTTGACTACCTCGAGCTGCATATTCTCAACACTGAACCGAAGCAAGGCCGCATGGCTCAACAGGCTGACGGCTCCTCGTGCGGACCAGCGGCTATCAATGTCGTCGAAACCGAGCTTCTTTTGGTTCCACCTTTTTCGGCCGGTCGCGCTCATATCGCTCGCATTCGCCAGTTTCACCGACTAGCAACATTCGCAACCAAATCTCAACATCTCACTCATGACTTTCCCGCGCCATTGCCGGCATAGACAGGAACGAGTTGGACGTCGAGGAGATGGCCGAGATCGATAATGACGAGCAGACATGGTCCGGGATATGCTTCTGCTCAGATTCCGAGACGGACGACGATTGCACCACGGACGATGATTGCACCACGGACGATGATTGCACCACGGACGACGAAACTCCGAAGTCGGGGGAATCAATCACAGCACGACGAGTCAGACTAGCCAAGGAGCATCTTAAAGACGTCGAATACTCGAAACGGCACGGCTTCACTCGCTTCATGAAGCATCTCAACAAAAAGCCTCCGTGCACGAACATGCGCAAGATCGACCACGACTTTGCTGTTCGATCGCCCGCCGAAACAGCTGTCCAGTCGCAAGGCAAAAGCCTTGCCGATCCTCCCGCATGTCCCGGCTTAACAGGCAAGCGTGTAGAGATGTACCTCTCAAAGAGCTCTGCTCGAGGCGGAGGCGCACCATCTCGGCTAAAGCTCATCAAGAGAAGGTTCCCAAGAATTGGCAAACGTGTATTGACTCGTTCTGAACGCCGTGAGATCAATTATCTGGAAGCGAACGAGTGGACGTGGGTGAACGATCATTCAGCACCCGAGTGAACAGTGTCAACTGTACCAGGATCGGAATGGAGTCGCAATGTGGAACGAAATTGGAGTCTTGCGCCAAATGCAAGGCACTGCTTCGCACGAAAGCCTTCTCACAGGCGTTACATCGTCCTCGGGCTGTCGGACCCACAATCAAGTTCACGAATAAACGATTGGCTTCCGTCGAGGCTTTGATGTCAAAGGTTTTCAAGGAACACCAAGGTCTGGAGGAACTTTTGGGGACCAAGGATGGCAAGGTCTATCTTCGTTTCGCTCAAGGTTTAGTTTCCGGCGAGCTGGCTGGAGCCAACATTCTGAAAGGTATGGCAAAAGTCGCCGTGATCAAGCATAGGCGGGACGCACAAGGCAAGGACATGAGAGGCTATGTGCGAGACGAAGCTTTGCTCGACTTTGAACACGCGCTGGCTCTGGCATCTCCCACGGCGTTGCGCGTGGTGCAAAAAACTGTCGGCGGAGTCTCGATGCGCACACTTCAGCAAGTTTCAGACCTGAGCTATCCGTCATTCCTTCAGGCTACTGACGATTCTAAACCTCTCAGACAACATCGAGCAACATTCGAAAAGCCCAAGTTCGGCTTAGATGAGCCCCACATGCAGCGCATTATCCTAAAGATCCTTTCGGATGGGAAGACCTTTAACCTCCACGTCGACGACACGAAACTGCGCCAAGTAATCAGGACAACACGGTTTTATTCGAAGGACAAGGAAGCGGAAGCTCGCCTGGGCGGGCAGAAAATCTTCCGTCACGAGCTCGTTGGCATGGTTGGCCCGCCAATCGTGTATGAAACCACGCAGGAGCTCGAGGGTATCTTTCGGGGACCGAACCCTCCAATCGCTGGCACCAAGGTCGGTGACTATATCTGCGCAGCGCTTTGATTGATTGCTCATTTGCTGGCGCTTGTGTGGATAGGTTCGAGTGTGCATGCTTGCACCAAACGATGTCTCTTGCCCAGCCCAATACCTTGCCGCATTCGTGATTGGCGACTCGACGAGCTCATCCGAGGCTGCGGATGAATTGGAATCAGTTATTCAATTCCTTGTCAACGCTGGGCTAGGTCATCTTCTTGCCTCCATCTCGGCGGATGGGGCGGCAAGCGAAGGCGTCTTGCAGCGCGTCATGGCAGGGCGACTTGGCGGCGATGAGGGGTATACCGGAGAGGGGAACCGTCGGCGAGAGCTCGCACATGTCATTCCATCTCCAGGTCCCGACAAAGTCTTCCCAGCCATTCGACTGGCATCCGTTCAAGTGGGCAACACTCCAACGTGCTTCAATCGGGACGAAAAGCACTTGAGCAAAAATCTCCGCAGCGCGTGCGATTCAGGCGCCAGGGCAATATACGGCGGCACCGGATGTATCGGATATCGTGACCTGTTGACGCTGCTCAACGTCGAAGAGTCGGCGAGGACCTTGTATCTACGTGATGTAATTGGACGTGATCGTCAAGATGACAATGCGACGCATCGAGCGTTCTCCGAAGCTACTCTCGCGCTTGCTTGCCGACTTTACGAGGACGGCAAATTCGATGCCGATGCCATCGTCTTCCTCTTTCTCTGCGGCGAGCTTCACGACGCGATACATAACAGGTCCTTGCAGCCGATTGAACGTATTAAGATGCTATTGACGGTTTGTTAAACATTTGAGGGATGGTTGACCTTCGTGCGCAATCGTCCCGGGTACAACGCGCAGGCCTTTATTGCCAAGGAGACCCTGGATGGTATGCGAAAGGTCGTCAATGCAAACATCGCCCTTATTCGGAACTACCGCGACTTTTGGCCGGAAGAAGCGTTCATACCATGGCGACATGGTACGGAGATGGTCGAGCATTTTTTTGGCGGTTTGCGCAAAGTCGTGCAAGAATTTGATGCTCTAGAATTCCTGCAGGTAAGTCATCTTTTGTTTCATGGTTTCACGTGAGCTACTGCTTGTAAAGCTTATATTTCGGGTTTTTAGTCGGCAAGCAAAGTTACTGCGCTTCTAGGACTGATGCGAAAGCTCAAGACAGAGACCGCAGACTCGCGTCAAGGCTACCATCACATGTATGACAGGCTCGACGATCTCGACCTCGTCGCAATGCAGACTTATCCAAGCGATGAAGAGATTCGGTCCACAAGCTTGGTTGCTGCAGGACTTGCAAAAGAGCTTCTTCTTGGTCTTCGAATGTGGGATACCATACAATATCAGAAGTCCAACCAGCTAGAGGAAGATATACCGGTCAATGGTGGGTGTCGCCCAAGCTTGTGGCTTCGTTTTGAGCAAAGCTGATTGATGTCGCCCCTTCCAGCTAGTGAACCTTGGCATGTCGAGCCCGAGGACGCTGAGCCGCTTTCGTACCTCGCTGACCTAGATCGGACCCTCGATGGGATCGGCACCAAAATGTGCCAAGGTCTCGTCGTGCTGGACCCGAAAGAGCGAAAGTCAGTTGAAAATGCTGTTCGCTCTTTAGCTGCTCTTGGCCTTGACAATGATGCTGCACTGTAAGTTGAGTGCTTGAGACCTGTACCAGCCTCGTCCGAGCTGATGATACGTCTTTTTCAATTCTAGGCTTGCCGTTCAGCAGGCCTATGATGAGGCCGATGCTCAAGCAGAGGAACGCTTTCTACTCGACACCCATTGTGACAGCAAATGAAAGCTTGCCAGGTCGTGTAGGTTCATTTAAGCAGCAGTTGTTCTTGTGTAGCAACACTGAACGGAACCAGCATTCTTTCACAGGCCAAACTATTCGGCTCCCATCCCTTCTGCGTCACGAATCTCGTCAGCTTGCGCTTGATCTGAAAAGCTTGATCCAGCACCGTCGGGCACATCAATGCTTCCATCTCAGAGTTGTCCTACTCAAGGGAAGGCACGGCGCCACCACCTCGACTTCCCAAGTATCCGATCCCACATCAAAAGCAAAATTGTCCGAGCACGGTGAAATGCACTCCAGTGTCCTCCGAGGCTTCGTGCATTCAATGGGTGCAGCCCGTCTCGAAGCCATGTCAGGAGTTGCGAGGTCCTTTCGTTGGACAGGACAAGGGACCTTCAGTCGCTTTTCGACCGCAAACAAGACAGAAAACATAGGATACATCGAAGACGGACATAAAGAAGTGAGCTGCAATTGTGGGCTCCGCACATATGGCCCAGAGAGTGCTCATCAATAATGTTCATTCTTGCCCAGGTACGGATGCAATTGCGAGCAAGGCAATACACGGCATCCGCCCAAGATCCCACCGTTTGGGTCGATTGACGGAAACGTCACGTCAGCCATGCCTTTGAAAATCGGCTCTCTTGTCTGTTTCAGATTGAAACGAGGCATCATACCTGTCAGTTGTGACGCCAGCAACATAGGAGAAGAACAATTGTCCATTGGACTTGGTTTGTGCATCTCACTGTAGCTAGCTTACTGCTTTGCAGAGTGACTGACATCGATCTTGCCTCTGGTAGTACGTTACATGTATGCCAAGGCTACGTCAAATCATTGTGACAGAGTGGAAACCAACTCCCTAGCATTACTATCGAATGTCGTCCTCCAAGAATTGCGAGTTGTCAGCAAGGGCCGTTATTCAACGCATATGATTGACGGCACGACTCGGTTCTTTGGACTCGATGCTCGACAAATCATTCAATCCTTGGAATCATCCTCGATGCCCGCGCTCACTCTCGCACCACTGGATTCAGTTGCATACCTCGGGAGCGTGTCTTCGACTTGAGCCAGCAGGCTGAGGCAAGATTTTGTTTTCTTCGACGCTGCAACGGATTACGGGACCCTTCTGTGTCCTTGAGTAATTAAATGAAGGGCGTGAAAGATGTAGGGTCAAAAAGGAAGGCAGCAAGTGCAGGTGAGGAGCCCTCGGCGAAGCAGAACCGAACCGGCTGACACGCGCGCGGGCTCGGGCGGGCTCCGCTGGTTCGGCTCGGGCGAAAAACGTCCGGACGGCGTTTTCGCGATTTTTGGAGATGTTTTAGAGCATTTGAAGCAATTTTAGAGCTATTTTTGAGGCGCGTAGATGGACTGGACATTCGGGCACCTTTTTGGCCGAAAAATCCAAAAATTGGTGGACAAATAAGGTCCAAAATCCCGGATTTTCGCGGATCTTACCTACGCGCCTCAGGCTGGGCTTTCGGGGGTCCTCCCATGGTACGGCGCTACCCTTGCGCCCAAGACTTGGCGAGGTTGCGATGGCCCTCCCTGGCGACCTTGGGACCGGGGCATAGTAGCGAGGGTTTGTTCTTGAATGAGTGTCACTGAAATTGGATGAGAATGGGATGGAGAAAGGAGAGGTTCGAAGGAGTGGCGCAGGATTATTTACGTGGTTTGTTTTGTTGTTCAGCCCCTAACGCCGCTGGTCGACTGGGCAATGACACGGCAGGCGCGCCGCATCACGTGACAGATATTAGCCCTCGCCCCGCGCGTCAGCCGCCAGGCGGAGCTGTGCTGTAGAAGCAATGTCATGCAAAGCCACGCGCTTGCCGTCCATTAAATGCAATATAAGTGCAAGCATTGCTTGACGTCAATTAAAAAAAGAAAGAAAATACTGGGAACGCTGTAGCTTCGTTCGATCGGCACGAAAAATAGGAAAGTCGGCACAGCGCTGGTACATGACTTCTGATCGGACCATGGACACCCCAGACAGGTGCGGCAGACACAACAGTATGCTGGTACAGCCACCACAGGGGCCGCAACCGACTCAAAAACAGCGATTTTAGGTACATTCCTTAACTCAACTTTTTTTTTATAAAGAGGTAGTAAAAGGACAAAAATGCCCTCGAAAGATAGCGAAAGGACGAAAATGCCCTCGCTTCTTTTCATGAGGACAGAAATGCCCTTCTCTAAAGGACCAAAATGCCCTCGGATTCTCGACTTCTGTAGTACCTGATATATCAGCTCATAACCAAGAGGGTAGCTTCTCGTAGTCGTTGTGATCAGCGCCGTATACTCAGAATCCCCAGAGATGCCGTGAGAATTCATATATCACGGTTGCAAAGTCAGGGCCCTATCGTGACTGAAGCGAGTCAAGTCGAAAGCGAGCGATGAGTATATACCAAGTGAATTACATATGAAAAAGGCCAGCAGTAGTAGCATTGACAGTCTTGACGCCTTATGCTCACATTCATGATCTATCTATCTATCGCATGTAACTCGGTTGTGTCCGGGGCCTTTGCAGAGACCACAGATCGTGTCGCGCTTGGACCTCTCGTCCGCACCCCGGAGCCTGCGTTTGATCGGACGTCGTATGTGCTTGGAGAGATGTGACGGAATGATAATGACACCCTCTTCTTCGCCATGACCTCATGACGCTCACGAGGAAGACGATGCAGTTTCCATTCGGCCCGAGATGGAACAGGTTAAAGCGGTGTCGCGTAAGTCTGCTCTTACTGTCGCCGGTGTGCAGCAGCGATCGGTGACTGTGGGCTTCATTCAAGACAATGATGGTCCAAACGCTGCATTCTCCTTTGGAGATAGCAGTGGCAGAGTAGGAGCACGGAGGATCTTGGACACTCTTGCTCACGACACGTGTCAGACTTGCGAATGTTGAGCTGAAACTGGTGATCAAGCGCATATTGATGGCCCGCATCTGTGAGCTCCTTCTTTTCGTAGAGACTTTCCCCCTCCCTGAAAAAATGTTCCATTGTCGAAAGTCGGTGGTGACTTCGATGTCGAGGCGATAAAGCGGAAGGTGGCCAACCTCGATTTGCGAACTCGCGCGCCTCGACGCGTCGACGATCGACGAGGACCCCTGACTTTGCGACCGTGATATATGAATTCTCACAGCATCTCTGGGTATTCTGAGTATACGGCGCTGATCACAACGACTACAAGAAGCTACCCTCTTGGTTATGAGCTGATATATCAGGTACTACAGAAGTCGAGAATCCGAGGACATTTTGGTCCTTTAGAGAAGGGCATTTCTGTCCTCATGAAAAGAAGCGAGGGCATTTTCGTCCTTTCGCTATCTTTCGAGGGCATTTTGGTACTTTTCTCTTTTTTTTATAAAGAGGTAGTAAGATTAGGTAGAAGAATGCGTCGCTTCGGCTAGTGTCGCGCGTCATAGCAGAAAACCGGGGTATTTCGGGTATGGCTTTGGGAGTGCGCGCTCTGCCAAGACGATCCCAGCATCATCCCAGGATCGGGAAGGAATTTCAGGATGGTCTCAGAATCGAAAGTCGGACACTGGAATGATCTCGGGACGGTCCCGGCGGCGCTAGGTTGCCAGTCCGGGTATGGTTCTGGAACTCTGGTGTAATCGTCCATGGTACTGGGAGTAGGAGGTGTCATTATATGGTTGCATCGTCCTTCAGTCTACGTATAGTACCTGTTATGGTACTTCATCTTGAGCCTCTAGCGACTTCATGAATCCCTTCAGCACCTCATTTGTCTTACCCTTTTTTAGTCACTATTAGCTCTTTATTATCTCCGCTTATCATCCCTTCCTAGTCCTTCTGGAGTTTGTTCCTTAGCCTTTGGCCACTCTGTTCTCGTCCCGTTCCATTGGACTGAGTCGTGGTCTTCATCAGGTATGCATTCTCTGGAATCCTACTCACTCTGTTCTCGTCCCGTTCCATTGGACTGAGTCGTGGTCTTCATCAGTTACCACATGAGAACATTTTTACAATAGGAGGTATGGCTGACAGTGTACCAGGATACATAGGCTTCCGGCTGGTCAGAGGCATGATGTAGGGCTTGTACAGCATGTGTAGAAATTCTACCGCTCGGGTCCAAAGGACGGCTTGGTATGCACGCGCAGTACAGATGAAAGATAGGGATTGGAATTGCCGTGAATTACGACAGCCGCAGTTGAGGCGGGGTTGGGTCCAGCATGAGCAGGGGCAAGCCGAGAAAGGGGGAGAAAGGCCGAGACACGACAAGACAGCCGACGAGAGTCGGTCTTAACGGTCCTTGCCTCTGCTCCACTCACGCGCTCGCTCACCCAGTCGCAAGAGTCATCATCGGCAAGGCGACGTCCGCTGACCCTTACTCACCGGTTAGCCTCGACTCATGATGAAAAACTAATCTTGCCTTCGTACTCTATTGCCTATGGGCATGTTTGGTGCGGGCGATTTGATGGTGCGATCTGTCATCGTGTACACTACATTGCAGGGGCGCTCTCAACTCCAGCATACGGAGATTGGGGGATGGGAACTCGGGCGCGCTCGGACCTTTTTAGATTCTGACTTAGATTACCCGAGGCAGCGACTAGCGCGACTCTCCCTCTCTTTTCCCTTAACGTTCCCTATCCTCTTCTACCCGGCATCTTCGTTTGCTCACTGCGCTGCTCCTCATACGACCGATGGGCCACGTTCATGGTCGAACTGACTCGACTTGACCTCGCCTGCATGCTGCTACTACCCTCACTTGGTTATCCACCACTCGTCAAACCCACCGGCACGGGTTGAACAAGCGAGTCATCAGGTGAGTAGCAAACAACAAGGTCCTTACGGGCTCCCCGACCCACCGTCCGGAGCGTCGTCACCCTTGTTGTGCACGGTTGTCCTGTCTCAACGGGCGGGACTTCTCCTGTCTACGCACTCCCGCCCGTTGCCATTACACTTTAAACTGTACAGTGTGATATGCTTCACTCTCTACTTATTAAATCTTCGTTCCATGACCGCCATACTTTGCCTAGCTGACTTGCTCTCTGGTGGGCTTTACGTTCCTTCCCCAGATGGGCTGACTGGCTAGCCCCTGTGCCAATTTTGGTTAGTCTCTCCCTCTCGTCCCACACCTCCGACCTTGTTTGAAGCTCTTCTTCCCTCTTTTTGTCGCTTCCAAATTTGCTGATGATTGTGCTGAGGTTTGTCATGTCTCCATCTCTGTCGTAGGTAGATTTGTTCGGACACTATAATGAGCCTCCTACGCCTCCGCCAGGCTGTTGACGGCTCAAGGCCATACACTGACCATCAACTAGTTTTGTACAGAACACCAATCATACAAATGCATTTCATAGCCCAACGTGAGTCACCGCCGGTTCATCTTCGAGCCGCTCGGTCGCTTTTCGGCATCAGAGCCTTGAAGTCAGGGGTGAAAGGCACGAGATTGCTCTCAAGCCTCACTGATTCCGAATCCAAACAGAAAGGATCAACCGGTGTATTCACAGGCAAAGAAAGACTACCAAAAGGACTAAGGTCAAGAGGCGCCCGTGGCGCCGCGCGCAAGTAAAGCTTAGGCCGCTGAGGTTGGCTTGAGTTGTTGTGAGGCGTAAGCGGAGCGGCACCTTACAAGGGGCTCAGCTGACTTGCTCGCGGTTTACTGACAATGTCCCCAACAGCTTCCCATTGCAGCAGGTCTGGGTCAATTGCTCTCTCTTGGCTACTTGCCAGCTATCAGTACTAAAGTCTCAAACATAGAGCAGGCCGTTGACATGCTCTGTTGGCCCCCGACAGAATGAAGCGTTGGCCGTCATCGGGCGCAGCCACCACGTCCGGTAGGTGCCTTGTATGCGCGTCTAGAGCAGCTTTGAGTAGCAGATGACATATTGTGTTTTTTGTTTAGGCTTGTACTGTATTGCATGTGAAAACCGCACCCGATTACAGCGAGAGAACGACCGCAAAAGTGATTACAAATGAATCAAGCATTACGAGTATGCATAAGTAACATTTAAATTGTCTACTAATCGATACCACAACTATCCTGGCACCATCTCGGGATCATCCTGGGACCCAGGACTATCCCGCGCCGTCCCAGCACCGTGCCCAGACCGCCGTCAATTCCTGGACCATCCCAGGATTATCCCAGGATCGGCGCGGGTCCCGGGATGGTCCCCGGACGGTCCCAGCATTGGTGCGCCTGTCGCTGGGACGGTCCCGAGACGGTCCCGGGATGGTCGCAGAGTTAAGGCGCCCAACTCTGGTAGTGCGCCGTGATCGCGTGATCGCGTGATCGTCAACGGTCATCCCAGGATGGCAACCATCCCTCGGCCATCCCACGGCCGTCCCGGCCCCGTCCCAAAGCCATCCTCAAAATATCCACCTTTTTTGCTATGTTGCCCAGGTACGGATGCAATTGCAATACACGGCATTCGCCAAGATCCCACCGTTTGGGTCGATCGACGGAAACGTCACGTCAGCTACGCCTTTGAAAATCGGCTCTCTTGTCTGCTCTGTATTGAAACGAGGCATGATACCTGTCAGTTGTGACGCCAGCAACATAGGAGAAGAACAACTGTCGATTGGACTTGGTTCGTACATCTCACCGTAGCTAGCTTACTGCTTCGCAGAGTGACTGCAATCGATCTTACCTCTCTTGGTACGTTACATGTATACCATGGCCACGTTAAATCATAGTCAAAGAGGTAGGTAGTAAGTGCAGGTGAGCAGCCCTCGGCGAAGCAGAACCGAAACGGCTGACGCGCGTGCGGGCTCCAGCGATTTGGTCCGGGCGAACAACGTCCGGACGGCGTTTTCACGATGTTTGAAGATGTTTTAGAGCATTTGAAGCAATTCTAGAGCTATCTTTGGACGCCCGTACTACGTTGCGCACGATGATTCATGCAGCCAGGACTTGGGCTACTTCGGACCACTCGCTCTTTAGCTGCTCTTGGCCTTAACAGTGATACTGCACCGTAAGTTGAGTGCCATGAGACCTGTACCAGCCTCCTCTGAGCTGATAACTCATCTCTTCCAATTCTAGGCTTGCCGTTCAGCAAGCCTATGACGAGGCCGATGCTCAAACAGAGGAACGCTTCCTGCTCGGCGTGTAGATGGACTGGACATTTTGGGGACCTTTTTGGCCGAAAAATCCAAAGATTGGTGGACAAATGAGGTCCAAAATTCCGGATTTTGGCGGATTTTACCTACGCGCCTCAGGCTGGGCAGGGCTGGGCTTTCGGGGGTCCTAGGCTGGCGCGAAGAGGCACCACGTCCGTGCCGTATAGCCGGTTGACGAGTGGTCGACGCGTCGTGGTGCCTCGTCTCGTAAATCGAGCCCTGCACATTCGCCTGTTCATGCTCGCGCTCTTACTCTTCTGACACCACGTCGTTTCAGATTCGGCCATGGTCAGATGTAAGGTCGTCGAGATACGATGGCATGACATGACGTAGGTCGACCCTTCCCCTCTCTTCGCTCATGCCGCGTGCCGAGTGATCCTGACATCTGCCTCGAGCACTTATCTTCCCCGCCCACTAGCCCCATCTTCTCGGCAGACTTTCATCAGTTGCCGCCAGATCAACACCGCAAGCCGACGCACGGGTATGCACACACGATCTCATCCTCAAATGAGGCTTTTAAGGTTGCGCAAGGGGACGTCGACTCAGCGGGGAATCCAGAGCAGACCCGAGCATCGGTCGGCCAGAAGATGTGGAGACTGGCTACCTGCGGCGGCGACAAGCATGTCAGGGTCAGTCCACTCTTGCTAAGGGGTTCTTTTCCGCTTTGTCTTGGGGCGGTCGTATGCCAAGATCGCTCGGTCCGGTCTGGAACACAGCGGCACGCGTAGCTGCTCGACGGCTGGCAAATTGCGGGTCCCACCCCTCCTCGGTCTTGACTAAACGTAGCTGAAGCTGACTACGATGTGCATTAATATGGGGTAACCAGCTCTGGCTCGTCAAGCCACACCCAGCCGCTCCCCCGCCACCAATCTCGTTTGTTGCGTCAAGTCCCAGGCCTAGTGTAGTTGCATCGACGGCAGCACCGGAACCGAGCGTTGAATACTTGGCGACGCTACGAAGGCATACTGCCGCGGTGAATGTGGTCCGTTTCAATCCAAAAGGTCAGTGAACACGAATCGTGGGCCGCTATGGAGGCGTGTTGTTTTGGAGGAAGTTTGAGCACTGAATAGTCGATGCGGGCCGCACAGGCGAAATGTTAGCATCTGCGTCGGATGGTACGTCCCCCGACAAAACGTAAAATATTGGTACCGAGCTGAGCCCCCTCCCTTTATTACTGGCTTGAATGCAGACGGAAACATCATATTCTGGGTACCTGGGGCGCCGACCAAAATGATCGGGGATACTGAAGAGGATACGGTGTTCGAACGCGAGCAGTGGCGTGCGGCGTCCTACGGTCGGTGAGTTCGTCTGTCCCTATTTCTCGCTCGGAGACTTCCTACGCATTGTGCCATCCATGGTTTACTGAGATACCACCTTTCGGCACATTGCTCGACTTCCTCCATATCCTCGCACCCTGCCAGTACACCCACCGGGCAGGAAATCTACGATCTGTGCTTCTCCCCTAATGGCGCCTACGTTGCGGTGGGAAGCATCGATCACACAGTCTATTTCTTCGACGTGGCCCAGGGAAATCTGCTGCACAAGATTGCCGAACACTCCGGATTTGTGCAAGGCGTCGCATGGGACCCGCGAAACCAGTTCATCGCAACGCAAAGCAGCGACCGCTCGATGCACGTCTACTCGGTAGCGAAGGCCGGTGATCGCCTGAGTGTTCATCCTGTCAGCAAGAACACAAGGATGGGGATGCAGTATCCTCACAGCACGTCATGGACGCCTGAACCCTGTCCTTCGAGCTCTGGAATGGAGAAGTATCGAATGACAGGGACGTACGAGACTGCCGGCGAGCCAAGCGATGAAGCCAGTAATGGCGCCCACGAGTCAAGGTCCCTCCACTCCCGAAGACATTCACATGCGCCCTCGGACCTCTCCGATGTGATGCCAGGCATGCCAGCACATTCACCAGCGGCATCAAGATCCCACCAGGGGCCACCTAGCTCGGCCACGTCTTCACACGAGCAGGACCAACCGGGGGAACGGTCCTTCTCGGCAATGGATCCTCCGCACGTACCTACTGGACGTCCCCGGTCGCGCCGCTCGTCCACTTCCAGCCATCCGATTCGATCGCCAAGCCCGGCGCCTTTACCAGCGACCCGCGTTCCGTCGTCCCCTACCATGTCTACAGCGACTCTTCAATCACCTGCTTCTGCCTTCGTTCCGTCAACGATCCGGAGCGTCGGCGGAAGCGGAGGACGCGTGGAAACTTTGAGGCTATATACAGACTCCAATGCCACGTTCTACTTTAGACGGCTTGCTTGGAGTCCTGACGGAAGCTTGTTGCTAACCCCTGCGGGCATATTCGAGCCACCAAATGAGTCGACATCAACTCAGGACCAGCCGATGCGCCATTCCATCCCTTCCACTTCCTCGACTAAGCGAAAAGCGAACGAGGACGAGATCCCGTCCGCGAACGCGTCGGGTCCACGACCGACTGTGTATCTCTACAGCCGTGCGAACATCACGAGGCCACCCATCGCCCATTTGCCCGGTCATCGCACCACGAGCATCGCTGTTCGATTTTGCCCAGTGCTGTGGAGGCTACGCGACCTTAACGAATCCGGTGTTCGTCACGGTGAAGGTCTGGGTGAAGGTCTGCAGAGCCAACACGAGGTCAACGAGCCCTGCGTGATGATCGATCTCAGGCGCGGCGAGACCGTATGTGCGGATCTTGGCAGACCCTCTGCCGCCTCTACTTCGAAAGCCGAGGACTGGGACGGAGACGGGGACGGGGACGGGGACGGGGACGGGGACGAGGACAATGACGACTGCGTAGTGATCGAGCCACGACTTTCAGGCGGTTCAGAAGGTCTAAGAGGGCCAAAGCAAGCCTCTATCTCCGACGTCTTGCCGTCGCCCGTCGTTCTCTTCGATTTACCCTACCGCATGATCTACGCCGTCGCCACGATGGATTGCGTCTACCTTTACGATACTCAACAAGCCAGTCCCATCGCGATGTTTGCCAACTTGCATTACGCTCCTTTCACTGATCTTGCGTGGTCACCCGATGGTCAAACCCTCGTCCTGTCCGCAGAGGATGGGTACTGTACGGTCGTGGCCTTTGACGAACACGAGCTCGGAATACCACACGACCTGGACGGTGCGCACGAGCTTCCAGCCCTGCCGGCGACGATGGCTGCTTTCGACGGTCCGATCGCTGTCCAGCCACCTTCTGAATTTGCAACAGTCACAACTCCAGCACATGCGGCGCTGCCTGCGTTATTTGCTTCAATGACCGGGGGCACAGCGCTTTTGGAGGTCCCTGGCGACAAGCGAGCTGCAACAAACGAAGCAGGTCATGCACCTACAAACGAACCGCCCAAGAAGAAGAAGAAGGCGGTCCTCGTGCATCATGGGCCCCTTGGTAGCTCGATGACCGGATAGTGCCCTCGTTGACGAAGCAAGTATCACCTCTCCGAGGTCGAGTGCCGCATCGCTGGCCTGGCGCAGAGTAAAGAGATCCAAGCGCGTGCTGGCTTCAGCTTGAGATGTTCTTCAGAATATTGGTTTTCTGCAATTGCAACCCCGAGGCTACTCGAGTCTCAAAAGTGCAGAGCCTCGATGGCCATTTTCATGGCGCCTTCCTTTGATTGATTACCTGTGGAGAATTAAGCATTCCTCCACAAGAGGTTTAGCCCATCATTCGGTGCATAAGACACTGCTGCACTCACCTCCGATGAAGCCGGCCGCATGAACGAAAATGCAGCCGTCGATGCCAGTCAACTTGGAGAGAGCATCATCCCGAACGCCGCGCCATCTGAAAGCGAGCCAACGTGTTTTGATTAAAGACGCTCAGCATGCCATCAAGCAGTTGTGGAACATTTCTTCCAGCCCTCGCTGCAAAACTCACGCCTCAGGCAGAGGATGGCGTAACTCGAATGACTCTTGTGTCATCGGTACGGCCTGAACTCGCCATTTTTCAGACATGTCGCTGCCTTCGGGGTAAAGCACGTACCACGGACGCTCGCTTTCTGGGATGCAAAGCTCCTGCTCAAGCAGGTGTAGATGTTCCTACAATGATGAATGACAGCGGGGAAGAATCGGCGCTGATTAACAAGCTCGAGCCGGGGCGACAGTAAGTTGAAACGACGAACCTTCCAAGGCGCAAACATCGGAAAGAGCAAGATTCGTCCAGAGCCGTGTACCTCCTTGCGAGATTGCAATGCCTCGAGCACAATCTCGCGTGCTGGCAGCCATGCCTTGGCGGTGTAGTCGACACGCTCGAGCAATTCAGTGCCGGCCAAGTGACTGGCCTTGAGGAAGCGCTCATCAAGGATCGCATCCGAGTACGGCTCGTTCCAGCGCGGATTGAGATGACCGATTCGCGACGAAATATCAGTGCGTGACTTATAGAGAGAAGGCCCTGACTGTGCAGCGATGCCGTTGTCGATTCCATCGAACGCTTCGACGAAGTCGGCGTAGAGCTTGAGGTAAAGCGTATCGATCGACGGCGAGTGCTGTGGTAGGTCTAGTACGTGAGAAAGGATAGCTCGACCAAAGTGCTTGTACACGAGCCCGGCGGAGCTAAGTTTGGTCACGAAGCCATGTCCAAAAGTCTCGTTGAAGCCGCGCTGGTGATGGTCGAAGCGCAGTCGCTCGGGCTCGTAGGTTCCGCCTACGTCGACGACAACGGTACATTCATCAAGCACAGTGGGATCACGCGATCGCACAATCTCCGCTTGACCATATTCGGGAAGCAGGCGCAGAAGAAACACAGCCAGCGCCTCGTCGGCGTGGAAGGTACCCGAGTGAGTGCCGATCAATGGGGTCGTTCGAGGCTTCTTCGTTACAGATGCGGTCGACATGGGGATGCAGGGAGGCGAGCGCGTGCAAGAGCGAGGACGAGGTATCGCGTGATGGATGTAGGATCGAAGGGTTGAGGTGGGGCGACAGAGCATTCACGTGGACGAAGTGAAACAAGAAGCCGCGAGCTTAAGTTGCGACGCTACCGTCGGCGGTACGCCTGTCACCTCCTGTCACTGGCAGCTGGCAGCAAGGGTTATCATAGGATCAGATCACCGGACGATCGGATCACGGTTTTTTCCCCCATCTCGCGTTGATCAATCCGTTCTTGATCCTATCCAAAAAGATCAATTTGATCTGAGACATTCAGCTGCCTTATATGGCAACAGATGACCACATCTCATTACAGTTGTCGCTATCGGTGTTGGGCGCATCATTGTCACTACTACCACCACTAGTGTTGTGCCCATCATAACTATCCTCCTCATCCTTGTCGGTACCATCATCATCATCATCGGAAATGATCACCTCACTGATTCGCCTTTTTTATGAGCTCCGATTGCGTGCGTTGCCCTCGCCGGTTTAGGTGGGTTTCGCATGACATCTACAGAATGCGAGCATAATTTTATAGTCAGTTCAGACTTGTGTAACAAAGGTCATGTCGGAAAGTGGTATACACCCTGTAGAACCCTCTTGTGAACGGCAGGTATCAATTAAAGGACTATCTACCAATTGCAAGGTATCGACGCTACCTTTCTTTTTCTTTCTTTGCTCTCCCGAGGCATGATCTTTGTTATGTTGATCCTGCCCAGCTAAGATCAGGATCGATCTGATCCTCCTTTTGAGGATCAAGATCAAATCTGATCTGATGTAGCGGCAGGCCCAGGGTCTCCCAGGAGCCAGGGTCTCCCCAGACAGCGCAAGACACTCCCAAGACAGCGCATGACCCGCCTGATGGCTACTTCTGGCCTGAGCCTGTGACGCCTTCCATCCCTGGCGCACTCAGGAGTCCATCCGTGGCCGAGCAGACCTAGGCACAGTAGGAGCATCTGCCCCTGTGCCCCTTCGCTGGTCAATCGAGCTCAACAACTATCAAAAGCAGATTGGCGAAGGTTGGCCGTCGACGCGCCGGGTGAGCGAACGGATCGTCTTTGTCGATTGCTCCTCGGTCAGCAGCTGCATCGCCATCACACATCACTGGCGCAGGGGAAGGGGTCATCTGGTGCACATCCTGCAGCATTGATCTTCAGGGTCGGTCGATCGTAGTCCGGGCGGCACTCTGGAATCACCGGCCATTACCAGCCCCCGCGTTTGTCGGCCGATTACCCCCCCCCCCTTCACCAAATTCGGACCCAAGTCGCGACGACACCAACTACCTGCTGTGCGTGCTCACGTGCGTGCGTGCCTGTGTGCGTGGTCCGTGCTGTGGGCGGTCGGTGGGCTTCAAATCCGTAGACCGGAGAAATGGAATTTGGAGCAGAGTACCACTTCGCAACCTCGAGCCAGTTCTGGACTGGTCAGTATCTCACAGGCCTCCCGTCCCACCACCGGCCCATCAGCGGTGGATCATGAGGTCTTGCTGATGTCTTCGGACGCACCCCTTGTGACTGTTCCACTCGACACTCAACCACGTCTCGCGATTGCGCAGAGTTACAAGATTTGTTGGCATGCTCGCCGATGTCGTCCTTGTCCGAGCTGGATTCGTCCCTGCGCAACTATATCGCGTTGGTGACCAAGTACATCGGTGAGTGCACGATTGGCCAGCGCTGGGGTGGCGGGGTGGCGCGGATCAGCAGTGCGTAGCATGTAGCTGATCATCGAATGCATGTGCTGAACCAACTTGTTTAGATGAATACCTCGCCAGCCCCGGCCTCTTCGATAACGCCATTTTTTGCTTGCTTGAGGCCCCCTTCTTCAGCTCGCACCTCGATCGCATGACGGCCAACGTGATTTCAACTATCTCGCCCGACGCGTCGTACTCGTCTTTGTTCATATCCCTCATGATCATCCTGCATCTCGGACTCGCCGATCCTCTGGCCTCGTCCACGATGATCCTGCGAGCCGACCCGACGCGCTCGGGTACGTCAAGGGTGTTTCGGGCGATGCGAGCGCGATGGCAGGGAGTCGTTCCGATCCTCCTCAAGGCCGTCTGGGAAGCGGGAGTTGTAGAGCATGATCATGCTGTGAGCAAGCCCTACGGTGCGGAAGTCCAAAGCTCCCTCGGAAGCCACCAACGGTGGGAGGTGCGCGTCGGGACCGCCGCTACAGCCGTCCTCTACGAGATCTGCCGAGTACAAAAACTCGAAGCCTTCGAACTGAGTGCGTACCACACCTTTCTCAAAAGCATGTCTGCATGTGCGTCCCAACTGAAGACGCTTGGTCATGCAGCGGTATTCTCTTACGACTTCATTGATCATCTTTTCGCCCTCGTTGAGCGGACCAGGGACGTCGAGGACGAAACGTTCAACTACACCTTGATCAAACTCATCATCGCACTCAACGAGCAATTTATGGTCGCTTCAATTTCTTCTCAAGCGCAGTCAAATGGAGGCAATGGGGCACTCCCGCCTCCGATACTGCCGCAAGTTGTGGGCGACCGCAAGCCCGAGCGCGGTCCGAACTTGGTGCTTGAGGCGCTCAAGGATAGGACAAGCGAGAGCAAAACATTTGGGGAAAATGTCATATTCATCCTCAACCGTTCGAGTCAGTATTGCACGCTTTGCCAGTGGCCCGGTTCATACGCGCACACGAAGAAAAACAACTCGAAACATTTTGCTGCTCGCTGATCCTCGTGCAGATGGCTCTCCCGACTCACTGTGCGTGTCTCTGCTCATCCTCAAGCTGCTCTACCTCCTCTTCACCACAACCGGCATGCAAGAATACTTCTACACGAACGATTTATGCGTATTAGTTGACGTCTTCATTCGCGAATTGTGCGATCTTGACGAGGAGAGCGAAGGGGTAAGTGACCCCTAAAGCCTCGCCTCATGTTACCGAACTAATATATTCCGCGTCATGGATGATCGTAGCTTAAACACACCTACTTGAGGGTGTTGCATCCATTACTCAGCAACACCCAGCTTCGCCATCACCCGTACAAAAGGCCTCAGCTGCTGAGAGTCCTCCTGTCTCTAATTTCAAGCTCGTCGTATCGCGAAATCGACCCGACCACCCGACGGCTCGTCGAGCGCAATCTCCGGGGTAGCTGGTGTGACGGGCTCGAACTAGACCGGGATCGCCTTGGCTTGGAGGCCTCGCATAGCCCGCATGGGCGTGCGACGCGGATCGCACGTTTTCACCAACTGGACGATGCTCGCAGTGGCCTATCGACCGCCAATAGCAGCTCGATTAGCGTTGACGCGATCGCTCGAGCAGAGCAAGCAGGTGGTACTTCTAAGAATCATTTCTCCAGTCATCGCATATTCAACGTAACAAGTACGGCGCTATTATATCCTGCAGAGCTCGTCGCCGATGCCCCAATTCCACCGGAAGCGCCCCCGTCCATGCCGCCCGCTTTACCAGAGATTGTGACCCAGCCAACATCTCAGGATCATCTTCGTTCGGTGCCCTCCGTTCGGTCCGACTCGCTTGAGAGTTTGACGTTGCACCGGAGGAGGAAAGCACCGCCTCCGCCATCGGAACGATCGAATGCGGTGATCCTCGATGTCTGCATGTCCCCTACCACACCCACCAGCCAGCGTCGCCCCGCGCCGGACCCCCCGGTGAAATCAAAGACCCCAACGGCCCTGCATGTCGGTCCAGCTTCGCGTCATCAGAAGCACTGATGTTACAGCTTGGCGGGGCTCGGCGTCGGTCCACTCCACTACAGCAGTGCAATACATGTAAAAATTCATCGCATTTCAAATTCCCTCCTCCCTCTTCTCAAAACTGTGCAGCGAGTGATGAGAGCTTGGCTGTGAAGCCGATTGCGCTGATCTGGGAAAGACGGTGCCCGCACTCATGGCTGAGGTATGCATGGGCTCCAGTCAATGACACAGCATTGGCAATCCACACGCTCCATACACTAACTAGAGCCCAGTTGCATCGTGCGCGCACTCAAGACTCTCTTGGCCTCCGCTCGAACCTCGCTGTCGGGGGATAACATGCGCCAGATTGGAAGGGCGATCTACAGCAAATTAGTCGAAGACAAAGGAATGCCCGATCAGCTTTTCGATTATCTGCTGCGGCCAATTGATACAAGCCTACCGTGCCGGCAATACCCCACAGCGTATCAATTAGTGCATTGTTCCGCGGGGTGATGCCCCGACTATTTCGCAGCATGTGCCCCACAGGCTCATACGTGATGTAAAAGTCGTTTCGTTCCAAGCCTGATCATATGAGAGAGCAGGCGGTAAGAGATCACTAACAGATGGAGAGCCGGGCAGCTATAATCCCGGCGCGTTGCTTACCTCGAACCATGTGCGCCGCTACCACCTCGGGAGTCTGGCCCTCGTCAGGTCCCTCGATGAGGCGGGTGATGGCGGGTTTGAGTTTCTGCTCCTCGACAAAGCCGGGTGACAGGATCGTTGCAGGCAGGAACAGATGTACTGAAATGCCATAAATCTGAAGTTCGTTCCGAAGGCTCTCCGCCAGTCCTGAACGCAAGACGGATCAACAACACATGAACGACGGCGGTGGAATCTGGCAAAAAGTAGCGCGGGGGTCGTACCCCTAATTGCGTACTTGCTTGGCGTGTAAGACGAGTAGCCTGCAAACCCCATCATAGCCAAGATACTGGCTGTCAATACGATTTGTCCCGGTCTCCCTTCTTGTTGCATACGTCGCGTGGCCTCATGAATCGTGCAAAGTGCGGTCTTGAAGTTCCACTGCAAGCATTGCCAGTGTCGCTCGGCATCGAGGTCGGCAAAGAGCCCGGGGACCGCCCCGCCAGCGCAAGCAAAGACAAAGTCTGGCGCCGATCCAAACGTTCCACACGCCAGATTGAGGGCCGCTGCGGCATCGTCGGCCAAAGTGAGGTCGCACGCGTAAGAGGCGATGTGCTGGCTCGGTGATTGGCGGTGGGTCTGGGTTGATTGGTGGTGCATACCAATGAACTCAGCACTCGCGGCGGCAAAAGCTACAAGCCGGGCCATACGCTCAGCAACCAGCCCATTGTCTGAAAACCCACCTCTATGCGTGGAATGGCCGCATCTAACTTTGCTTTGCTTCTCGAGACGATCGAGACGTGGGCGCCGCGCTCCACAAGCAAGCAGGCGAGCGCAAGTCCGAGTCCTTCGGAGCCTCCGCCAATGTAGCAGTGCTAGATGCGTGGGGGACACCAGTGGAAATGCATCAGTTTCCTACATGTCACTCTGGCCCCCTTTGTGCTCGCTCGCACAGCCTCAAAGGCGACGCACCTTGCCGGAGAAGTCAATCCGACGACGCCAGAGGAAGCTCATGAGCGCCACGATCGAGACGAGCAGGGCAAATGTGGCGGTGATGTAAGGGATGGCGTTTGAGCTGGGGATCCAAGTATACGCCGATGACATCACTATCCGATGATGCAGCGGTGGAGAACAACCGATGACTGAAGGTTGAACAAGGCTTGGGATTAGCTTGATCCACGAGTGTACTCGAGGGGTCAGACACGTTGGAGGGCCATTGCCCCAAAGGAGGACCCCAAAAGCCCAGCCTGAGGCGCGTAGGTGCACATGCAAGAGACGGGGCACCGATCACTATCATGACGGACCATCTGGGAACGGCGCGCCTCATCAAGGAGTGGCAGACGCACCCAGAGCGGGAGATATCGAGGAAAATACCCAGTCTCTCGTATCACTCGTGGCTCCGAAGGTTGGTGTTGGCCACGTCAATGCTTACTGTACACCAAGATAGTGGAGAAAAGGCTGACACAGGTACAATTTGGAAAATTAGCCGACACAACATGGAAGAAAATTCGCCTATTACAGTTAACAG
The DNA here is from genome assembly GCA_001244265.2 of Microbotryum lychnidis-dioicae p1A1 Lamole. Taxonomy (NCBI): domain Eukaryota; kingdom Fungi; phylum Basidiomycota; class Microbotryomycetes; order Microbotryales; family Microbotryaceae; genus Microbotryum; species Microbotryum lychnidis-dioicae. The sequence goes on from CDLV01000019.1 coordinate 187,914, forward strand.
GGATGAAACTGGCAATCTACCCCTACAGAAAAGCGAGATCGTCGTATGCTGCACTGGTGCAATGGCAACTTCGAAGCTCATCACTGCCACTACACATGCAAGCGCGAAACTTACGGCTGCCGTAGGGCACAACTTGCCAAAAAAGAAAAGTGTGTCTGCAAGGACCAAAGTAACGTTGGCTCCCTTCTGATTTCAATCAGCATTGATTGAAATTAGTAGCTTTTTTGGCTGTGGTCCAGTGTAAGGCCAGCCCCTTCACAACTGGACTACACACAGAGCTCCCTTGCGCCTTAAATGGCTCGCTTCTGATTCCGCATCCATTGAATTTGTGCGCTTTTTTGGCTGTGTAGTCCAGCTGTGAGGGGCTAGCAAAAAACCTAACAATTTCAATCGATGCTGATTGAAATCAGAAGGGAGCCAGCGTTACTTTGGTCCTTGCAGACACACTTTTCTTTTTTGGCAAGTTGTGCCCTACGGCAGCCGTAAGTTTCGCGCTTGCATGTGTAAAATCCGCCAGAATCCCGGATTTTGGACCTCATTTGTCCACCAATTTTGGGATTTTTTGGCCAGAAAGGTCCCCAGAATGTCCAGTCCATCTACGCGCGTCCAAAGATAGCTCTAGAATTGCTTCAAATGCTCTAAAACATCTTCAAAAATCGCGAAAACGCCGTCCGGACGTTTTTCGCCCGGACCGAATCGCCGGAGCCCGCGCGCGCGTCAGCCGTTTCAGTTCTGCTTCGCCGAAGGCTCCTCACCTGCACTTATTGCCTACCTCTTCGACTATGATTTAACGTGGCCATGGTATACATGTAACGTACCAAGAGAGGTAAGATCGATTGCAGTCACTCTGCGAAGCAGTAAGCTAGCTACGGTGAGATGTACGAACCAAGTCCAATCGACAGTTGTTCTTCTCCTATGTTGCTGGCGTCACAACTGACAGGTATCATGCCTCGTTTCAATACAGAGCAGACAAGAGAGCCGATCTTCAAAGGCGTAGCTGACGTGACGTTTCCGTCGATCGACCCAAACGGTGGGATCTTGGGCGGATGCCGTGTATTGCCTTGCTCGCAATTGCATCCGTACCTGGGCAAGAATGAACATTATTGATGAGCACTCTCTGGGCCATATGTGCGGAGCCCACAATTGCAGCTCACTTCTTTATGTCCGTCTTCGATGTATCCTATGTTTTCTGTCTTGTTTGCGGTCGAAAAGCGACTGAAGGTCCCTTGTCCTGTCCAACGAAAGGACCTCGCAACTCCTGACATGGCTTCGAGACGGGCTGCACCCATTGAATGCACGAAGCCTCGGAGGACACTGGAGTGCATTTCACCGTGCTCGGACAATTTTGCTTTTGATGTGGGATCGGATACTTGGGAAGTCGAGGTGGTGGCGCCGTGCCTTCCCTTGAGTAGGACAACTCTGAGATGGAAGCATGGATGTGCCCGACGGTGCTGGATCAAGCTTTTCAGATCGAGCGCAAGCTGACAAGATTCGTGATGCAGAAGGGATGGGAGTCGAATAATCTGAACCTGTGAAAGAATGCTGGATCCATTTAGTGTTGCTACACGAAACCAATTGCTCAAATGAACCTACACGACCCGGCAAGCTTTCATTTGCTGTCACAATGGCGTCGAGCAGGAAGTATTCCTCTGCTTGAGCATCGGCCTCGTTATAGGCCTGCTGAACGGCAAGCCTAGAATTGGAAGAGATGAGTTATCAGCTCAGAGGAGGCTGGTACAGGTCTCATGGCACTCAACTTACGGTGCAGCATCATTGTTAAGGCCAAGAGCAGCTAAAGAGCGAACAGCGTTTTCAACTGACTTCCACTCTTTCGGGTCCAGCACGACGAGACCTTTCTTCAAGCCACGTTGTTCCTAGGAAAAGCACGAAAAATAATCCCAATCAATCACGCCATCGAACAGACAAACAATTCGGCTGCCTACCAACGAAATCGAGCAGCGTGTGCAAGGACGCGCTACACCCGAGAATCCTTGAAGAGGTAGGTATATTGCTCCTCAATGAGCAATGGCGGCAGCACCTCCAGAGCCTTAACGATGAGAGGCTCGATGTCGACACCCAGATAAGTTTCCATCCACTTTTGGCTACTGATAACGATCGAACGCATGCGCTCGGTGTAATCTATATGCCGCCAGATCCTTCGACAGCGAAAGGCAGCCGGTGCCCAGCGATAGCAATTGACCGGTAACCTTGCTCACGCGCCGCAGTAATTGCTCCACGATCCTTGAACTTGTCCGTCCAAGCATCGAGCGGCCTAGGAAGAGTATCACACTCGAGAGGCTCGTCTGTCGACCACGAAAGCTGTATCTGGGTTATCTGGGTGTCTGCAGTGGGTTGTCGAAGCGGAAGGCGAGAAGCTCAAGACACCCTCACGTCCAAGAAGGGTGCCATTCACTCATAATCATTGTCAAGGAGATCGATATTCGGATCGTTTAGATACATTTCGTCGAAGCTGGCTGAAGCGAGAATGTAGGATAATGACGATGATGGCACAGACGACGCGACGCGGCGGAGGCAAGAGACGGCGCACTCAGACGAGACGGCTCGGTCAACCAACCAAGAGGCCTATAATTGCAAAATCGAGTCATTAGAGCCCTTGTGAATTCGGTACCGGCCAGAGTGTTTCGCGCGCGCTCCGCACGTTCTTGAGGGTCGGCAAACTCTGGCGTACCAAGCCGAACGTGGCTGAAATGGGCCCAAATTTGTCCACTGGCACCTACAGGCCTAGGACCCCACCCGCACCGGCGCACCTGGTTTGTCCACCCCCGACTACGCGCCTTCGCGATTTTGGCCCATCTGAGGCCCACAATTTGTCCAGTCGGGCACTACGCGCCTCAGGCCGGGCTTTCGGGGGTCCTGCCAGCCTGCGCCAGCTCGCGCCTCGGGTAGCGTCGCTCTTCCCACCGCCTCTTCCTGCTTCTTCCTACCCGCGCGCAGTAAGACGGGCTGGGCTTAAGCTCGACGCCCTTTGCTGGGCTGTTCGTTACACCCTTTGGGAGGGGCGTCGAGCTTAGGCTGGGCTGTTCGTTCCAGAGCGCTCAAAGTCGGCCGATCGACTAGCTTTTGACTTCGCTCACGACCAGATGTTTAGAAAGAAAAGTTTAGATAAAGGACGATAACAGCAGAAGATGTAAAATGCAGGATGCGGGGTGGAAGACGAGAAATGGTAAAGTTGACTGAAAAATGATGAGGCACAGCGAAGTTGGTTCTACACAAGGGACGCCTTGTCTATTCAAAGAGGGACTGGGTTAAACCGCCATTCAAAGGGAGAACCTCGGGCTTGAAAGTGGGGTAGTCCTTGAGGGTGTCCAGCTTCGACCCGCGGTGCGCAGGATCACCTTTGATGGCCACCGTAGCACGAGCGGAGGAGCCCATATCAGCAGTCTTGCCAGCCACACCATCACCGCCGTATCTCTTTATGTCTTCGATGATTTGAGAATACTTCTTGAGCGCCTCTACTTCATAGCCACCTTCGATGCAGCCGACACGCAATCGGGCAAGTACGTTGCCAGCGGCATTGCTGTGGTCGTAGTACCCGCCGTAGAACGCGGTAGTGGCGTCGCGACCAAGACGACTTTTGATCAGGCCTCGTCCACCGGGATGGTCATCCATAAACTGCGAAACGTCATGAATGAAGCCGCCAATGACGAGCAAATCGCGCGATTTGGCCTCTTCCTGGAATGATTCCCACGTAAGAACGGGAAGATCGTTGGAGCTCTTGGGCCAAGGGAGATTCGACGCGGAGGCAGCAAGTTTCTTCAGCTTCATGTTGAATTGACCCCGCGCGAGTTCCGAATCGGGGAATGTTTGAAGATTTGACGCCAGACCAAGCTTGTACATGGTGAAGATAAACCACTTAGTCGGATCGTACTGGTACCATTTGATGGCATTGCGGAAGTCCGAGGGAAACTCGTGGTGGAAGTTGTGGTATCCCTCGCCGACGGTGACGAGCGCAGTGAGGAAGTGGTCCTTGGGCGTGTGCTTGTCATCAAAAGGAGTTTCGCCAAGCCAATGCGCCAAGGAGTTGACGCAGAAGGTCGAGTGATGGACGAAGGTAAGTCGAGCCGCACCCGCAAAGAAGTAGCCTCCGCGCCAGTCTCCCCAACCCAGTCCGGCCACCACAGTGGGGAAGACAAAGCCCATGCCGACAATGAGGGGGAGGTAAAACCGATGCTGCCACTTGACGACTTCGTTCGACGACAAATCAGAAACGTCGGCGGTTCCCGGTGCACGGCGAGGCTTGAGGACCATCCAAAGCAAGTGGGCGTGAAGGAAGCCCTTCTGCGCGGAGTACGGGTCCAGGTCGGTGTCGGTGTAGCGATGATGCGCGCGGTGGCCACGTGCCCACCATTTGATTGAACCTTCGACAGCACCCGAGCCACCAAGCGCCAAAAAGTACTGCAGCGGCCTCGAGGCAGTGTAAGATCGGTGCGCCCAGAGTCGATGATAGCCCGCGGTAATGCCTTAGGTAAACGCCAGCATCCAAGCGTAAGCGGGAAGGCTGCTTTTAGGCACGAAGCTTTCGGGAAGACGTCTCAGAATCGCGAGGAAAATAGAACTTACCAAGGCCGGTGAAGAAGTAGTAAACAACAGACCATACCATCGTTTGCCACTTAATCTCCGTCGTAAAGGCACCGTAGACGGCCAGGAGCGGCACTAGTGTCAACGCGAGAGTCGAAACGACTTGGATGTTCTGTGGCAAAGTCTTGAGCGTGATGGGCGGCAGAGGTCGTTCCTTGGCGAGAACCTTGCGGACATAGTTGTCCTCAGCGTACCCGTCGTCGACGGCAGTCGTTTCGCCGTCGCTGTCGGTACCATGGTCCGAGTCCGAGTCGGAAGCTTCACCCTTATCTGCGTGGATGGAAGCAGCGGTGCCGGGACAGGCAGGTAGGCGTCAGAAACGCAAATTTCGCGGGAACACGTTCAAAGAAAAGGAGCACAACTATTGACAGCGGCTGCATGCGGTGAGTGAAAAGGCACGGCAAGCTTACCTGGGTGGCGCATGCGAAGCGGGGCTGTCGAGCGCGCGGTGGTCGAAGCACTAACCTGACCGTCGCCATGGGGCAGCGAGGCGGCAAGCTTGTGACTAGCAGAGGCCGTGACGGACATGGTCGCAAGCGTCGGACTGACTGGGCAGATGAAACCAGGAATCCAAGGATTCGTAATTCGTGTAGTTGCGAGAAGGTCTGCGAGGCAAAAACTTGCGCAGTGGCGGCGGGTCGGCGCGAACCGAGTTGGGGACAGGGAAAAGTGAAAGGGTCACTCGGGTGATGAGGCGAGTAATGAGGTGATGAGACGAGCGCGAAGGGTGAATACAATACTTAGTACTCGAAAGTCTGCAAACACCACAAACAGTGATGAATGGCAGGGGAGCAAGGGAGAAAGATTGAAGGGGCATGTTCGCCGAAGACGTGGTCGATAGATTGTCCAACCGTCGGGCTACGCAGTCACCGACGGCCGTGGTTCCAGCGGGGAAAGGCCGGGGCTGCGATTGCAGTTGGGGACAGCCGCTCCGGCGACGCCACTTGCCGCCACCCGTCGCCGCTCCGCTCCGGCGCCACGGGCACAAGTCGGCCGTCGGGCAAAAGTCGGCGAGGCGCGCCCGTAATGCGTGCCGCAAACCGCTTACTAATCATTAGTACGCAATTAGCGCTCTACAAAATGGGGGGCTGCTTTTCCGACTCCGAACTCGGATCTCCGCAAATTGTTACGGCGATTGGCAATGAAAGTAATGAGGCACGTGCCCACATCTACGAGGTCGTCCTTGGCCCTTTACTCAGGCTTGAATTCCTACTTTAAAATCCCGGAGCGCGGTGAAATCAGGTCTGAGAAAGCCTGAGAGTGGGCGCGGGCAGTCTGCAAAGTAGGCAGCCCGAGTGCCGAGCCGGAGCACGATACGTGCCTCAAGTCTCTAATCCGTCTCAAGTTTACAACAGCTTTATTGATCCATCAGTGGTTCGATCACCGTGTGTAAGCTCTCCGAGATTGCTGTCTACATTTCACTACCATTGCAGGAGCCAGCAAGGAAAACAGGAGCCCCCGAGGGCATGAGTGGTGATTATGACCCTGGAAGCTGTTGGCAACGTTGGCAGCTCACCGCGGCGGTCGCCTTCCGGCTTGCCGCTTGGCTCACCCCACATGCCACCCCAACGAGTCGGCTCTGTAACTCAGACGCGGCAGCTTTTATCATTGGCTCATTGATGTGTGCACAAGTCATGACTCGGAGTCCTGCAAAATCAGACAGGACCTGGCCAACTCCAGCAATAGCAAGGTAGCCTGATAGCATTATTCCTGGTCGAAGACACCGGTGCGATCGATCCGCTTCATCATACGTATAAAAAGGTCTTCGAACGGTAAGCGTTTAGGGGCGTGAGGCTGCCAGGGACTTAATTTCGCACGCCGATTTGGCCGACTTGAAAAAGGAAACTCCTATTGGATGGACAACAACAACAACACCAACAACGCCAGCCATGCTGCTATACCACCTCTTCGCCCTGACCCTCCCGATCCTCCCGGCCAAGCCCCCGCCACCACTACCAAATCATACTCCGCCGCGGTCGGCGCCCGCTCCGCTGCGAAGCACGGAAACGCCACCGCCAACGCCTCGACTGCCGTCGCCGCCCATCCACTGATGCACAACATCGAGAATTGTGTCATCATCAACACCCCACCCTCAACCTCGGTCGAGCAAGTCCTCCTCGCGCTTGACAAATACTACCCTGGCCTTACCGGCGCAATGCCATGCGTCATCAAGGGTCAGCGCGGCCTCCGCTTTCCCAAGGCCGCCGATCTCGACACCCTGGTGGCCAACGGCCTCACTGTTGGCAAGACTCTGTGCAAAGTCGAGAAGCTGTACAGCTCTACTAGAGGAGGTGTTGTACAATGCACCCTTACGGGCTTTTTCTCCGACCCGAGGGCCTCTGCCTATTCGATGAGCAGATCGCTGCCTATGGCACGGTCCTCCGTCGTCGCATCCAATACATTGGAAAGACGAAACACATCTCTGGGGTGTACGAATTTATCCTTGCCCTTAAGGATGTAGATGTTCTGCCCCCTGCCTCACTTTCTATTGCTCGTGACGGTGTCACTGAGCGAATCCCACTGAGGATCACCGGTGGCATGCGCCACTGCGTCTTCTGCCGTTCCGCGGCTCACGTCCGTAAGGATTGCCCGGTCGCCCCGGCGTGCAAGTCCTGCGCGAGCACCTCGCACGCCACCCAGAACTGCCCGGCCCGTCATGCGTCGAGCCCGGACCCCCCACGTCACGTGCCCCGCAAGCCTCCACCGTTACCACCGCCGCCCCCGCCGCCGTGTCCAAGTCGATCTCCCCGGCCTCCGCCCACGACCGCACGACCAAAAAACGTCGAGTGGAACAGGATCTGGCTGCCCAGACTGAAGATCTGTCCAACAGAGCTCAGCCCGATTCTCTGTCGAAGAATGCCCGCCTCGAGTTCTCCTTCAATTTCCCTTGCAAAACTGCCACTCCTCCTGCCCCCCAGCCTGCCTCCAATCAGGGAATTGCCTACTCCCTCGTTGAAAAATCCTCCGAGTCCCCCAGCTCAGAGACCACCTCTCCATCCCCAAGCCCTCCTCCGGCCACGCCAAAGTCGATCATAACTCGATCCAAGTCGATTGCCGCCCTCTCCAAGCCAGCCACTCGTGAAGCCCCTCCCACTGCGCCTGCCCTCGAAGCCTCCGAGCCGAGCCCCGAGCCGTCTTCGCCCACGCCGTTGCCCTCAGCCGCGCCCAAAGCCCGACCCGATGACGCCGACACCGACGACGAGGCCGACGAAGAAGCCGAAGACCAAGAAGCACCTCCTAAGGACGTGGAAGACGCTATGGACCAAGATGATGAGCACAACTAAAATCCCAAACGTGTCTTTTGTTGCTGCCAACCTGCAGTCAATCAATGAAGACCGTAAGCGTGCCTCTCTTTTCTCCAATCTCCGCTCCCATAACGCCGACGTCTTTCTCCTGAGCGAAACTGGCCGACCTTCCCCGAAAGGGTGGCCCAGTGGACTCAGGAGTGCCAAGACTTAAAGCTCTCCGCTCTTTTCACTCCTTTCAACAATACTGCCATACTTTGGAAGAGCGACTCCGTGGTCATTACTTTTGATCCCGAGTCGCCTCCAAACACTCTTCGTGCCTCTTTCTCTTTCCCGGACCGAGTCACCGACGCCACCTTTTGTGTGGGTGATTCAAAAGTCCGGGTTGTATCAATATACGCGCCTTCCTCCGACAAGCCAGACAAAAAACGCTTCCTCTCACACCTCAGCACCGCCCTCCGACAAGTTGTACGTGACGAACCCTCGCCGCCTGCGCTCCTAGTCGGGAGGGACTGGAATTGTGTTGAGTCCCAGCCCCTCGATTCGGAGAACCAAAACGGAACGAATTATGGGGGTCAGGAGATGCGCGACCTTGCCACGGCCAACAATCTTTTCGACGCCTATCGGCTCCATCATCCCAAAGGACGAGCCACGACGAATCGCTCAGCGCCCGGCACGTGCCGTCGCCTTGACCGCATCTATGTCTCGCCTGATTGGGTCGACCTCTTCCATGATCACAAAATTTGGGCTCCTGTCCTCAAATCGACGCACTCAATGGTTGTGGCACGGTTCCAACTGCCGGGCGCAATCGACATCGGTCCGGGCAAATTCAAGCTGGGTTTGCACGTGATCGAGGGCGACGCGACCTGCGAGTACCTCACCTCCATTGTCCGCACCCTTTACAACAAAGCCCTCCTCCAGACGCCCAACGATCCACCAGCAGCTTGGACGTCCACCAAACACCGCCTGCTGCCCGAGCTGCAGGCTCTGGCCCGGACTTTCGCTCGGTTCCGTCGTGGCGGGTCGGAGCAAGAGAGGGCTGACCACTCGCGCTACGGCGCGGCCCTGCGGTCCCGCCTCGACCCATCTCTGGCGGGTCCCTCTTCCATCTTCATCCGCCTGCGCAAGTGCGAGCATCCGACCTGATCCCTTCGCTCACGGTCAACGATGTTGTTCATTCCGACCCTGATTCGATGCTTGGAGCGGCCAGCGACTACTTCGAGCGGGTCTATGAGGACCGCCCCATCGATGACGCGGCCTTGAAGGCGATCATCGACGGCCTCGCTTCAACTCGCCTCTCCCCCGCGGACTCACTCAAGCTCGAGGAAGCGTACCCGTTGGAGGAGATGACAAAGGCTCGAGAGGCGTGTAAGTCGAACTCTTCGCCAGGGCCTGACGGCCTCCCGGTTGAGTTTTATCGCGCTACGTGGCCGGCCACTGGCCCGATTCTTCGAGACGTCATCAACTCGATCCCCACCGAGGCCCGTCAGCCTGGACCTCTTCCCCGCAACACCGCCCACATCCATCTCATCCACAAACGCGGCGAGAGGGATCAGCTTTCGAACAAACGCCCCATATCGCTCATCAATGCGGACGAGCGCATCATCTCGCAAGCCCACAACCAGCGCCTCGCTCCCTTGCTCGAGTCCCTGATCGGCCCAACCCAACGTGGCTTTGTTCCGAACCGTTGGATCGGCACGAACATCGCTGAGGTTAATGTCTCATGGACCCTGGACTTCCGGGCTCAACACCCGTGTCTGGCATGCTAGCGGTGATGGACTTTGAAAAGGCTTACGATCGTCTTTCCCACCCGTACCTTGATGCAGTCCTCTGCGCCGTTGGCCTCGGCCCCAAAGCCCGCCAATGGTACCGAGCGACCTACACCAACCAATCTGCCTCGATCTTCCTCAACGGTTGGCTCTCTGCCACTTTCGACATCCTGTCGGGCGTTCGGCAAGGTGATCCTTTGGCTCCGTCTCTCTTCGTCCTGGCGATCGAAGGTTTTGCCTGTCAGATTCGATTGAGAGTCAAGGGCATCGATATTGCGGGCCTCCAAAACGTTCGCAAACTCCTTTTTTCCGACGACGCTTGCTGCGCACTCCACAACCTCTCGGACCTCGACCACCTCAATCGGGCGATCGAGCTTTACGAACGGGTAAGTGCCAGCAAGCTCAGCAACGTCAAATCTTTCCTCTACCCCCTTGGAGCTTTTCGGGATCGGTCGATCGCCCCAGATCTCGGGACCTGGCGTCTCAGCGATTCGCAGTTTCGCTACCTTGGTATTCAGGTCGGGGTGGAGATCGCCGAGGATGCGGGCTGGGAAGATGTCAAGGCCTTGACCATCGCTCGGATACGCTCGATTCCGATGTACGATCTCCCATATGCAGCCAAGTGTTCGATCATCAACATCTACTGCTACACAAAGATCTTGTACTACAGCCGATTCCTTCCCCAAGAGCGTTGTCAAGGAGATCGAGGAGGCCGCCATGCTCGCCATTCACGGTCGAGCTTCGGATGGCACTCGGCGACGTCCGAAGGTCTCCTGGTCGCGCCTCTGCACCCCTCTTGATCACGGCGGCTTCGGTTTGATTGATCTGCCTCGGTGTCTAGCAATCGATCACGCGAAGTGGGTCTTCCAGCTCCGGGCCCCGGACGGCTGCTTCACACGCCACCTCTTCGACATCCGCATCCGCCTCCAGGCACCAAACGAACCAACCCCTTTCACCTTGTCCAGACCGACCCCCAACCAGCATCGTTGCCCTTGGATTTGGATCTGGTGGGCTTACTTTTGCCATCCTCCCCCAAAGTGGGACCATGCGGTGAGAAAGACGACAAAACTTCTTCCTGCTCGTTGGGTCCGATACTTCGAAGCCTGGGCGTTGGTGACCACGCTCAATCCCCCGGAACTCTCCAAGAGCCAGAACCTCGAGCAATGGGCGACGCACATACTCTATTTCTCAGCGGGCCACGGAATACAACTCTCGGTAAACCCGACGCTTTTTCGAGGGCTCGATGGCGAGGTGATGACCCCGTCTTCGTTTGTGAACGCGTCCAAACGCCACCAAGTCTTCATCTTCCCCCTTATCTTCCCCAAGGGACACCAGAAGGTATTCGATCTGCCTGAGCAACGCTGGAACGCTTGGTGGAACGCTTTGCGCAAGGTTCGCCGGGTTCACTCGGACGCCGAGGATACCGGCCACCTTCTCTCCCTGGGGTCCCTCCATCCGGGAAGCCAAGTCGCCTCCCCAACCAGCCCACATCCCAACAATTGATCTACCTCCTGTGTGATGTGCCTCTCGGAAGCACCCGAGTGCCTGGTTCACCTCGCGGTCGGCTGCCCATTTGCCCGGCGCCTCTGGTCTGCTCTGTCCCCGACCCCCACCCAGTCTTTGTGGACTTTGTATGCCCGGTCGTGTCTCGCTCGGAACGTCGACTTGTCGAACTACGAGTCCTCTTCTTTCACTCGATCCGGAAGCTCTGTCGCCGTCGTCGATTCTCGTCGGATCTTTTGGAACCGATCACCGAAACGTAGTTCGAGGGGCTTCGAGCCTCTATCCAGGAGTCCAAGGGTCGCCTAGTGTCTCTGTAAGACAACAAAGGGGGTTTTAGTGGGTATGGTTGATCCTGGTTCAGGGTCAATGAGTCCTACACTACTGGCTTCTGCCAGTGTGCGTAACAGCATTCCCTCCGACTTTTCCGAAGATTTCTAGGTATTAATATAATTATGCTGTTAATGAAGTCTATCAAATAAATAAATAAAAGACAGCGCAAGACTTACCCAGGACCCGGGAAAGCTCAGCCCAATGTGCGTCTCGAAAATGTACAAAATGGACCCTCCGAACCCCAAACTGCAACTCAAAAGAGGTGCAAATCGAAACTTTGGGGACTCCAGATCATGTGCGTCCAGGATGTGGTACAAATCGATGTATCTGGACTTCGCACCTCCCCCGGCCCTCACCTGCTCGGCCATCGGCCGAGCGCGTATGAGCTGCGCGTACGCCATTCAATGGTCCATTAGTTCGCGCGAGCCGATTGCAATGCAACGCTTCATGCGCACCAAGACGCGCTCCGCAAGAATACAGAAAGGCGCTGGAAGTGGGCGAAATGTCATTAGACGCCCCTCGTAGCCCCTGACCATCCTCACCTTGTGCCAGATCGCAATCATCCTACGGTCTGCGCACTTCCGTGTGTGCTATTGTTAAGGGACAAGAGGACGACATGTCATCTATAACAGTCCCTCCAGAGTCACGAATTCACCTGTCCCTAGACGACTTGCTCGAGATCCCGCATTATTCGACAAAAGTCACGATTTTCGAGAATTGGTGGTATGCCTCCGGCTTTTGATCCTTTTTGAACAAGGGGTTTAGCCTGGTGCAAAGTCAGAGCCACTGAATCTAAGCAGCCCTACATTCACAGAACCACAAGAATGGGACCCCAAAAGTGTGAGCACCAACCACCAACCCTATATAATCTTGAAGAATAGGCACAACCGAGAAGAGAGAGGAGAGTCCCAATTTTTTTTGTATCAAGCCTGATTAGATTTCACATATTCGATTATCTACGCAAAACCAATGTTTCTTGGAAAGGGGGGTTAGACTTATGTAAGGTCAAAGCCACTGGATCTATGCAGCCCTCACACTCACAGAACCACCAAAACAGCCGACGAGCGGTCGGGCAGGTCCGAGCGGCCGGCTGTCAAATTCGACGCGACGCTAGTACCGGGTCGTCGGAGCGATTTTTCATATCTCTGGCTGTTGGAGAGCGATTTTTGGGCTATCTCATAACATAACTCTTCCAATGTACGACGCAAAACAGGTACAAATCGACCCCTCAGACACCTTATCCCGATGGACAAATCGGCCTAAAATCGCTGTTTTTCGAGACGCACATTGGGCTGAGCTTTCCCGGGTCCTATTACCCAGTACTTACCCAGAGCGCGCCGAGTAGCCAACTCCCCATCGATTCAACCTCCCCTCTCTTCTTTTCTGCCCAACCCCTCCGCCCACACTTATCCCTCCACTCCCCTTTCTCCTTGCCCCTTTATATTTCACTCGTTGCTTGTCCCGCTCAGACATTCATCATGTCGGCCAAGGTGCGTGAGCATCGCTTATCAAGTTTCGGCGACACGTCACGCCGAGGATGTCTGCTGTGGCTGGCCGGTTGGGTTGCGCGGAGTGACTGACAGCCCCAAATCGCTCCGCCCCCCGCCCCCATCAGCCTATCCGCGAATACGATGGTCAGTGAGAATGCTTAACTCAATTATGTGCCATAGCAGCATGGTCATTGACGACTTCAAGCTCTGTCCTCTTGATATTCAGCCAAGTTGCTCTTGGCATATCATCTCAATCACGCTGCTCAGTTCGGCACGGAGTGCACGGTCAGACCCGGCTGGAAAGCCCCCAACACCCGTGTAGCCCAGGTATGTCATCGCTCGGGTCATTCTTTTGCGTGTCGAGGAATCCGTCGAATGTATCGATCACTGTCCGGGGCTTCGATACCGACAATGCTTTCCACCCAACGCCGGTCACATGGTCTCCTGTCCATGCGAAGCGGGTTGGTCGGGGCCTCGTTGCTCGCATGGTCTCACTAGCCTTGAGTTGCTTGTTCGTGTGTGCACGTGCTCTCAACGCAGCATTGTGTGGGAGCACCTCACCTGATCTTGTTCGGATCGGGTTAGCTGCCTCGAGTCGGGAAGCGGGACCGGAGGAGTTGTTCCCTCTCCCCAACCCGCGTCGACTCTATGATTTGCCATGAAGCCGATCACGCTCTAAGACCCACGATGCCGAGCGAGCTCGTGAACAACCTAATTTTATTCGACATTCGCACCCATTACCTTACTGACCTTTTTCATTTCGTCCTCTGCACCCTCCGGATCTAGGTCCAATGGGACCCGGCCAAGGGCGACGTGACTCGCGACGAGGCGCTCCCCGCGTGGGTTTTCACAGACAAGCTCGTTGTCAAGCCCGATCAACTCATTAAACGTCGTGGCAAGGCTGGCTTGCTGTAAGTTCAATATTCTGCGCTGCCCGGCCGCAGGAAGCCCACTGCCACTGCCAATGCCGGCCAGCTGATCGGTAAGCTGGTCTTTCGTGGGATATTCGAATCAGCGCTCTGAACAAGACCTGGGCCGAAGGCAAGCAGTGGATCACCGAGCGCGCCGGCAAGCAAGTTCAAGTGAGTTCGATCAATAAGTTTCCCACTGGGTGCTTCGCCCAGGGCTGACTGTTCGTTTTTCACGCCGCTGGCCGTGCAGGTTGAGAAGACGACGGGCACGCTCAACACGTTCATAATCGAACCCTTCTTGCCTCACCCTGCCGACTCGGAGTTCTACATCTGCATCAACTCTGTTCGTGAAGGCGACATGATACTCTTCACCCACGAAGGCGGTGTCGAGGTCGGTGACGTCGATGCAAAAGCCCTCACCCTCCTTGTCCCCGTCGGCGGCGAATTGCCCGCCCGTGATACCATCAAGGCAGGCCTCCTCAAGGACGTCAAGACGGGCGAGGTCAAAGAAGCGCTTGTGGACTTCATCGCCAGACTCTACTCGGTCTACGTCGATCTCCACTTCGCTTATTTGGAGATCAACCCGCTCGTTGCGGTCGAGGTTGAAGGCAAGACTGAGATTTACTATCTTGACATGGCCGCCAAGCTCGATCAAACTGCGGAGTTCATCGTCGGTCCGAAGTGGGCAATCGCTCGCGATCCTTCGATCTTCAACCCCCAAGCCGTCGCGCAGAAAGTCACCGGCAAGACTCTAGCCGATCGTGGACCGGCGATGGTCTGGCCGCCTCCCTTCGGCCGAGATCTGACTAAAGAAGAGGCCTACATCGCCAAGCTCGATTCGTCGACGGGCGCCTCGCTCAAGTTGACGGTTCTCAATGCCGAGGGCCGTGTGTGGACCATGGTCGCTGGTGGTGGAGCCTCAGTCGTCTACTCGGATGCCATTGCCGCTCACGGCTTCGCTCACGAACTCGCCAATTACGGCGAGTACTCCGGCGCACCCACGACGAATCAAACGTACGAGTACGCCAAGACAATTCTTGACCTCATGACCCGCGGCACGCCTCGCAGTGATGGCAAGCTCCTGTTCATTGGTGGTGGTATCGCCAACTTTACCAATGTTGCTGCCACCTTTAAGGGCATCATCGCTGCTCTCAAGGAATATCAGCACAAGCTCCAGGAACACAAAATCCGTATCTTTGTTCGTCGCGGTGGCCCCAACTACCAGGAGGGTCTCAAGGCGATGCGCCTGCTCGGTGAGACGCTAGGCGTGGAGATCCAAGTTTTTGGCCCCGAGTCCCACATCACCACTATCGTCCCTCTCGGCCTCGGCATTACCAAGACTGCCGCTTCGCTTGAGTCGCTTGCACCTGAAATCCCTGCCGCTGGCACGCTCACTCCGGTCGCCCCCAGCTCACCTTCGGGCAAATCAGCCGCGCTCCCCGCGCAGCCTCCCCGCCAGCAAGCTGGCGCGCGTGATGGCATCGTTTCGTTCGACTCGATACCCGTCGACGGCGAGCGACCTTGGTTCCGCCCTTTCGACGAGAGGACTCGCTCGCTTGTCTATGGCCTTCAACCGCGAGCGATTCAGGGCATGCTCGACTTCGATTTTGCCTGCGGCCGCGAGACGCCTTCCGTTGCCGCCATGATCTACCCGTTCGGTGGACATCACGTTCAAAAGTTCTACTGGGGTACGCAGGAGACACTTCTACCCGTGTTCACCTCCGTCGCCGAAGCCGTTAGAAAGAGCCCCGACGCCGACGTTGTGGTTAACTTTGCCTCGTCGCGTTCCGTTTACTCGTCGACCCTCGAATGTCTCGAGTTCCCTACCATCAAGGCCATCGCTCTGATCGCCGAGGGTGTCCCTGAACGCCACGCACGTGAGATTCTGCACCTCGCACAAAAGAAGAAGGTAACCATCATTGGTCCCGCTACGGTCGGTGGCATCAAGCCTGGGTGCTTCCGTATTGGAAACACCGGAGGGTGAGTGAAACGATCTCTGATTTGATACTGCAACCAGATCTACTGATGCCGAATCCTCTTGGTTTGGTGCTTTACTCTTACAGTATGATGGATAACATTCTTTCTTCCAAGCTCTTCCGAGCGGGATCGGTCGCATATGTCTCCAAGTCCGGAGGTATGTCGAATGAGCTTAACAACATTCTTTCGCTCACGACCAACGGCACCTACGAGGGCGTCGCCATCGGTGGTGATCGTTACCCTGGCACCTCCTTCATCGATCACCTCCTCCGATACGAGGCGGACCCCAACTGCAAAATGCTGGTGCTTCTCGGAGAGGTCGGTGGTATCGAGGAATACCGTGTCATTGACGCGGTCAAGAGCGGTCAGATTAAGAAGCCTATCGTCGCGTGGGCCATCGGAACTTGTGCCAAAATGTTTACAACCGACGTGCAGTTCGGCCATGCCGGCTCCATGGCCAACTCGGATCTCGAAACGGCCGAAGCCAAAAATAACGCCATGCGTGCAGCCGGCTTCATCGTTCCTCCGACCTTTGAAGATCTTCCTCGCGCACTCAAGACGACTTACGAAAAGCTAGTCGCCGACGGCACGATCGTGCCCAAGCCCGAGGTTGCGCCCCCTACGATTCCCATCGACTACAAGTGGGCACAAGAGCTCGGGATGGTTCGCAAACCGGCGGCATTCATCTCTACCATCTCTGACGAGCGCGGGCAAGAACTGCTCTACGCCGGTATGCCCATCTCGGACGTGTTCAAAGAAGACATTGGCATCGGTGGTGTCATTTCCCTGCTTTGGTTCAAGCGCCGCCTGCCCCCGTACGCGTGCAAGTTCCTCGAGATGGTGCTGATGCTCACCGCCGACCACGGACCCGCTGTTTCCGGCGCCATGAACACCGTCATTACCACTCGTGCCGGCAAGGATCTCGTGTCTTCCCTTGTGTCGGGTCTCCTGACCATCGGTGACAGATTCGGAGGTGCGCTCGATGGTGCTGCCGCCGAGTTCAGTCGAGCCATGGATCTGGGCCTCTCGCCTCGCGAGTTTGTCGACTCGATGCGCAAGGCCAACAAACTTAGTAAGCATCGGTTCGTAACCCGCTGTTTTCATATCGTCTTCGACTGACTTGTTCGTCTATTCTTAACATGTTCAGTTCCTGGTATCGGCCACAAAATCAAGTCAGTAGCTCAATATTCTTTGTGCACCCTCGCGCAGAAGCTGACAGAAGAGGATATTTCGCCGTCATAGGTCAAAGACGAACCCCGATCTTCGTGTCGAGCTGGTCAAGCGATACGTGCACGACAACTTCCCGTCCACCAAGTTCTTGGACTACGCGCTCGCGGTTGAGGAGGTTACCTCTGCCAAGAAGGATGTGAGTCACCAGCTGTGGTTATCAATCGTCTGTCAGTGCCGTCCTGACCTCGTGTTCACTGGCGTCGCGTTTTTGCGCAGAGTCTGATCCTTAACGTCGACGGAGGTACGGGCTGTTTTCCGGATTTTTGAGCAAGCATCCTCTGACGCATTTAGTTTGCTTCCACAGCTATTGCCGTCTCATTTTGCGATTTGCTACGCTACTCCGGCGCTTTCAACTCGGAAGAAGCTGCCGAGTACATGCAGATTGGTACTTTGAACGCTCTGTTCGTGGCCGGCCGCACCCTTGGTTTCATTGGTAAGCCCCTCTGGTCCCGGTACCTCGACCTGTCGAGTCCCGGCTTAATGCTGTGCGCGCTTTGCAGGTCATCACCTCGATCAAAAGCGCCTCAAGCAGCCGCTCTACAGGCATCCTGCGGACGACATTTTCATTACGCCGTTCGACCAAACGCGCGTGCTCGTCACTCAGCGTCATGCCTGATCCGTTCTCGGTTTCTTTGTCTCGTTTCTACAAGTTGTGCTTGGCATCCGGTTTTTTCGTTTCCCTTTTTGAAAGCAATTACTCGCTCTGCTCATTCATTTACGATCGTGTTACTTGGGAGTGACAGAGAGGCCGCGAGCGACAGAGAGAATGCAAAGCGAATTTGGGGGTGGAGCGGGGGACGAGACTCGCTGCTGTGCCCTCGCTGAAGGCGTTTCTCGGTTGGCGACCTGCACAGATCCGTAGCGTTTGCGAGGCATTTGGTAAAGTTCAAGCTTCAAGCTTTAAGCTTCAAAACCGGTCATCGCAATTTCAGGGAGCAGTGTAGAGTGCATCAGAAAGAGTATGCGCACTCCTCGAATAGTCTGGAGCCGTCTGCTAGGCGCCCAAGCGGAGGCTGGGTGTCGCCCACCCATGGCGTGTTTTCCGGTTTGCCATTCACAGTTCGTCCTTTCCAGGTTTGCGATTCTTGATGGCCAGGAGCTCAACCTACGAAGCAGACGCCGCTAAAGCGCGGTCACATCAGTCATCAGCAATCTCTGGCGGCAATTAGTCGCGATGAACGCACCTCAAAGACCAACGTCGCCTTGGGAGGAATAACCCCACCGGCTCCTCGGTCGCCTGATGAATCCGTGCAGATCGTTCATATGGGTGTGCACCGGATTAGATTGCGCTTGAGGATCAGGGGAGAGCGCTAGCTCACCATAGGCCAACGAGGAAGGAATGGTGAGGCGTCGCTTCTCTTGAGGACACATTTCGGTCAGACCCTGGTCCCATCCTGCAATGACTTGACCTTTGCCGAGCGTGAACTCGAACGGTTGTCCACGTTTTCGTGAGGAGTCGAACGGAGTCCCCTCGAGAAGCGTTCCATCGTCTGTGTGAGAGGCCAACGGGACAGCGCAGCGTCAGTGGTGCCAGGTTGTCTATTGTGATCACGCCGGGTGTGCGTACAATGCATTGACAGCTTATCTCCTTTCTGTGACTTGATGAGGCACGTGCTAGGGCGGTGCATCACTTCAATTTTGAGCGGTTCTGTTGCGGCAGCGCCTGATGACGATGACGTGGCTAACGCCGGAGTAGCTGAATAGGTGAGCAGGCCAACACCCATCGTAAGCATTGCGAGATAGGCACTGTTGCTGATTCGAACCATAATGCTTCGTCGGTTAAAAGCACCAGCAGGAAGACCTGTGCGACTGTCTGCGGAGATTAGGAGAGGAAACCCCATGGTCTTTTCGGCTTTTGAGGCATGGATTTGACGCGCCGATTCAGGCTCGCGCGCACGGACCCTTTCTCTCCCGTGGAGTGCTATAGCAGGCTATAGCAGGACCCCCGAAAGCCCAGCCATAGGCGGCCCTCTAAAAACGGCCTTTTTCGAGGCAAAATGTCCAAATTTTTTCCGGATTCTGACTGAGAATGTCCAACAAAGAGGGCCCCCTAGTGTTGAATAATTTATCAAAATTACTCTACAAGCTGTACAATGCTCAGAAAAGTTTCTGCGCTACGCGCAGACTGCATTCCCGCCGCGCGCGGGCGGGAAAGGTTGCGCGCGCGCGCACCGAGCACCAAGAGCGGTGCCAGCGCGACCGACAACGAGCCTTCTCAAAATGAAATGGACTCGAATAGGATCTCATCTTTGTTTATCATTCATTTGATGGATCAAAATCAATATAATTTACATCTACATGGAAGAATGTACGCCAAAATAAGGTTCTCAGCCGCGCGCCATATCCTAATATGTATGTGCCTAGAAATATCTGGGAAAGTCGGAGGAAATGCAGGTAAGCACACCGGCTAGGCCAGTAGTGTAGGACTTTTTGACCCTGCATCAGAATCGATCATACCCACCAAATCCCCCTTAGGTGTTTTACAGAGACACAAGGCCAGCCTTGCACTCCTGAATTGATGCCCAGAGCTCTTCGAATGCCATTTCGGTGATCGCGCGATCGGGTGATCGGTTCCAAAGAATCCGACGTGTATCGGCGGCGGCGAACCCTGGGAATCTTTGACCGACTAGGAAAAGAAAGATACGACTAGGAAAAAAAGTTATTTTTCGGCGAGAGAGCTTCCAGATCGAAAGGAAGAAGAGGAGACGTAGCTCGACAAGTCGGCGTTCCGAGCGAGAGACGATCAAAAAACGATAAACGATCGCAAATGTCTTACAGGAACAGCCCAATAAGTAGCCTTTGAGTAGTTCTAGTTACAACTTGCTTTTAGCCTATCGTTCGAGAATGACAGATTGTATTTTATACACATCAGAGGCACATACCTTACAGCAAATACAGACACTAACGCGCTCCAAACGCAAACAGCGCGACTGTTCACCGCGCCGCGCAGCTGGGCCCGGCTTTGCCCTGCGGCCCTGCGCCTCCCGCTACCCTGGTCTGCGCTTCAAAGTTCGACCGGAGGGAGGAAAATGTCCAAAAATGAGGTGAGCCTCGACCCCTTTTGAGCCAAAAATGTCCAAATTTGCGGGCTGCCTAGCCGATTTTCCGGTCCCCAGAATGTCCAAATTTGCGGGCCGCCTCTGGCTGGGCTTTCGGGGGGTCCTGCTTCGACTCCTCCATAGTGCGCGCTGTTTGTGGCGTTTGTTTTAGGATGGAAGAGTCGAGTTGCAGTGATAAGAAAAAAACCCGCACTCCGTAACAAACGGAGGGTTTTCTAAACAGGAGTTATGAACAAGTAGGGTGGGAGGGAGGAGCTCAAAAAAATGGTCGATCGGCTTTGCTCAAAGAGCGCAGGTCCGATTAGTAACTAAACACTGCAACTGACTTGGGGGATAGGGCATACCTTTGCTCGAAAAGCGCAGGGCGATGGCAGGGGAGGAAGGCGACGCGGTAGGTAGACGCGGCCAAACGACGTCTGTATACAAGGTAGCCCCATGAGTCAACTTGCCCAACAAGGACAAGGAATTTGGCAACATGCCCAACAAGGACAGTTGTGATCCGGAATGCGAACCTTAGCTAGAAACAGTGAGCCGCGATAGTGCGAGTCCCGAAAAGTTCGCCCTTGCTCTAAGCAGTGGGTGCGATACGACCTTGCAAAGCAGCGGGTACGGCGGCTGCTTACAACGTAGTGGCAGGCTAGCTCATCAGTCCAACTGTCCAACAAGGGCAGAGGGCTTACGAGGGATGTTACCCACTTTGAGTGAGTAGAGACTGGCAGGGGGGGTGCCGGAACCACAACACGAAATGCTGAGGCGTGCGGGACAACGAGGGAGAGGGAGAGGAAGGGCCCGCGCGCGCCAGCGGGTGAGCAAGGCGGGAGGCCCAAGGGGGCCGAGAAGAGTGCGTGCTGGTACAGGGTCCAAAGAATGCGTGTTCGAAGAGTGGAGCGCGAGCGGGCCCCGTTAGGCCGAGACCAGCGCGCTTGAGCTGTCCGTGTCAAAATCTTGCAGCAAAGGCCGAAAAGACTAGCAGCCGACTGAGACTGACAACCAGAAGCTTGGGTCGCAAAGCTCCCAATGTCATCCCGCCCACCATCCCTGTGTATCACCAAGAAGTTCGGACTCTCTTCCGTTTAGATCAATCTCTTACGGTTTTGTTGCAACTCGAACCACTATTCCGCTACGACTCGCGCGAGTGGTCAGGAGAGTCGACCTCAGTCAGCTTTGGCCGGCATGCCCAATCGCACGCATACCCAACAAGGTGGAGCGCTTTGATCGGTGTGAAGCGCTTTGGTCGGTGTCTGATCTTATTATATTCAAGTGAGCCATTATTTTGCTGTTGCACCTCCATTGTTGCCGCACAATCGTATTCCCCAGATCTATGACGTCGCGCGCGTGACCACGCCGCGTGAAAGCTGCCAGTGGTGCGGTCGTCGGACCGTCGGTGCCAGTACATTTGCTTGGTACTCCCCTCTCTCTTTTCCTTCTACATGTTCTTGGTCGGAGGGTCCTAACTGATTTTGCCGCGTAAGCTATACTTGCCGGTTGCCCCTCGTGTGCAGACTCGCTGTCCTGGTCGTCGACGACATCCCGAATTGCGGAGTCATGAGCGCCGCACCCTCGATGAACGGGAGCCGAGCGCATGTCTGGTATGAAGTTGCGACGAACACCTGCTCAAGCGGTGGTAAGGCTCTGATCGACGGACCAAGGAGACCAGACCAAGAAGTTGCTTGAGCAGGAGAAAGAGAAGCGCGGAGCCAGTTGGCTCGGGTGAGCGCGCAGCTGGGCCAGCCACCTGTGTCAGGCGCACGGACCCAGCCCAGAAAGGAAGAGAGCTAAGGTGTGAAAGGCAGGTCAAAGGAAGTAAAACGAGACCGAGAAAAGGAGACATGATGCGAGAAGGAAACACAGGAGGTTGTCAATCTCACATCTGGGACCTCGGTCAATCCGGGCAGGTCAGCTTTAGATCCTCGATCGACCGTAGGCTTGGATAATTTGTTGTCCACCGTATCGTCGGCTGCATCTTCAATCTCAAGAAGCGCTAATCCGGATTCGCGATTGTTTAACCTCGCTGCTGATGTGATGACAAGCTTAGCCCGACCTACTGGCGTACCAGTGTATTCGCCCCTTATCAATCTCTCAAACATCGAGTCAGGCGATGTTTCTCGGCAAACACCACGCCAAAGGCAACCGAGTCTGGCGGCCTGGCGGAAGCAATAGGCGCGCGTTTCTTTTTGTCCATAGTTCTTTTTTGTCGTAGACAGTACCGGTGGGCCCCCGAGCAGCCTTCCGCACGGGTTTGTAAGTTTACCCTATCGACGTCCTCGTCGGCGGACAGCATCAGTAGCCAGTCCACTTCTGCAACCTCAAGTGCCTCCGATGCCTCCTTGCCGTCTCGACCAGCATCGATGGCCCGTAATCTCACGCTACGCGCTCGCGAAGCACAGACTTTCATGCAGGCTTCTGTGCTTGCACATGGCGCGGTTGAACAGCCGGAGGCATCGACACCCAAATTTGAGAAGACGTCAGAAGAGTGCGAACTACTTCGTGCTTTGTCGATTTGACTGGTATTAGAGTTGTTGTATCATAGTCTGACGAGCCAGCGACGGGTGATTGCGCCTTTGTGCACGCCCGCATCAGTCACGATATACATTTTCGCCATGGCGAAGTTTGGACTCGTCTCGTAATGTGTGTGACGTGTTTTCCTATTTATCTTTAAGTGTTGCAACATCACTACCCCAAAGGCATATATCCAACGAACCAGCCCAGCAAAAAGCTTTACCAAGTCACTATCCAACCGGGTGTACTCCCTGTCAGGAGCCTGTTGCAGCGGATGGGGCACCGGGACGGTCGTCGCCCGATTCTATCGCTCGTGTTTTGGCGTCCACGGAGTTTTGGCCCTTGAGCGGCAATGACGTGACGTAGTTGGACGGAAAGAAGCCAATCGTTCCGTCCCTCAATCGGCCCTGCCACCAACCAGCTGTAGCTCGCTCAGCTTCAGGCGTTAGCACAGCGATGATGTCGTTCTCGCCAAAGCTCAGTTCCTCGCCGTTCAAGGCGTTGTAGGGAAATGTTGCACGGACGAAAGTCAGTGAAGATGGATCAAGCGGACCGCCTGGGGCCAGGGGCTGGTCGGGAAGCGGGCGGCCGTATTGATCGAGCAAAGGCGGTAAAGCGCGTGGGTTGAGCGCACGTAGCCGCACTTCCTCCTCCTGCCGGGCGGTGATCATGCGCACGACCTTAGCCATGAGCCACGGCAGGCCCACAACGGTGAGCAAGAATACTATGAGGGGCTTCTTGGAGAACTTGGGTGTCGAAGGCCCCGCAGTGGCGGTCCCGTTGACTCCACCGGTGGTGGCTTCGAACGCTCGGAAGCCCTCGGCGTTGAGGCCCTCGGGTCTAGCCGCCCGGCCTAACAGTCGATCGACGAAAGACCGAACCCATCGGATGAGAGCGAAGATCGAGAGAACTTGCCCGAGATAGTTACTACAATGGTCACAAGGAAAACTGGCATGCGATGAGAGGTGGCTCGGGATTGTCGGTGAGAAAAAAGCTTCGGAAGTGCCCGGAAACTGACCGAATGTGCCCAAATTGTTCGGCCACACCAATCATCGCGAAGAAGCTCGAATGCGTTGCCATGAACGTGCTCTCCAGCATTTGTGCGAACCCTCCGAACGCGCCTACGATTGACTGGATGACCTGAAAAGTTGCGGCCGTGCCGCTCTCCATCCTTTGAGTCAAGCTCGCGCCGTCGGAGCCCATCATCCCCGGGGCGCCCATCCCATACCCGCCCATGCCGTAACCGCCCATGCCGTACCCACCCATACCCAGGCCATAGCCGCCCATGCCCATGCCGCCCATACTGCCCATACTGCCCATACCATACGAGCCGTACGAGCCCATGCCGTAGCTCGAACCGTAAGAGCCGAGACGCGAGTAGGACGAGCCGTAGGGTGCCGCATTAGTGCCGTAACCAGCCGCGGTACCGTACCGCGACGGGTTACCGTACTGTGATGGAGGGTACGAAAGCAATTGGGGCTTCGCATCAGTTCTTGGGAGAGATCGGTACCTTTGCCACTCGCACTCGGCCCAGAACGCTGCTTGTGCAGCTGACAATGCCGCCCGACTACTACACAAATCGAGCGCTGAGAGCAAAGACGAGACTGGTACGATTGTAGCATTTCGGCGATACCGCAGTACAACGCAGCACAAGACTTACGGTGTTCGGGCCATAAGTAGAGCCTGAGACCGCCGCCGAGGCCGCTAGCAGAAGCGGGAATAGAATGAGACCATGCAGTCAGCGGGCTAGCCAGAGCGTATGATAGGCAGATCGATGTGGCGGGGGAATAAATCCAACTATATATATTGTGCACTCACCGGTAGCCATCGTAGCAGGTCGATCGGGAAGGGAGGGGGCTTCAGCCGAACCCGAGCTGGTGCCCGTGTTGGCGGCGCCGGCGGCGGACGAGGGCGTGACCGTCGTGTTAGTGCTCGAAGCATGCAGGGCCGATGCGGCAGCCTGGGGTGCTACGCCAGCTCGTTCCCAGGGCTTGGCCGGTGCTGGTCTTGAAGCCATGTTGTACCGTTCTGTTGAGGAGAGGAGGGAGGGGAGGTGGGGGGGGGGGGGAACGGGGGGACTCGGGCGACTGGGAAAGAGTGAAGGCGGTGGAGTGAAGGAGGTGGAGGGGACGCCTCGGATCGGGACGTTTGAGGTCACCGAGCCCGACAGCAGGACGTCTCTGAACCCCGTTCATTTAGCGATATAGGCCGATTTGTGCACCGAATATCCCTATCCAAGGGATGTATTAACGCACCGCGGGGCGGCGACGAGTCCCTGAACCTCCAGTGCCCTCTATAAAGTCACACTCACACAACTATGGCCCGAGGATAGGCACTACCTCCTACTTAGCCGCAGGCGAATGACCACCGCAAGACATGCATATGGCTAGAGACTGTAACGACAAATTAATCCACCTAGCATTCAATTTCGACTGCATTTCATTCCAATCTTCTTCTCTGTCTATCCTCATTCAGACATATCTATTTTCGTTTCCGTTGTATAAACAAAGTCCAGGAACCCTTTCTTTCCTCACCATTCGCTTGAGACCAATCAAGCATGAGCCTTCCCGGTCTTGCGGTAGGCGCCAACCGCGCGTTCCGAATCGAGTCAGAGTTGCAGCAAAACCGGGTAAACTGGGTTGTAACTAACAAGCACAGTCTGTTGTTGTTGTTGTTGTTGTTGTTGTTGTTTTTGTTGTTGTTGTTTTTGTTGTTGTTTTTTAGGAAAAAAGGAAAAGTGGAAAAAAAAAGAGGATAGGTGAACAAGGGAAGGCGGGCGGGAAGCTCAAAACAGAGGTCTTTGCGAGGCGTAGCAAAGATTGTATTTAGTGACGTGCAACTATGACATGGGCTTTGCGAGGCGTAGCACGAGTGTCAATGAGAATTGAAGCACTTAGTGCGGTCTCGGCGGAGGTAGCCTATAGAATGCTAGGCGTCAGCTTGGATCATCCAACTAGGGCGTTCCGGTAGGAAGGGCAGTTTCGTACAAAAGCTTGTGCGGAGACTGCTGTGATGCAAGTGAATAATGAGTACGTCGTGCAACTAGCCGAGCGTAATCTGGACACTTACCTCGAACGCGTGGCAGGGCCTGCGGGCGTCGAGGGTTTTCTGGAGGCAGCGGCTGCTGTAAATCCTGTGCGAGGGGGGCTTCGCGTGAGCAACGGATTGCTTGGATGAGGATCATAGGGTGGTGGCTAACTGACCCTTGGCAGAGGGTGGCAGTGCTGGAGCAGCGGGCTGGCAACAGAAAGCGTCGACGGTGCGGAACCGAGGAGGAGTAAGCGGCGCGGACGCAAATACGCTTGAGGGGTGGAAAGACTCTGAGGACTCACAGAGAGGCCTAGGGATGCTGAGCGCTCCGGAGAGGCTAGGAAAGTACGCTGAGCCGCTCGCGGGGAGGGCTAGGCTCTGAGCACTCCGGGGAGGCTAGGAAAGCTGACACTGAGTCAGGGACTGGATGCACGGATGCGCGCTTGAACATTGAGTGTGGAACTCTTACCGCTAAAGCTCAACAGACATCATGATCGTTGTTGGCGGCCTCTCTCGCCTGCGCGTGAGCCGGATTCTTGTTGTTGTCAGTGACTGTTGAACGCCAAGTAAACAAACCCGTCAGCCGGTATGAAAGGTTTAGTGGGGAATTGCGGGCTTGAGCTTATTCTCATGACCTCGGTGCTCGACAAGTCAATATTCAGCTCAGCGTCCGAACGCTCGACAAGGGAGGCGATGACCCACCTAGGACTGAATCGGACTGTCGGCGGGGGCGTGGTCTGTCGTGTCATCTGCCGCACATCAGACAGGGAGACTACACCAGGCCCATGCAATATGCACAAAACGTTTGCCGGAGTCACCTTCACCCAGGGTGCCCACTCCCCGTGTGGTACTCGGGATCCCGTTGCAGTCATTTCGGTAGAATCTCGGGCTCAGGAGTCGAATCGAGTCATTTCGAGCCGGGTTCTGGAGTCATTTCGGACGTAGCGGGGTAGGGTTCTGGGGTCATTCCGGACATAGCGGGGTCGAGTTCAGGAGTCATTTCGGACAAAGTCGGGTAGAGTTCGGGAGTCGTTTCAAGTTCCATCGGTTCGGGAAGGGTCAAGGCGCTGGTTTCGGCAGATTTCTCAGCGGTTAAGCGGTTCCGGATAAACTCAGTACCTCAGTGACTCAAGACTTGACTATCAGCGACGAACCATGTGGAGGGATTTGAATGGAAGACCGGGCCGGATGCGCGGATGAAAGGATGAAGGGGAATGAAAGGAGCGCAGCGGTTTGAATGGCCGGAACGATTGAAGGGATTTCGCTTCTTGTTCTTAGGCAGACCACTTCTAGGACCCAATACAGCATCCTAGCTGGTTCTCACTTTTTGGTGTCTCAAGTCTCGTTTATCATCGTTCTTCAGTCTCCGGCCTCAGCGTTTCAAGTCTCGTGTCTCATCGTTCTCCCGTCTCCGGCCTCAGCGTTCCAGTCTCGTCTCTCGGTTCTCGTACCCCTGTCTCTCGGCTCAGCTCGCCCCTCTCGTCTCTCTCGCCTTGGGTCTCTTAGGAGCTCTTAGGGTCCTTATCCCTTTTCTTCTCATTTTCATCTTTGATCGACCGCTTGCTATACAATACCCAGCGTGGGATATCCATCCTTGTGCAAGTCGCCCAGGGTGCTCATCGACAGTCACGGGGAGTTGCGTGGGATATCTTTTGGCGTACTTGTGACCGGTAAAAATCCCCTCCCGGACCTCCACCTAAAATCGACTGTAATCGGGCAGGTCGAGAATGTTCTCCGGGTCCAAGTGGGAACAGGCGGAATCACCCCGGCCTCCAGCACCCGCCCGCCCCCTGTGACTCCATCTTTCCAATGACTGCACACACCCGTGTCCGCCCAATCATCAGACGCCGGAGCACACAAAGGCAAACATATACATCACTACCTACATCCTGGGTGTGAGCAACTGGTGGTGGATGAAGATCACCTGCGGCTTCGCCGTTAGTAGGTTTGGCGTGTTGAATGCGATCGCTGCAGTGGCCGGGCCGGTGAGGGTGAGAAAGGGGAAGGAGTCAGGTCTCTGTCTTTCTTTGCGACGGATTCAACTTACATTAACTGTTTCCCAATTTCCATGCCGTTGCCCCATGTTCAGAAAAAGAAGGATCGCAACTTGGACATGCCCTGAGTTGCAACTTTGCCTCGAACTGGGACGTCAGGAGCAAGTGCTCCGGCTCCGGCCGCTGCCTTTCCGAAGGCAAGCTTGTGCTCGAGACTGAACACACAAAGTGTACCCTGAGTCAGCCTCTATAATAACATCTAGTAGTAGGTATGCTGGCCCTCTAGGTCACTCCGTCGATGGACCACGCGAATCAGTGATTGCAGCACGCCATTTGGCATTCCTCGAAATCAAACGTTGTAGGCCTGGGGATCAGGATGTCTTTGGCTGTGCTTCGCTTGAAGATATAGCCACTCTCGAATGCTGACAGCGCCAAGCGCATGAAGACAATAGAATACCCAAAAATAAATCCTGTAGTCTTTGATCGCCGAGAGAGTAGCCCTGCAAGTTGTGAGTCTGACAGACAATCTGCAGTTGTTCCAAACGAAGTTTAACGTTGGACAAGACGAGCTGTCGCAACGAGCACCTGAACACTAGATCCTCGTCAAGCGAATGCGAGGAACCAGATCTGTTCAGTCCATGATAAGTGTACTGTACTCGTTCGCCATGTTGGCAAGAGCGACTGCCTCTTTTCAAGCCAAGCTCCCAGATGCTGTCCAATGAGCAATGACTCGGGACCGTCACTCGGCGTCGGGAGCTGAGGCACGACTATAAGACACGTAAACTGGGAGAGATCGACATCGCCGCAGGGGTGGGGAACACAAATGCCACTTGTTACAATGACTGATTTGTCGGACCGACTGAGCACCGTTCGTGACTGGTTAACTACTCCCCGAGGAAGGTTGTACCATGAGCTACCAAGATGTTGATGTTCGTACACAGCTATCAGACGGAGCCGACGGCTTCCTTCCGCGCCGTTTCACGTCGGTCTTGTGCCGGCTTGTGCCAGCTGGCTGGTCTAGCGCGCGGGCGTGTGCGGGACGCCCCCCGCCAACGAGGATTACTAATCTTGTGACCGTCGCCAATTTCCCAAGCGCGCGCTCCCCGCCGCCGCCCGGGAGCCGCCCCCCGCCAACGAAAATTACTAATGTTGGGATTGTATTTCCCCAGCTCGCGCCCCCCGCCCCCCCCCCCATTTTTATTGAACAAACCTTCAGCTCTAGAGCTATAGAGAGCTTCAGGGATAAATGGGCCCGAAAAGTCCATATCTCCCAGACGCACATTGGGCTGAGCTTTCCCGGGTCCTGCGCTGTCCTGCGACAGCTCGCTACTACAGGCCAGCCAGTGGCCAGCCCGAGGCTGACGAGCTGACGAACCACGGACCTTTTGGAAACTGGTCCCTCAGGCCTCAGGAGGCCTCAGCCAGGACCCATGAAAGCCCAGCCTGAGGCGCGTAGGTAAAATCCGGTAAAATCGCCGATTTTGGACCTCATTTGTCCACTATTTTTGGGGATTTTCGGCCAAAAAGGTCCCCAAAATGTCCAGTCCATCTACGCGCCTCGAAAAATAGCTCTAGAATTGCTTCAAATGCTCTAAAACATCTCCAAAAATCGCGAAAACGCCGTCCGGACGTTTTTCGCTCGGGCCGAATCGGCGGAGCCCGCGCGCGTGTCAGCCGGTTCGGTTCTGCTTCGCCGAGGGCTCCTCATCTGCACTTGCTGCCTTCCTTTTTGACCCTACATCTTTCACGCCCTTCATTTGATTACTCAAGGACACAGAAGCGTCCCGTAATCCGTTGCAGCGTCGAAGAAAACAAAATCTTGCCTCAGCCTGCTGGCTCAAGTCGAAGACACGCTCCCCGAGGTATGCAACTGAATCCAGTGGTGCGAGAGTGAGCGCGGGCATCGAGGATGATTCCAAGGATTGAATGATTTGTCGAGCATCGAGTCCAAAGAACCGAGTCGTGCCGTCAATCATATGCGTTGAATAACGGCCCTTGCTCACAACTCGTAATTCTTGGAGGACGACATTCGAGAGTAATGCGAGGGAGTCGGTCTCCGCTCTGTCACAATGATTTGACGTGGCCTTGGCATACATGTAACGTACTACGAGAGGTAAAATCGATGTCAGTCACTCTGCAAAGCAGTAAGCTAGCTACAGTGAGATGCACAAACCAAGTCCAATGGACAATTGTTCTTCTCCTATGTTGCTGGCGTCACAACTGACAGGTATGATGCCTCGTTTCAATCTGAAACAGACAAGAGAGCCGATTTTCAAAGGCATGGCTGACGTGACGTTTCCGTCAATCGACCCAAACGTTGGGATCTTGGCGAATACCGTATATTGCCTTGCTCGCAATTGCATCCGTACCTGGGCAAGAATGAACATTATTGATGAGCACTCTCTGGGCCATATGTGCGGAGCCCACAATTGCAGCTCACTTCTTTATGTCCGTCTTCGATGTATCCTATGTTTTCTGTCTTGTTTGCGGTCGAAAAGCGACTGAAGGTCCCTTGTCCTGTCCAACGAAAGGACCTCGCAACTCCTGACATGGCTTCGAGACGGGCTGCACCCATTGAATGCACGAAGCCTCGGAGGACACTGGAGTGCATTTCACCGTGCTCGGACAATTTTGCTTTTGATGTGGGATCGGATACTTGGGAAGTCGAGGTGGTGGCGCCGTGCCTTCCCTTGAGTAGGACAACTCTGAGATGGAAGCATGGATGTGCCCGACGGTGCTGGATCAAGCTTTTCAGATCGAGCGCAAGCTGACAAGATTCGTGATGCAGAAGGGATGGGAGCCGAATGATTTGAGCCTGTGAAAGAATGCTGGTTCCGTTCAGTGTTGCTACACGAGAACAACTGCTGCTTAAATGAACCTACACGACCCGGCAAGCTTTCATTTGCTGTCACAATGGGTGTCGAGTAGAAAGCGTTCCTCTGCTTGAGCATCGGCCTCATCATAGGCCTGCTGAACGGCAAGCCTAGAATTGAAAAAGACGTATCATCAGCTCGGACGAGGCTGGTACAGGTCTCAAGCACTCAACTTACAGTGCAGCATCATTGTCAAGGCCAAGAGCAGCTAAAGAGCGAACAGCATTTTCAACTGACTTTCGCTCTTTCGGGTCCAGCACGACGAGACCTTGGCACATTTTGGTGCCGATCCCATCGAGGGTCCGATCTAGGTCAGCGAGGTACGAAAGCGGCTCAGCGTCCTCGGGCTCGACATGCCAAGGTTCACTAGCTGGAAGGGGCGACATCAATCAGCTTTGCTCAAAACGAAGCCACAAGCTTGGGCGACACCCACCATTGACCGGTATATCTTCCTCTAGCTGGTTGGACTTCTGATATTGTATGGTATCCCACATTCGAAGACCAAGAAGAAGCTCTTTTGCAAGTCCTGCAGCAACCAAGCTTGTGGACCGAATCTCTTCATCGCTTGGATAAGTCCGCATTGCGACGAGGTCGAGATCGTCGAGCCTGTCATACATGTGATGGTAGCCTTGACG
Source organism: Microbotryum lychnidis-dioicae p1A1 Lamole (assembly GCA_001244265.2). Taxonomy (NCBI): domain Eukaryota; kingdom Fungi; phylum Basidiomycota; class Microbotryomycetes; order Microbotryales; family Microbotryaceae; genus Microbotryum; species Microbotryum lychnidis-dioicae. Next base: position 219,058 of record CDLV01000019.1, read on the forward strand.
CGAGTCTGCGGTCTCTGTCTTGAGCTTTCGCATCAGTCCTAGAAGCGCAGTAACTTTGCTTGCCGACTAAAAACCCGAAATATAAGCTTTACAAGCAGTAGCTCACGTGAAACCATGAAACAAAAGATGACTTACCTGCAGGAATTCTAAAGCATCAAATTCTTGCACGACTTTGCGCAAACCGCCAAAAAAATGCTCGACCATCTCCGTACCATGTCGCCATGGTATGAACGCTTCTTCCGGCCAAAAGTCGCGGTAGTTCCGAATAAGGGCGATGTTTGCATTGACGACCTTTCGCATACCATCCAGGGTCTCCTTGGCAATAAAGGCCTGCGCGTTGTACCCGGGACGATTGCGCACGAAGGTCAACCATCCCTCAAATGTTTAACAAACCGTCAATAGCATCTTAATACGTTCAATCGGCTGCAAGGACCTGTTATGTATCGCGTCGTGAAGCTCGCCGCAGAGAAAGAGGAAGACGATGGCATCGGCATCGAATTTGCCGTCCTCGTAAAGTCGGCAAGCAAGCGCGAGAGTAGCTTCGGAGAACGCTCGATGCGTCGCATTGTCATCTTGACGATCACGTCCAATTACATCACGTAGATACAAGGTCCTCGCCGACTCTTCGACGTTGAGCAGCGTCAACAGGTCACGATATCCGATACATCCGGTGCCGCCGTATATTGCCCTGGCGCCTGAATCGCACGCGCTGCGGAGATTTTTGCTCAAGTGCTTTTCGTCCCGATTGAAGCACGTTGGAGTGTTGCCCACTTGAACGGATGCCAGTCGAATGGCTGGGAAGACTTTGTCGGGACCTGGAGATGGAATGACATGTGCGAGCTCTCGCCGACGGTTCCCCTCTCCGGTATACCCCTCATCGCCGCCAAGTCGCCCTGCCATGACGCGCTGCAAGACGCCTTCGCTTGCCGCCCCATCCGCCGAGATGGAGGCAAGAAGATGACCTAGCCCAGCGTTGACAAGGAATTGAATAACTGATTCCAATTCATCCGCAGCCTCGGATGAGCTCGTCGAGTCGCCAATCACGAATGCGGCAAGGTATTGGGCTGGGCAAGAGACATCGTTTGGTGCAAGCATGCACACTCGAACCTATCCACACAAGCGCCAGCAAATGAGCAATCAATCAAAGCGCTGCGCAGATATAGTCACCGACCTTGGTGCCAGCGATTGGAGGGTTCGGTCCCCGAAAGATACCCTCGAGCTCCTGCGTGGTTTCATACACGATTGGCGGGCCAACCATGCCAACGAGCTCGTGACGGAAGATTTTCTGCCCGCCCAGGCGAGCTTCCGCTTCCTTGTCCTTCGAATAAAACCGTGTTGTCCTGATTACTTGGCGCAGTTTCGTGTCGTCGACGTGGAGGTTAAAGGTCTTCCCATCCGAAAGGATCTTTAGGATAATGCGCTGCATGTGGGGCTCATCTAAGCCGAACTTGGGCTTTTCGAATGTTGCTCGATGTTGTCTGAGAGGTTTAGAATCGTCAGTAGCCTGAAGGAATGACGGATAGCTCAGGTCTGAAACTTGCTGAAGTGTGCGCATCGAGACTCCGCCGACAGTTTTTTGCACCACGCGCAACGCCGTGGGAGATGCCAGAGCCAGCGCGTGTTCAAAGTCGAGCAAAGCTTCGTCTCGCACATAGCCTCTCATGTCCTTGCCTTGTGCGTCCCGCCTATGCTTGATCACGGCGACTTTTGCCATACCTTTCAGAATGTTGGCTCCAGCCAGCTCGCCGGAAACTAAACCTTGAGCGAAACGAAGATAGACCTTGCCATCTTTGGTCCCTAAAAGTTCCTCCAGACCTTGGTGTTCCTTGAAAACCTTTGACATCAAAGCCTCGACGGAAGCCAATCGTTTATTCGTGAACTTGATTGTGGGTCCGACAGCCCGAGGACGATGTAACGCCTGTGAGAAGGCTTTCGTGTGAAGCAGTGCCTTGCATTTGGCGCAAGACTCCAATTTCGTTCCACATTGCGACTCCATTCCGATCCTGGTACAGTTGACACTGTTCACTCGGGGTGCTGAATGATCGTTCACCCACGTCCACTCGTTCGCTTCCAGATTGTTGATCTCACGGCGTTCAGAACGAGTCAATACACGTTTGCCAATTCTTGGGAACCTTCTCTTGATGAGCTTTAGCCGAGATGGTGCGCCTCCGCCTCGAGCAGAGCTCTTTGAGAGGTATCGCTCTACCCGCTTGCCTGTCAGGCCGGGACACGGGGGAGAATCTTCCAGGGTTTTGCCTTGCGACCGAACAGCCGTTTCCGAGGGCGGTCGGACAGCAAAGTAGTGGTCGATCTTGCGCATGTTCGTGCACGGCGGGTTTTGATTAATATGCCTCATGAAGCGAGTGACGCCGTGCCGTGTCTTCATCTTCTGATATGTACGACAGCGACCGCACTGTACCGTCCTGGGATTCGCAATCTTCACGTCCGAACCTGGGCAGAGCTGCTTGACCTTCGCCTTGAATTCAGCAAATGCTGCGGGGCGAGCCTTCGAGTATTCGATGTCTTTAAGATGCTCCTTGGCTAGTCTGGCTCGTCGTGCTGTGATTGATTCCCCCGACTTCGGAGTTTCGTCGTCCGTGGTGCAATCATCGTCCGTGGTGCAATCATCGTCCGTGGTGCAATCGTCGTCCGTGGTGCAATCGTCGTCCGTCTCGGAATCTGAGCGGAAGCATATCCCGCACCATGTCTGCTCGTCATTCTCGATCTCGGCCATCTCCTCGAACACACCAACGTCCAAATCGTTCTTGTCTATGCCGGCAAAGGGCGCGGGCAAGTCATGGGTGAGATCTTGAGATTTGATTGCGAATGTTGCTAGTCGGTGAAACTGGCGAATGCGAGAGATATGAGCGCGACCGGCAGAAAAAGGTGGAACCAAAAGAAGTTTGGTTTCGACAACATTGATAGCCGCTGGTCCGCACGGAAGCTGTCAGCCTGTTGAACCATGCGGCCTTGCTTCGGCTCAGTGTTGAGAATTTGTAGCTCGAGGTAGTCAAATAAGGCGAGTGCCGAGTTACGAGTAATCTTGTCGATCCGAATATGCGAGAGCGAGTTGAAAACCGGCCATGTCCTTTGTTCAACATCAACACGTGCCATTGCCCAATGATTGCGAAAGCAGAGCGGGAGAAACCAGATCGATTGAGGGCGTGCTCGAACGAAAGATCGAAGATCGGCGAGAGTTCGATAGGGAACAAGTGGTGATGTGAAGGTGTATTTGTCGAGAACATCACGTTGAGGAGAGTCAGGGTGATGTTTTTTTGACGCGACCAAAATCGCCATGAGGTCGGATGGGAATGCCCCCTATACTTTGTCGGGTGCTGTTGACGCTTGTACACGCGATGAAGCTAGTACGCTTGTGATGGCAACGTCCATCGCGGCTTCTCCAAGCCACGTTGTCCCTAGGAAAAGCACGAAGAATAGTCCCAGTCAATCACGCGATCGAACAAGCAAACAAAATGGCTACTTACCGACGAAATCGAGCAGCGTGCGCAAGGACGCGCTACACCCGAGGATCATTGAGGGAGTATATTGCTCCTCAACGATTAATGACGGCAGCACCTCCAGAGCCTTGACGATGAGAGGCTGATTTTCGATGTTGACACCCAGATAACTTTTCATCCACTCTTAGCTATTGATAACGATCGAACGCATGCGCTCGGCGTAATCTATATGCCGCCAGATCCTTTCGACACCGAAAGGCAGCCGGTGCCCAGCGATGGCGATAGACCGGTAACCTTGATTTCGTGCCGCAATGATTGCTCCACGATCCTTGAACTTGTCCCTCCAAGCATCGAACGGCCTAGGAAGAGTATCAAACTCGAGAAGCTCGTCTGTCGACCACGAAAGCTGTATTTAGGTCTCCGGGTTGTCGAAGCGGAAGGCGAGAAGCTCAGACACCCTCACGTCCAAGAGGGGTGCCATTCGCTCGAAATCATCGTCAAGGAGCTCGATATCCGGATTGTCTAGATACATCTCGTCGAAGTTGGCTGAAGCGAGAGCCTAGCCTAGGATGTTGATGACGATGATGGCACAGACGACGCGACGCGGTGGGGGAGGCAAGATACGCGCGCACTCGGACTTTTCGTTCAACCAGCCAAGAGGTTACATTGCAAATATTGAACAATTAGAGCCGTTGTTGTTGATTCGGTATAGCCCAGAGTGTTTCGCGCGCGCTCCCGCGCGCTCTTGAGGGTCGGCAAACTTTGCCGCACCAAGCCGAATGTGGCTGAAATCGGCCGAGATTTGTCCACTGGCACCTACGGGCCTAGGCCCCCACCCGCACCATGATTTGTCCACCCCCGACTACGCGCCTTGGCGATTTTGGCCCATCTGAGGCCCAAAATTTGTCCAGTCGGGCACTACGCGCCTCCGGTTGGGCTTTCGAGGGTCCTCCTCAGCCTCGCTTAGCTTGCGTGGGGTTGGGGTTAAAGCTTAAAGGCCGCTTATCAGTCTTACACAGGCTTATCCTCCACCATGGAACTCGCACTACTGAGCTCGCAACGTGATGAGCTCAGCCTGCGCATGTCGACGTTTTCATCCGTACTGGTCGCCAATGAATGCGACATGACTACCCCTCTCGTCGACCGCCAAGGCTTTCCACGCGCCGATATCGACGTCGCTGGTGTGCGGACCGCCCGAGCCAACATCATCATGCTCCGCAATGATCTGAGCCATCTACAATCCCAAATCGAACAGCTCGTGCTCCGAGAGCTGCCTCGGCTTCACAATTCGCAATCCGCGAGCGCCGGCGCCATCGATATCGTTCCTGCCACGCCCAGTCGCTCGCAAGCTTTCGCCCGAATCGACCGAGTCTTCCCCGGAGGGCCAGCGCAGGCGGCCGTAAGTGAGACGAGACGGCCTAGAAGTTGATGTACCCAAGTAGCGGTCGGTCCTGACTCGAAGTTCGCTTGATCCGTCACCATACAGGGAATCAAGACGGATGACCTTCTGCTCCGCATTGGCGACATCGATGCGACCAATCACAACAGCCTTCAGGACGTTGCCACGCTGGTTTCGGCCTCAGAAGACGTCGCCTTGGACGTTCGGATTAGGAGAGCCAATCGCGACATTTCGCTTAGCCTGGTACCACACAAGGGTTGGGGTGGTAGAGGACTGCTCGGGTACGTTGTGCGCAGCACGCAACCTGAGGCTGTGCTAGTCCGATGCGATCTGACTCATACGAGGTAGACAGGTGCCGTATCGTGCCTACCATAGGGTGAGCACGGAACGGTCATTCTTGAGGTCTGAGCTAGTACTACAGGGTATGTAAAGCTTCACGCGTATGTTCTTCTTTCTCGGCCCACGATTAAACCTTCCAGAATATGCCCCCGAGTCCGGACCCACCTACTACCTTCCTCGGGTCCGATCTTGCCTCTGGCCAAGCTTCAATCACTTTCCGTGGTCCGTTGAGCCTTAGAGTCCTGGAGCCCTTCATTGGGAACCGGTTAAAGAGCATAACGCTACGACTAGCAGCGAGGAGGCCACGTCGCATCTTGACGGTGACGGCGGATCCTTGTAAGCGCCGCTCGGAAGGGTTCGCGGTTTCAAGCATCCTACTTGATCTAATATGAGGCTTCGCCCGGAGATTCACTTCTCTACTCTCCGCATGAACTTCTTTTATCTGCACCTTCTCGGACTGTGCAAGGCTCGGGCGATGACTGACGAACCTGATCCTGGTGCGGCCCCCCGACTGAGTTCTCTAGATCGCATGCATTTTTCCGACGAAAGAGCTGTTGTAATGATTATGATGCGGTTTGCGGCGACTTGACCCGACCTCGCCCAGTAGACTTATCTGGCGTGTCTCGGCTCGATATCCTTTAATGTTGGCAGCTAGCTCCTGTGTTTAGGCGAAGCGTGAGGTCGGTATTTGCTGGCGCTGGTTGCTCGGGTATAAACGAAAGAATCCAACGCTTTGGTGACCACCAAAGTATGCTTCTTGCGCCCAATCGGCGATCAAGGGATAGGAAATCAAGCGTGGTTCATGGGACAATTCAGCAGCCGTCTCGCCGCGCTGTATGGACGGACAGGGCTCGGTCAGCCACTACGCGTGGAAATGCAAGGCAAAAAAAGGCTGGATGTCATATACCACAATTCCAGGGACGTGCTTGAGCCGATCAACCCACCCAAAGCCTGCTGAATCTGCCTTGGAGATGAGAAGGGTGGGTTCCACCCGACACACACTTTTATACTGCTCATCATGGACAAACCTTGTCTCCTCATGTGAGAAAGCCAGAAGCTACTGGCATACTTGTCACCAATTAATTGCTTCGAAGGTTGAACCGCTGGCAGATTGGTCCGTTCTAGGAAAACTTTCGCCAAGATGACAGCTGGCATTGCCCCTAGTAGGCCATGCTCCGCCTACGCGTTCCAAACGCGGTAGCTACTATCTCTGGGTAGGGATGTCCACTCATGTGACCTGGTAGCAGGAGGTAGGTACCCGCCTAGTAGATTAGATAGGTAGTACCTCAGAATCAACTTAATGCTGGCTCCCGTGGCTCCCATGGCTCCCGTGGCTCCCATGGCTCCCGTGGCTCCCGTCGGTGACCGCTTTTGATCGTGAGGCTTGGAATGCACGCGTCAGACCTTTGACGTCATGAGTCGCGATGCCGGATCTTGCGCGATCGCAGTCCTCGCCTTTCTCGCCCTCCTGCTACCTCTCCCTTTGATCACCTGTTTGCCTCCCACACTACCAAAGATCAGGCACATTCCACTGGCTGTTATCTGTTCACTCACTTACCCACGTGCGATCATCATGTCGCTCTCCAACACCTCGTTGTCGAATCTGCCGCTTTTGAACGAGTCCAACATCGAGCAGGCCGAAATGACGTTGGCTTCGCTGACGCGTGCGGCGGCGGCGCTCAAGGAGGGCAAACTCCCGACCTCGCAGCAGTTTGCTACCCTCGTTCAAAAAGTGCTCAAGTCGAATCTGCTGCAACCCGAACTCGGCGCCCGCTTGACTGGCAAAGTTGGAGGCGGCAAGCTCTCCGTTCGGGGCCGAGAGCTCGTCGAGAGCGAACGCGCTGTGCTCGAAGGACTCGTCCGAATCGTACTCGAGAAAAACTCTGAGGACAAGGTCAGTCACTCTCTATCTCTTGGTGGGATCGCCGTTTTCTCAAGGATACTAATGTCACTGTAAATATCTGGTGGTACTCGACTGATCCGATCCGATCCTACTGGCCTTCTATCCTTCCGTCCCTCGAACGTCAACACGATGTGATGTATCAAAAGATTCAACGTTTTTTGTGGTTGGCCTCGCAGGCTGACTTCGAAGTCGATGCTGATGCCGGTGAGTACCGCAGCGACAAGTCAGAATCTTCGCAAAAACTCTGTGTCGGGCTCCGTTGCCGTGCCGGTAGATGTTATTTGCTCATGCCCACCTCTCACAGACCTCCCTGACCTCCCCGTTCCTTCCGACCGAGAGATTGGTGAAGCCACTCGCGCGTTAAAGGAACTATTCACCCTTCTTCTCACCTCGTCCCAACTACGCCGCATCGTTGGTGATATCATCAATCTTTTCAGGGATATGTTTGCCGATGCCGCGGAACAGGCTGCAGAAGCCTCCATCCGTGCTACCAAGACCTCTAAGCAAGTTGCCAAGACGGTGCGCCCCGGCGAGGAAGAGAAGGCGGAGGGCAAGGTCAACCTCAACCTCAACGGGGACGTTTCAAGCAAGCAATTGAAAAAGAAGGTCTTGCGCGGGGCTGAAGACGCCAAGGATGATGCGCTCGCCTCGATCTCAAAAAGTGGACGTCAGCTCAAATCTTACGTGGACGAAAAGCTTCCTACGGATGTCAAGGATGTTTTTATCGAGCGCTTCAAGGGGGTAAGCGCCCGCGCTCTCGGATCGCCGCCGGTCGGCGCGTGCAAGAATCGCCGCACTTACGTTCATCCTGTTTCGTACCTCACTAGGTCGTAAACGAAGTTCAGTCCAACCCTGACTACGAAGATTCCCTCAACACGATCGTTGGTCTCGTTCGCAAGTACGCCGCGCGCAGCAAAGTTGCGCTCAAACAAGCCGCTTCATCCGTCGAAGCCAACGTTGAGACGAACGACAAAGCCGATTCGGCAGCTTCCCTCTTCCGCGAAATCGTCGAGTCCTTTACTGGCGACTTGTCCCCAGTCTTTCAGGCCGCCGATAAGGTCGCCCGTGATCTCGAAAATGACTCCCGCATCGAGTCTCTGCTTGAGGATGCCGAATCGTTGCTTGACCGCGCCATCAACGATCCAGGTTACATCACCTCCTCGCGTGCACAGCGCCGAGCGGAGTCGCTTTATGATCAAGCACAAGAGCTCGTCAACTTGAACGCTGCATGGAAGAAGGATGCGGATAATTTTGTCGCTGAGTCGAACAAGTGTCTGCAACGCGCAGCCAATGACAAGGCACTGGTCCAGCTCGGTGATCGTTTCGAGCGTCTTGGCAAGGCCTTCACCAAGTTTACCCAGACCGGTTTCACGCTCACCGACGCTGGGTCGATGTGGTCCGACCTCACTCAGGTCTTCTTGCCGCGCATCCTAGGCGCCCTCGAGGAGATCCCTTTGCCTCGCGTTGAGTTCACGTCGGAGGAAGTTGATCTGGTCATCGACAATGTTCGCTTCACTTCGACTTCGTTCGTACCCGACGCTACTCATTTCAGGAACCACAACGAAATCACCGTCAAGAAAGGGTGTAAGTCTGTATCACTTTGATTTGTGGTGACACCTAATCCACGCGGTCTCTGATATTTCTCGTGACTGATTTTTACCAGCAGATGCGGCATACGCCTCCGAGTTCTCGACATCGACGACACTTTCCATCTCGGGGTTGCGTCTTCAAGCTAAGGACATCTCGTATTATCTCCACAAGAAGACGGGTTGGCTCACTATCGAAGACTACGGCATGCTGGATATCAAAATCGGTACCGAAAGAGAAGATAACGGACTCGATGTGACACTCACCGTGAAAAACGCAGAAGAGAGCGATCGCGAGTCATTCTTCAAGCTGACCCGAGTAGAGGTTGCCGTCACTGGGTTCTCTATCTCTATCCACGATTCACAACATCCGATCCGAAACTTCTTCGCACGCCCGGCACTTCGAGGCTATATCGAGAAACAGTTTGTCAGCACTCTCGAGGAACAGATAGCGGCGATGTTCCAGCAAGCGGACCGAGTGATATATGACCTCAATCGCAAGGCGGCCGGTGCTCGCGTCGCTTCGCCTGATCCGTTGACGTTCCTTCGAGCAGTCTTTACGTCCACGGGACCGAGTTCGATATCCAGCGTGACCTCCACCGGCATCACCAAGGTTGGGCCCAAGGGGGAATACATCCTCGCCATCGGTGTAGAAGAGGAACTCTTGCCGGGAAAGCGCACTGGTCTCGGTCGCAGGGGCCGTGACGTCGTCGCGAAGAAGCGTGGCGCCGAAAGCCTCATGGAAGAGGGTACCAGTCAATACGAGCAAGTGCGCGATACAGTCGAAGAGGTTGGCGAGGCGATCGGCGAGGAAGCCGAGCGCATCCAGAAGGAAGCCCGTGACCAAGCCCGCAAGGAGCGTCGTGATTCCGGCTGGAAGTCGCAAGCATTCGACGTTTAAATAGGAAGGCATTGTCCGGGTATCGTCACATCAGCCCCTTCTTCTTTTCGTGAGCTCGGGTCGGTGTACATGCATTCACCGCTTGTCCCCCTGTACCCGCTTGTGAGAGTCTCTCAACGTGCTAGTAGTACTCGACTTCGTTTTGTAAAATACACGCCAGTTGCTGAAATGTGATACCGAATGACTCTGTGAACGCTTTATCGTTGGCGTTCACAAACAGGGAAAAGCAGGGCCAACAGGCGGTGATCTGGTGGGAGGGCAAGATAGCCTATCTCGGACTCGGTTTTGACGATATATGAAGCACGGCATTTGTCAGTGCACTTGCCACGCTTGGTAAGCTTCCTTCACGCAGGTAAGACCTTGCGAACATTTTCCGCGATATTCACACTTTCCAGGTAGGAACAAGGCGTCGTCGCTATTGCATGACGTTACTTGGAGTGAAGCGAGCCTTGCGAAAGTTGCTCCAGGCCCGCCGACGCCGCCGTACCCATCCATCCATCCATCCGTCATTCATACCCCATACGCTACACTCTCACGCTCTCTACCCTTTGATGTTTTCTGTATAGTTATTCCACCTGATCTGGCTCGCTTGCGACCTATTCGCCTACACCACCCGCTTTCAACCGGCATCGACCCGCAGCCGCGAACCGTCACTCAACTCGGAAGGAGCTCGACCCTCAACCCATCTCCACACTGGACTAGCGGCCAACAAACAACGCCATTATCAAACTCAACAACACAGCACCACAAGAAGCACTATATCGACCAAATCACGACACTATAGGACCGACAGAGGAGGAAGGGAAGGAAGAAGAGGAGGAGGGGAGAGCTGTGAACTACTGGAATCCTTTGTACGGCCATTAGCCAAGCCCATCTGGATCTCCGGTAGTCACCACATGCCATGCAAGGGGAAATGTTTTTATCGATCGTCATCTGCGACAGGTCCTATGGACCTAAGCGTTGTATGTGCGAGAACCATCGTCCCAAAACCAACCGACCTCCTCATAAGCTTAAGGCCAATGCAGCCCAGACGACGCTCGAATAAAACACACAAATACCTATACAAAAACCACTTTAAAAATGGCACATCTATTTGAACCCCAAAGGAAAAAAAACATAGCCTGGTTTCTGAATACAACAGGATCACCCAAACAAGCTGCAAGCACCCAGCAATTCCGCCAAGCCTAATCGGAACGCCGCGCAAGCACATCAGCAAAATGGCCAAACGCGCGTAAGCGCGCGAAACCTCGTAAAGCAGTCGTTAAGCGGCCTAAAGCTGCTCTTAAGCGCCCTTAACCACTCGTTAAGCCGCGCGCGCGTTAAGTGTCTCATGGATCCTGGGCTCCCGGGTTCAGAGCCGGTGTCCGGTCTGCTCGCAGTGATGGACTTCGAGAAGGCTTACGACCGTCTTTCCCACACCTACATCGATGCAGTCCTCAGCGCCGTTGGCCTTGGCCCGAAAGCCTGCCAATGGTACCGAGCGACCTATACAAACCAATCCGCCTCAATCTACCTCAACGGATGGCTCTCGGCCGCGTTCGATATCCTCTCGGGAGTTCGACAAGGCGACCCGCTGGCTCCGTCGCTCTTCGTTCTCGCAATTGAGGGCTTCGCCGTACAGTTGCGGTCACAAGTCAAGGGCATCGCGAGCCCGGGACTCCCAACCATACGAGAACTTCTCTTTGCCGACGATGCCTGCTGTGCTCTCCACGACACCTCGGACCTCGACCACCTCAATCGGGCGATCGAGCTGTACGAGCGGGCAAGTGCCAGCAAGCTCAGCAACGCCAAATCTTTCCTCTACCCCCTCGGGTCATTCAGGGACCGTCCGATCCCTTCACACCTCGGGTCCTGGCGTCTCAGCGACTCGCAGTTTCGTTACCTGGGAGTGCAGGTTGGGGTGGACATCGCCGAGGATGCGGGCTGGGAGGAGGTCAAGTCCGCGACCGTCGCCCGGATACGATCCATCCCAATGTACGACCTTCCGTACGCAGCGAAATGTTCGATAATCAATATCTACTGCTACACGAAGATTCTCTACCATAATCGTTTCATCCCAGCTTCCAAGAGCGTCGTCAAGGAGATCGAGGACGCGGTCATGATCGCTATCCACGGTCGAGCCTCGGACGGATCTCAGAAACCCCGAAGGTCTCTCGGCTGCGCCTCTGCACCCCTCTCGACCACGGCGGCTTTGGCTTGATTGACTTACCTCGGCGCCTCGCGGTCGATCACGCCAAGTGGGTCTTTCATCTTCGGGACCCGGACGGCTGCTTCATTCGGCACCTCTTCGACATCCGCACTCGCCTTCAGGCGGCGAACGAACGCACCCCCTTTACCTTGCCCAAATCAGGCCCCAACCCACATCGTCGCTCGTGGGTCTGGATCTGGTGGGCCTACTTTTGCCACCCTCCTCCACAGTGGGAACGCGCAGTGAGGAAGACGAAGGCCCTGCTCCCTCCACGATGGATCCGCTATTTCGAAGCCTGGGATTTGGTGACAACGCTGAACCCCCCGAACTTTCCAAGAGCCCGAATCTGGAGCGGTGGGCAACACACGTCCTCTACTTCCCAGCAGGCCACGGAATCCGACTCTCGGTGAACCCGACGCTTTTCCGAGGACCCGATGGCGAGGTGATGACTCCGTCTTCGTTTGTGAACGCGTCCAAACGCCACCAAGCCTTCCTCTACCCTCCTATCCTCCCTCTCGGTCATCAGAGGGTTTTCTGTCTCCCCGAGCAACGCTGGAATGCCTGGTGGAAGGCGCTACGCAAGATTCGCAGGGTTCATTCGGACGCCGAAGACACGGCCCACCTCCTCTCCCTAGGTTCACTTCATCCAGGTAGCCAAATCGCTTCTCCAAATAGCCGTTCTCTCCACAATCGATCTACCGCATGTGTCATGTGCCTGTCGGAGGCTCCGGAGACCCTGGCACACCTTGCGGTCGGTTGCCCGTTTGCCCGCCGCCTCTGGTCTGCGCTCACTCCTATCCCACACCCCGACTTTGTTCAGTTCGTGTGCCCGGTCGTTTCTCGCTCGGAACGCCGACCCGTCGAGCTGCGTCTACTCTTCTTCCACGCGATCTGGAAGCTCTCTCGTCGCCGTCGATTTTCGTCGGATCCTCTGGAGCCGATCGCCGAAACGGCATTTGAGGAGCTCCGCGCGTCCATCCAGGAGTCCAAGGGACGACTGGTTTCGCTGTAACCGCCTAAGGGGGTTTTAGTGGGTATGGTTGATTTTGTTCCAAGGTCAACGAGTCCCACACTACTGGCCTCGCCAGTGTGCTTAACTGCATTCCCTCCGTCTTTTCCGAGGATTTTTAGGCATTAATATAGATATGCTGTTAATGAAATCTATTAGATAAAAAAGTGTCGCTTAAGGGCGTGTTCGGCTGGAAAAGCACTTTTAGGACCTTTTCACTTTTAGCTGAAAGCGGCGCGCGCCGCGGTTAAGGACCACTTTTAGCAGCCGAACACCTCACGTTTAGGAACCACTTCTAAAGCGCGAACGGCCGGGAGCGATCTGACGGGTGAGAGAGCTCACTAGACGAGTTCAGGTCACGTGTTTGAACCCGGCATATCGTGGAAATTCGAATCGCGTGTCTTGCTCTGCAATGCGCATCGCTGCATGAAGACATCTCGAAGTCATGGATACACTCCCCGAGGATCTAGCCAACGAGCAGATAGAATCCTGCCGTCGCAGTGGGAATATACATACGGCAGAAGTATATTGAAAAGCGTCTGCAGCAACGCCGTCTCCTGGACGAAACGGCCAAACGAAGACGAAATCTGCCCTTGCCTTAGCATATTTCGGTCCGAACCGGCCTCATCTTCGTTATGGAGCTTTTCAACAACAAGAATCCTGTTCCTAAGAGTAATGCTCTTGGCATGACACCGGCCTGCTTTTCCATCTTCGTGAAAAAAGTGCTTCTTCACACCGAGATCATCCCCTCGAAGCACGTGACCGTCGAGGAGAAACTCGCTATGCTGCTGTACTGGCTGCGGGGCGCCGAGTCTTACCGCAAAATCGACGAGGTGTTTCAAAGTTCATTGGATACCGTCGCTCGGTTAGTAGTTCCTACTCTCATGTCCTACTTCATGACAGAACAGGTCCGCAGCTTTCCTCCTGACTCCAAGCTTGAGCGCTAGTACTCATGCACCTTCCTATTTGCGTCGCAGTCATTTGCCAGAAACACTTGGATTACTTGTGCACAGCGACCTCAGAAAGCGGTACGTTGTTCAGCCCACGGCAGACACGCCAACATCGAGCATTATCACCGACAAACCCCGGTTTGCACGATACTTCGGCAATTGCATCGGCGCCATCGACGGAACGCACGCCCCCTGTACTCAGCGGCCAACGATGCCAAACGATCGATCGATCGAAACGGAGACAAGACACAAGACATACTCGCGGCTATGACTTTCGATCTTCGCTTCTGCTATCTTCAGACCGGCTGCGAAGGTTCTGCTCACGATCAGCAAGCGTGGGATTGGGCCCGCGAACGGGACCTCCTCATCCCCGAAGGCAAATACTAGAGTAGTATCTTGGTGATGCAGGCTTTGCAACCAGCGAGGAGTGCATGACACCGCACACAAACGTTCGGTACCACCTCAAAGAATGGCTACTGGGTAAAAAAAATGCAAGTCGCTGTTGTAGGACATGGGTTTTGTACCTTGTACATTCGCGATGCCAATGGTCCGACCATGGACAAAGGTACGGGAGCGTGCTCCATGAACCGGAGAGCTTTCACTTGGCCTCGGCTACAGCTCCCTTTGCGCGCGGAGTGTTGCTTCACCATCGCAGCAACAATAATGTTCCAGGCTGAAAGCTTTCAGAGGAAGCTCGGGCGACAGCATGTTGTTGCCATAGAGATGGACCAAAACGGTGGTCTGCGCAACGGACCAGTTCTCCGCTCGCGCCCCGGCCCCTCGACTTGCTTTTGCTCTTGCCCTTGCCTGTGTTGCTTTTGTTCTTTTTTGCGCAAAGTGTTCGAATAAGCGGAGTGCTCAGAGTCGTTCTTGCTCTCGTCGTCGCTTGCTGAATGTGATAAGGCGGATTTCTTGGCCATCGTGGACAGCGCACGACGTGACGCGACGAAGGCCAACCGAGAAAGCAGGAACGTCGGTGACCAAAGACTGGACGCACCAATCCATGGCGCACAAAACAAAAGCGATCCTGGATCGCGCAGCCAGTTCGGTCGCACCAGGGGATATAGAAACGATTAGGGGAGGAACGCCAACCGGCTTAGATCATAAGCCGATAGTAGTTCGCATCGCCTTCTAAGAATGTAAACCACCGGCTGCTCAGGTGAACAATGCGGGCCCTAAGCGCGTCCGACTGGCGAGGAAAGGAGAGGCGACTAACCCCCTCTTCAGAGCCACAATCTCCAGCAGCCTTCGGACGAACGACATCCTTCAACTATTCATACCTCCAAATGGAAAGGAAATTACGTGTAGTACGAATTCATAGAGCTGATCAACACTACTGCCAGAAAGGTTTTCGGAACAAGAGGGCCGGTAAAACAGAAGGAATGGATGGGGTCGGCACAGTACCGCCATGTCGTGGCGACCGGAAACAGCTCAACCGGTTAATACATGCACTCAAGAACAACTATCTTAAGGGGCTGATGCAAGCGGAAGGAGTACACAAGTGGCTTCCCCGACTCCTAACTAGGTTGGATAAGATCGCCCTCAGCGAGACCCACATCAACGTTCTAGCCGCAGCTGAAAAGGAGCGCACACGCCTAAATAAGGATGAAGCGTTTCTAAAATGAAAGGAGCTCCGCGAAGTGGCGAAAAAGAGAGATGGGGCAAAACTGGCAAGTATGCTTCACGGAGGGTCATTAAAGAAGAGGCTTCTGCCCTGGTCAGAACCGATTGGGCCGTACGCAATTTTAGTAGATGGACCAATGGCGAGCGAACCGGGGGCCGTAAAGGCAGAGACAAAAAGAGTACTTCGAGAACTTGTTCCAGAAAGACACGGAAGAGATCCCGCTGGAAAGACCGTGGATGCACAGCCGCGCAGCAGAAACATTTCGTGCTGAGGCCCGTGAAATGCCATTCACATGGCCACAGATACTACAAACGAATGATCTGCACAAACACCTTCATAAAGGAAACCAAAGTCCGTCACAGGGCCGGATGGGTTGGAAAAGTGGGTTCTGGCAGAACTAGCGGAGAGTGACTTAGAGATTGTCCGGAAACTGCTCAACCTCGTTTTGACAAACAATTATTTTGATAACTTAAAAGATCACTATATCCTACCGATGTATAAGAATCGAGGGCTGTATACAGAATTCAACAATTATCGAGCGGTATGTTTCGGACCTATACTGGCGATCTTAGCGACTTTTTGGTTCACCACGCTGGCGCAGGAGTATGCAATGAGGCGCCACCTCATTCCAGAAACCCAGACCGCAGTACAAAGCGGGACCCAACAACGCGATCTCACAAGCTACCTCTCACAAGTACAGGCATGGGCATACCGCCACGATGAAACCATCTACGCCCTTGTACGAGATCAAAAGAAAGGCTTCGATTTATTACGAGCGTAAGCGGATATGATGCTTACAACTTCTTTGGGCCGCCCAAGTCAGTGGAAGATTTCGATCGCGCCCGCCTAGCACAAGGCCGTTTTTTTCGTCAAAACCCTATGGGCCAACGGAACCATTTACGGCCGACGGACAAATGAAGCAGGGTGACCCGCCAAACCCCCTAAGATTTGCACTCAACATGGCAATGGGGGCATATTATCTAAGCGAGACAGAGAGGACAATGAAGCCAGAGATGAAAACCCGACCACGCCGCTCATTCTGAAGTCAGGAAACGCCAGAAAAGGTTGCATACATCACGAAGGCGACAAAGCAGAGGTTAGCCTCAAAATGGTGTCTGTTATGGACGGCACAATGATTTTTTGCGCGCTCGCCAGAAGAACTTAGCCGAAGGGCGCTACTTATGGAAACGTTTCAGGAGGCATATGGAGCCCAGACGGACTGGGGCGAAAAGACACAGATATTCATCATAGGGGAAACACCAACCGACCTCGTAGACTAGGCAGCCACGGAACAAATGCAGAGGAAAGTCCAAAGGCCGGGTCCTCATGAATCGAAACATCCTACGGACTCAGAGATGTCCGAGTTGCTCAGGGGCTGACATTTTTACGACCCTCACCGGACTATGGAAACTCTCACTTTGAAGGTATCAAAATATTATCAGCTGTTCGGGGATTCCATCAATGCCAACACAACGTTTTCCACTGACGGCGGTGCTGAGATATCTAGAACAAGCCGTGATGAGTAAGATTCGGGGAAAGCTGAGTCTTAGCCCAGTCAGCGTGGAACACTTGATCGCGAATCAAGTCCAGCAGTACTTCAACCTACCCCTTACGGCAAGCGCCAAACTCCTATGTATGCCGATAGCAGAATTCGGCATGGAACTTTCAAGCATCTGGAGGCTTAATGCAAATATGATCGTAACAGGAGTACTAATCACGCTCAGCGACCTGCACTGTGGGCCGAACAAATGCTAAAATCGATGTCACTGGCGACGGGGCCAAGAGACCATGCGAGAAAGAAAACAAAGGGGAGAAGCCTGTTTAAACTTTGGGGGGCAGAAATTTATAAAAAGGAATACTTGACAAGGACAATTGCGCCAAACTGGGCAAACGCCTCTGCGATTCTGGACGCCTGTCACCCACTAGAAATAGCGAACACCGACGACATCAGTCTGCGGTCCGGGGACGTCAGCTTGGCACATTTACTAGTCAAGTATACCAGAGGCCATCGAAGTCGGGCCGTCAACTCCGCAGTACAAGCACTCAAAACCGCAAACACACGAACTCTCTCAGACCTGGGCCGCAGGATGAACCTGATCGACGGAGAGAGCCGTCAAATCCGAACACAACTTGAGCTGATCGCACGGACAGCAAGGAAAGAGCTCCTATCCTTGGAGACTTCCGGCCGGGGAACGAACGACGGTCAGAGTCGGCAGGCTCGATGTAGCCAATAGGAGAACGACATCATGGAAAACGTGGAAGCGCAGATCAGAGCACAGGGACTCGACCCGACACAGAAGAACTAGCAGAGCGTCTGGACAACGGATGGCTCGGTCATAAACTGGGGGGCCTGTCGGACATCCACGGCAGCAGCAGTGGTGGGCGAAGTGGACCTTAGAATACTTCTCCCGTATCGTGCAACAATTCAGCAAGCGGAAGTTACCGCGCGCATTGTGGCGGTGATTGCTGCGCGGTACATGACGTCAGACGGGGCACCGATCACTATCATGACGGACCATCTGGAAACGGCGCGCCTCATCAAGGAGTGGCAGACGCACCCAGAGCGGGAGATATCGAGGAAAATACCCAGTCTCTCGTATCACTCGTGGCTCCGAAGGTTGGTGTTGGCCACGTCAATGCTTACTGTACACCAAATAGTGGAGAAAAGGCTGACACAGGTACGAAAATTAGCCGACACAACATGGAAGAAAATTCGCCTATTACAGTTAACAGGGATGAAACTGGCAATCTACCCCTACAGAAAAGCGAGATCGTCGTATGCTGCACTGGTGCAATGGCAACTTCGAAGCTCATCACTGCCACTACACATGCAAGCGCGAAACTTACGGCTGCCGTAGGGCACAACTTGCCTAAAAAGAAAAGTGTGTCTGCAAGGACCAAAGTAACGTTGGCTCCCTTCTGATTTCAATCAGCATTGATTGAAATTAGTAGCTTTTTTGGCTGTGGTCCAGTGTAAGGCCAGCCCCTTCACAACTGGACTACACACAGAGCTCCCTTGCGCCTTAAATGGCTCGCTTCTGATTCCGCATCCATTGAATTTGTTCGCTTTTTTGGCTGTGTAGTCCAGCTGTGAGGGGCTAGCAAAAAACCTAACAATTTCAATCGATGCTGATTGAAATCAAGTTTCGCGCTTGCATGTGTAGCAACAAGAATGAAGCGGCGCGGAAGTGAAGAGCAGCTGATCCCTCTTGCCCAGCGCAACGGGATCGGAGTTCGAAACGGACGAGCACGTTTTTCTCAGATGCCCAAAATCGGTGAGAATCCGAGTACAACTCCAATCAGACCTGAAAAACGCAACCATAGGTTTTATCAAGGCTACAGCTGACGACGTGAGCGAAGGGGAACGAGAGAAATTGGTCCGATTCGCACAGGATTTGGTATTACAATACGGATGGTGGTATGGTGTATGCTTCACTCCGGTACCGGCGTTAGCCATGGAGGCGCTACCAGAACGCTTGAGGGCGAAATTGCTGCAGACATGGCATCATGAACTGATTAAAGGGACAGCAAGGATATGGGGTGATCATCAAAAGCCGTGGGCGGAAACCCATAGGAGAAGATAGTGAGAGTCAAGGAGGAAGGGATGGATAGAGTGCATCTCAAAGGAGCAGTGTAGGTTGCAGTATCGATCAGGGTAAGGGGAGCGGTTGGAAGTCGTAGGTCAGGTCAGAGGCGATAGCCCAGTTAATGTGGTCCAGCGCCCGATAAGGGTCGTCTTTTTGTAGACTAGCTGGAGCTTAAACCCTCATTCTCATTGACATCATCGCTAGACCAGCCGGTGCTCGCTCGCGGAGATCGGCCAAAGGTCGGTACCTCCCTGCCGAGCGTGCTGTTCGCTTTTGCACCTATACCTGCTGCGCGAAGCCCGTGCATTTCACCTTCCTTACAGCCAACGTTAATCCGACAACATAGGAGATACCGGCCTGACACTGCAGTGCCATTAATTTGCCAATCACCTAGCCAGCGGCGTCATCTCCGGCTCCAGCTTCCCGGCGCTTCGAGCCCTTTCCGCACCCGCGAGCAGCGCGCCACACGATCGGGCACCGGTAGATCGCGGCGTGACTCTCAGTGCTATCCCCAATGACGAGTCAGAGTCCTCCTCCCTCTGCCGCTGCCTCAATCCTGATCTCCAACTGATGGTAGTCATGCTCTACTTCGATAGGCCCGAACAAGGCTCCGTTCGATTCGACGACCCGAGCAGCGTCGCACTACACGACCTCTCATGGGTTGCAGACGAGCGGCGTCGCTACGAGTCTGCCCGCCGCCCGCACCAGTCAAAGCAGCGACATTCCTTCCAGTAGGGTCAACACCACTCCCAAAAGAACTTCGTCGGTGACATTCACCCCGCCACTACTTGACGAACCAGCTCAGGTCCTCCAACGTGGGCCACGGACCCTCGAAACAGATTCGAACGACGGTGCATCCCACTTTGGGAGCGCAGGCGCGGACGTTCGTCTCAATGCGCTCACCGAGAAGGCAACACATGACGTCAGGACTCTGCAGACGGTCATTCGTAAGTGATCACACAGCGACAAATATATACAACGTTGCTTATCAAACATCGGAAGCCACTCTTATCAGACGATCACAAGCATCATCACGAGACCGAGTACGTGACAAGGCTGCGGGATCTGCACATTCATCACCACCACATTCAACACCATGTGCAACCACTCGTCGACGACACGAGTTCGAAAGAGCAACACCACTACCAAAGCATGCCTGTCCAAGAAAAATTTGGTACGTCTCTGATGTGATGAACCACACCGTAGCTGTGAAACTGAAGCAACAATTTGAATGGCAACAGAGCAAAGAACCAACTCGCCAAATGATCTCGAATTGTGGGCACTGTTGAACAAGCAGCGCCATACCGAAACCCAAACTTGCCATGAGCGAATCGTTATACAGAACGGCGAACAAGTCCACGAGACGGTGCATTACCATGTGAGCGTTTCTGCTGAAACCGCGGTCCAAATGGGTTTCTTCGGAGCGCCTGATCCCACACGCAATCATTTTCCAAAAGGTCCATAACATTATCCAGCCCGTGATTTATCGGTATAGGCCCGTCCCTTCAGTTTGTACGAACCCAAACGTTGTTCGTTGATGCACACCTTCAGTTGCTCATGTCTGATCGACGCCCGCACACTTATCGGGCTGCCGGGGCAGCGTCTGCATTTCGAACCAAACCGATGCCGCCCAACTGAAGTTCGGGTTTCGAGCACGAGCTTACAGCGAGGGGTGTATGAGAAATTCAACTCGATTACATACAACATTATCTCCGCTTCGTGGTGTCCTTAAGCGCTGCCAGTCGGCCCGCATGCCCTGGGGGCAGATTCAGCTTGCGATTTGCGATTGTACGCGCACTATCAAGGTCAAGTTGGAAGCCCGGGATCTTGATATTGTAGCTCCTCTCAAGATGCAGAGCAAGGTCTTTGACTTCGAGTCGATCTGATTTGCGATGCTTCGCCAATTGACATGAGAAGCGGGTGATAGAATCGATGAACTCGTCCGCGATCTCCAACAGTAACTGTATGACAAGGCAGAATGCACGGCAGGAAGATTGGTCAATTGAAGGCTCTGCGTTGCGCCAAGTACAACGTAGCTCACATCTTCGACTTCATCGCTGAGCCTTTCCTTGGGATCGACGCTTTCCAACAGCTCCCGGATCTTGCGTTTCGACACCGTCCTACCTTTCGAATCCTCTCTCAAATCTTGCATCACACCCCCAACCTTGCTCGATCCCTTTGAGGGATTCCCTGCAGTGGGCGTAGCTCCTCCAACCCCAGCCGGCCCGGTTGGCCCATCTTTCGTCGAAGAAGGGC
This sequence comes from Microbotryum lychnidis-dioicae p1A1 Lamole, assembly GCA_001244265.2. Classification (NCBI taxonomy): domain Eukaryota; kingdom Fungi; phylum Basidiomycota; class Microbotryomycetes; order Microbotryales; family Microbotryaceae; genus Microbotryum; species Microbotryum lychnidis-dioicae. The sequence continues at coordinate 240,258 of CDLV01000019.1, forward strand.
CACCCACGGCGTCCGCAACAGCCTGAGGCGTGAGGCCAGGATGCTTGATGATCGCTGGTGCCGACACACTCGGGCTGTTGGCCAGTCCGGACGACAAGGTGGGTCGAGGCGCGGTGAACGATTCAGGCGTGGGAGCCGGGATCGACAATTGAGAAGGAATCAGGTTTGCGCTCGCGTTCGACATCAAGTACGAGACGCTGACTTGGGCAGGAGGCGCGGCAGACGTGGCAGCTGAGGTACCTATGGCGCCAGCGTTCGAAGTACTGGTGTTGATGGGGAGGGGTGCAACAGGATTCCCTGTTGAAGCAGCGGCGATCGCGGCTTGCTGCTGCTGCTGCTGCTGTGTCATCTGCTGGAATTGCTGCGCCTGTGCAAGAGCTTGCTGGTGCTGAATCTGAGACAATTGGCCGATCGCAGCAGGAGAGGGGGCAGCGGCTTGCCCAGCAGCGCTAGGGCCTGCAGGGCCTAACACCGGGGGTCGTGGCTGATGGGATTGCGCCGCAGCAGCGTCTTGAGCTTGCTGTTGCTTTTTTGTAAGCTTTTTGGCCGTCTTGGTGGGCGGAGGTGTTGAGCCAGCAGGTGCTGAGCTCGAGCCAGTGGAAGCTGTCAGAGGACCAGCATTTGTGCTTGCACCAGACGGGTTTGCGGCGTCTTGCGGGAGAGGTAGAAGCTGAGCACCACCCACAGTCGGTGACTGACGGAGACCTCCCGGTGTTTGCCCTGGTTGCTGCTGCTGGCCATATTGTAGCGGAGAAGCGGTTCGGAATTGAGAATTTAGACCATTTTGTTGAATCTGCTGCTGCTGCTGATGGTGTTGCTGCTGATGTTGGAGCTGCTGTTGGAGCTGCTGCTGCTGCTGCTGTTGCATTTGAAGCTCACGTTGACGCATCGCAATTCTCTGAGCTTCTTGCATCTGGGCAACACCGCTAACGCCAATCATGCCAGGATTGCTTGGACCAGCTATCGACCCCCCGGCATTGCTCGTTTGACTGGCAGCAATCAGCAGTTTGATCACTCTCGAAAGATTGGCTCGAGCCTGGTCGAGCTCGGTCTGCATTTGGCGTCGTTGCTCGTCGGTTAAGTCATTCCTATGAGTGGCAGTTCGAGTCGCAGGATCAGTGCTGGTGCGAGAGAGAACCCGAATTGCGTAACCGACCGGCAGGTCTGTATCTACCTCTTGAGCAACTCTTCGATGCTTTGAACACGCCGCTGTAGAGCCTGTACAGCTTGTTGCGGACTTTGACCGGCGCTTTGAGACTGTGACGTACGTACATACACGGGATGTGAGCTGCGGGCTCTGAGATTGCCCACGTTGACATTGGACCGGGTCCGTGTGTAGTCGTGCACAAACCTGATGTTGCTGTTGCTGCTGCTGTTGCTGCTGCTGCTGCTGCTGCTGTTGCTGCTGCTGTTGTTGCTGCTGTTGCTGCTTTTGTTGTTGTTGGAGTTGCTGCTGTGCGAACTGCTGCGCAAGATGCTGTTGCTGAGGCTGTGGCATTTGCTGATAGATAGTTGGTTGTGGCTGCTGTTGATGTTGCTGCTGTTGTTGTTGTGCTGTAAGCAAATTTTCAACCAAAGGTACAGTCAGCTTTTCGAAATCTCACTCGTGCTAGCCCCGGGATCGGGTTGTAGGAGCAGGGGACCCACGGTTTGATGGCCTATTTGCGGCGATCACAGCTTTGAGCAGCCCCATATGCTCGGGGGAGAGTCGGTCGCCGCGAGCCATGTTGACGAGTTGGGCGAGGAGAGGGGACTGCTGACCGCTGGGTGGATAGAGCACGCTTTGCAGATGTTGGATCGCGGCTTGCATGTTGCCTTGCAAGTGAAGTGGATACAAATGCGCGACTGAAGGAGACAAATTGAACGAGTCACCGAGCCAGCATCAGTCTCATCATCGAGGCCAACATATAGCGCAACCCAGTGGCGCAGAGGGCGAGACAAACTGAGAGTGGCTTCGACATTCTGAGCTTGCTGTTGATGCTGCTGCTGCTGGAACTGCTGCCCCTGCTGTTGCTGTTGCTGAAGCAGCCGCTGTGCGTTGAGCATAGCTTGTTGCTGCTGCTGTAGATCCATCTGCTGCTGTTGCTGCTGCTGCTGAGGCGGGGGTGCGCGCAGGGGAACGGTGATGCCATTCTGTACGAGGTAATCCTGCACGGCCTGCGAGGTCGGCTCCTGGCCCGTCGATTCGCGCGTGACACGGAGAAAGTCTTGGAGGTTCTGCAGCTGTTGCGGCGTGAGAGTGCTGGCCGGCAATGCAGAGGCTCCGCTCCCGGGTCCCAAGCGAGGCGGCATCGTACACGCTGACCGCTGAACCGCGTCCTTGAAGGTGGGGGTCGAGCTTGGGGCTGGCGCTGTGGTTGATTGAGGTTGTACAACGATGTCAAGCGTGCTCTGCGGCTGGAAGGACCACACCAGGGGAGGTATCTAGGGTGAGCAGGTAGCAATGCGGTCCGTCGAGCCAAGTCACACGCTGGAGCTTGCGACCTGGCCGCGCCGAGAAGGATGGCAGACACCCCGACGACAAGGTCATTACAATTCTCTGGTCGGTGGTCACACAAGTAAAGGTCCTATCGTTCCTGCCTCAAGGGGGCTTACCTGATCTGACGGAAAGTTTACGGCACGGCACGGTCACGCGTGGACTGAGCCAGAAAGACCGCGAGTAGCTGTCTAGGCCTCTGGTCTTTTCGGCTTTTGCTGCAAGGATTTGACGCGCCGATTCAGGCTCGCGCGCACGGACCCTCTCTCCCCCGTGGATGCTATAGTTGTGCTTCCCACACACGCGGGCTCACGGGCGGTACTCGCAACGCACGTTCCCTTTTGGGCCTTCACTGAGTTGTCGACGTTTCCCCCAGTGGATGCTACAGCTGTGCTTCCCACACGCGAGCTCACGGGCGGTACTACTCGCAACGCACGTTCCCTTTCGGGCCTTCACTGCGTTGTCGACGTTTCCTTACCAGCTTCTGCGGCTGCGTTCACCACCTGTAGGGACAGGTGCGCTCCTCACTCCCAAGACTACCTCCCAGCTGACGAGGTCGCTGATCGAGAGTTCCATCTTGCCGGACGTTCACAGCTGCTAGCAGCTCGGTATGAAACCCTCGACGTGGCTCGCTTAGAGTAGCTCGGGGTAAGTGCTTCGATACACCCAAGCTTGTTGCACGGTGTACTTTGCACTTGGATCCCTGCAAATTCTTTGTGGGGGCATTTTGCTCCGAGTCCTTGTTGGGCAACGAGCTAAATCGCATATCTCTCAGCAGACCCTTTGCCGTCCTTTGCACCAACCGCGCCACAACTGTCTTTATACAGTGTCTTGCCTTTGTCGCAAAGGTATGCTGAGACGATCAGTGGACTTGCTCCATCATCAGTTGCAGCCGACTGACATCCAGAAGCTTGGGTCGCAAAGCTCCCAATTGTCATCCGGCCCACCATCCCTGTGTATCACCAAGAAGTTCGGACTCTCCTCCGTTTAGATCAATTTCTTGCGGTTTTCCCCAGAAGGCCGGGTTTTCACCGCTTGAGGTATTTGTTTAACGACTCCTACACCAATGTTGTCCTTCGTCTTGCTGCAACTCGAACCACTATTCCGCTACAACTCGCGCGAGTGGTCAGGAGAGTCGATAGGGCTTTGCCGGGGTTTAAGTTTTTAAGTCATAAATTCCAGCTAGTCTTATTCAAAGACAGAATCTAACAAACGCTAGATACGCAGCCCGCTGGACCACCATAACATGTGTCATATATCATACACCCATATTGTATACGGGCACTTCTTCATCAAATGGTCATTACACTCTCCTTTAAGTTGAAGCCGCTGTAGAAGCCGCTGTAGCCTTGGGTGGTTTCTCGGCATAGCACTGCACATGTACAACAGAGCACAACCACATTGCATTAGATGATTCGAGTCGCGATCGTGCGGTAGGACCAGCGCTTTTCTCGCCGCTCTTCTGCTCGAAGTTGCCTGTACGAGGACCGGCACTTGGATAGGTAGCCGTGACCGAACGCACCGCAACCGCACTCAAGAGGGCAGTGACGGGTACGGTCGAGAGTGCAGTGGGCTCCGGTGCCGACAGGCAAGGCTACGCTTAAGCTTAGTTGCTCCATAGTTAGTTAGTTAACTATGTGTAAAATCCCACCTTCCAGCCATAACTATCTAACTATCAACTATGACCCAATAGTTAGTTAACTAACTATAGTTGGGATAGTTAACTATGGAAAACTATCAAAATGGCCCCTAATAATGGCGCACGCCGAGCGTCGTTGAGGGCTTACCCAACACAATTACCCCATAGGGCTCAGCAGTATACACTAATTGTTTGGTTGTATTGAGCCTATTGCTCCTCTGGTTCTGCCACCGACTTATGAGAGCCGCTCAATGCCATGCTCTCAAACTACCCTCTTACGAAAGTGTAATAGTATAGTGCATATAAACTCGAGCAGTATACACTACTCTTGAAACAACCGTTGACAACAGCAATTTGTCATTTGGACGAGATTCTACATGACAGACCTACACCTCATCATCATCATCGAGGTAAATTGTTTGACAACAGCAATTTGTCATTTGGACGAGATATTACATGACAGACCTACACCTCATCATCATCATCGAGGTAAATTGTTTCTCTAGTTCCTGTGGCGCTCCTCTTGGCGGGCACGACCTTTGAGGGCTGCGCGCTGTATGACACTCTGACGATAGCTGTAGATATGCCAAATTGTGTATGCAGAGTTGGAGTCAGTGATGAGACTGGAAGGTGCGGCAGGACAACCAAATAAACTTACGAGTACTAGTAAGTATCATCGTAACTCGATCAATCAATTTCTTACGAGCAGCGTCATCATCAGCAACACCGGCCTTTTTTTTCTTTTTCTTTTTTTTCTTTCTGACTGGGGCCCAGCTGCCAACGCACATCTTGGCATTCAAGAGGGATCCGGAAGTGGCGTCTTGCAGTTGATTAATGGTACGGCGCCCAGCGGATCGCTTTTCGGCTTTTGCTGCAAGAGTTTGACGCTGAGGACTTTAGCGCGCGCGACTTCCAACACCCCCAGCCGTAAGCCGTGTCCGCACGCAGGCCTCCCGCCGTAAGCCGTGCCCGCACGCAGGCCTCCCGCCGTATGTCTGTTGAGCTTTAGCGGTAAGAGTTCCACGCTCAATGTTCAAGCGCGCATCCGTGCATCCAGTCCCTGACTCAGCGTCAACTTTCCTAGCCTCTCCGGAGCGCTCAGAGCCTAGCCCTCCCCGCGAGCGGCTCAGCGTACTTTCCTAGCCTCTACGGAGCGCTCAGCATCCCTAGGCCTCTCCGTGAGTCCTCAGAGTCTTTCCACCCCTCAAGCGTATTTGCGTCCGCGCCGCTTACTCCTCCTCGGCTCCGCACCGTCGACGCTTTCTGTTGCCAGCCCGCTGCTCCAGCACTGCCACCCTCTGCCAAGGGATTTACAGCAGCCGCTGCCTCCAGAAAACCCTCGACGCCCGCAGGCCCTGCCACGCGCTCGAGTATCCGCACAAGCTTTTGCTACCTCCGCCGAGACCGCACTAAGTGCTTCAATTCTCATTGACACTCGTGCTACGCCTCGCAAAGACCTCTGTTTTGAGCTTCCAAAGCGCAACGTCCCGCCGCGCCATCATGTCTGCCCCGCTTTACGACAAGAATAACCCCATTCCCGGGACTCTTCCGCTAGCAACGCAGACTGTCAAATTGGTCTTCAACGCGCTCGACGACGGCTGCTTAACGCAGGAGGCCCAAACCGACCTGATCTTGAAACTGAGCGATGATGCCGGGCCACCTAGAAGGAACTCGTCCGCGGAGGCCGAACTCGCCTTTTGGCTCGCCCAAGTTCGCCCCATCCCCCTCGGCGTCAAACTTTCGCTTGAGACGACTAGCAACCTTCACCCGGTGGTAGCCTCAGCCCTCGTTTCCGAAGACCCAGACGCTTTCTTCGCGGCCAGCAGCTCGCGCTACTGGACCAACGACGGGCTATACCGAAGGAGAGCTCCCTCAGCGCCGGCTCAGACCCTCACGGACAGCAACACACGCGGTACCGACCCCGCCCCTGGGGCGCGCCCTGCGCCACCTGGCACGACGACGCGACCGCAGACCGTGCCCATCGAAGGTGTGGGCGATGTCCCGGCATACCGCGTGAACGACCTTCCGAGAGGCACCGACGACAAAATTCTCGTTGTTGACCGCTTATTTGTCGACTCCACCCAGCTGGACATGGCGGATTTCCCTGCTGGTTGCGTGTTCTAGATGATTCCCTTGCCGAAGGGTACTCTCGTCTCAACCCAAGCCGCAATCAACGAAGACCAGTGGGTGGATGAGGAAAGTCAGCGAATGGATCAGCTCATACAACTTGCCGGCTCCGCCCCCGCTCGACCTCCGATCTCGCGTGCGCAAACGGCGCCGTCGCAGGTTCTTAGCTCGCGTTTCCCGACAGTGCAACAACAGCTCGGCGTAGCGCCGCCCCTGCCGGCCGGCTCTCAGACCCCTCTCGTTGGTGCCCTCGAGGTTGAGGATGAGTCCCGTCGCTACCGCCTAGGCCGCCTCACCGCCGCTCGATTCACGCCGGCCTATTCCTCCGACCCCAAGGTGATCAAATGGCTTCGGCAAGAGGAGGCCTGGGACCAAGCACGCCACCTCCCCCGCAATGACCCAACTTGGCTCGAGACAGCCGCGGGAGTGTTCCGTACCCAGCTGCAACGCCGCGGAGTCGTCAAGATGGACATCATTGAAGTGATGAAAATCATGTCGGGCGGCTTTGTTGACATCAGCGATGTCGTGCACCGCCAAGAAGCCGAGCTCTTCGACTCGTACACCAACGGCAACGGTATCGAGTTCAAGGGGATCCAGGCCCGGGCTCAAAAGAAAGTGTCGAGGACCAAGCCTCCTGTCACCAACTTCTCCGAGTTCATCCGAGCACTCAAGGAGATCGAAGTGGTGGAAAACGCAGTCTTCGGCACATACGATGGCGCCGACTGGACACACTACCTGAAGTTCCTTGACGAGATGCACACCGGCGCTCAAAACGGCTTCAAGGGCGCCAAACTTCCCATCGCTTTCAACGATTGCTTTCGCCGCATGCGCGCTGAACCAAACAACAGAGTCACCTCCCTCCTCGAAGTGAGCGAGTCCCACGCGGCGTACGTTAACACTATCCTCTTGGTCGCAGCCCTCCCAAACAATCCCGAGCTCGAGGAGCGTACGTTTCGGCGGGTTCAAGGCTCATCCCAGGAGACAAACACCCGCACCAAGAAAAGCAAATCGTCCAATGGCAAGGATTGTATCTGTATCCGCTACAACAGACGACAGCCGCATCAACTTGCGTTGTGCGGTCGCGAGCATGTTTGCCTCGATTGCGAGGCAAAGGACCACCAATCTGGTGATAGCGGTTGCCCGAATCTCGAGACCGGGATCGGACGCAAACTCGCAAAGATGGCGGCCAAATCTTCCGCTCGTTCTGCCGCTCGGCAATAGATTCCTAGAAGACGGCGACAGTTGGAAGACCAGGTCCCCCTGTCGCCCCACCATGATTCGCCCGACGACTCATGGTCGCCTCCTGTTCACCCTCCCCACTCCCTCCTTGCTGGCATCGGGCCGGCACCCCGCATTCAGCGTCGATTCCATTTCGGTCCCCCCTCTTCGGACCCACCCACCACACCCCTCTCTCCTCCACCGCGTCCGGCCTGGCAGGGCCGCTCGCGCGCGCAACCTACACCCCAGCGCAACTTCATCTCATACGGCAGGCACACCGCATGTACCCGTCCCAATTCAGTTTCGTCCGCACAATTGACGACACGAAATTCGAAACTCTTCTCCAACTGTAAGGCTCGGTTGCCTTACGCTATTTAACTACCCTTCTGATTTCAATATGCATCTATTGAAATCGTCAGTCTTTTGGACCGTGTAACCTAGTCGTGAAGGGCCTGGGGTATTACACCAACATCCCGATTGCGCCCTCGTCCGATCGTTCGTTCACGGTTTCCGGTCAGAAGGGTTTGAACCAGAGCACAATGGCAGCGTGGCCTCTGGGGACAACCCCGTGACACTCACCTTCCCGCATTCGGAAGATCATCGCAGCTTCATCCAGACAACAATCGACGTCAAAGTTGCAAAAGGCTGGCTTTCTCCCGGCACCGCGTTCCCCATCCCTGGGGCTACCTATAGCCCGGTCTTTGTGGTCGAGTCAGCCAACCACAGAATGCGAGTCGTCGCCGATCACACAAGGTCTGGCCTCAATGATGGCATATCTTGTGCGGCTTGCCCGACGGTCTACAACTCTATCATTGACTTCATTCGTCTGCTCCGGTAGCACCGCTTTGCCACCAGCTTGCTCTCGGCTAACTCGGTCCTGTGGAAGCTCGACGTCTCTTCGGCATTCAAAGTCCTCGTGATGTCTAAGGATTGGCAGGCCCGCCAGGGCATAGCGATACGCTGCCAATTGCCTGACGGGGCACTGGTTACGTGGTATCATATCGAATGGCGCGGGGTCTTCGGATGTTGCGCGATGCCCTTCCTCTGGACACGTTTCATGTCACTCGTCGTTTGGATAGCTCATCACTCCTACGGCATTGAGCACCCCCTCGCCTACATGGACGACGCCTTTGGGGTTGATATCGAGGGCCGTCTAGTTCCTTTCGTTCATAACGGTGAGACCCATGTCATTCCCTTGCAGCAAGCGCGGATGGCAACTCTCCGGAGCTCACTCGGGCTCCCGTTCAAGCTCACGCCCGACAAAGCCCCCTTTGGCCGACGCGTGACCATCACGGGTATATACTGCGACCTCGACGACTTCTCGATCTCCCTCACACCAAAAACAGTCAACGACCTCGCTACGGCCATCCAGGCTTTCCTGGACTTCCCCGGTAGGTGCCCACCTCTGCGGCAATGGCGCCAAATGACAGGCTGGCTCAGCTGGGCTCTGAACATTGCCCCTCAAGCCCGCCCACACGTTACTCCGCTGTACAACAAGATCGGCACAAAAACGCGGCCCAATGCTGGCGTCCCAATCAACCTGGAAGTCCGCGAGGCGCTCACCTCCATTGCCCACCTGTTGGCGGCCACCCCGAGGCTCGACCTCAATGCGACCAGCCTCACCCGTTGGTCTCTCTCCGACGCAGATCTCGTCATCTACACCTGTCTCCATAACAACGACGACACAGGCGCCGGGCTGGGATTCTGGTTCGCGTCGCCCGGGCAGTGCCACTACTTCACCGCTTGCCCCGGTCGATTCTACAAATGCATCCAGTTTGTGGAAGCCCTTACCGTCGTGGTTGCCCTCGACCTTGCAACATTGGGCGCCTTCGGCTCCTTCCGGCGCGTTCTGGTGCGCACCGACTCCGCCCCCGCGGTGTACGCCCTCGACTTGGGCGCCTGCTCCGACACCAAGTTCCTCCCGTTGCGTACTCTGACCCTGCGAGCTTTCGCCACCGCTTCCTCTCGGCGCTTCGACCTCAAAGTCCAACACGTCGCTGGTAAGCTCAACACGACAGCCGATGACCTGTCCTGTCTCCCGCTTGCGCGACTTCGCCGCGATTTCCCCGCCATTCATGACTTCGACCCCTCCCTGCGCATGCTGGAGGGGACGCCGTTATGACACCCACAACACCAGGGGTCGGACGAGGCGTATCCTTCGCCTCCCGGCTCCTGCCCGGACCGCGTCTACACATGGTCCATCCGCTCGCGGACGACATCGCGTTCTCCGACGAGTTTGTGGCTCGGGCACTCGAACCTTGCACTCGCTCGGACTATCAGCGCTCCCTCCGGCAGTGGATTGCTTACGTCATGGGTCAGCGGGACATGGGCTACGCGATCGATTGTTACCCAACGGTGTCAACCCTCCGCGCGTTCATCGCTCGCCGCTACCGCTCGGTGACCGCCGTCCACCAAACACTCTCCGGTCTCGCGCATTGGTTCGGCCCGCTCATGGGCTCGGAATGGAAAGAAGTGCGCTCTAATCGCCTGGTCCGGGCTGCAATTGTTGGCGGTCAAAAGCTCTGGCGGCACGCACCTGTCCGGGCGAAACCGCTCCCGTTCGACATGCTCAGTACCACGCTCCGGCGCGCTCGCTCCGACCCATTGCTTGTCAATAACCATTTGTGCTTCCTCGCAATGCTCGCCTTGGGATTCAGTGCTTGTGCAAGGAGTGGCGAGCTTACCCTGCCCGACACTATTCGCTTCCGAGACGCCGACAAGCTGCCCAGCCGCGACTCCGTCGTTGTCTCGAAGACAGGTTTCCGGGTCCGCCTTCCCTACCATAAAGCCGACCGACGATGGAGAGGCTCGTTTCTGCAGGTGGTCACCAGGGCAACCGGCCCCCACTTTATCGACGTGCTCTCTCTGTTCCTTGCCGCTCGTGACTTCCGGTTCCGGACCATGGGAGTCGGCGCGAAGCTCTTTCTGACATCGTCCAGGGCGCCGCCGACACGAAATTGGTTCATCACTTGGTTGCATGGGAGTTCGGTCGCGAATACTCTGGTCACTCGCTTCGCTCAGGTGGTGCTACTCACTACGCGATATTGGGTTTCCTCCCGGCCGAAATCCAGCCGATTGGACGTTGGAAGTCAGCGGCTTGGGAGGAATACGTCCGCATCTCCCCCGACCTCAACATGGCCCTCCTAGCTCGGTGGTAATCTTCATCTTCCAATCATCAATCGGGTTACCCCTATACCAGTTTTGCTGCAACTCTGACTCGACTTCGCCTAAAAATAGCTCACGTGTGCAAGCAGCTTTTAGGAGAGTTGATGTCTGTTGAGCTTTAGCGGTAAGAGTTCCACACTCAATGTTCAAGCGCGCATCCGTGCATCCAGTCCCTGACTCAGTGTCAGCTTTCCTAGCCTCCCCGGAGTGCTCAGAGCCTAGCCCTCCCCGCGAGCGGCTCAGCGTACTTTCCTAGCCTCTCCGGAGCGCTCAGCATCCCTAGGCCTCTCTGTGAGTCCTCAGAGTCTTTCCACCCCTCAAGCGTATTTGCGTCCGCGCCGCTTACTCCTCCTCGGTTCCGCACCGTCGACGCTTTCTGTTGCCAGCCCGCTGCTCCAGCACTGCCACCCTCTGCCAAGGGTCAGTTAGCCACCACCCTATGATCCTCATCCAAGCAATCCGTTGCTCACGCGAAGCCCCCCTCGCACAGGATTTACAGCAGCCGCTGCCTCCAGAAAACCCTCGACGCCCGCAGGCCCTGCCACGCGTTCGAGGTAAGTGTCCAGATTACGCTCGGCTAGTTGCACGACGTACTCATTATTCACTTGCATCACAGCAGTCTCCGCACAAGCTTTTGTACGAAACTGCCCTTCCTACCGGAACGCCCTAGTTGGATGATCCAAGCTGACGCCTAGCATTCTATAGGCTACCTCCGCCGAGACCGCACTAAGTGCTTCAATTCTCATTGACATTCGTGCTACGCCTCGCAAAGCCCATGTCATAGTTGCACGTCACTAAATACAATCTTTGCTACGCCTCGCAAAGACCTCTGTTTTGAGCTTCCCGCCCGCCTTCCCTTGTTCACCTATCCTCTTTTTTTTCCACTTTTCCTTTTTTCCTAAAAACAACAACAACAACAACAACAACAACAACAACAACAACAACAACAACAACAACAACAACAACAACAACAACAACAACAACAACAACAACAACAACAACAACAACAACAACAACAACAACAACAACAACAACAACAACAACAACAACAACAACAACAACAACAACAACAACAACAACAACAACAACAACAAACAACAACAACAACAACAACAACAACAACAACAACAACAACAACAACAACAACAACAACAACAACAACAACAACAACAACAACAACAACAACAACAACAACAACAACAACAACAACAACAACAACAACAACAACAACAACAACAACAACAACAACAACAACAACAACAACAACAACAACAACAACAACAACAACAACAACAACAACAACAACAACAACAACAACAACAACAACAACAACAACAACAACAACAACAACAACAACAACAACAACAACAACAACAACAACAACAACAACAACAACAACAACAACAACAACAACAACAACAACAACAACAACAACAACAACAACAACAACAACAACAACAACAACAACAACAACAACAACAACAACAACAACAACAACAACAACAACAACAACAACAACAACAACAACAACAACAACAACAACAACAGACTGTGCTTGTTAGTTACAACCCAGTTTACCCGGTTTTGCTGCAACTCTGACTCGACTTCGCCTAAAAATAGCTCACGCGTGCAAGCGGTTTTTCCCGGAAAAGCGACGCGACATTTACACCTATTTATCAACATTCAAAGCATCCGCCATTCTATTACAAGAACATTTCATCAAACCGGAACTCTGGCAATGTATCAAGAACGAGTACGAGGGCAAGGCCTTCATCAGCAAACACTGTCTGACTTTGATCCCCGCCGACTCGCCCCTGATCGACGCCGAGATTTTGCGCACCCACTCGGCACTCGACGGACGAATCCTGGTCACCTCCTTTCGACTTCGAGGCGACATCCGGATACTCGAGATCAACAACCTTTACGCACCAGTCGATACAAAACAACGACTCACATTCTTTGACGAACTACATTTCCACAGGACGCAGAGCATCCACCTTCGACTCCTCGGCGGCGATCTCAACGACTGCCCGCTGCCGGCGATCGATCGGCGGAACCAAGGTCGGCACGGCCATCACTGGCCGATCCTGATCGGCAAGCTCGACTCGCCCTACACCGACTGCATACGATTCAAACACCCGCTCACACCATCTTTCACCAGACCCAACATCGTCCGCAAGCGACCAAAGTCCTTTTCACGACTTGACTACTTCCTTCTGCAGTGCACCCACCAAAAGCGACTCTTCCAAGCCTTGACAATCTACGACCACCCCAAGGACCTTTCGGATCACCGACCGGTCTCGATCGTCCTGGTGCTCTCGGACGAGCGAGGAGACGCGGCTCAACCCAACAACAGTTTACCAACGACATCAAACCAATTACATCGTATCAATGCGGCGACCTTCAAGACGGCGGCGTTCCAGGGGATGTTGGAAGGATGGTTGTAAGGAGCAAGTGGGGAGGAACCGGTGGGGGAGCTCGAGGTGGTGCTGGGGAACTGCGAGAAGGAGGGTCGGGAGCTGGCGAGGAGGGAGCATCGGGAGCGGGTGGAGCGGATGGCGGTCTTGGTGGGAAGGGTGCAGGATCTGGAGGCGTTGCCGGTGATGGGGGACGAGGAGACGGCCGAATGGACGCGGACGACGGAGGAACTTAGGCGAGCGGTCAACGAGCGCGCGCGCCAACTTCGGATCCGAGTCCACGTACCCGAAATCGCTACCGAGGAACGACTGTCGCGGCCGGTCCGCGCCAAGCTCGCGGCACGGAGTTCGGATTCCAAGATCACAGCACTGCGATTGCCCAACGGGGAGCTGACACATGACGTTGACGTCGCGCTTGACCACACACAGGCGCACTTTCAGAGCCTCTACAATCTCGAGCCGCGCGATCGGGACCACGTCGAGCGACTTAGGGACGATTTCTTGGCGCCGATCAGGGCGGCGCGCACTTGCGACGACCCGATCTCGGACCCGCTCTTTCTGCGACGACTCTCGGAAGCGCACATCGAGCTGCTGCAGCAACCCATCACCGAGGACGAGGTTGTAGCCGCAATCGCAACAACGCACCCCGGTCGATCGCCGGGTCCATCTGGCGTGCCCTACGAGCTCTATCACACAGCGCCGCGGGCGTGGGCCAAGGCGCTGAGCAGGGCTTTCAACGCGATGACCGAGCGCGGCTCGCTTTCACCGAAGCAGGGGCAAGGACTCGTTCGCCTGCTCTTCAGGCATCACAAGATCGGGGCCGATCGCGCCGAGCTCTCGTCGTACCGGCCCATCACCTTGCGCGAGTGCGACTACAAGCTCTTCACCAAGGTCTACGTTGCGCGACTCAACCACGTGCTGCCGGACCTGCTCCCACCGCAACAGCACGGCTTCGTCAAGGGCCGCCGATCGGCGGACGCGTCATTCCACCTGCGACTCTTGATCGAGGAGCTGGGCGCACGCGGCACCGAGTTCCCTGACGCGGCGCTCTTGTCTCTTGACCAATCGTCGGCTTACGACCTCGTCGAGCACGAATGGATCTTCGCCATCTTCGACGCTCTCGGCGCTCCTGCCGCCTTCCAACGCGTTCTGAGGATGCTCTACTCGGGTGACTCGACCACGGCGCGATATATCATCAACGGCTACTTGACTCCGCCGGTGCGGCTGACGTGTGGGCTCGGCCAAGGGGACCCGGCGTCGTCGTCGGTCTGGGATGTCGTGTTCCAGCCGTTCCTGGATGCTCTGCACCGTCGAGGCATCGCGCTGAACCTCTCGCTTCCTACCATTCACCCCTACCCACAGAGCCGCGCCATTACATCTCTTGCGTTTGCCGATGACGTCGTCGTCGCCGTCGCGGGCTCGGAGTCACTCACCTTGCTCGACGACCTGGCGCTCGACTGGAGGCTCGCAACCAATGGCCGGCTCAACACCGACAAGACCGTCGTACTACCCATCGGGTGTCACTGGGAGGCTGGCGATCGTCCGCTCGTCGTCAAGGCCGAGGGCGAGTCACTCGAGTGGATCGGCCTATCTTTCGACCCCACCGGCAACACCGAACTCGCCAACGTGAATCTCGTCGCACGGCTCGAAGCGGTGCTCGATTCGGCACGGGACCGGGGGCTCACACACCACACCCGAGCGTTCTACGTCAACCGATACGCCATTCCCAAGATTCTGCACATCCTCTCCGCCGACATCCCACCGCTCGAGGTCGTCAAGGAGCTTGATCGCATTCTCGTCGACTTTGTCCGCGGCGGCAAGAGGAGGTCGTGCTATGGCAAGGACGTCGTCTTCACACCGAAGTTCAAGGGGGGTCTTGGGGTCATGCGGATGCAGGACGTCGTCGACTCGGTTGCGGCACGCGTCTGGGATGTGCTTCTTGGCGGTTCGGATGCGATCTGGCAGGGACTTGCGCGCGCGGCAATTGTACGAGCCCATCCCGCCCCCGACTTTGACTTGGCAACTGATGCGTGGCCTTGCGACTACACTCCGATCCGAACCGATCTACACCCAAGATGGCAGGCCGTGCTGAAGGTACCATCGACGCACAATGCGCAAGTCAAGCCGAGGACGTTGACGCTCGCGAATCTTCTCGCTCTTCCGATCAAGTTGCACACCCTTCACTACCTACCGGGAGCACCAGCTGTGTCGCGATCACCCTACGACGCCGACTATGCTGCGTTTGCCATTTAAGCCAAGGTAGCGGACCTGTTTCGACGCGAGCTGTACCCGGGCGGGGGCTTTCATCTCTGGACGCCGCCGACGGATGTGGTCGTCAGCAACAGCGAATACGATCAACGGGGCCGCCCACAACGAGAGCACATTGTGGCATGGTACCGACATGCGATCAATCGATTAAGGTTCACACCAATAGCTCAACCGGTGGCAGCAGTACGAATCAACGGGCCTCCCCGAGTCCGCCCCAGACCCGAGGTCCGCCACACAACTCCGCTCGATTCGATCCTGCCCCATCCGATCGACCCGCCGCAGCGCCTTCCGAGACCGGCTCTCCCAGACCAATCAACACAATACAACTTGCTCAGCATGGATCGGCCATACACCATCCGTCGCGTCCGCCGAGTCTTGAATGCAAAGGCCTTCACCGACACGATCGGTTTCAGGGACTCGCTGCAGCCCGACGATATCAAGGGATTCTGGAAGGGGGTCAACTCGAAGGCATTGACGGCGAGGGAACGCGAGGTGTGGTTCAAGCTCATCAGAAACTTCACCCCGACTCGGAGTCTGCAGTTTCATCAAAAGCACGACGACTCGCCCGCGTGCCTCGTCTGTGGAGCGCCCAAAGACGATCGGGAGCACTACTTCTTCGACTGCGTTGACTCTGGGAACGTTTGGATCGCGGCAAGGAGCGTGCTCTGCGACGCACTGGGGCTCGACACGATCGACAACACGCATTACACGGCTGTTCAACGCATGTTCGGACTTCCGAAACTCCAAGCCAGTCTACGCGATCAAGAAGGAGCGGGGAGGACGATCGAAATATTCACCGGGCTGGTCTTGGAGATGATCAGCAGCGGGAGGTGGGGGATGCAGAAGTGGGGGACGAGGATGGAGGGTGTTGGGAGGAGGAGGATCATCTTGGAGGAGAGGTTGAAGCTGAGGGCGGGAGGAGCTTGGGGGAGGAGAGGGCAGTAGAGGCTGGGTTCGACTTTCCCCCCACCACCACCACACACACACACCAAATTCTCGTGACATCATTTTCTCCTACTGTACACTAAATAGATCGCTTTCATCTTTCATTTGTTACAGGTTCACCGTTGCGGATCATGGACCATCTCGCGATTTGGCGTCGACTCGGTGTGGCTCGCGCTCTTCGGCTTCGGGGTTCTGAGTCAAGGGAGGGATCAGCGGACACAGGCAGAAAGTCGGCTTTGAGGGGCCAGGGACTGCCGATTGGGGAGGTTTTGAGGGACCTTCACCGCGTCTTGTTGTGACTGAGCAGAGACTTGGAGCGTCGAGGGTCGTGGTGGTTGCGCAGTCGTGCTCTTGTCTTCGTCTCGACCGAGTGGGAAGTGGCTGTGGGGTGGGCCTTCTGTCGTTAGTACATTTATTTTCTTTCTTTTTCTCTTCGTCTCTCTTTCTCTCTCTCATTAGTCTCCTGGGGGGGAGCAACCGCTTGGCTAGGGCATTTGAATCCGAATCTCGGATTGGTGGACTTGGCTCGTTTCTCGCACGTTTGCGGGCGGTTTGTGTTATCATCGTAGTCTTCCATCTAGTTGTTCCGAAGGCCAAAACAGGGGGAACAGGAATTGGGGGCAATATGATGAACGTTTTCTACAAAATATATATATATAGGAGAGTTGACACGCAAACCCCTCGGGTACAGCTCCAACCCTATGTCGGTCTGCGCTCGATGTGTTGACAGAGCTCAGCATCGAATCACGTATTGCTCAAGGTGCGCCAGCCGTCGGATCGCGCTCGCCGCTTTCCGAGTGCCTGAGTGCCGCCGACTCGTGCCGAATGAGACTGATCCTCTTCGTCTCCCATATCGGTCTCGAAACGCGATCAACACTCCACAATACACCGGGAACTCCGCGCATCCCCCAGGGAATGTCAGGTCGCAGATTACCCTTCGCATAAGCCTTACTGCGGTGGGGACGAACTCTACCTGCTTGCGCCGAATCATCAGGTCACCGACTACTTGATCCAACAAGTCACTATGCTCGGCAATTGCAACGACCCCTCACTGGCGTATTACTACTTGCCCAACATCGATAGTCCAGCTCCGACTTCAAACGACTCGGATGGCGGTGCCTCGTCTCGGATCGCGAGCTACGTGCCGATACACGTACCCCCGAAGATCGGTCAACTCAAGCTTCGATCCGAGTAGTCCGCGAACCTCTCTTCCTCGAATGCAACCTCGTTTCGTTGAAGTTGCTTTACTCCCTCCTATCACCTTATCTACCCGAAGTGATGGCTCCGAATCCTGAAACACTTGCTACCGGCTCCACGTCTCTCAATGGGAACGGTCAAGACGCGTCCTGGATCCGTCGACTCAGTCTCGAGTACTCAATCGACCTGCAAAAGACTCTGGACGAAGAGAAGGAGCCTGACGAGTAGCAGTTGATGCAAGACATCGGAGGCAAAGGCAATTTTCACGTATTGCGTAAGTGCGGTGTTCGGTGCGGACGAAAAGCTGTCTTGCGAACGCGCGTATAGTCGATTGGCAACTGCTAGAAGCCGAGCGGAGTCGGCTGAAAGCTGACAGCAATTGTTAGAGCACCATAGATCTCGTTCTCTTTCAGAGTTCTGCTTGGCTCACGAATGCAAACGCAAAGCCCGTTACACAATTTCGATGCCCTGGCAGCGGATGAGACTAAACAGACACTGTACCGCCGGAGAACAGCTTATATAGAACAGACACCGTACCGCCGGAGAACAGCTTATATAGAAAGATGGAATGAACAACAATGTATTCGCAACAAATAAAATCCTAAACTGACAGTTGATAGAGCACGGACGTCTCCGGGTAAATACACTCACGGGACCGGGGAGTAAGAGCAAGAGTTGAGAAGATTCGTCGCCGAGCACGAAAGATCCATGCCCTGACTGGCCAAGTCCGCCCACCCTGATAGCGCCCACCAATGCGCCCACACCGCAAAGACAATAGCGACTGTGCCCCAATCCCGAAAAATATCGCTTTAGTGTCAAGGTCAAGTAAACTAAGTGCCATCCCTACTCACCATGCCAGACCTGGTGACTCGCGAAAAAGATGTCCCAGCGCCCTGGTGCCGTGCATTCCGGAAACTGATAACCATAGAATGACAGTCCAACCAGATAGGCGCTGACAGACAGCCCGACCGGCATGAGGTACTTGACCGTGTCGAACAATCCGTACAGAATCGCCATGTGCAAGACGGGCATGATTGCACTGCCGCCCAATGACAAGAAGAACGCGATGCGTACACTCTTGTACTCCCGTTCGTTGAACCATGCCTGCCAGGGAAAGACCATGCCCATGACACCGAGTGCCCCAGAAAAGACGATGTAGACCGTGGCGAGTTGAGGGCGGCAGTAGAAGCCGTAGTATTCGATTCCCATCACCGAAGCGGCGATGAGGCCCGAAATGCCAACGTAATCGACGCACGCGGCGCCTCGGTGCCAATGATCCGTCGCACATCCAGCCATGAGATGCCAGGCCGTAGAGCACAGAAGGCACTTCATGGCGGCACCAACGAAAACGAGCGCGATTGCTGTGTCGGCCCAGTGCGAGTTCGGCAACCAATGAGGCGAGCCCGGCATGACGTAGACGAGCAGATAGACGAGTGAAAGGAAGCCAACGAAATGGGACTGAGAGACCGTCCACCACTACGTCAGCAAACTGTTCTAAGTTGGGAACGAGCTAATGTGGCTTTCTCACATCAGTGACTCACTTGAATGTTGATGGTCTCATTGTGAATCTCAAAAGCGGATCGTAGCAAGACACCCCAGCGTTCGATCGGATAGAACCGATAGCCCGTGATGATGTGCTCGTTATTGCGCCACGGGAATGGCAGCTCTTCGTACCTCAGCAGACGCTCTTTGCCTCGTGACAATGCGGCATGGTAGAACTTGGCCGCCTCGTCGAGTGCAGCACTGCTCGATGACGAGAGCAGCGCTGTCAGCTCGTTTGCGCCGTCCTGCAGATGCGCGACACCGGCCTGTAGGCTGTCGGAGGCCTCGTTGCGAAGGGTACGTAGATTATTCGACACTTTGTCGAACGTTGCCGTGCCAGGTCGGTACCTCTGCAGCGCTCCACCGAGACGGGTCGACTCCGCAGCAAAGTAGTCGCGCATCTCGGTCAGCACAACTGCAGGGGTCGATGGCAAGGTGGGCAGAGTGGGCATGAAGGACGACACCCGCTCGGTTGTTGAGTGCGAGTTGAGCACGTGCTGCAGTGCGGCCAACTCGCTGGATACGCGTGAGAGCAAAGCCGAGGCAGAGTCTGACGCACGTTGCCGGCCATTGTCGAATCGAGCGCGGAAGTTGAGTCGGGGTAGCGAGGGGATCGGATGGTCTTCGAGGAAGTGGTCGAGTGCCTGTCGGGCCTCGGGTGAAAGTTGGAACTGCACAAGCGCGGGCAAAGTCGTGCCATCGACGTAGGTTGGAGAATTGAGCGTCGACAAGGAGGGCCACCCGCTGCGAACTGCGTTGAGAAATCGCGAGGCCTTGGTGATGAAAAGCTCGAGCGCGCTGATCTCTTGCTTGACCTGCTCCCAGGTCGGCTGGCCCTTTGCCGTGAGTGCGGGGTCGACGGCAGCTCTCCGCCGCCGTGACCTGACGGCGTTCACGATGACGTCGCACTCGGATTCGCTCAGCTTGGCCAGACTCTCGATCTCGTCGTCGTAGGTCTCGAGCGCTTCGTTGTCGCGCTGCTCATTCTCGGTCTCGGTCTCGGTTTCGGGTTCTACGCAACTGGAATCACCGCTGCGGCAGTCCTCTGATTCACTTTCCGCGACATAGATTTTGAGCAGCTGTATATTGTGCTCGACCTGGTCGACTCGACCGAGCACGTACTCGCGTAGAGTCCAGATGGAGCCGGACAAATCGAGCGAGGTGAGAAGGGCCGAGCCATAGTCGAGTGACGAGGCCGATGACGATAATGGTGGGCACATGGTGTGGTGCATCGACTTGGCCCTTGGTCGCAAGGTCGGGCGCTTGGATTGGTCTACGTCGGACAGTGCATCAACGGGAGTTTCGGCCGAATTCGGTGATGAGGGGGGTGAGAGTGAGATCGCCGGCTGTGCGGGTGCACAGAACGGCGACGACAATGCCGGGCCCGAGGAGGAAGCCGAAGCCGAAGGGCCCGAGGTTGAAACGCGGCTCGATCGACGCCGACTCATTGTGCTGGACATGGTGGAATAGCTGTGGGCACTGAGCAGAGACTATGGGATGAACAAGGGAGGAGAGTCGGATCAGCGCCGTCGATGAGCCGGAACGGTTAATGCGCATCGTCGGTCGTCATCTAATTCGAATGCCACACACGCGCTATTACCAAGCGGGAGGCGCCGCCACCAGGCCGGTAAGCGATGCCGCATGCGTCGCAGCCGACAACGGGGGCAGCAGGGGCAACAGGCGGGACATTTGAGCACGGCACAGCAGACGGATGGATCGAACCGGTTGAAATCCTACCGCAAATGGCACGGAAGCCTCAGCCACGCACCGCAGCCGCATCATGCGCATCCGTGGCCGCGATTCGCAGCCGCTCCGACGGCCTCGGCCTCCACCGTACACGGCATGCAGGTTTTGTCGAATGCGAAGCAAGGCACATCCGAAGTTGGAATGAAGGCTTTTAGACCCAGATCGATAGCAGCCGAGGCAGTGGCGACGTTGGCGTCAACAATCCTGAAGTCCGCGTCAACGAGTGAGAACTAACCCTGCTTCGAGTGGCCCGCGGGGGGGGGGTCGTTGCGGCACACTGGGTCGCAAGGGATGGGTTGTGGTAGATTCGGGGTATCGGGCCGCTACCGTTAGAGTGTACACAGGGGCGGAGTTGCCGAGCTAGTGCGGTATGGCACCGTAGTGCTTCGCAGAGACAAAGGTTGGGCTCGGAACGAGTGGTGAATTGCCCTTAGGGGGTATTTAAGCCCAAATCTACTGGTCTCGGGGCGTCGGAGTCGGTTATGAGGCCCAACTAAACAGGTACCCTGGTTCCACACCGAGTTGCCTCAATTCGATTTTCGTCGGGGAATTTTGTTTGATCGCGCAAAAAATCTGGACTAACCGTTCAGCAATTGAGTAGTTCCCAGGTCCGCACTGGGCCCGACAAGCTCAAGTAGCGACTCCAACTTGAAGTGCTCCCTACAGCCACTGGTCTGCCGTTCGAGTGAATCGCCGGGCGCTGGCCCGTTCACGCCCTCTACCACTCTCTCATACCGGTCCCTCGCTCGTCCCCGTCTTCCTCCGTAGCACCCAAGCCATGGCCTCCCTCCTCCCCTCGTGGACGCGCATGGCGCTTCGCACGTCGTCGCAAGCCCGCTCTCGTGCCGCTGCGGCCGCCGCCATCGCCAGACCGGCCCCAGCCGTCGGAGCCTCACGCGCCTACTCAGGTTACGGACGAGAGCTGGCCGGCTTGACCGAGGATCAGAGCGAGCTGCGGGAGTCGATTGCGAGCTTCGTTGATACTCATGTCGCTCCCTTGGCCGACCAAACGGATAAGGTCAGTCGCACGTTGTCTCGCTCTGGATCGAGGCGGTGGCAAAGCGGTCCGGCACCTGAGCTCAGCGCTCATCATCCGCGGGCGGGTCGGCCTGACCTGGTCGGGGTGGGGCTCATCTTTGGCTCGCTTCGGCAAACCGAGTCGACCCTCCGCTCGACTCGCGACGCGAACCGATTCATCATCAGTAACTGACTCATGTCTTCGATGTGCACAGGAGAATGCGTTTCCGATGCAGCTATGGGAAAAGTTTGGCGAGATGGGAATTCTCGGCATCACCGCACCCGAAGAGTGAGTGTCAGATGGCCTGAACAGGCCTGAACCTAAGCATGCGGGCACCCCGGAGAGATTGACTGCACTGCGTTCGGCTTCTCCTCTCGCGAGTCCAAACCAGGGCTAACGCATGATCTAGTCCACGTGGTGCAGGTATGGTGGACTGAACAAGAGCTACCTCGAACACGTTATTGTCATGGAAGAGGTGAGTGACGAGCGATGCTCGCCAGCGCTGCGCTCGCGCGTTGGCCCACGCCACAACCCTTCTGAAGCCTTCCGATCCCGGCGGCACGATCGGGATCGCCGCCGTGCTGTCAAATGAACGCTCTCGCTGATCACACTCGCCTGATGATACCCACCTACCTCGCTTCTTTTCGGATTGATGCAGCTCTCACGCGCATCCGGCTCGATTGCACTGTCGTATGGAGCCCACTCGAATCTCTGCATCAATCAAGTCAGTCCCGTGCCTAGCCCTCCGGGTCGCACTTCCCCTGCTGCGCCGGCTCTCGAATCTCGACGCCGTGATACTGACCGTGCTTGGCACCCACTTGTGCCCACCTTCCCGATCATTGATAGCTCGTCCGAAATGGTAACGATGCCCAAAAGGCAAAGTACCTTCCCGACCTCATCTCGGGCAAAAAGGTCGGTTCCTTGGCCATGAGCGAACCGGGGAGTGGGTCCGACGTCGTCAGCATGAAGCTCAAGGCCGAAAAGAAGGAGGATCGATACGTCCTCAACGGCAACAAGTTTTGGATCACCAACGGACCCGATGCGTCCACTTTGCTCGTCTACGCTAAGACCGAGCCAGACAAGGGATCCAAGGGCATCACGACATTTATTATCGAAAAGGGGATGAAAGGCTTCTCGACCCATCAGAAACTCGACAAGTTCGGTATGCGCGGAAGCAATACGTGCGAACTCGTATTCGAAGACTGTGAAGTGCCTGAGGAGAACGTTCTCGGCCCCGTCAACGGGGGTGCCCGCGTCTTGATGTCGGGCCTCGACCTCGAACGACTGGTGCTGTCCGGTGGTCCGCTAGGCTTGATGCAAGCCGCTTTCGACGTCGCGATCCCCTACGTTCATGAACGGGAGCAGTTCGGACAGGCTGTCGGGACTTTCCAACTGATGCAGGGCAAGATCGCCGACATGTATACTAAGCTGTCGGCGACGCGAGCTTACGTCTATGCCGTTGGGCGGGCCTGCGATGCTGGTCATGTCAGTCGACGCGACTGCGCAGGCGTCATCTTGTATTCAAGTGACCGAGCGATGGAGATAACCCTTGAGGCGATGCAGATGTTGGGTGGCAACGGATACATCAAGTGAGTGTCTCGATCGAGATGAGCTTCGAAATTCCTCGAGCTGCATCGACTGACCTCAACGACTTGGGCCTGTGACTTTTAGCGACTACCCCACGGGACGATTGGTGCGGGATGCGCAGTTGTACCGTGTGGTGAGTTTCTGGGGGAAAGCATACAAGCTCCTTTCTCTCGATGCTATAAGGGAGGCAAAGAATCTGACGGAGAGCCTGATTTTCTCGACAGGGTGCCGGTACATGCGAGGTTCGACGTTTGTTGATTGGCCGAGAGTTCAATCAGGAGTTTGGGATACGTAGCTAGAGAGGGCCGAACCCCTGGTCTTGGATCGTCAAGAGCCGGTCGTGGTCTGGAATGTGATAAATATGCCCCTGGCAAATGAGTTACGCGAGAGTATGGTCCGTAGGCTCTTGCGCCCCAGGTCCGAGTCAAACCCGTTCGCTAGAAGGGGGTTTGCAGAGAGGCCACCGAGAGTGTTCTTCCTTGAAATGCTGTTCTCTGGAGTGGCAGGGGAGGAATTGTCCATAGGAAAAGAGATCGTATTTCATACGTTCGATACAGATCATCAAATTATTTCCTACCAAAGCTAGGTAGTCGACCATTCAACGACAGCGCCAAAAAACAGGCCACCATTGAAGCACCTCGCGGAAAGAATCGAGACCACCTCGTTCCCTTCCAAGGAACATTGCCAACTTGTCTTTTTCTTTTTCAAAATCGACATTCGGATCCTTAAGCCGACGTCAGGTTGGCCTTCCACTCCTTGGATGCCTTGACCAGAGGTTGCTTGTGGCCCGACTTCTTGGCCTTGCCTTCCTTGGCCGACTTCTCCGCCGCGAGGGCTTGACGGATCGACGTCTTGGCGTAAGGGTTTAGGCGGAACAAGACGGCTCGGTTCTTGAGCGCATTTTTGCGCTGGACGTTGGCGCGCTTGGTTGTGGGGGCACCGGCGGCTTTGACGACGGATTGGATTTCGCTGAAGAAGAAAAGAGGGCATAGAGCTTAGAGGGTCAGCGAAGATGCCATTTTTGGGCCTGATGGCCGAGTGAGATAATCATGACCAAGAAAACTGACTCGGAGTTGATGATGCGGGTGACATCGGGGTTAGTGATCTTGGAGATGGGGAGGGTGTAGCCCTTCTTAAGGGTCGAGGCCTTCTCGTAGGTGCCGAACACCTCGTCGAGCTGGGCGAAAGCGCCCTCGGTCCAGATGACGAATCGACCCAGGTGACCTCCGGGTGCGAGTTGGAGAAGGTTGAGGCTTCGGACGTTAGCGGTCTCGACGCCGGGAATGTTGCGGAACGCCTTGACGATGCCCTTGTCCTCGTTGTAGACGATCAGGGGGCCGCGGCGTTGGCGGTGCTTGCGGTTGCGGGCCTTACCCTTACCGGCGCGGACCTTCTTGGACGCGATGACCTTCGTGACGTCAGCGTGGGCGTGGAGGCCCTGGAGCGCGGCGACGGCGGCCTTGGTCTTTTGGATCGACTCGACCGACGACGAGACGACGAGGGGGATCTCGGAAACGGCCTCGATGCGGTGGCCACGGGCGAGGACGAGCGAGGGGAGAGCGGTGGCCGCGACAGCCGAAACAACGGCGAATCGCTTCTGGTTCAGGTTGACCTTGACGTGCCACTTGCGCCAAACCTTGGTCGGCGCGAACATGCGACCGCCTCGGCACATGTTACCGAACGCAGCTTGGCCCGAACGGTGCGTTCCTCCACCACCGACACGGGGGATACGCGCGACGGCACGACCGGTTCCCCACGACTCGGCCGAGGTCTGGTGACCGGCATTCTCGGCGACGGAGTAGGCCTGGCGACGGTTCTTGGCGACCGACTTGTGGATCTGCGCCACGACATCGTTACGGATCGGCGCGGTGAAGACGGCGGGCAAAGGGAGCGTGCTCGTCGACTCGCCTTCGAGCGAGCGCACTTGAACAACGGGACGCGAGGCCATGATAGAGCTGGGGAAAGGAGGAAGCCCCCATAAGAAAACAGAGGACATGCATCAGCTTAGGGTCCCTGTTCGCAGTGTGCAGGTACGATGAACATGGCGCGAACAAGAGCGCTACCACAATCTGGCTCAGCGAAGGCCAATCGCGGCTCCGCGCCAGCACGCGGGCGGTTGGCCTCGCGGCGTCACGCTACCTTGTGTTGCCGGACCATGCGAGTCGCACCAGGGCAACGGCAGATCGAACACAGGTGTGTGCACAAGTACCGTCGAGCAAGAGGTGAAGACGAGTAGCCCCACAGTGACAGTGAACGAAGTCCACTCTCTGCACGTCGGGCGTATTGTACACGTCGAGCTTGATCGCACCGGCGCACCGCCCGCCCCTCACGCAGCTTTTTTCCTCCGCGCGAGTTCCCGCTCGCTCGCACTCGCACCTACGCCGGCCGGCCATACCCGTTCCAACGCCAGTGACAAAACATGACCCTAGTCGTCGAAGCGTCCAAGAAACGTGACTCGGGCGGCCAAGAGACTCACAAGTTCCTGTGGTGGGGAGGGTGTGGAAAGGCGTGAGTATGGGAGCGGAGGAAATCCAGCGCTCGCCTCGAGACTGCCTCGAGGTAGTCAGCGACAGCCTCGCGCTCGGACCACCCCAGAACCACCTTTAGGTGCAACCATAAACTACTTGGCTGCACTTTGATGGCAACCAGGCAAAATTTGCAGGCGGATCTCGACTTGAGGTAAAACGATGCAGTAGTGCGACTTCATCTTTCAATCTCTTTTTTTGTTTCTACATTTTGAGGAAAGTTGATTACTTCTAATGCCGGTAGAGCACTATTACTCTGACAGCCCAAGTCACCGCTCGCTCCAAATCAATTCTTCGACCCTACATGATAGTGAAGCACGCCCCGGGTGTGCCCATATTCTTCCATGTTATCACAAATATCGACCTACCGCTTTACCCTATGTAAGCTTTCGGCTCGAAACGGCGACGGCGGCTCCCCAGCGTTGATTCCTGTCCGATTCGCCATTTCGAGATTCGTCGAATGCCCGGTCGGCCGCAGCTATAGCACCCACCCAAGCACCGTTCATTCCTGATCGACTTTCTTCAGACGCAGACACTGGTGATTTTGCCGCGATGGGCCTCGGCGGAGCCAGTCTGACGATCTTAGGTCGAATGCCAGGAGTAATAGTAGACGCCTCACCTTGTTGGCTCTTGGAGTCCGCGGTAACAACTTGAAGAGTTTTTGATCCGTTTGGCATCGAACTAGAGGTTCAACATTATATGAATTCGAATAATGGACCATCTCGCCCCTGAGATACAAGTGAAGCAAAATAGCCAAGGGGGTAGAAGAGCCCGGGATGTCAACCCTGGTTGGAACTCTAGATCTCACCGGTGAAGCCGGTGAAGCGCGCGATCGGCTCCAAGCGCCGGGTGAACACTAGCCCGGGGTCGCTCGGGTTCGCACTGAGTTCGCTCCGCAGCACGAACTCGAACCATGGTTTACTTCTACAATTGCACGGCGTTTGGGGAGGGTAAAACGGTGACAATATACGCAGGCAAAGAAAAAGTAAGGCTTCCCTTATACATCTGAATGTGTTTGGCCGCGAGCTGATCGTTTGGGTCGGTCCGACCGGTCGTCCGTCTTGCAGAATGAAAGTAAGCCGTGCATCTGGACAACGTCCTCCACCACACTGCTCACGATCGCATCAGCTTTAAGCGGTTGTTCGCAGACGAAGATCTTATACGTTATGCGCTACCGCAGGGTACGTGAGCACCTGGCAGTGGACGCCTCGCCCGATCACGTGTTCAAGCTGTCGACGAGCATCACTGCAATCCGCCCGACGTAGCGTTGACCAGCCACTGACGGGTCTGCTCTTACCAGCAGACGTTTGGGTCCATGTTGACAAGCTCTCCTCGCCACACATCTATATCCGTTTCCCCACGTGGATTCCGTCGTAGGAAGCGATCCCAAAATCGGTACTTGACGATGCCGCCCAGCTGGTGAAAGCCGGGTCGATCCAGGTGGGCTGGGCTGATTTGGCGCAACGAGTCGGAAACGTTGGATTCGATCACAGATCTGATGAACAACATATCCTTTACGGGTCTTTGCGAGTCAGCGTAACAAAAAAGACAACATCACCGTGATCTATACGCCAGCGAGCAATCTTCTCAAAACCGTGGAGATGGATGTGGGGACAGGTCAGTGATTTGGACCCCAAAGTCGTCACATCACATAACAGCTCCTCCGGTGGCTCAAACGTAACAACCGAAGTCGTTGTCGTCGTCTTCTTTGTGGAGAAGGCTAAGACACTATATCACCGCACTCTTACCTCAGTCTCGTTCAAAAACGATCGACTCGTTCGACGGGTCTACGTCGCTGAGCACATCAACGCCATCGTCAACCGGCTGAACAAAACACGGGTTGAAAGAGTCGTCGATCATGAGGCTGAGAAGATTGAAAGGGAACAGACGGAGGCAAAGGAGAGGAGACTGGAGTCGAATGAAAGGGTACGTTGCGTGTACTGCCTTTTCGCGGGTCTAGGCATGGCGAACATCAAGCTTTGTCGCAAATTGGTTTTGACGACGCCAACTATTCGACTAACTCTTTGTTGCTGCGATTGACAGAGGAACAGGGAGCTGGAATTAAGCCGACTGAGAAAGGCCGAATCCGAGTCTAGGGATTACTCAAGGCTACACGAGACGAAAGCTGCGCTAAGCTACGAGGAGGAGGAAGCCGAATGGAACAGTCGCCAGAAAGATGGCGAATTTGATCCCGATGAGGATTTCATGTAGTCCTACTAAGTTGAGACCGCAACGCAAATATCACCAACCTCCGACTACGATTGCAGAGCCCAGGCCAGCATGTCCAAAATAACGTGCAAGGGTCGGAGATCCCCCCGTGTCCCTCTTTCCCCCCCCCCCCCCCCCCGCGAGGGCTTTTTATCGGCTTCCGCACGCGAGATCGACGTGCCCCACGTGCTAGTTGCTCATCCCGAACACGATGAAGCGACTTATCACACTCTATGTCGTGTCCTTTGGAGTCGCAGTCACAAGCTTCTCGCTTGCGCTCGCAGGCCTGCTGCAGCCAAAATGGTCAGTCGCAATGTGCAGTATGCCTCGCGTGATGGATCGCATCGACCGTCCTCGAGTGGTAGCCAGCTCGGACGGGCTTTCGCATCGAGTCACCCGGTGTACTGGGCGGCCTGGGTGACCACTGGAAGCTGTTCCACGTCAAGTTAGATTGAATGTGCGAGGCATCACGACAGCTCACAAACCCGTCTCCTCCATCGGAAGGCTGGTGCGCTCCTGGCTGCCCGCGATGACATCATCATCAGATCGGAACCGAAGAATCTCGCCCGTAGCTTATCGGG
Source organism: Microbotryum lychnidis-dioicae p1A1 Lamole (assembly GCA_001244265.2). Lineage (NCBI taxonomy): Eukaryota > Fungi > Basidiomycota > Microbotryomycetes > Microbotryales > Microbotryaceae > Microbotryum > Microbotryum lychnidis-dioicae. The sequence goes on from CDLV01000019.1 coordinate 268,917, forward strand.
GGACTTCGTCTGCCTCATCCTATTCCCTGTGTACAGGATCCACTTTGCTACGCCGCACAGTAGTCCTCTCGAGCTGTCGACCAATTTTGGACTCTTCCAGCGGTGCGACTCCTCACAGTGGACCGGCGCTCGAGTCACGTGTCGCCGCTTTCCTACGCGCCATCAAGACTGTCAGGCTCCAGGCCTGAGTGCAGTAGACAAGGCGACCTTGCACTCCCTATTTCATGATCCTGCCTCGACCCCCGAGAGCACAAGTGGGTTATCCATCCGCCCGAGCGCGCTTGAGCTTCAGGCCCTTCTCGGAGCAGTCCCCGCCGACACCAACGATGCATGGGGCTTTTGCGATAGCTGGATTAGTGCCGGGTAGGTTGACTACACGCCCTCCTGAAGAAATCGGCGTCGGTGTGTGATGATGCACTTGAGAAATGCTGATCCACCTCTGTGCAACCTTTGCCGATACTCGCCTTTGCCGTTCGGACCTATGCGACTCGGACACTTTCTCGGACGACACAGGTACTTTCAGCAGCTAAGCCTCGTGCTTGGATTCGCCGCTGTCATCGCGTGCTTTGCTGCGATCGTGACACCTCTGCACTCACGGCGCAAGCCGTACCGGTTGATCTCCTCACTCCTGTTTGGACACGCGGTCGCGCTCATCGCCTCGACCTCCCTCGTTGCACACGAGTTCAACACATCCGACCGCTTCGTGTATGGATCGAGACTAGCACAATCCTTCGTCATGAGCACTACGGCTTGGTCAATGGACGTGGTCGTGGTCGCCACGCTCGTCTTGGTGATTGGGTTTCTCAAGGTCGGGGATGAGGGAGGCTACGAGCGGATTCAGGATTGAGAGGCCCATGTGATACCCGGTCCGACGTGTCGTGTTGCCTTCATGTGCTAGGTGGATTATGAGATGTTTGCAGTCTATGAAAATCACTCTTTGTTTCTTGATATGCTCATGCTATTTGCTGCAGATGGTGAATCCAGCGTCTATCTCAAAAGTCTCAGTCGTTGGAGGTCGTTGGTCGTGGGGCAACTCTCACCAGGTGACGCAGTCTGGTCCCTCCTCTCTTTCCGCACCACCTCACGCGTTGCGAGAGTCGCGACGGTCACGTTCCTTATGAGTCGTATGGATTCTCCTTTATTAAACCCGGTCTCGAACTGGTCTCGAGTCTTGGTACCCTCTCAGGCGAAGTGCCACTGCATTCTCGCGCGCTACCGTTGAGCCCACCTCGATCAACTCCCAGCAGCGTCATCAGAGAGTCTTTGATACGCTCTTCGTCGAGATCAGCCATTCATGAGCAGGCTAGTATTCCACCATTGGGTACATATCTTGGGGGTCACGTCTGCCACATGTGAGTTGTCCTGCTACGTACGGATCCACCATCGACGCCACTAGAGCCGAGTCCTCTTGCCAGCCTTCTGTTGTATTGCCCCTCAGTCTCATTTTGGACCACGATCTTGACGTTATTCTATCTAAAATTTTGGAGGATGTTGTTGGCGGCGATTTGGGTGGCCAAGGCCTCGTGTAAACCCTTAGCTAGATTCGTACCACATGGACTCGTCCTCCGGCGGAAAGCTCAGTGGGACTAACAAGTCGCTAATCGCAAGTTCTGACATAGTACTGTGGTACCCGGGATCCCGTCGGAGGCATTCCCGACATAGCGGGCCGGGCTCAGGTAGTCTCGGGATTCCGCGGGAGACATTTCCGACATAGCGGGCCCCGCCAGGAGTCATTCCGGTTGTAGCGGGGTCGCGTCATTTTAGCGGGGTCTGTGGTACTCGGGATTCCGTCGGAAGCAGCGGTTGTAGCGGAGTTGTTTCGGTCGAAGCAGGGTCGAGTTCCGAAGTCGTTTCGAGGGCCGAGTCGGGAGTCGTTTCAATTTCCACTAGTCCGGGCAGGATCAAAACGCCGGTTATGGCAGATTTCTCAGCGGTTAAGCGGTCCCGGATAAACTCAGTACTTCGGTGACTCAAGGCTTGACTGTCAGCGACGAATCATGTGGCGGGATTTGAACGGAAGACCGGGCCGGATGCGCGGACGAAGGGATGAAGGGTTATGAAAGGAGCGCAACGGTTTGAATGGTCGGAACGTTTGAGGGGAGTTTGCTTCTGGTTCTTAGGAAGGTCACTTCTAGGATCCAATACAGCATCTTAGCTGATTCTCACTTTCTGCGTGTTGCAAGTCTCGTCTCTCGTCTCCAGTCTCCGGTCTCGGCGTTTCGTTCTCGTACTCGGTCTCGTTTCTCGGTTTGGGCCCCTTTCTCGTCTCTCGTCTCTCGGCCGTTCCGGTCGCTCTCTCGTCTCTCGGCCGTTCCGGTCGCTCTCTCGTCTCTCTCTCCCGTATCTCGTCTCCCTCGTCTTCGGTCTCGGTTCCATCGTTTTTTCCCTTATCATTCCATTTCATCTTTGATCGACCGCTTTGCTATACCATAGTACCCGTGGCCGTGGCATTACAGGGCAAAGAAGGCTGCGACTAGGGTTCTTTTCTTCAAGATCGTCGTCGAGCTGCCCCTTGTCCAGGTCCTCAATCTAGTACGTTCGTCGTTTTTGACTTCGCATCGAGACTCGTGTTCCAGCCAAGGTGCTGGCTTTTACAAAGTCGTGGTCTACCCCTCGGTCGCAGGGCTTTCAATTACAGCCCTGGCCATCGAACACTGTTCTTCGTTCGACTTCGGGGTCAACTTCCCCGCTCGCGCCGGGCTGTGTCTTGTCAGTGGCGTCATTGCTCGTGAGCCTTCTCGGCGCTTCTCGGGTCTAAAGTTGAGGACTTCAAACTGAAGGAGGTGCGACCCACACCGACAGTCTTGGGTCACCAAACTGTTGACGCGGGCCTTTTCTACCTCATCACTGCGCTGGTGGTCTAGGCTATCGCTGCAGCGTAGTGTCACTGGAGACCCCGGTGTACATCCTGCCCATGTACGCCGAATCGCCGAGTGTTTGCCTCACACGAGCGCAGCAACGCTAAACATGAGGTTTGTGGCATATTTCACCTGCACCAAGGGGCAAAACTTCGACGGCGGAAAAAATTAAGCTGTTCGGCAACCCCGAGTTCATCGCGTTTGATGCATGCTGGGAGGGCGTAGGTCGTACACTTGCTTGACCAATTCGACTTTATCAGAGGTCACAGTTTGCGCATCCTCAAAATTTGCTATGCTGCGCACAGTGGACAATTAAATGAGTCAAGAAATCAGATCCGGGGGATCAGATGTGAAGTCGGGTTCCAGCAGCGCCGGCGTGCCGTCTTGTGCAAAGTAAGGAGAAGATAGGAGTCTCTGAAGAAGACCAAGCCCTCCCAGCGACCGAAGCCTCGCCACTAGATAGATTGGCCATACCTAGCATTTCACTCCCTCCCTCGACAAAATGTAGACCGATGCCGTTCATATCATAGCCAATGCGTAAACCTCACTTTCGGAAAGAATCACGTAGAGCCTTTGTCTCGATTAGCTTTGATGAGCTTTTCACTATGTATGGTATGCTTTCCGAACGACGCGGGGTGGAATTACGCCAAGGGTAGCAAGAGTGTGATCGACAAATAAGCGAACCCCAGGATCCGACATTACTTAGAGCTCTGCTGCACTGTGGTGGTGTTGTCTCCAGCAGTTGCACTGTGGAGAAGGAGGGAGAAGGAATGCTCAGTCGCGCAGGACTGTGACGCTCCGCATGCGACTGCAAACGCGTACAAGTGACTTACGTGGCACGATTTGACGGCCGGTCGTTGTTAGAGCAGGCCCGGTGATAGTGATTGCCGCCGCCGGAGTCATAGTTGCGGCCGAAGTTGTGGTTGCGACTGCAGCTGGGGTCGTTGTTATAGAAATCGTTGTCGATGTTGTTGTGCTTGTCACCAAGGGTGTGGTAGTCGGAGCGGCGGCCGAGCTGGGAGTAGTGGTGGAAGGGGCTGCGGAAGTCTTGGTCGCTGTGGCCGAAGGGGGGGATGATGAGATGATGATTGCAGAAGAAGTAGCAGGAGGATGGAGACGAGACGAACTGTTGGTGGTTGTGGGGACGATTGACCGCGTGGTTGTTGAAGAAGCAGCTGCAGTGGTGGCTGCAGGGGTCATCGAGGACGTTGCGGGGGTAGTCGCCGCCGATGCCGTGACGGTGCCGAAGCTCAAACTGGTCTGCGTGACTACGATGACAGTCGTCTGTGCCGCACTCCTTGAAGCAGCCTCATCGGCACTACTCTTGCTCGATGCACTTGCGATCGAGCTTAATCTAGCTTCGTCGCTCTGCGTCGCCGACGAGTTTCTTTTGAGTCCAACTCCAAGTCCAACGCCCAATGCGACCCCCAACCCAACGAGAGCAAGCAGGACGAGGCCGATGATGGTCCGTTTCCGTTGCAGGAAACGCTTGTTCTCGTCGTAGCCTCCCTCCCATGCCGCCTCGTCGAGATGCGAGCCAGGTGATCGCTCGCCGCCATGAGGCGACCAGTAGGTGCCCGAGGTAGCGGCCGCACCGGACGCCGCACTCAACGGCCGTTGGTACTGATTCGCTTCAGACATGTCGGTAGGGTGCGTCTCGTGGGTGTTGTGGGCATGTTCCGGGTAGTTGTCGGTATGGGAAAGCGGGACCGAGTTGTATGCTTGCTGCGGCTCGTAAGGGTCGTAGAATTGCTGTTGAGGTTGCGAATGGACAGGGCTCTCGTTGCCATAAGCGTCCGGATATTGGTAATGGCCGGATTGGGACATCGCGAAAGGAGTGCAGCAGAGTGTTGTAGGAGGTGTCCTATGTCCGTGCTCGTCTCAAAGTGGAGGCGGCTGTGCTGTGCATTGAGCGCTCCGCAATCTGAACGCCTGAGCCGCCGAATGCACGGGGATCGCCAAGCGCGAAGCTCGAAGGGTCGCCGAAGCGATTGGTCGGACTCCGAAGTAGTACGCGATGGGGCGAGGGCTCGATGAACGGCCTCGGTAGCCGGAGTTGCCGTTTGTGGATCAAGGAAGACAACAAGGGATGTGTGCTAGAGGTTTGAGCGCCAAACGTCGAGTTGTACGGTCAGAAGGGCAGGGCAGCAATTGGGCAGCAGCAGATGGCGATGCGAATCGCCTGCGATGCCTCTGCGCCCGCCAGAGCTTGCCAGAGTCTGCCAGAGTCCGCCAAAGTCTGCCAGAGTCTGCCAGAGTGCGCACTTCTGCACTCCGCCAGGTCCGCAAGCGCTAGACTTTGAAGTCTGCCGGATCTGCCAGGTAACAACCAATTTGACCGTTGGGGCAGGCGATCGTCACCTGATGGAGCTGCAGCTGCGGCCGACGACTGCCTGGCTCGGTAATTGGAGTCTGTGGAGCATATCGGAAGCTTCATACTTTGTCCCAGCGCAGAAGCCGTTAATAATTGAGACTCTTACGCAAAGATGGAAAATGAGAAAACATACGTAGGCGCCGCGGCTGATAGTGCATATACTCACCCTCTACTCGCAGCTCCGGTTTCAGCGACTCGATCTCGGCGACTTCAGTGGCTTCAACGATTTAGCTCTCAGTTCGCGCTCCGGATCCCTCCTCGCTCGCGACTTTCTCGCCCTGACCTCGGCGGATTCAATGTCACCCGGAATGGCGATTGTAGCACCAAATGCTTCTTTGTTGCGCTTCTCACTCATGCCGCCGCTATCGACGTCGACCTCTCCGACGGCGTGTCTCGTCGCTCGTCTAGATCTACGTCAACGGTCTACAATCGTAGAACCCAGGCTTGACCGTCTTCGGAGCACGGCGATCTCAGCGTCTACTTCAGCAATCTTGGTGGAAGAGCTGCGTTTTGCGAGCGAGCTGACATCGGTGGAGGTCTATAGAATTCTGGACCCTGGAAACAAGTCAGTCCTCGAGCTCCATCTGGGCCAGCAACTTGTCGCCGTCGATGATCTGTGGGCTATGCCAAGCACTGCAGCGCTGACGAGTGGAGTTTGTGCGTTGATCGATTTTGCTCCCCATTCCAGAGAACCCTTTGTTTCCCTTTCGCGTATCTTTCTGGCGTGCCAGATATCTCCCATTGAGGGACTCATGCGATTCAAGCTTGTCCGGCCGACTGATTATGATTCCAGCTTGGGTGGGATAGCGCCGTGTAAGTACCCAAACTGTACTCGAAAGGGATTGATAATTGACGCGACGCCATTCCGGGCCGCTAGTTCGAGACATTTGGGTCCCTTTGAAACTCGCTGCGTCAATCGCGAACGAGTTGCATGTGGCCGACGAACTTTCGGCGTTGCTTGAATGGAGCACTAGAAAGGCCTTCACTGTCGAGGACAAGGAGGAGGGCGGAATCGTGCACAAGTGAGTGTTGACAATCTCATGCTTAATTTTCACTTACCCCGGTGATTTTGAATTCTGTGCCGGCCTCAGTTGGAAGATTTCGAGTGATCGCATTGATCCTGTTCACTACAGTACATCCACGATGCTCAGGTGAGTGAACCACTCATGGTGCCGCGGGGTACTTGACCTAACCTGCTCCATTCGTCTTTCCCTGACACATGTCGGTGTTTTGATGCAGCACTCGTTTCCCACGTGTTCACCTCCTTCCCTCGGGTAATCAAGTTCGAACATTGATGCCTTCTTCGCTTCCTTACAAAGCCCCGCCGGGAGCCTTCCCCTCGTCCTTCGACGAGCTCTGGTCCCATACCGTCACTTGGTCAATCCAGCTGTACGAAGAATACCTCGAAGTCTTCGAAATTGAGCACGATGACTCTGTACTTGGATCCGTCTCTTCTGGCAGTTCAACAGCGAAGAAGGCCGTCGACCGCGGTCCTCCTGATCTGACTCCATCGTTTGTCTTCAGTTCACTCTTCACGCTGTTATCTCTGATGGACGAGCTGCCGACGGCAACGCGGAATGTGCGGCAACGAATAGGGAATTCATATGAACTTCCAAACGGGTTCAAGTTGAGCAAGGGCGACCTACTCGGAGCCACAGGATCGAGTGCCGCATCAACAAATTTGAGATCAAAGCTTGCGTTGGTTGATGCGATTTCAAGGTTGGTCGCGAAGGAATGGAGACTGAGTTTCTGCAAACGAGCTGCAGCCAAGAGGAATCACCGAAGTCAGGCATCAGGTGATGGCCCTGATAGTGACGATGGCGTTTCAGAGGATCGGGATTGGGTGGCTATGCGACACAAGGTGGACAAGATCGAAAGAGAACTGGCTGCGCTGTCAGACCGGGCGATAGATGTCGCATCACCGCTGCGGCGGGGTGATGTCGACATAACAGCCCTTCAGGACGGATTTCACACTCTATCGTCACAGGTCTCGCAGCTCGAGCATCGCCTACGCATTCTGACTAGTCTGACGTCGTATCCGAGTTCTGCATCGGCCACTTCAGTTCCAGCGCCGCTACCGGCGCTTGAGGGGGAGGGACATGAGGCGAGTCGGACGAAGAACTCGTCTCAAAATCTCAAATCGGGTGTTGCTCCTTTGCGGCACCAGAGCAGCCAAGGTTCGGTGGGGCACGTGGTGCCGTGGCTCGTTCTCGGCGCCGTCGGAGCGTGGACTGCGTACTCCTATTATCTAGTAGCGGCGCTCTGAGCGAAGCTCCTACGCGGAGGGCCGTCTAACATTTTGAGATGCCCACCTACAGGGGAAACAGAACCGTTCTAGCAACCAATACACATAGCTGCTTTGCTCCATGATAGTTGAAACGACGATCTTCGCGGCCACCGTTCGGGGGTACTGCTCACTGTTCAGCCCAACCGCGTCTGCGCTTATGACGTAATTGACCGACTAACGGGCGGCGCGCGCTGCTAAAATTCGCGAGACGGAACGCGGCGATGGCCCGCCGTCTGACTTTGCTTCGCTTGTCATCTTTGCAGCTCCCATCGCAACACTCACGACCCCACTAGCCGCCATGTTTGCCCGCCAAGCCTTGCGCACCGCTGTTCGAGCCCGAGCCCCGTATCGATTTGCCCCTTTGGTTGTTCCCTCAGCGTCGTTCTCGAGCGCTGCTTCGCTGTCCAAGTCGTTCGTCACTCGCCGCGGAGCCAAACGTGGCATCTCGTCCACACCTGCGCTCGAAGGTGCACAAGAGCCAACTCAGTCAGTGCTGACTCCAACCATAGCTAGAACGTTTGAAACATACCCTCCGAGGTTCTCCTCCGCTGATCTAGTACTGAAATCGTCATCCTCCGGAAAATTACATGCAGCGCTGCCGTCGACCCCGAGAGTCAGTCCTTCACCACTACTCGAGCTCGAGCTTGACGTCAGGCTCATCGTCGACGCGGGGTTTTCGGCCTGCTGTACTAATGAACCATCTCCCCTCTATCCGATCTTACTCGATTTGATCATCACCCCCTGGCCACTCCTTGTGTAGTTGTGCACGAGTACCCGGAGGAGCACGAGTTCGTCGAGGGCGATCTCGGTCATTCCACCGACGGGCCCGAAGTCGATGTCGGCAAACACAACCAACGCACTCTCGCGTCCTTCTCCATGACCAACAAGGTCAGCTATTCCCCAAGTCTCTCATTGCTTTTACCGGTGGCAGAAGTCCTAGCTTGGTTCAACGACATCGCTCTCTTCCTCTCATAGCCTGCCCGAGCGCGGGCAGCCGGCCCGGGTCGGCTGATGATCACCACAAGAAGAAACGCAGGGCTGACCCACGCCGTGCCCTCGTTTGAGCTCACAGGTTTGCGTCATCACAGGAGCTGCTCGCGGTGTATGTACATCATGAAGCGTGCAGTGGTAGAAGTAGAGCTCCTAGACGTACGTAGACCTCGACTAACACTCGGCGACTCCCACCTCCGGTTTCTCCAGCTTGGCAATTTGTTTGCCCGAACATTCGCCGAATCAGGCTCCAACGCCATCGTCATCCTTGATCTGGACCAGGGTCTCGCCGAAACTGCCGCAAAGGACCTCGTCGACTGGTTCGAGGAACACGGTCAAGCTGAAAAGGGCGAGATCTCTGCCATTGGTCTTGGATGCGACGTTGCCGACGAGAAGAACGTGCAGGACTGCTTCGCCAAGGTCGTCGAAAAGTATGGCAGGATTGATGTCTTGGTCACTGCTGCCGGTATTGTCGGTTAGTTTGAAGCAACCTCTTGTCGCCCGTATTGACGATCGGATCTGATCTAATCGTCCGACGTCCGAACGATTGCGCCCCGCGTCTCAGAAAATTTCCCTGCTCAAGATTACCCTACCGAGAAGTTCCGCAAGTTGATGGCCATCAACGTGGATGGGCAAGCAACTATTTTGCTCTTGGTATCAGGCAGTCTTGCGACTAACGCGTGTCTCTGGTGACTTGTGCAGATCCTTCTTCTGTGCTCGTGAGGCAGCCAAGGACATGATGAGGCGAGACGGTGAGTGCCCAATCGCTGCCAGAAGCGCGCTTCTACCGCTGATCGGCAACTCCATCGTTATCCCATCAGCCCCCGGATCAATCGTTATGATAGGTTCCATGTCCGGCGCTTGTGTGAACGTTCCCCAACCTCAGGCGCCTTACAACGCGTCCAAGGCGGCGGTGCGACACATGGCGTCTTCCCTCGCTGTCGAATGGGCAACACGAAACATTCGCGTTAACGCCATCTCCCCCGGGTACATGGCGACAGCTTTAACGAGGGTCATCCTCGATCGAGACCCCGTTTTGAAGGAAACGTGGGAGAACCTGACCCCGATGGGCAGAATCGGTGAACCAGAGGACCTCAAGGGTGAGCATTGTTGACGAGCGCTATCTAGGTTCGAAGAGGAGAGACATGGCCGTCGTCACATCGATTGACTAGTCCGTTCCGTTCTTGTACAGGTGCCGTCATCTATCTCGCATCGGATGCTTCGGGCTTTACAACGGGCACGGATCTCCGCGTCGATGGTGGTTACACTCTTGTGCGTCATAGGCCACCCAAAGATCACTTCGGTATCACTCTACCTCATCCTTGACACTTCTCCCGATCTTTACCCTCATGCAACAGACCTAAACGTCACCCCGATTGCTTCGTCCGCCTCGAATCCTACCCTCAAGAGTACCTCGAGGTCACCAACATTCGCGTTTCCCTTACCCGATTGAGAGATCGCGATTATCCGATCAGACTTGAATCGCAACCAAGCATACAAACCTTTGCAGAATAGGAAGTCTTAAGATACAGATTTACTGCCGTGCGATTACCGAGAGCCCCGGCCGGTATTTGGGGAAACTCCAGTGACGGTCATGATGTCGCTCCGACTTGGGCATTGCAGGTATAACAGCCTACCCGTCTACTATAATCGACGATCTCAACCCGAACCTTGCACGAAAACCTCCTTCCAGACCTGTCGCAGATCTGAAAACAGAGAACGAGGGGCAAAGGGTTTCAGCATTGGTTACTCTTTACCAGGCCATAAAAAGGTTTATCGGAACTGCAGGGCTTTTGCTCACCTGTAAACCTGCCAACCACCCTAACCTCCCCGCTCTGTTGGAAGTCAGACCCCGTACCTGTCGGCGTCGTTGATGTTGCTTGCTCATCGATCCCGCCTAATTTCGGCCTCTGATCACCATGTTCATCGAACAACACACACTTGCCCCACCCCAGCGCATGAGCACCTTTGATATTCAGCGCCGAGTCATCGACGAAGTAGCATTGGTCCGGCGTCGCGTTCGCGGCGGCAAGAGCTTCTCTATAGTAAGCTGTTTGAGCCAGAGGTCACCAAATGAAAGCGTCAGTCATGGGACGTTCCCAACTTGAGGTACCACGTGGGAGAAGACTCAACCTGGTTCGGGTTTACAGGAGAAGGTGCCGGCAGTGGCGGTGTAGTCGCACGAGACGACGCTTTCGAAATATTCGGCAAGGCCGAGCAGGCGCAAAACCCTTGTGGCATGCTGAGGAGGGCGGCATGGAGAGGACTTCAGTATGACCGGGTGATATCAGTAATGAAAGAAGAACTGTTTTCTTACGTTGACATAGGCTGATCAGAGAAAGGTTATGCGATGCCAACGACACGTACGATCAGCTCTCGAGGCCACCGAACTGCTCAGCAACTGTAGCAGAAGCGGACTGACCGTTTGTGAGGGCCCACACCCTGAATCTGGACCGATCGATATCGCGCAACAGATGCTGCCGTTCTGGATCCGGTTTAAGAACGTTTTCCAGTGGCAGCGCGGCGTCGCATTGCGCATCGTAATCGAGCGCTGAGCGGGTGAAGAGCAGAACAGATCAGAATCCTCGCAAGACGAGCTACAAGCGTGTGCGCGCACGATCAACTTTGTGGTGCCGGACCAATCCTCTTATGGCGAGTCCATAGTCGGTGTAGTATCGCTGTGAGCGTAGAATCGGGAAGCTGGTGACTAGTCAGCGTACGACCGAGGGGCTCGAGTGGGAAGTGGGGGTCGGCCGAGTGACGCACGTGTCGGAGTATCCTCGACTCGTCCGAGGGAATGCCGATCTTCTCAAAGTAGTCTGTGGCAGTCGGTCAAGCTGGAGCGGATCAGTACAGGAGTTGGGGCTAGTTCATCAGGGCTGAGACTGACTCTCGATCTTCTCCTTCATCAGATCGTCGACGCCGGCATCCTTGGAGTCTGCACCGTCGACGGTGAGGGCAAGTCAGTCAGTCCCGAGTCCCGACTGGCACATCTGCGGCGTGTGAGTAGACTTGCAGAGACAGTTATCGATGTCGAACCATATGATGGGTCTTGGATCGCGGTTGCTGGGGTTGCTGGGGTCGCTGGGGTTGCTGAGGTTGTTTGGTGAGTCACCGACTGGACTCGGGTGTAGACGTGGCCGCGGTGATCCGTCGGGGTCGGTGACTAGTACTGTGCAAGCGCGTAGCGTGGGTGAAGATGAGCTCGAGGTCAGAATACGTAGAGCCATGGCAAGAGATGGTGTACTTGCTCGACATTCGCGTGCGATTATTTTATGTGGCACGCGTGCTGTCAGCTGAAGCCGAGTGTGGACTGAAGTGAAGCCGGCGGTGTGGACGTCGAAGCCGGCGCCGAGCAGCCGCGAGCCGTGACGTCGATTCGCGCGCGCACGGACCCCCACGCGGACCGAGCTCCGCCTTCGCAACGAAACGGCTCGCAATCGCGGCGGCGGCGACCATGGGCTTTCATTTCCCTGGAACCATCGAGCAGCTCGCATCTGACCCCCTCATGGCTGGTTCTAGCGCATCCACACCTCGGGCACCTCCCTCCTCCTCCGGCTCGAGCTCGATAGGGATCGACTCGTCCGAGGAACAGAGCTGGGACGACTGGCAGGACGAGCAGCCGACACTGACCAAGTCGCTCTTCAGCGTCGAGCAGTTCGACTCTGCCACCTCTGCGCTCCAGCATGACCGACAGCATTTTGGCGTCGACGTGCCCCTCCTGGCTTCCACACTGGGTGAGCAACACCGTCTACGACGACGACGGGAAGGAGTCCGCTCGGAACGCCTCGCTCATTTTGATCGGCGGCGGAACGATCCCTCCTATCTCTCTGGATGCAGACTTCTTCGAACGGATCCGACTCATCAATTGGATTAGGGCGACAGTGGGTCATACCCTCAATTTGGAGCTCAACCAGGTCGTTCCATCACTCAACAGCCTACTTCTCGCCCGCAGAAACCCGAGCCCTCGTCTCTTAAGCGACTCGACCGGAACGCCGACTTTCTCCAGGACGATCAATACCTCAAGCCCGTCCTTCAAGACGATGCATTGTTGCGTCAGTCGAATCCCAGTCAATTCTATACCAGGCCCAATTCTTAGAACTCTTCTGGTCCTGATACAGAATACGACTTTGATCAACTTTCGCTCGCCGACGAGGCACCGTCAACCTCGGAGCAGCCATCCTACACCGTCCAATCCATCGCAGGCTTGAACGACTCCAAGTTGCCGACGACATCCACCGGCCCCACAAACAGAGATACGGCGGAACTAATTGATAACTTACGCGCGCAGCTGTACGACTCGAGTCAGGCCATCGACACACTCAAGGGCATCATCAGGGAACGACTCGGACCTTCGATGGGTCTTGATTCGATCGCCCTTGAGGAGGAGGCAGGCAAGGGAAGCAAAAGCGTGCCCGATACCGGTGCCGATCCTCAGAGGGATGATGATACCCATTACTTTGATGTGGGTCCGAGTTCCCCCTAACGCAATTGCAAATGATCAAGCACTGATTTCTCATTGCCGAAATCCTCCACGCAGAGCTATGCCTACAACGGTCCGTTCTTTGGCCCTTGCTTAATGCTTCTTGTGAACTCAATCTCACTTTCTCATATTTAACTTGTTCATAGACATCCACGAAGTCATGTTGAAGGGTACGCGAAGGACACGCGATGAACGATAGGCCTTGGAGCTGACGCCGCTATCTATGCCCACTCGGCTCACAGACAAGGTCCGAACAGACTCGTACCGAGACTTTATCATGTCCAATCCGCAGCTCTTCAAGGATGCTGTCGTACTCGACGTCGGTTGCGGAACGGGTACGCACTGTTCGCAGGGCCCGGCTTCATGAACCGAGCGAACTACTGAGTGTCCTGCGCTCTTCTATCCCCGGTAGGTATTCTGTCTATGTTCGCGGCCAAGTCGGGCGCCAAAAAAGTCTACGCCGTTGATGCTAGCAACGTCGTTTACAAGGCCCAGCGGAGCATCAAGGCCAACGGGTTAAGCGAGGTCATCACGTAAGTTCCGGGGTTTTGTCTTGCTGCTCCCGTGAAGACTGGGTACTGACACCCCAGGTGAATAAACTAGCGTCATCCGAGGCAAGATTGAAGACCTCGAGATCCCGGAAAAGGTCGACATCATCGTCTCTGAGTGGATGGTGGGTTTCCTCCCTCCTCTTTCTTGGGTGTAGGTATGTCAGTAGCTGACCCGGTTTGCCTGGTCCAGGGGTACTGCCTTCTGTACGAATGCATGCTCGACTCGGTCCTCTCGGCCCGTGACCGCTTCATGAAGCCGACGGGGTTGATGGTGCCCTCACAAACGTCCATCATGTTGGCCTTGTTCTCTGGCTCGGCGATGGTCGACGACCGCGTCAAGTTCTGGGACAACGTGTACGGATTCGACATGAGTGCAATGAAGGAGGAGATCAAGGATGATGCGTTGATCGATGTCGTCGATGGGAAGGAGGTCGTCAGTGATACGATCGCAATTTCGGTATGTTCCATCGAACTGTAGGGCTGCTTCAACAGAGGCTTTTGCTCAATGTCGACACTGTCGGAGCGTTTCTAGGACATCGTGACCCAAACCACGACCGTTGCGGATCTGTCCTTCACAAGCCCGTTCAAACTCACCGCGAATCGATCTACGACTGTGAATGCCTTCCTTGCGCACTTTGACACCTTCTTCACCTCGGACGCTCGCTTGATGCATTCGCAATCCGAGCTCAAGCAAGGCGAGGTATATTTCACGACGGGGGCTCACGATACGCCGACGCATTGGAAGCAGACGATGTTCTTGCTCAAGGAACCGATCCGCGTCGAAGCCGGTACAGTCATTGAGGGCTCGTTCAAATGCAGCAAGAACCCGGAGAACTCGCGCGAGTTGGTTGTCGAAGTGACTTGGACCGTTCACGCGAAGGCCGAGAAGCCAAAACGGTCCGTCAAGGCGCAAGTCTGGAGAGTAAGGTGATGAGAATGCAATGTGCCATACATCACTTCTCCATTCATATCGGGGGAAGAGTGTTCGGATGCTCGCTTGCAAGTACCTAGCTTGAACCAGGGAGTATGCCGTTAATTAGGAATAGGGACCCACTGCAATAATTCGAATCCAGCGGATGGTCCGTGCGAGTCGGAGCAATTCGGCACGGCTCGGTATGGTGCCGTCAGCTTGCGACTGCAGCTCACTTCGGGTTTGAACGTATGCCAACGCTTTCCTTGACCCACTACCCACGGCAACTCAACTGGTCGTGCACGAACAGCTTTACTCGGATCCAATCTTTCCCTCTTTACCTCCAGTCACAGTGAGTTGACCTGGGACACAGCACCTGATGTCGTATGTTCGTTGCCTCGGGCTCTGACGTATGCTCATTGCCCTCGCCGCTGCTTGCCGGTCGGTCCCTCTTGTTATCGAACCGTTCTTATCGCTGGCAGCCGCAAAGAAAGAAACGCTCAAACTCGTAGCTCGCTTGAAACATGGTTCTGGGTCGTCTAGCCCATTACACGTTCGACGTGGTTCTGCTTGCGACGGTCGCGGCCGGCGTCAAACGGAGCACCGGGTTCCAGTCAGTCCACACCATTCCTCCGTACCTACAACAATGCAGCTTCAATACTGGGGCACTGACGATCGATTTCCTTCCTTATTCTTACCGCACCCATTCATCCCCCACTCCTACTTGGGCTCCATCTACGCACGACACGCTGTCCCTGTCCCCCCCCCCACTTCCTCTTCCCCTCGGCGGCCCCCTCCTCATACCCCCACCTGCAGAGTCTCGACGCGAGGTCTCCCCGAAGGCCCTGTACAACAGACGGCGGAAACGGTGCTCGGCGTCGGGGAGAAGGTGTTCGACTACACTGCCGCGCTGAGTTATTCGAGTGGGTGGTTTGAGCGCGAGTTGCCGACGGCCGCGTCGAGCTTGCCCAAGAAGTGAAGAGTGAAGTGGAGAAAGATAGGACGATCTAGGGAGGAGGCGATGTAACCAGATGGGGTGAGACGGAGAAAGATGATTCTACTGATTGGGTGTACGTGTAACTGTAATACTGGGCTTGCTTAATCTTGGTCGAGTCAAGGGGGAGAGGCGGGACCACTGTTGAGGACCAAGCAAGTTGGAGGAATCTTCACCACCCCAGAGTCCGGATGGATGATCAGGGGTAGGATGGAGCGCTGCAACTGTACGATCAGACAAGGTTTCTGGAGTCTACCCAGCTCCCGATGGACTGAATGGTCATCGTATCTTGTCATCGACGACGACTCCGATTCGACGACTCGCGATCGGAGGGCGCCGGCGTAACTGAATGGCTTCGAACCGGTCACCCAGTATTCTGGGAAATACAGGGCCGGTTTTATTGACATGTGACGATGTGGAGCAGAGTCTAGGTATACGGTTGCAACAGCCGGATCCGTTTTCCGAGCGTTTTCGTCAGTCTGTCAGACTCCGAGTCGGCCTGGACTGTGCTCCTGACGATCACCGGTCGGTCACCTGACGCTGCTGCGAGACGCGGCGCGTGAGACGACGAGGCCACTCTGAACGACATCTTCCTATCACCACACCACCCGCCACACCACCCTCGCGTGGACGCATCGGATTGGGCGCATCGCTCAAGTGAGTACGCACCCATGTCATCCCACAAGCTAGCTCGTGGCGCGTGCTATCGTCGCTGCTCGAATCTCGACCTCGACTTGACTGCCGTCGACGTCGTACGAATCACGACCGATCGGCCCACCGGCCCACATCCAATTTGAACGGCCTAAATTCGATGAGGCCAGTAGCAGCAGCAGCCCGCACCACTTGTCATGAGATGATCCTCGTTGGCTGCCGCGCCAAGGGCTCTTTGCCTTTGCCTCGAATGACCGCGCAGTTGCTCGGACGGGTAACCCCCACTCGATGGACCCGCCCGCCTCGCCACGCCCGCCTCGCCACGCCCGCCTCGCCACGCCCGCACATCGCCACGCCCGCACATCGCACATGACCTCGCTTGCAGATCAACTCGTGCTGGGGTCACTGGGCTCGCGTTTCAAACCGTTACTGACCAACCTGCATGCCTGGATATGGTCGCTCTCCTCGCAGCCTTGTCCTGCTTAGGGTTCGGGCACCATGTCGATGAGTGTCTCGACCGCCTCGGCGTCACCCCCCACCCGCACCAAATCGTCCGCCTTCGTCTCGACAACGCATAAGCCCAAACGCAACAAGTCGTCGTCCTCGCTTCACAGTGCAGGAGGGCACCACTCGATTCACCACCATGTCCAGATGCCTCAGCACGTGCGCAAGAGCTCCCAGGAGTCGACCGGTATCACGCGACCTCGTCTCACCTCGAGTGGCACGTCCTCCACTTCGGCCAAAAAGGCCCATTTCGGCGCAGGTCTGGGCATAATGACCTCTATATCGAATGCACCTTCCCAACCGGCGACCAAAGCGGTCGCCCAAGCCGAACCCTCAGCTCGGGCCACCGGCGCAGCTTCTTCTCAAGCGGCGCACACCGAGACCGCGACAGAGGTGCAACCTGACACGGAGGAGTTGGACGCTTCACCCCAGGACGGGCTCGATGACCTCGATGATTCAAGAGCTTCACGAGACCAAAGGCCATCCGACCCAGTCGCGTCGACGCAAGAACCTGAACGAGGTCGATCCCGATCGCGCTCGATGGATCGCCGCTCTGCGCAATCAACCGAACGCCACCATGCAAACGCTCAAGGTAGGGATCGAACGTTGCCACCGGGACCTGGAGTGCGAGGAGACAGGTCCGACGGCTCTCCCAAGAGACAAAGGGCCCCTGCGGTCTCGCAGACGAGGCAAGCGCAGCCACCGGCGAAGAAGATGGAAAAGTCAGAAAACCCGTCCGATGCGGTGGGCGCCAACCAAACTCCGGCCGCGCCCGTACCTACACCCGCACCCACACTTGCCCCAGCACCGACAGTTCAGGTCAAGGAGAAGCACTTGAGGGCCAAGTTCGACTTTGCTGATGACGAGGATGACGGCGATGACGACGAAGACGAAGAGAGGCAGGGAAGGAAATTCGACTACGAGCGAGCTACCAAGACCTCAGGTCAGTCTATAACGGCCCGCTTTTAACGATCAGAGCTCTTCTCATGCTGGCTTGGATTGGCCGATCGTAGCCGTAGCGGCGCCTCGTGCGACCACCTCTACTGTCGAAAAGGCCGCTGCGGCGCCTCCGCCCCTTGAGTCACCTCCTTCGGAGCTCCAAGCGATGAAGGAGGTGCCCACGCGACCACCAATGCACAACAAGTCGTCGTCCAACCTCTCGACCCACACCGTCCGACCAAAGCGCAACAAGTCATCGTCATCGCTGCACTATGCCCACCACGGTCCTGGCCACTACAACGTGCAATTCGCTGGCGCAGCCAAGAAACGATCCGGCAGTTCGAGCGGGAGGGCCAAACCCCCCTTTGGTTTCGGGATGACGACACTGCCTGCAGAGAACCACGATGATCGACGTGGAAGCGATGCGAGCTCGACGAAAGGAGCGGGGAGCAGCAACAGACCTACCATTAATCGCAGGGGTAGTTCAACGAGCACTCTCGTCAATGACCGCATCGATGACCGGTCAGCAGGGGGGCGAACAGATTCGCGAGGACGGACCGAGGTGGCGAGGATTGAGCCTGATCCAAAGGCAAGCACCCCCGTACTTTCCCCGTCGACTTCGTGTTCACGGCCGAGCAAGAAACATACCGCCACCAAAGACACTCAAGAGGTGGCAGGCAGTCAATCGTCGGCCAGCGGATGGGAATCCGCTACAAATTCACCGTTTGCGATTGCAAAGACGCTCCCGTCTACAAGTTACCGGCCCGAAGCGGTTTCGGGCTTGGCCCAGGTCATGGGACGTGGCGATGAGGTGGCCGGCATCGTTGTGGACGGTGATGGCGACGAGAGTGCCGACGAGGGGGCTAAAGAGAGCCGGAAGGTCGATGTTGCTCCGATGTCCCCTCCGGCTACCAGCCGATCCACTGCTACTGAGCCTACGACTCAGTCGCCCCCCCGGAGTATCTCTCAACCAGGGCCATCCTCATCCCGGCACCCATCTGGCTCGTTCAAGGCACCTTCAGCTCCCGCTACGAACACGATCGCCTTCCCAAGCACTTCGGGCGAACCGCCTTCGCCGCCTCGGGTGCACGCGCGACCGGCAGGTGCAAACGTCCGAAAAGGTTCCAACGCCTCACTTATGTCGAACGCTTCCGCTCGCTCCGTTGCGTTGTCCTTTGCGGGGCGAATGGGCCCTCCCGCGCCCATGTTTCGCCGATCGGGGACCGCAACCGCTCCTGCCTTGGTTGATCGTGGTCACGTTGGCGCTGAATTGATAGGAACCGACACCCCAGTAGGTTCGTTTGACAGTCGACGTCGCACGAGCGGTGGCCGGAACCCTTCCATGCCTGCAGGTCGCCAGGTCGTGACTCATGGTCGCACGGACAGCATCCAGAGCGTGCGATCTCTTCGTACAGCGGCCGATACGAGTCCTCAGACGAGACGCCCAGCTCCAGCCGATAGTCGGCAGAGCGCGGACGGAGGACGACGAAGCATTGGGCCTAGAACTTCGAGCGAGTACGCCTCATCGGGAAGCACCGCACTTGCTGCACTCGGCAGTATTGCCAGCCAGGCTGGCTCGACGCGGCCACCTCCGACCCCGGAGAGCTCGGGAGGGACGTTCCGGAGGAGCGCCAGCGGCTACTTCTCCTCCGCTCTCCGAGGTCTGACGGGACTGCAAGCGCTCACCCCGCCCTTGTCACCCTCGGCCAGTTCTAGAGGCGGCCCCATGGCAGGATACGGCGCTTCGACGGCCGGTTCCACGCAGCACCCCGCTTCGACCATCGCCAAGAACAAGTCGCGTTCGACTCCGTCCCCCGCGCACTTCATCCAACCCGTCGTGTCCAAGTTCGTTGAAACGCCGCCTCCGGTGCCATCGATGCTCTTGTCACGATCGCCCGCTCCGATGAACGCGATGGACTCTGCCGCCGCGGCTAAGCGAAGCCAATCCTCGGCCAGTCTGAAAGGAATGGGTGCGATGTCGCGTACGCAGCAAAAGGCCTTCCTCGCTCGTGACGCCCCTTATTTTGCATCTGGCGGGGGTGGGAACACCCCTTCATCTGCCCATGGGAAAGACACCCAGGTTGCAGATGCTACTTTTTGGGCCTTAGCACCGCAAATTCCGTCGGGGGCTTCTCACCCTCCATTAGTGGCATCGACGCGATCCATGACCCCGGCGGCGGCACACTCGTCCTCGACGGCCTTGGCCAGCGACGAGATGCAGAACTGGGCGCGGAGGTTCATCTTCGAAGCCGAGCGAATCGAGCGACAATATCGCGCCGTGGAGAAGTGGAGGGACCCTTTGGGTGAGAGCTTGGAGAGGGTCTGGACCAAGAGGACGAATGGGACGAGTACGGGTACGGTCAGCTCGGCGATGGCCAATCCTTCGAATGGGGTCACGCGAGCGATAAGGGCATAGAAATATGGAGGCGTTCGTTGTAAAACTATGAGAGTAGGCGTGCTCGCCTTTGTCGTCAAACTCGCAGAGTACCCAACTTGAGAAGAAGTTACTGAAGATCGATTACAATTCGACACGCCCATTATAAGATTAAGAGCCTGTTGTGAGGCCGAAGAGGAATCCCAATAGAGGAGAGAGGTAAAGAAGGAGATGGCACGTCGAGCGATAACCACTCGCAGCAAAGATGTGGGGGGATACAACACGTGAATCGAAAGAACTAACGTGGTCGAAAAGGGTGGCGAGCGAGGGAGGAGATAAATGAAAGGGTAGCGGATGGGAGTTGAGGGAAAATACTTCGTGAAAGACCGGCGCAAAGTATTGCGAAGCGGCAAACCCCTATTTACACAAGAGACAGGAGAAGTTGGGAAGACGAAATATCCGTGAAGGCGACGAGCTGGTCGAGTATACTGGCGCGCCTAGGAGGCAGAGTGATTGGGAATCGAAGGATCGACCGAGGTTCGATTCGGAATAGGTACAGTTCGGCTTCGAGAAGATGCGAATGGGTTGCAGGGTAGGGAAAGAGATCCAAGTCCGCACGGCGAGGTTGTCCATCGAAAGAGAGAAAGAGAAGAGACTGCTCCATCGTTTTTCAGACTCGTGACTGCCTTCGCCGATGCCTCTGCTCGTACCCGTAGTACTCCTCATTTGTCTCCTCCGCATCGTCGACGACGTTGTCAAAGTCGGTGCCTTCATGTTCCTCATCGCGCGAATAACGACCTCCTACCATCGGGCCCCCTCGAGCGCTTGAGTTTTCCAGCTTCGTAGGCGCGAGGCGCGAGGTCGCTACACCACCCGCCATGGGTCCGGGACCATTCAGCGATCGTTGAGACGACATGGGCCCAGCGCGACCAAGACCTTGAATGTCGGCGGCAGCCATGGCGCGGCGGGAGGCGAGAGCTTGTTGACGAGCTCGGTGAGCACGGCCGCCCATGTCGTTGGTGCGTTCCGTGAGAACCTGATTAGACGAACCGGTGAATGCGACAGTCAGCAACGGATATAGCGTAAGCACTGTTAACAGACACGAGAGGCACTTCGACTAACCTCTTGATCCAAGTAGAGCAGGATGTACCCGGCAATGCCCGAGATAACGACGAGTTGAACGCAGGTCAATCCAAAGGTTGTGTAGGCGAGCGCGACGTCGACGTTGATGAGAGTGCAAACGGAGTCGAAATCGGCCGGCTTGGGGAAGTGGTAGTACCCGTCCCACAAGCAGTTCTCGCGGCCTCGAAGATCGCATGCAAGCGCTAATGCACCCGAGATCCAAACGGCCGAGACGGCAAAGAGGGTGAGCAATTCGATTCGAGTTTGCAAGAGAATACCGGTGAAGGTGCGCTCCTTGAACATATATGGGAAGAAGAGCATCGGGATGTAGAGCACGCCGGGCGTGCCGATGCCAAAGACGATGATGGCGATGAGCGACCCCCAGGAAGGTGCAATCACGTTTGGCCGCAGGGAATTGTAGTAGTGGACGACGCCGATCGCCACTCCGGCCGTGGTCAGCGATGCGAGTGAAGTCAGTCCAAATCTGCATCCGGGAAAAGGAGAAGTCATGTCAGCGCCATAACATTTTGCGTGATATTCGGGGTAATTTCAGGTATGACTGTTGCAATGCCTGAAGATGGCATGACTGGTGAAGCGGCTGGCGCGGCTGCTGCTGCTGTGGCGCCCGAGCGCGTGCGCGCGCTAAATGTCAGCGGCGCTGTCGCCTGCTGTCGCTACGGCTGCGCTAGCTAGAGCCTAGCGCGCGCCCGCCGGGCTGGCCGATTTCGATTCGCCGTTCGCTGCCGACCTAGCCTAGCCGCCGCTCGCCTGCAGAAGCCCCTGCACAGTGCACAGCCCGAGCACAAACGGACGGCCCTGACCACGAGCGTACCGAGAGGAAAACAACGACTCACAGGAGGAATCGGAGTACGCGGATGAAGGTCGGGTTGGGTGCATAGGAGCCGATATAGCGGTCCCGGGAGGACGGGTCAGCTGTTCGCCGCCGCCGGACCGGCGATGAGCTAACGCGCGCGGCGTCGTTCTCGTAGGCATACGCCTTCTCATCGTCATCGAGCAGCGTCGGGTTCTTGTTCTTCTTGCCGGTGAACTTGGAGAACATAATGCTGGCTGGAGATCGGTCACTAGTAGGGGTTGACGCGGTGCGGCAGGGGGGCGAGACAAATGACGGCGGTCGACGGCCTTCACTCGGAAGGTAGCGTTCAACGTCAACGGCAGACGAGGTGAGCGAGCGACAAGCGGCGGTAGCGCAAGGGAGGTGCTACGGTGCACTCCGAACGGGGTACGCCAAATTCCAAGGTGGCTTGTGTAGAGGTGAAAACACCACGGCGTGTGTCGAATCGCCGAAGTAACGAGTGACGGGCGGCGAATGCTGGGGAAGGAGAAAACCCGCACCTACCGCTTTGGACCGAGTGCCCGCTAGGCCCGGATCCGCTTGGCTCGGCGAACCGACTCCAACGCGGGGCACCAGGCGAGATTTCCAATCCCCGCTCGCCCGGCGTCCGGCCTTTCGATCTCCTTCGCGGGCTGCGCTTTTAATTTTCAATCGGCTTTACGTGCCTATTCCTCTTCTCGTGAGCTGTCGGCCCAGGTCCGACTTCTCAGACCAATTGCCGTATACAACTACAATCACATGTTCTGTGAGCTACCCATTAGCTGAAAGGAGTTGATCCGGCACCGGCTCCAACAGGGGTTCTGATCCGTCAAAACGGGCACCACGTGATGACCCGCGCGCGCCGTCGCCGGGGCGCCCTGACGTCGTCGACCCTGAGCTGGCCCCAGCTAAAACCTTCACGAATGACGCTATGTAATTTGTTGACCGAGACAATAAATCGTCCCTTCTTTTGTCTGCCCGAGGTGCCATGGGCCATCTCAACCGTGCGAAGACAGCCGGTTCTAAATGGACTTGGGTGTTTCGAACTCCTGGGCCGTGGGATCACTATCACATGATTTATCACGATATACTGCCTCCTATTGGCTAATCTGCACGCTCCATGTACAAAACCCATGCAGAACCCAATGCGGCGTCCCGGGTCACGTAGATGATCATCGGCTCGCCCGAGGGCGCGCTAGAAGTGGAGTTCCACGGTGATCTGGCGGGGATCCCGACCACGGTGGCACAGCACGTGACTTGAGAAGAAAAGTGAACGGTGTATCGGAAGCATCAAGATCACAGAGATGTTCAGGCCACGACATTCCCTAGGGTCGAGGCGCGGGCGCTCAATTTGTGAATTTCGGGAAGAGAACTTGGGGACCTTCTGCTGCCGTACGGCATAGAGAAGTTGCCCACTGAAGGCTGAAGAGGTGAGCAGTAGCATAAATCATCAAACTTGATGTCACGTATTGCGTTTCAGGCTGTATCGTGCTAGTGAACTCTTATTCAGCTCCGCATGGCGAAGCGTGTGCGTGAGGCTTTCAAATCGTGCTCTGAGCGCTTACTCCTGTCAGGTACGGCCCTAAGGTGATGGAGCTATAAGGTTGAGAGTTGGGCCCCCAGTAAACCCAACCCGATACTGCAGTGTCTGTGTGCTCGAGATGAATTTGCGCGGTAGCCTCGACGACATCAAGTCTGGTGCAGCGTGCTAGTAGCAAACGGCAAGCAGAGGGCACACACATCTCAATCCTGATGCACGAGGATGCTGGATGCCAGGTGGTCCAATGGTCCAGACCCTGCAACCTGACATCAAACCTGACCCCTTGCACCATCATGTCGTGTAATCCTACAGCCGGTGAAAGGATCCCAGGGGCAGGGCGCCTCTCTTGAACGGCGATCACCTCTTAATGAAAAACGTGATGGGACGCGCGTCTACATTGGAGCAGTTCGAACCGAATCTCAACCCGCGATCGATGCATTTTCTGGAATGTCCTACCCTGTTCATCTGGGGTAATGAATTGTCGCGAGGACATGTCGCGATAAAGCGAGTTCAGGGCACCTACTTGTAAGTTCTATTGATGCAAAGGGACCTCCGTCGAGGCTCAACTTTCATGCCAATGAAGCATCCCACACCTCGCCCGGCCGTTGTAAGTTGTTAGCCGAGGCCCGTGAGTCAGGCTGGTCAGGTTCGCTGTCCGCGCTCAGCTCGCGCGCGCGATTATGTGTTCGCGTCGAGCCCCAACAGCGTCGATGAGGGGAAGTACGTTGTTCAAGAAAAGGATGTCGAGTAGTGAAGTATCACCGCGCAAAATACTGAATACTTACAGGTTTTGGGCAAACATTCTTTTTATGTGACTGAGTGCACGAGTGGCTCGGCAAAAGCATGCTCTCGCGTCTTAAAAAAAGTGGAAGAAAGGCATTGCAATGACAAGCCCATCAAATGATCTAGCGAATGCATAGACGTTTTACTACAAAGAAGGAGAGGCGAACCCTCCTTCGCTCCACCGCGCCCATCATCTGAACGCGTTGTCGCTTCCTCCGGCACCGATCAATAGTCTTCCGGCAGCTCATACTTCGTGCCTTGCCCGACACTGCCCCATCCGATCAACCGCCAGTGTTTGTCGATACGACGCGACAGGGCCACCTTCTCGCCAATCTCGGTCGCGGCGGGGGTGTTGAGCAAGATTTTGGCCAAATCGGCCTTGACCGAGACGACGCGACCACCTTCCGAGGTCGATCCAATGTTGACCATCAAAATCTCGTTCTTGGCCAGCTTTTGCACCTTGGTTTGCTTCTTGTCGTCGGTCTTTACACCGAGCAGTCGTCGCAACAAGAAGTAATTGATTTCGATCTCGGTATAAATGGAGGGCAGTGAGCCCTTGGATCCAAGGACTTGGCCGACAAGTCGATCACCTCGCGTCAGCTGGGGATCAATCACTGTAATACAAGAAGGAGGTTGATAATTTATCAGCTTCTCGCTTTGAGTCGTATCGTAACCGAAACGAACGACAACTGACAAGTTCCGACACCGATCAAGCCACCGGGGACGGCGAACTTGAGTTCGTTCTTTTCGGCGAGCAGCGTCACGATCTTGCTCCGGATCGGCTTGCAATTGATCTTGCCCTCGGCATCCTTGGAAACGACACCCGGTCGTACCTCGATCTCTTGCCCCAGCTTGAGGACACCCTTGAGCAACGAACCACCGGCAACACCACCTTTGAGGTCCTGCACCTCGGCACCGGGCTTATTGACATCGAACGATCGAATAACAATAAGCTTGGGCGAGGTTGTGAAGTCACGGACGGGGACGGGGATCTTGGTGACGATGTATTCGACCAACGCCTCGATGTTGTACCGAAGTTGAGCCGAGATGGGGACGATCGGGGCCGAGTCGGCAACCGTGCCCTTGACAAAGGTGAGGATCGATTGGTGGTGCTCGTCCGCCTGTTGTTCGCGGATGAGATCAACCTTGTTTTGCAGGACAAGGATGTGCTTGAGTTTCATGATCTCGATGGCTGCAAGATGCTCGGACGTCTGGGGTTGGGGGCAGGGTTCGTTGGCGGCAATCAGGAGTAATGCGGCGTCCATGACGGCGGCACCGTTCAACATGGTAGCCATGAGAATGTCGTGACCGGGGCAATCGACGAACGAGACATGTCTGCAGGGCGAAGAAGCGGACCAGGATCGGTCCCGAGCGGCGCACAGTCAGCGGACTGGATCATCGCTTCTCTCGACCTAGCTTATCCGATCCACTCACCTCAGCAACTCCATCGTTCCACCACACCCTCTAACCTCGCACGGCGGGTTGTCCTCCTTTTCTGACGAGTAAGACTTGTACGATCCTGGCCGCTCGCATTTGGGGTTTTTGCACTTGTAGATCTGCTCAGTCACAATGAGCGACCGTCAGCCTTCGAACCCTCAGGAGGCAACCAGATCTAGTTTGAATTGTATGAAAGGACTAACTTTGGCGTTGGCGTAACCGAGCTTGATAGTGATGTTTCGCTCGAGCTCGTTCTTGAATCGGACGGTGTGAACCCCCGAAATTGCCTTGACCGTTTGCGATTTGCCGTGGGCGACATGACCGATGGTACCTGGAAAGCAGATGAGAAATTAGTAGCCAGTGTCAGCCATCGATGTGGGACATGCTTGCTTGAGTAGTCATTGGTCGAAGCCTCTCTTAAGGGATCGGCGCCAAGTCGCATCACATCGACAAGACCGTGCCACGCTGGGCCGACCAGCCTGACCCCCGCGCGCACTCGTCACCGCATAAAGCAAGCCTCTACAGTGACGATGTGTCGACAAACCAGCTCGTCATGTGGAACGGCCACTCGAGCGCAGCGCCGTGACCGCCCTGCCTTTGCCTTGCCTTGGTCGCGCCTTCAAGGATGAAATGCAGACCTACCAATGTTGATGGTCGCCTGCTTGGAGATGACCTCGGGACTCAAAGGGTGCAGCTTGGACACGTCGACCTGCACTTCGGGCATGAGCGACAGTCGAGCCAAGGCTTCGGTGACACCGTAGGTCGGCTTGTCTTGCGTCGCACCACCGGTCGTCGTCACACCGGCATCGTCACCCGATTCCGATCCCGAGTCGTGGTCCGAGTGGTCCGGGTTGAGGTGTGATTGCTGCAATGGCGAGGGGGAGGCGGCCATGGTGCAAAAGAAGCGTCGAGCTGAGCGCAACAGTCGACTGGTGGCTGAAGCTGAGGCTGAGTGAGCTCTGGGCTTGCGAGGCGAAGGTGCGCTCGGTGCGACGCGCCACAGCCTGCAGTGGCAAAGGCGCGATCAAGAAATCGAGTCAAGCCTTTCGAAAATTATAATTACCACGAACCCAATCCGCTCCTCCGAGTAAGCGCGCAGTCGCGCGGGTAAACACTGCTAACGATGTATTGCCAGGAAAGCAAAAAAATGAAAAAAATGCGCCCAATTGAGGAAGAAAAATAGACCAAGACCAAACGTTGCAATAAAGCGGGGTCATAGTACTAAGGCCCCGGAAGTCTTCGAGCAGTGATAAGAGGTGAAGTAAATGGTGGCGCGCGCGACTCAGATTCTGTCTTCGGGCAAGACTAGCTGGAATGTTTAGTCTTGAAATAATTATGGCTTAGTACTCGACGTCGCCCTCCTCTTCGCCATCGGCTTCTTGGCCGAGCTCCTCCTGTTTGATATCAGAACATGTCAGCGAATCCTCTCTCAGAAGAGAGATGATGTTAGTGAGAGAAGATCACTGGCAACGTACATAATCCTTCTCGAGAGCAGCCAAGTCTTCACGAGCCTCGGAGAATTCGCCTTCCTCCATGCCTTCTCCGACGTACCAGTGCACGAAGGCGCGCTATTGAGATGGGGAGGGGAAAAGACCACACAACGAATTAGCTGGCGCGGTCGAAGAGGGAGCTTACCAGGACACGCCCTACCTTGGAGTAGAGAAGATCGAACTTGCGGTCACTGTTGCGGGTCAAAGATGAAATGGGGCTAGTAGTAATCCTGCGGTACGAACTATGAAAGGATTTCACAGCAATGCTTACAGTCGAGCCCAGGCACTCGCCTCCAGCATTTACGACATCAAGGGGTCAGGAGTCAGCTGGGAGAAGGGACACGCGCACGGCCAAGAGGTCCACTCACGATGGCCGTCGTGTTGGACAGCATACAGAGCGAGCGCGAGACCTTGGCAAGATCACTGTCGGGCACACACTGAGCGGGCTCGTTGCAGATACCGAGCTTGAAGCCGGTAGGGCACCAATCGACGAATTGGATCGTGCGCTACGGAAGACACAGGTGGCCGATGTCAGTCAGCTAGCGTCCACATTTGGCTTGCTCTAGAGGTGTGGAGACTCACTTTGGTTTTGATTGACGCCACAGCCGCGTTGACGTCCTTGGGCACGACATCTCCACGGTACAACAGCGCGCAGGCCATGTACTTGCCCGTCCTAGGATCGCACTTGACCATCTGGTTGCTAGGCTCGAAGCAAGCGTTGGTCAGCTCGGCGACCGTGTTTGCTTCATGCGATGCCTTCGAAGCGGCAGTGAGCGGAGTATAGGCCGCCACAGGGTAGTGAACACGCTTGAAGGGGACCAGGTTGGTCTGGAACTCGTTGAGATCCACATTTAAGGATCCGCTGAAACGCAACGAGGCGGTGATCGAAGAGACGACCTGAGCGACGATGCGGTTGAGGTTGACGAACCCGGGGGACTGTACCCCGAGTCGCTGGCGACAAATATCATAGATCGCCTCGTTGTCGACTAAGAAGGAACAATCGACATGTTCAAGGGTCGTATGAGTCGTCAGAATGGCGTTGTAGGGCTCAACGACCGAGCTACTCAGATTAGGAGCAGGGTAGCAGGCGAACTCGAGCTTGGCCTTCTTGCCGTAATCGGTAGCCAACCGCTCCAGGAGGAGAGCACCAAAACCCGATCCCGTTCCACCTCCGAAGCTGCCAAGCGGGTTGAGATGAGAGTAAGTCACAGATTCGCCGCTTATTAAGGAGTGTGGTCCTGCTCACGAGTGGAAGACGAAAAAGCCTTGCAAGCCTGAGCAGGCCTCGGCGAGGCGGCGGATACGATCGCAGGTGACGTCAATCACTTCTTTGCCGGCCTGATTTCATTCAATGAAAAAATGCATTACATGAATGAATTCAAGACGCTTTAATGTACCGACAACTCACGGTGTAATGTCCACGGGCATAGTTGTTGGCCGCATCCTCCTTGCCGGTGATCAGGCTCTCGGCTAGAGACAACCGAGGTGGAGGACAGAGACGAGTGAGATCAGATCCGGCAGGTGACCCTCTTCTTCCACTGTTGAGCGACTCACGATGAAACAACCGCTTGTACTTCCCCGTCTTGACCTCATCAACCACGCTGGGTTCAAGGTCGACGTAAATCGACCTGGGCACATACTTACCCGAGCCCGTCTCGGAGAAGAAAGTCGAAAACCCGCCTTGCTCGTTGGGGTTGACCTTTTCTTCGTCGGCAATACGGCCGTCGGGACTGAGACCGTGCTCGAGGGCGTAAAGCTCCCAGCTATGAAAGGTCATACCAAATGCGGCTACCTCAGCATCTGTGCATTTTTGGTCGAGCGCGGTGACGCCTTCGTACTCACCATGAGTTGCCGATCTGAACACCCGCTTGGCCGACCGAAATAGAAATGATTTCTGCCGATTCAGGAGCGGTAAGTCATTCAGTGGGTAGTTACTCGCTCCCAACAACTACCGTGTTTGTATCAGAGTGTGCCATCCAGTCGAGGGGCGTGCACAGAGCCTGTGGGATCAGGCGATCCATGCGCAAATGGCCTTCCCCCGCATATCTGCTGTGCGCCTCCCGATGCAAGGCCGGGCAATAGCATTCCGGGGTGTGACAGGCATGGCAAGCACGGACTCACCTCGCATGATGATCAGT
The DNA here is from genome assembly GCA_001244265.2 of Microbotryum lychnidis-dioicae p1A1 Lamole. Classification (NCBI taxonomy): domain Eukaryota; kingdom Fungi; phylum Basidiomycota; class Microbotryomycetes; order Microbotryales; family Microbotryaceae; genus Microbotryum; species Microbotryum lychnidis-dioicae. The sequence goes on from CDLV01000019.1 coordinate 298,174, forward strand.
TGAAGCGAGGCTGGGAGGGTGATGTTCTATTGGGCATGGAGAGAGAGGAAGGCGCACGTTGAGCCCGAGCCCACATGTGTGAGTGAGGTGCCACGACGCCGCCGGGTGTTGGGGCATGCGCTTGGATCGACCTACAGTGTGAAGCAGTACTGCTAAGAGGCGACTCGATTCTCGTTGGATACTTGTGACGAGCCAAGTAAACTCGAGAGCTCGCGTCGACGGAGAGTGTGTGGTCGGAAGGAAAGAAGCACCCGACGTCGGCAGAAGTCGGGTAAGCGCTCCTGACTTTAGCTTGCGACAAGCCGACAGGAGGCCATATCCCGCGGCCCCAGCCGCCTTTCGGAAACGTTCCACATATGTGACTCTCTGGGACAAGCGACGAAAGTCTTGAATGGTACAATCGCAAAATGACATTCCACGGGGTATGTCAACCTCCAGACAAGTGACGGACAACACAAACTAGTACAGAGGGACGGTTTCATCCTGTTAAAGGCGACCACCAGTAGAGAGGACCGGGATAGGCTCTGCGGAGTCAGTTGGGTCTCGATCCACAAGATGTGAAACGAGTAGCACACTTACCAGCTGCTTTACCTCCGTCTCGACCTCGCCATAGGACTCCTGAAACTCGGCCTCTGCCTCCTTCGCGCCCTCCTTCTCCGACTCGCCAGCCTTGACCTTCTTCTTCATCCCGAGTTTGGCAACCATGACGCACGATGTTGGTCGCTTTGTTGACGATGCAGCACCGAGAGCCTCCTTCGACGTAACCCACTGTTCGAGGGAAACCAGGAAGGCTGGACTTGTCAGCTCAATGAAGGCAGAAATACGTAGGGGGTTGAGGGCATGGCTAGGGGCACGCCATGCCGGTCCGGAGAAGACAGACGCGGCGTCGACAATGATTTGTATGCCGTTGACGTACCACGTAAGGGCAGCTTGCCTCTTCGGCGAGCAGAGGAAGATGGGTAAGGATGTCGAGCGGCGAAATGTCGGCCGCCAGCACGACAATACTGTAGGATATGGCGTTAAAGCACAAGCGTAAGCTCTCAAGCGTCGGTAATTGAATTCAAACAGCACGATATGCTGGGTTTACCCCTTCTCTCCCTTTCGAATCGACTTAACGACCTCCTTGACGCCTCGCTTGAGGTGCCGTGACTTTGAGGCTGCGAATACGACGAGGGCGCAAGCAAGAGGTGTACGCCACCTATTGTCAGTTGTCGCTGGTTGAAAATTACTTGAGCCAACAAAGCATAAGCGTGGCAACGCGAACACCTGAGGAGATTGCTCAGACGAGGCCACGACTAGCAGTCGGTGCGGCCAGCGAGCTTCGCAATGGCGCAGGCGTTCCCCCCAAAGTGCACCCAGGAATGAATGGACGACGTACCCTTCTTGACGAGCTTCAGCACGTGCTTGCCCGCCTTCTTCTGCGCAAGGGGTCGCGCGATCGGTGACAGCAACTCGACCGCAACTTCCTTGTCATCGTCCTTGGACGACTCCTTGGACGACTCCTTGGACGACTCCTTGGACGACTCCTTGGACGACTCCTTGTCCTTCTTGCTCTTCTTGGACTTGCGCGGCGAGGCAGCAGCGTCGACGTCCATCGAAACATCCCCCGCAGCAGGCGCAGCGACCGCTCCTTCCTCGAGCACTTTGGCAGATCGCTTTCCCATCCTGTGTGTTGTAAGTAACCGGTGCAGGTGTGGGTGATATGGCGCTGTGATGGACCGTGTACTGGTCTGTCGGGGCGTGTCGTCGAGCCAGACGCGGGCAGTCTCCCTGCTTCCCGAAACTGCTCAATACGAAGCCCATGTCCTTCACTACCAATTTAATCGTGCCGCTTTGCTGTTAGTCGCTCTCCGGCTCGTGTCCAAATTAATAACCCGTCTCCCGCTGGCAAAATCACAATCGCTACGGGAGAATTCCAGGCAAAAAATGCAGCACTTTTCAGAAACGGTGTGCATGCATCACTAACTTGGCAAGTTTCGCGATGGTTTCACAGGCTCAGCGATCGCATCTGCGGCGGCGCTCGATCGATATGCGTAGTAGCGAGGCACGAGCGCAACGGCACACATTCGTTTTGTGGGCTGCAAAAGTGCTGTGAAGTGTTCTTCGATTCTCTTTTACGACCGAACTATCTCCTGTGATTTTCGGCAAAGCCCGGTAGAGTGGTTACTCGTGTGGAGGCGGCGTGCGGCAGCGCCTCATTAGTAATTGCGTCAATTACGTCAACCCTAATGCGGGAAGGGCGCGTGGGCCCGAGCCCGGCGGGCACAGGCAGTGCAAGTCTCACTTTGGCACTCGGCTATTGTGAGCTTTCGCGGCACCGCCCATGAGATAGGAAGTCCCTCGCAGCCTCCGAGTCGGCAGGAAGGCAGATGCGTGGGGACGAGGGCTACAAAGAGAACAGTCGAACGGGCAGGGTACCGCCCATGTGGATTCTCCGATCCTTCCCTCCAGCTGTCGACGACTCGCACCAAAATCCACTACTCAAGCTTTGCCGACCGTTGCCCCTTTAGGCTTCCGCACGCTCCTAAGACTCATCTCGATCAGAGTTCCTAGGGTGCACCGCCTACTCCACAGGAAACCCCCAAAGAACTTCGTCCTGCACCACCCTTGTTGCCCTCCTTCACGTTACTTCCAACTCCTCGAACCTCCTACCGTATTTCTTGCCTGTCAATTACCCTCGCCAAGCCCTGCACCTCAAATAAATCGACGATCTCGGCTCGCGAGTTCGCTTCCGCTCAACCACCCGACTTCTCCCCCACGATGCGCTTCGTCTCATCTTTCGTCTCGACCGTGGCCGCAGCTGCACTGGTCTCGGCGGCCCCCGTCCGTCATGACAACGAGCAAGACTTTTTGTCTTGTCTCGCATCCAACCCGTCGCTCAACTTTGTCAGCTCGTCGTCGAACCCATCGCAGTTTACTAGCTTGACAGGTGAGTTCGGGCTTGTGGCCGCTTCGGAATGGCACCGCCGACGGAATACCGAGCTGCCAAATCTCAATTCGGGTGTCCTCTTCCGATTCTTCTCACAGCGGCATTCAACCAACGTCTCTCATCGTCGGCATCGGCAGTCGTGAGCCCCAACGATGCACAAGATGTTGCAGCAGCGGTCGATTGCGCTCGAAACTCCAACAAACCCGTGACCGCTCGAGGCGGCGGTCACTCCTACGCGGCATATGGCGTAGGCAACGGCAACGCCGAAGGCCTCGTCGTCTATCTTAGCAACTTCCAGAACATCACGCTGGCTCAGGACAACTTCACGGTCATTGTGGGCGGGGGCACTCATCTCGGCGACATTGCGGTCCAGCTCGACAAATGGGGTCTCGGTCTGGCCCACGGCGTCTGTCCCTTCGTCGGAGTTGGTGGGCACGCCGCGTTTGGTGGCTTCGGATATGCATCTCGTGCCTGGGGCCTTACTCTTGATGCAATCACCGCCTTCGACGTCGTCTTGGCGAACGGTACCTACATCGCGGGCCTGACAAGGGACCAAGATCCCGATCTCTTCTGGTCCTTGTCGGGTGCCGCGCCGAACTATGGCATTGTGACCGCGTACCATTTCCTCGCACACCGGAAACCCGACAACGCAGTTCGCTTCAAGTACGACTACTCGGGGGCGTCGGCTGAGACGATGACACAAGCTTTCCTTGCGTACCAACAGTGGGGCAAATCGTCTTCGCCACCCAACCTCGGCATCACTTACGCTGTACACCCTGAAGGCTCGCTTGAGATCTCGGGTGTCTACTACGGCAGTGAGGACGCGTTCACTCAGCTTATGACACCGTTCGAAGCGAATTTGCCCAGCGGCGCGTCGAAAAGCATAAACTACACGATGTCGTGGATCGACTCGTTACAGGAGCTCGCGGGATCGCAAGCTTTATCTACGCAAGGTCAGAACGATTACGTAAGTTTGATTCCGGGCGCGACGGTCTCATAAGTGGAGCTCTTGGCTGATCTTTGGTGCCCGTCTTCTTTCACAGCGAGATTCTTTCTATGCCAAGTCGCTCATGACGCCCGATTCGGATCAGCTCATCACTGAAGACGCCGCGAGGGCCTACTTCACCTACCTTCGAAACACGCAGACGAGTACAATGTGGTTCGTCGAGGTCAACCTTTATGGTGGCGTCGGCTCAGCGATCAATGCCGTATCACTCGATCAAAGCTCGTTCGCACATCGCTCGATGCTCTTGACCTTTCAGATGTATGCCTCATCATCGACATACAGCAATCCCTACCCAGAGGAAGGGTTTTCGTTTGTTTCTGGGTGAGTGGGCCCCACCATCCAGATCAGATCGTCCTCGTCGTTCGTATTCTTACACACACGACATTTTGTGTACCTCTAGCATGTACGACGCCCTCCTCAATCCGATGAAGGATGCTTGGGGTAACACATACGGATCATATGTCAACTATGGTAAGTTTTGACGACTGGCATCCCCATTCATGTCCATGCACGTCCTCCTTCTGACGACTGGTTGGCTCTTCCTCCTATCAGCCGATCCGGCATTATCCTTTGACGAGGTCAAGACGCTGTACTGGGGCTCGCAATACGACCGACTGTCAGCCATGCGAGCGAAATACGACCCGACACAGGTTTTCATGAGCCCCCAAGCCATTCAGCCGTACGACCAAGCCAAGGTCAACAAGCTGGCGGAATGACACCTGGAAACACTTTTTCCACAGGCTCCACACATAGACACTTAGTACTACTTTGACAATATCGCATCATCGCATTTCAATTATCCCTTATTCGGTTTTCTATTAGCAATCTTGCACTCTCTTACCTTCTTACCTGTACCTTCTTGATGATCATATATCTACATCTACATAATATATATATCTTGCAACTTATGAAACCGATGAGATCATCCCGAACGATGATGTCAAAGTTCAACGAAGTTGCGAGCGGAGCGATTAGCGAATCTTGTGGGCTCGAGAAAGCCTTGAACGACATGTTCGCGCTTAGGCGCTGAGAAAAAGATGAGTTCGAAGAGACGGGTCATGCTACATTCAAAGATCATGATTATGATCAGAGAGTACCCCCGGACTCCCGAGCCCTTAAAGAGAGGGGCAAAAAAATCCAGGGGGCTTGCCTCGATTAAATGCTTCCCGGGTTGGGCTGTCGCATGTGGCACAATTTTTTGTTGGCAATCGGAGCTTCGAGCCATTATCATGGAGCGGGCTGCTGATTTATTTCCATTATGTCAGCTTTACACTGCAATCTTATCCAAGCTGTGGTGGAAGGACTATAGATTGGGACATTCAAATAAGCAGCGGTGCCAGTGCCGTCGGCCTTCTCAATTGGGTGATCCTCCCTTCGGCGATCGCTTCGGGCAGTGCATGCACGAATAACCCAATTGCGAGGCTGGGCGCCCCTGACCCCGAACACTCGTCTTAGACGGTTCTTCCTCTTCTTCCCGACAACACTTTTTTTTTCTCTCGCAGCTTCCATCGTTCGTGTCTTTCCCTCTCGCTTGACTCCGTTCGAGCGTCCTTGATCGGCTCGTTGAGCAACCGACACGGCATCCGACGGCACATTCAGGGCAACTCGCAGCCTCAATGATGCTTCGCTTCTTGGCCTGCCTCGTCGTCGTCGACCTGGCTTCCATCGTCTCTGCAGTGCCCGTCAACAGTAGCAGCCAAGCAGGAACTTTCTTATCGTGTCTGTCGTCCCAACCTTCGCTCAACCTTGCCACCTGGCACAAGGACCGTCGAGAGTTCACGAACCTCACAGGTGAGCTTCCCGCCACTGCCAGCACAGCTCGAGCGATCGACGCCCCACCTGCGCTGTGCTGACGCACGATTACGACCCTCTTCCACAGCTGCATTTAATCAGCGACTCTACTCATCGGCATCGGTAGCCGTTTCACCCAAGGATGCCAACGCGGTCGCTGCTGCGGTCACGTGTGCACAAAAATTCAACCGACCTGTCACCGCTCGGGGAGGCGGTCACTCGTACGCCGGCTATGGCATCGGCAGCGGACTCGATGCGGGGCTTGTCGTTTACCTCAGCAATCTCCCGAATAATGAACTGAAGGAGGACAATTTCACGGTCGTTGTTGGCGGCGGCGCTCTTCTCGGCGATATCGCACTCCAGCTCAATGAATGGGGTCTCGCAATGGCGCACGGCACGGGCCCCATGGTCGGCGTGGGGGGACATGCCGGGTTCGGTGGCTTTGGTTTCATTTCCAGAAAATGGGGCCTGACACTCGATGCCATTTCCGCTTTTGATATCGTACTTGCGAACGGCACCTACGTCCAAGGCCTCACTCGCGAACAAGATCCAGATCTCTTCTGGGCCCTATCGGGCGCGGCGCCGAACTACGGCATAGTAACGGCATACCACTTCGTCGCCCATCAGAAACCAACCAACGTCGTCCAGTTCGATTATGGGTTCAGCGGGATATCGCCAGCAGCGATGACGCAGGCTTTCCTGGCTTTCAGGCCTGGGGCAAGAATTCTTCGCCGCCGGAGCTCGGTATCCAAGCTGTCATCGGGGCCAACGGCTCGCTCGTCCTCTCGGGTCTCTACTATGGGTCCGGGGAGAACTTCACTAACCTGATGGCTCCGTTTGTGGAGAGTCTCCCGAGCGGCGTCTCGCCCGCAATAAATTGTACGATGTCGTGGATCGATTCTCTGGTCGTCGCGGCCCAGGGACAAGCGCTGTCGTCCAAAGGCCAGCAGGACACCGTGAGTGCATGTCCCCAATTGAGCCACATGCGCAGGATTCGAGTACTCACCCGTAGGCTTCCTCATCGACGCCCACCCAGAGGGATTGTTTCTACGCCAGGTCGTTGATGACGCCGGACTCGGACCAGCTCATCACTGAGGAAGCAGCGAACGCCTTCTTCTCGTACCTGCAAAACACCGAGACGACTACGCAGTGGTTCGTCGAGATCGATCTCTATGGCGGTGCCGGGTCTTACATCAACTCAGTACCGTTGAACCAGAGTTCATTCGCGCCCCGGTCGTCTTTGTTGACGTTCCAACTGTACGCTTCATCGCCGACGCTCAACAACCCCTTCCCCGACTATGGGTTCTCTTATGTCGACGGTATGTACAATGCTCTCGTCGACCCCATGAAGGCTGCCTGGAGTACCACATACGGATCATACGTCAACTACAGTGAGTTGTGTTCCGGAGGCCGTACCACCGTCAGCTTTCCGCTCTTCACCCCCCGATACATTCCCAGTCGATCCCATGTTGTCTCCCAGCGAGGTCAAGGCTCTGTATTGGAGCTCGCAGTACGACCGCCTCTCACAATTGAGGGCAAAGTACGATCCCGACCAAACGCTGTGGAACCCGCAGGCAATCCAACCCACAGCGGTCGCCTCGCGCCGCTCAGTGCGCGAGCATTGATGGGAAACGATGCCCTGGTACCTCGATGCGTCATAGTCACCTTTTTATATGACACTGCTTAGCCAGTCTTGTACACCGATATATTGCGTCCTTCGCGCGCACTTGTAGCCCCTCTGCATTTCGGTCTTAATTCGAATTCTTCCTCAGCTCGAACAAGTCGACGCGCGATCGCGCGGGCCGAATTACACGCCAAGCTCCGCAAACTTGACGCTCGTCGGGCTTGGGGCCTCGGCCAAAGCTGAGGGCGTAGTGCCTGATACGATTCGACAAAGCTGAGGTACATATGGTCATCCAAAAGTTGCTGGTTCCGGCCTATGTGCACCATTTGTACGGTAATTTACACTCGGCGCCGACTTGATGAGGGGCCATTGAGAGCATCGCCGCATCAGTTCGGACACTCCGAGTCATCGGGGAAACTCAACGATGACAAACCTGACTAACGGGACGAGCTTGGCGAGACTCCCCGGCCGAGTTCGACGCGCTCATCTACAGATGTTGCCATGAGACAGCGCTCACTGTTTTTGGATTGCTTCCATCATCCATTATCATCACTTGACCTATCTACTTACAAGCCCGCGACCGCATTCGCACTCGAGGAAGCTCACGTGAGAGTCACGTCTACGAAGGATCAGATTATCAGCAGATCAGCCCGGTTGTTACGCCGGAACCTGAACGCCTGAACGGCCTGAACCCCCGGACTGAAGCCTCGGCGCGTTGCTCGACGCAGCGGCTGGCCTACTGCTGGCCTGGTGCGAAGCGCGTCACCAGATTGAATGAACTCGCACCCGTCTCTGTCTCGTCCATCCCGACCATTCGAAACGATGCCACCCCCTTCACGACCCAGTTCGGCTGGACCCATACCCCAGTCGACTCCTTCGACCTGGATCGATCACCTCGAGGCCCGGCCATCGTCCTACTCGGTGCGGCCTCAGCTGGCCGTGCAAACTAGGCTTCGCGCGCGCAGCATCACCTCCACCACCGCCGCCACCAACAGTAACTCCACCTCGGGCTCGGGTTCGGGCTCGCCGACATTGGCACCGGCACCGACACCGACACATGCAGGGTCATACGATGGATCATCGCAGGGGTCCACATCCACATCGACGCTGGCCTCAACCTTGACCTCGTTGTCATCCTCTACCTTGACGGTCACGCCGGCTCTGACAAGGCGCCAAACCGATCCCACCGGCCTTGTTCCGCTTCGACCCATCGCCAGTCGCTCGAGGCTGAGTGAGCTTCCTCTCAACAGGGAAGACACCGACAGCGATGAAGACGACAACGAGGGCACCTCGGTCTATGACGACGCTATGTCCGAGGGAGTGCCCGATCTGCACGAGCACGAGGGTTCGTCGTCAACGTCCGATTCCGAAGAGACGCCGAGCACTCCAGCAAACGATGCCATGTCCCCTTTCCCGACCTGGAATGTCGTCTCGCCCAAGGAACAGCAGCGCCCATTCGCAGTGTCTCAGGTCGACGATGATGTCGATCGATACACACCTGCGAGGTCCAAGTTCGAAGGCTCGACTCGTCACGACCTCCGGAGAGGCAAGAGCTTCACGAGCCTGATCGTGCAACCCGTCATGCCCTCGCCCGCGGCTGGCGAGCGACCCGATCCGATCGCGGAACACGTGCAGCATGACCACGACATTAGCCACGAGGAGCACTACCCACCGACTCCGAATGATCTGGAAGCCGGGCGGGCCAGTTTTGATGGCACAACTGAAGCGACCGACGCTTTCCCGCCCTCGACCAAAAGCCTGCGTGACTTTGTGCCGCAGATCGCAACGCTCGCGGCTCTGTTCTTTTGCTCGTTCGTCTGTATTGCCCTCTTGGTCTCGAGCCTGCCGGGCCTTTTCATTCCTCACTCCGTCGCCGACCTGCCTCAGTTGACGGTCGCCCTGTCGGCATATCGGTCCATGTCGTGGTTCGCCGAGCTGCACCTTTTCGTCGTCTTGGCAACGCTCTTCTTGTGGAAGCAGTGCTTCAGCATCCCCGGCTCCATCTTAACCAACATCCTCTGCGGCGCATTGTATGGCACAACGATTGGCACCTTTTGGGCCTGCATCTGGACCGCACTGGGCTCGACTGGCGCCTACGGAATTGCTCTGGTGGTCGCACCATTGGTGAGTGCAGCCAGATTCCATTAATTACCTGATTTCGACGAGATCTGATGCGGTCTACCCCGTCTCTGCAAATCAGATCGAGTATTATTTTGACAAGCCGCTCAAACTTACCCGCCGGACGCTGAAAATTGCACCGGACGCGCTCAGCAAGGAAGAGCCCGCCATCACCCCGTTGTCTCCCGGCGACCTCTTTATCCGCCTGTTGCTCGCTCGGTTCTTCCCCCTGCTGCCGTACTCGGTCCTCAACATCATTTCTGGCGTACTCCGACTGCCCTTACCCACTTTCTTCGTCACGCTCGTTCTCGGCTCTTTTCCATTCAACTTTGCGACCGTATCGATCGGATCGGTCGTCGCGCTCGCCGCATCGGACCCCTCGACGCCGCTCTCGAACAAGATCTGGTCGCCGGAGGTGTTGACCAAGCTCATAGCCGTGACCATCGTTTCGGTCCTGCCCGTCGTCTTCAAGAAGCAACTCAAAGAAGTCTTGTCGTCGGCTCGGATCAGCCAACTCGCAACGCAAGCCTCGGCGATCCCTTCGATGCTGACTTACATCGGTTCGATCTACAAGGATGCGATCGTACGGCGCGTTTTCGGCTTCGGTTCACTGATGCCTTCGTCAGCAATGGCTTCGACGTCCGGGACCGCGAACGGTAACGCAAGCCGGGATTGGAGACGACAGCAGAAAGCTCAAGAGTGGAGGAGGAAGTTGTCCAAACCCGGGTACGAGGAAGTGTCGACCATGGATCCTGACGGATCGATCGATGATGCGTTGGAGGGAGGGAATTGGGTTCCTTTGGGTGCATGAGCCGTTTTCTTTTGCACGGCTTGCATCTTGATTATACGTTTCTCCTCGCTGCGGTAAGGTCCCCCCCCCCTCTCTCGTTTCTATCACATATACAAGAGGACCATTGTTGTATCCCTAATCCAAAGGTCGCTTCTTGCACTTTTAACGATGTATCTAGTACCTCCGTCATTATCGTGATTCTTCCTAATCTCTAATCGATCGTCATGCTTCGTGATGAGGTATTTACAGAAGAGCGACTCCAACCATGTCTGGGCATATAGCTCGAGGCAATTCTAAACGCGCAGTCTTCCTGAGCAACGGTGCATACTTTGTCGCACGAAGTCAACGTAGACCATGCCGAGAACTTGCGGTTCCTTCTTGACGCAGAGTTTGGGGCGGACCAAGCGTGGTTGTGTCGAGTACGAGCGGGTGCAGGATCATTGTCGCACCATTGCCGCACCGACTTGATCCCCCGGGGCCGAAGCTTACGAAGCATCTGATCTAACGAGCAATCGAACGCAGTTATCCTCTCCGTCCCGCACAGCTCATCTTCAGCTTCCCCCGTTCGCGCCTACGACGACCTCACCCCCCAAAGCGGCCGCAACAGCCGCCGCGACGCCGGCTTCGATATCCAGATCGATGCTCGTCAATGCCGCGAGGGGGTCGATATCGACGTTCATCGCGTCAGTAGTGTCTTCCTTGCTGATGGACTCGGGTATTTCTGTATTGATGACTGGAACGGCGTCTTGAGGTATGATGGATGTTGTTGTAGTCGTTGCTGCTGGTGTGGAGGTCACTTCGGTCGTAGGGATGGAAGGGAGTATGGTCAAAGGCGTAGAGGGGACGCCGAGTCCTGTTCCTGCTGCTGGTGGTGCCGTTGTAGGCTCGGGTTCGACGGACACCTTTCTCTTCTTGGCTCGACGGTCTTGTTCACTTTGCACCTTCATGGACTCGGAGTTGAATATTGTTGGGAGTGATGGCACCGCATCAGATACGACCGTCGGCTGAGTTTCCGAAGCTGCAGGGGTCGATGTTGGTGGTGGCGTGGTGGAAGGGACCGCTGCTGGTGCTGCTTGCACGACGGCGTTTGAAGTTGCCTGCACCTCTGCAAGCCGTTCCGGATCGGTCAATTTCCAATCCATTTCACCGGCCTTGAGCGCCTCGAGTTCCTTGTACGCATCTCTGAATCAAGAGACAAAAGGAGGACTGTATAAGCGCGAATGCTCCGGGTGTCGTGATGGGAACGGTCGCTCAAACACACTTGAAGCGATCGACATGCTGCTGCATCACGCCTCTGAGTTCGTACACCCTTTCGAGGTACCACTTGCGAGCGACTTGGAGCAGTTGCGCCGAGTGTTGCGGTTGCGGTTGCTCGCTACAGTGAGTGAATGTTGAGCGTCAGCTTGAACGTGGGGGTGGGCCGATTTGGGAGGGAGGGGAGGGAGGACACTGACGGTGCTAGACCTAGTTGTTTGCTCAGAGCCGCATGAACGGTAGCCATTTTCTGTACGAGTAGCCGCAGAATGGCATGAGCTCGTCGAAACAAGAACTCATGCAGTCGTCGGGTCTGGGACTGACCTCGGCGGAGAAGAAGTGCTTTGGGCGATGGACCAACAACGGATGGCCTTGCAACAGCTTGGACGCGGCCTTGAATTCTGCTGTGCCCGTCTCGTACACTGGAAATAGGAACCAATCGGCTCAGAAAATGGAGCTCATCTGCGCCGATGCACAAGTGACTGACCTGCTTGGACGACGAGGGTCTTTTCGGTGATGGACAGGCCTTGCAGCGCTTGCTCTTGCTTGGGCGTGAGGGGTAGAGGAGGCAAAGGTGGCGCCTTGGCTTTGGGTGGCATCGTGGCAAGGGACACCGGACTGGATGGACGCTGACACTGATATCGAGAACGGGAGAGACGAGCAGGTGAAGAGCAAAAGGTAGCAGAAGCGCGAAGGAGCGCCGAGACGGCAACGCGCCTCCAGTCGGTGAACCGGCCCTGGCTTGGCTTGCTGACTGCTTGCTGTCACCTTCTCTCACCAGCTCGCACAAGCAGCCAAAGTGGAACAAAGCAAAATGATCGGGACCAGGACCGTTGCCTCACGCACCCGCTTCACGCAGCTCAGTCGCACCCCGCTCGGAGTCAGTGCACGCAACCACTCGAACTCGTCTTCGCACTCGTCGTCATCCTCGAAGACGTCAGCGGGCAAGTCCAAGACCGCCGAGCACGAGACGGCTTCATCGCACCCAGCACCCACTACTACTTCCTCGACCAAGTCTTCCGTCATTCAATCTGATTCTTCCTCTACATCACCAGGCTACTCGGCGACGATTCTCTCCTCGCAGACGACCCCGAACTCCGCCACCTCAAACTCTGCCTCGGCTATTACTGCTGCTCCCCGTCGACCTCCGACGATCGCGGAGAAGGAAGTCGAAGCGCTACGTCGACTGGAAGAACGGTTCGGTGGCGCGCACGAGGCCCAACTGGGTGAACTGGATGAACATGGTCGACCGAGGGGAATGGCCAAGTATGTCAGTGGTAACCTTTTCAGGTTGATCTGAAACGCAAAAAGTGGGGGCTATTGCAGTGAGCTTGGGCTTGTAAAGGGGCTCGGCCGGGGTTCTGCATGCATCCTTTGTACAGTCGTGGATTCATGTTAATCAAGGTTCGGTATGCGTCGGGCACTAGGTCTGGCGCGACCGAGCCACCAAATGTGAACTGCCTGGCTCAGCCCGTCTACTGCGGGCCGTCTCAGGCCGTCTCGGTGTTCAGGCGCTCGGGCTCTCTGCCCGAACGGCGCCACCACGGCTCTCCATCCTACTTAAACCTCAACCACTCCCGCGATTGCCATGGTGAGACCCACCACGGCTTGGGCTTCCAAGCTCGATCTTCAACCTGGGATTGGTCTAGGACCTTTCCACATCGGTGAGCACGTTTAAGCCCTTCCAGTGATGACCGAGCGGTGACGTTCACGTTCACGTACGCGTCACTTCACGACGTCACGTGTTGTGGGGGCGGGCCGCCCCACACGCAGACGGGCTCGACCGCGATCACGGCGACAAGATAAGGTCTGGGCGGTCTAGTACCCACTGCAGAGTTGTAGAGACTGATTCAATCTTATCGGTCTCGATCATCGCCCCACTCGAACCCAGGCACGACCTTGTTCGACGTCATCAACTTGCTGCGGAGCCATCGCTCGACCTACCCGACCGTGCACCTCGCCTGGGATGACAAGGTTAGCCATCACTAGGACTAGAGAGGCATAAACTCGGACGCAGAACTGACACCACATCTTACTCGGACCAGGCTCCTTCAACCAGCTCAATCCACATTCAGCTACTCAAGCCCAGCCCACTTGCGCTCCGCTTCGACGCGATGACCCAACGGCTCTTACGCATCCAACTCGAAGGGCAAGCCACGCCAAGCTTGATCTATCGAGGCAAACCCTTCACCCATCCTTCGGAAGATTCCGAACACCAAGATGCCAAGACCTTGATTCGGAGGTTGTTGGGCCCGACATATTCTTCCCCTTCGACCGAGACTTCGAGCTCGGGGCCCAACAGGCATTCGAGTGCCGCCTCCAATTCGACGGCCAAGAAGACGATGATGACTTATCCGGGAGTGTCCTTTGAGCTGGAAGAAAGCAACAAGCGAGGCAAGTCCATTGCAGTTTGACCCTGCTGCCTCCTTGGGTTTCTGACGTTCACAAATGCCTCCGTTCGACAGGCTCAACCGTGTCGAGAGCCATGGTCACACCACTCCTCAGACCAGGGTCCAACATTCCCATCGACACGGCGTGGCTGCACCCTAGCTTGCCCGACGATCATCCCAAGAAACAAGGACATCTAGACCAAGTTGAGATCATGGTGCGTCGTCCCGTGCTCACCTTCCCTTCCCTGCACACTCTCACTCTGGACCCCGTTCTGCAAATTCAGCTCGATGCGCAGAACTGTCCAACATCCGTCAAGCTCGTTTTCTATCCGCACGAGTCACCATCAACATCACATGATGCCGTCGAGTTCAAGATTGGCCAGTCGACGAGTGAGGACATCATGTGTGATCTCGGGAGTGCGGTCAGGTCGTTTTGGAAGGAGGATGTGAGTGAATCCGTCGATCCTCAAGCGCTGTTCGCCCGGCATGAACTCACTTATCTAGCATCGATGTACGCTTCGCTCCACAGGATCGCATGTCAATTCATTCTTCGCCCGATGCAACAGCTTTAGCAGCGCTAGATCGTATGTCCCAGGTACCCAAGCTTGTTTAGCCTGGGAGCACTTTCTGACCGAGCTGTGGATATGTCCTGCGCACTCAGCGAACCCTTACTTCCTTTCCTACCCATCCCTCGGTATCACATTCCTCGTCCATGGCTCGAAGCACCACCTTCTCAAAGTCATACTGCACTCGAACCTACCCGGCGAAGTCAACTTTGGCCGAACGCATCGATGTCGCTGGGCCTTGGTCGACAGCTCGGGTGCTCGCATCGGGTGTGAACAACCCTTCACCAAAGTCAAGACCAGGCTTGTAGGAGGGAGCCCTAGACCTGGGTCTCCGAAGGGCGAGTCGAAGGGTGAGAAAGATGATTTGATGGCCGAGAAGGGCTTGAAGGGGTTCTCGATGGAGAAACCGATGATTTTGGATCGGACCGCTGATGGTGGGGAAGGGTCCGAGGTCAAGGGCAAGACGACCGGTGAGTTGGATCATTATCACGGATCGCTCTACCTGAAACCGAAACCGATCTTCAAATGGATGGTGTTGGCGAGACTATTGCTGACGTGAACAGTGACCTCCGTCCGCTGACTCTGACCATCTCGCTCGTGCAATGGGTCGTTGTTTCACCGTTTCACCAGAGATCCATGGATTTCCGGGCGTCGCGTTCGAGGTGACGAATTCCGGTGACGTCGAGACCGTTTGGCTATTTTAATTCTTCGGTCTCAAGTGCTCGAGCAAACCAGTGCGAGGAACGCCACGACATGAAGGTCTGGCAACTCCAAGGCCGAGAAACAAGCTCTTGAAACCGAGATAGTGGTGGTTCGAGTCTTACTGATCATCAGCCGGGGCCCCTCGCCACGTTTTAGCGCGTCGGTCCCTGAATTCCTGATCGCTCGTCCGCGGATTCAGGCGGACGTCACGACAACTCGGCGATTTACGGCGTTCACCTGGACGCTCAAACGAATTGATACCATATGCACTAGCTTTTGTTTCGTTGTGTAACACGAAAACGTCCGTATCCATACCGCGATCACCGCAGCGAGCCGGAGTCTGGGGATCCGAAACCGAATTGACCGGCGGCAAAATGCGCCGGTGGGGCTCCTCCCCCTTGGCGGAAGTTCGACGATCGCTTCTCGGTTGAACAAACCAACCACGAGAAGTCAATTTGTCAAACAGAAAAGGTCCAACCCAACAAAAAATGTGGGGCCCGCGAATGATTCGCTGGGATTTCTGAAAGAAGCGTGAGCTGGAGGAATCGCGGGGTTGTTCCCGATCCTTCTCTTTCGAAATCCACCGAAGTTGCCCAGATCCTGGCGAGTGCTGGCACGACTCCTTCTTGCTCTGCCTACACACCTACACCGCTGATTTGGGTGCACTACTGCCCGAGTTTGATCTCGTTGACCGCAAGGACCCAATCTCAATACGCCGCCTGTACGTGCGACTGCCTCAAAATCCCACTATTCGAATTGCTCCGAGCCCCTAGTTTTCGATCACTTGCACGCGGTCGACTCCTCGTCAGCCGGCAAGCAGCGCCGACCAAACCGACCACTCATTTTCCTCCGACTCAATCTTTTTCTCTTCAAGTCCCAAGATGTCGCACACCAGTCCCAATGACGCTTTCCTACAGCTCTTTGGTACGCCCTACGACCGCGTGCAAGTGACAATCCGCGCCGCCTCGACCCTTCCTCGCGAACGCGGCAGCGTCTCCGGTCTCGCGTCGGCGAGATTGGCTCTGGCGCGCCGCTCTCCCGACCCGAGGCTGGGAGTGACCAAATTGTCCTCCTCGTCGTCGTCGCTACAGGCCTCGATCGCTCGGTGGGAAGAATCCGTCCATGCGATCCATAACGACGAACTTGACTTTCATCATAATCACGATCACCATCAACCAAATACTGCGAATATGATGGCGGAGGTCGCTTCCTCGTCGTCGTGCTGCTCTGGGACGGCAGTGTCGGAACACAGACCGGCCGACGAGGCCTGTGCGTTTCGAGCGAGGAGCGCTTCGCTCGATTTCTGGGGGATGGATCTCAGTGCTCCGATGTCGCTTCATGACGAAGGTCAAGTGTACAAAGCCTCGAGTGTCGAGCCGGTTGAACGACACGAACTAGCTTCATCAGTCATCAGAACCACCGCCCCCAAAAGGAAACGACCGTCCGTGACGACTTCGGGGGAGCCTTCGAATTCGACCTCGGATTCGACAGCGCCGAAGCGAGCGTGGCGTCAACCCGCTCGAAGCTGTCTACCCTGTCGACAAAAAAAGAGTCGGTGCGATCGTAGGGAACAATGCAACAGCTGTACTACTCGTGGGATGCAGTGCGTTTGGACGGGAGTTGCGTGAGTTTGCCGGGAACCTCTGTCGTAGTCGAGGAACGAAAAGCGGATAACTGATGCTTCTCAGTCTGTCACACATAGCCGACCGTTGACGGACGAAGAGCTGTTGACCGAGGCGGAAGGTGCGGTCGTGCCAGCACCGACAGCGGCTTCGACGCTGACATCCTCGTCAGCCGTGGCCAAGTCTGTAGGAGTCGCGAAGAAAGCGGCGCACGTTGCGGCCGTCGCTCCATCTCGACTTCCCTCTGCGCCTCCTGTCGTGGCTTCCGCCGCCGCGGCGCATGTTCCCGCATCTATGGCGTCGACGACAGTGCCGACGATGATCGCCTCTTCCCCTGAGAAATTCGAAGTTACGCGACTTCGATCGATCATCAAGTCCCTTGCTCAACAGCTCCAGCTTGATCCGACGACCTTACTCGACTCTGCCTTCGTGCCTGTGCCCTTGACAGCTACCGCCGTCCCACCACCATCGACGAGGGAGGCAACGACCTCCACCACCTACAAAAAGCGACAACGCTCCAATCTTGGTCCGCTCACCCTCCCTTCACCACCTGCACTCTCATACGGCTCATCATCCGATTCAAGTTCTTCCTCTTCCTCCATTCTAGGCCAGATTTCTCCGGAACTCCCCTTCGTCTCCCCCACCTTACTCCCCGCTCATCGAACTGAACCCTCGTCGACAAAACATGCCCGGAGATCAAGTTACGGTTTTGAGCATCCGATGGAGGTGTTCGCGGGTCAGAACGAAGAACCTTCAGACGCTTGGCTGAATCCGAGTAGTTGGTTGACGGCGATCCCCAAGACGTTGATGCACTGAACATGCTTAGGTCGTGATCCGCAGCATTTCTACACTGCTAGCTAGCGCTCTACCTACTCGCGTCTCAGCTCGCCATTTCTTAGTCTCATTCTTTGTGCGCTCATACTGTCTGCTTTAGTGTTGAAACCTTGATTTACGACATTTCACTGTTCTACGGTTTGGTAGCGGCCTCCTAATACAAACGCTTCTAATGCGAATAATCATACCTGCAGTCCGATGAAAAATTCTATCCATCAGTTTCCGGGTGCGACTCAAATCCGAACCTACTCGCGAGACTCACTTTCTGTAAAAAGCTTCACTCTCCGTCACTTCTTTAGCTCCGCGTTTCCTCATCCCATCCCTCGCGATCTCGCCACTTTCGCGCTTCTGACGATCCTGTTGCAACCACGCCAAAGCCAATTCCAACATCTTGGACCCATTCCTCCCCGGATCTTCCATCCGTTCTCTCACGCCCTTCGGAACTCCAGCTACGGTCGCTCCTTCCTCGGAAGGGAATTGAATTGGCCATGCGAGAGGTGAAGGAGGGACGGTCGATCCGAGTTGGATGTGGCAGAGATGCGTGGGGAAGGCGTCGAGTCCGTCGAAGATGTGCGTCGCGTAGAGGATCGAGGCGTTGCGTTGTTGCGTTTCTTCGATCAAGAATGACAAAAGGCGAGAACGAACAAGCACATCGAGATCGACGGTAACCTGGAACAGAGAATGGGAGTAATCAGGGTTCAGTAAAGGATCTGATGAAGAGGAGAATCGAGTGAAGACGCACTTCGTCGAGCAAGAGGAGATCCCACGGAGCCATCAATCCAGCAACGATTTGAACTCGCCTCCGTTCGCCATCCGAGACTTCATGCATTCGCCATGCCAAGTCAACATCCCTGCAAGAGGCACAGAGTTTGTATGAGCGATCCCATCCAGAGATATACAGCCAACTCAAACTGGACCTACATGATGTCCAAGAGGTGATCTCTTCGCTCGGCATTTCGGTACCCTCCGACCGAGTCGCTAAAGAGTTTTCAAGTCAAGCACAGGATGTGGGGGCTCAGCCTCATATGCTGAGCAATACAGCAGAATTCCGTTGATGCATAGATTCGACGCACAGAAAGTGAGAAACCTTGAGGTCGGACCGGACTACAGGGTTTGCGGCCCATTCGGTTCCTGTTGAAGCAGTGCAGTGAGGAGAGCAGGATGAAATTCGGTCAGCTGAGCCGCAGGGTAGCATCGGCCCTCATTTCAAGCTGACCGAGGTATGTGACACCTTTAGGGGTCGAGAAGAAGACGTCTTGGCCGAGGACTTTGGCACCAGATCGGGTCAAACGCTTTCCGGCCAAGATTTGCAGGAGCGTCGATTTACCTGCCAGCCCAGATGTAGTCAAATGAATATGGTGAGCAAGTGTATGGCAAAGACTCTTGTTTATGGCATTGGGGGGATGGCGCAAGGGAGGATGCAAAGCTCTTCAGGGGATTGTCACGTGCGCGCATTGGAGTCGGAGATCAACCCCCCTCGCGACGTCATCAAGGATCCGTCGGCGCCCTCGACGATCGTCAAAGGCAGCGCCGACGAGGTGCAGCACCCATTCCAGCCGCTGCCTGGGAAGCTCACCAGCACCGTTGGCGCCCACGAGGATGCACCTCGCTCCTTTGGGGAGGTTCAAGTTGACATGCTCGAGCACGGGTTCAAGTTCGGGTGCGTCAACGGGGCGATACGCGAAGCGCAGGTCCTCGACGTGGATCGCGAGTTCGGAAGACGAAGCGGCGTTGGAGTCGCCGTTGGTGGTGGTCATGATCGTTGACAAGCACTCGACTGGCGTAGAATTCGTTCCGGATTGAAGTAGGATCGACTTTTCCGGACGGTGAGGTCTGCGCTGACAGCGAGTCGAGAAAGGTGAGCAACTCTGGGAGAGCTGCGAAATAGGATCGGTTGACGGCTTACGGGGCCAGTCGTCGGTGATCGGTTAGGATCGGATGCGCCCGCCCGCCCGGCCCGGCGCATGTGGAGGGAAAGAGGTCCGAGCGCACCGGACCGCGCGTGCCAGACCAAAACCCGTAAAACCCGACACGTCTCCTCGCGAGGGCGTCGGTCAACCCTCACGGTCTACGCCCCACACCTGGGCACGGCGGAGGAGCGCAACCGGAAATTGCTATTGCCTGGAACATGGCCACCTCATCTGCTGCTTCGAACATGGCTTCCACGTCGACACTGAGCCCACCTCTCGCGTCGACTTCGACTTCGACCTCGAACCAGACCCAGACCCAGACCCAGACCCAGACCCAGACCCAGGCGCTCAAACCACCGCTCAGCACTCCGGCTCGACCGGATCCAGTCCAGGGTCAGTCCCAGTCGTCGCGTACAGACCACAGAACAGGACTGATTCAGCTTCGATTTTCATGTCTCAGAATACGCCACATTTCTGCACCCCAACTTTGACCCGAACCAGTTCGCGCATTCGATCGTCAACGACCAACCTTACGTTCCTCCGCCGCTCGACGGCGCGTCCGAGGCCGACACCCTCGATGATGGTGCCCATGCCGCGTCATCCTTGTTTATGAAGGCGCTTGAAAGGGATGGGTCCGCGTTGAAGCGTGCAGGTGGGGTCGCTGGGGGTGGCGTAGGCGGGGCGTTGGCCCATCTGAGCTTTGGCGTCGAGGAGCTCAATCGCCAGCTCAAGGCCGAGGTGAATACCACAGCGCAGCAAGCTTGGGGAAGAATGAGGTCCATCGTTGATCCCGTGTTATCTCATGTCCACAGATTACAAAACACCACTCGAGCCTTCTGCTCCAAGCCGCGTCGCTCGGCGGTCTCGAAGGGGATCTGAAAGAGGTCCGACACGGCCTCAAAGAGGTCGAAGCAGGCGTTACGAGGTCAGTTACCCCACATCCTACTCTGAAACAAGCGAAACAGCGACGAGACTGACGTTGGAACGGTGCTCTTGGTAACCCTAGACTGCGGCGAAAAATCGCCACCCCCCACTCGTCCCTCTCGGCCTCGCTTCAGCTTCTCACTCGACTCCGACGAACCTCGTCGCTCGCTCGAAGGAGTCATCGCTTCATTGTTCTCGCCAAGCGGTTGGAAGCTCAAATGAACGAGATCGATGGGGTCGTCGTTGAGGATGCCGACAAGGTCCTGTCCAAGTCATCGACCAATGGTGGTACCCACTCGGGCACCGGTGGGGAAAGGACAGAGCGTGTGATGGCCGAAGCGGCATTAACACTCGCAGAGATTGGTGAGTGACTGCGCATCGAGCTTGTCTCAGCTAGCTTCGCAGCAACTCAAGGTCTGCGTTTCGTCTCGAGTTTGTTTCCGGACAGAGCTGCTTCTCAACGAAGGATCTGAAAGCGACTCGGAGCTCATCTCGATCCACTCTGTGCCGCTCATCGCGGCCCAAGTACCTGCCGTTTCATCGTCCCGAGAGCGAGTGGTTTTGTCGATGGAGTCGACAGTCCAGCGCGGTCTATCGGCTCTCGACCATCCCTTGCTCGCCTCGAGCCTTCAAACGGCTCACAATCTCAGCGTACTGCCACAACTCGTCGATGCTTTGCTCGCCAGCTTGAACGATGTCGTGTCCAGGGAGGTCAGAAGGGCGTTCGACATGGCCAGTTTGGCAAAAGAAGTCAATGCCAAAGGTGCGGGCGATACAGTGCGCTGTCTGTGCCGGAACTTATGCTAAATCAGAGGTTTGAACCTGGCATGTCACCAGATCCCTCCCAATCCTCAGGTCCGACCTCGTTCGTGTACAAATCGCGGGCCCGAACGGAACCGACCACGGTGACGCTGCCATTGTGGCAGTCCACACTATGGGCACGGATGGAGACGCTTGTTTCCGAGATGGGCGCGATCTGCATCAAGGTGTACACGCTCGAGAAAGTGCTCAAGCTCAAGCGAGACCAGATGACGCAGACTTCGTTCTTGGACGAGGCAATGACGGTGAGCAATGCCTCGACTCTGCTGCCTATGACCTTTCGCCGCCCAAAGGCAAATGACTCAACAGCGATTGCTCAATGTAGGCCCTCGATGATCGGCCTTCGGCCATGTTTTGGACAACGTTCGCATCAACTCTGGAGCAGCACACCAAAGAGACGGCACGGTCGTCGGCTTTCGTGCAGACCACACTCGCATCGAGCTACCCAAGGCTGCTCCGACTGCTGCACGAATTCTTCACCAAGATCGTCGTGCACACCGACACCGTCTATTCGCCAACTCAGCAGAGTTCTGAAGCCGTTCAAATCCTCCGAGCCATTCAGCCGTTCGAGACGCTATACTTGACTCGTTCGTCCAATCGGCTTTTGGATAGTGTGGGATCCGCTTTTTCACTGTCGTCGGCGTCCTCAAACGCGTCGAGGACGATTCCGACCGCCAACGAAGGGCTGGGCACCGCACGAGCGATCGTCAACGAACTCGATGCCGCACGCTTCGATCCTTTGCTGGTGAAGAACGTTGCCAAGGGTGCAGCCAGAGCCGTCGACACATTCGTGGGGACAGCCGAAAGTCTCGTGAGTCGGATTGATTTCCCTACGAGCTTCAGCCCTTTACTCAGGGTCACAACTATGACATACCCACAGATTTCTCGAGATCATTCCTCCACGACTCTTCTCGGACCTCTGGCCACGCCTTCTCAGCACTCGAACGCCGAGTTGGCCTCATCGCTCTATCATCTTTGGTCGCCTCTTCACCGCGCGCTGCTGGGCGAACAATACGGGATCGAGCCCGTCCAGGTTGCACTGAGACCGTCGATTGACCGGATACGACATGTATACCTCAACATCTCCAAGCCACTGATCATGGCCATTCGCCGCGAGTTCTCCACCATCCTCGCTCGTATGCATCGCACCGACTATTCCAAGTCCAACGAAGAAGGCACTGCGCCCAACTCACAGAGCGCTTACATGACCGACCTCACCGACAAGCTTTCGCTTGTCAGGGATGAAATCTTGGGCACATATAGGGTCGGAGACTTGGCCAAGGAATGGTTGGTTTCGAAGAACCCTGACGACTCAATTATGCATGCTAACGACGGTTCATGACTGGCACGCTTGTTCGATTATAGGGCTCTGGATCTCTCGCGTTTCATCGTGCAAACCTTCCTCTTACACGCATCGCTCATCACTCCGCTGGGCGAGTCGGGCAAGCTCAAGCTCATTGCTGACACGGCACTTCTCGAGTTCAGCGTCTCGGCCTACTTGTCGTCCCATGCCCTCGCCCTTATCGCAATGGGTGATCAGTTCAAAGCGTTGCGCGCTTGGCGACCGTTGTTGTTCCTGCCTGACAAGGATCTTGTCGAAAGGGCGACAATAGGGGACGTACCAACGTTAATCCTCCTACACCATGCCTTGGGTCGGGCCGCTTCGGCCTGTCGCGAGGGTCGGATCCAAGTCAAGTTACCACATCAAGTCCAAGGCTGGACCCAAGGCGACTACGTAAGGTGGCTGAACGAGCACGGCGAGACCGATCGACTCGCCATGGTGAGCATGACTGTCGACGCGTGGAATAAGGAAAGGGAGGTCTTGGCGAGGGATGAGGAGGATGAGACGATTGGTCAGGAAGGGCAGGCCGTCATCGCTATTGTTTCGGAGATCTTGGCGCGAACGAGCTCGACTGCTTGATCGCTTGAACATATTGCAATACCCTCCCGATTGTTAGGAACGCGCAGCTCATACCTATCGGTCGATGTCTGAAAACATCAATATATCTCCTGTTGCGTTCTCAACCCCCCATGATCTGCGCCAACTGTGTAGTCCTAAATGTTGACTCCGTGGACTCTCGTCTCCTGGCTGAGTTCGGACTCTGACGTCGCACTCGGATAGGAGTGCCGGCCTGTGTGCAAAGGCACCTTGGTATCTGGGGATGAAATGTATCCTGCCATCAGGTAGGCTATCACTTGGGCTAAAGGTCTGCACTTTCAGATCCACATAGGGTCCGCCTAAAACTCAGAACCGAAAGTGCGGATCCGTGCCTATTCGGCAGCGATTTCATCTGCTTCAAATCAGCAAAATGGGCACGCGCGCTTAAGCTCGAGAACGTCTTGTTAAGCGTCCTTAAGCGCGCTTGAGCGCCTCTAAGCGGTGCGCGCCTTATATAACCCGGCGTTATCTACGGATCGCATAATGGTGCTTAGTGGCCGCTTAAGAACACGCGCGTTATGCGGTACTCGCGCCCTGTAAGCGCGCGCGTATGCATTAAGCCTGGCGGGGTCGCATTAAGCGGGGCGGGGCCGCATTAAGCGGGAGTAAGCCGTTAAAGCCGCTGCGAAAGCTCGCATTAGCGGGACGACGCCGTTAAACCCCCTGCGAATCCTTAAGCGAGGGTCTCGCGCGTGCCCGGTTTGCTGATTTGAAGTTCGGTGCCGCCAACCGACTTCAGTGATTGAACTTGAAGTTCACCCGGGCCCGGGCCCACTCTCTTTCGGTGAGCTGGTCAGGTCGAAAACTGAATTCCACCAGATTTTGATCCTAGGTGACGGTCACCGCAGTGTCACCAATTCCTAGTCCATGCCTCAGCCTGGCCTTGCATGACCGCCCATAATCTTTTGTTTATAAGCCCTCAATCTGCTGACTCAGAGAGCTCTGAGCCCTGGCCTTCCTCCAGAATTAAGAGTCCGCCAAAAGAAAAGCTGGAGTAGACCTCAACAAGGGCGACTTTAGTAGGTAAGGGACAGATTTGGTCAGTGATCGGATGTTCTGATGTTGGTGCTCAGCTTGGTTGGTGTCAGCGGAAGCTGACTCGGAGCTGTGCCGAAGTACACGGTACACCATCAGGCTGATGCGAAAGCCGGATCCAACCCGACCCATGATCGACATCCGAGAGTAGT
This sequence comes from Microbotryum lychnidis-dioicae p1A1 Lamole, assembly GCA_001244265.2. Lineage (NCBI taxonomy): Eukaryota > Fungi > Basidiomycota > Microbotryomycetes > Microbotryales > Microbotryaceae > Microbotryum > Microbotryum lychnidis-dioicae. The sequence goes on from CDLV01000019.1 coordinate 322,579, forward strand.
GATTGAGCAACAACTCCTTGAAACCATCGCTGCCGGTCGGCGGAGTCCTCTCAGTAGTATTTAATTGACCGCTGATCGGTTCGAGTCGCCCTGCCAGTCGCCACCCGCCACTATAAGAGTGTCACACATGGCAAACACAAACCGGTGAGATTCCGCTGATTGTCGTATGGGGCAGGAAAACAACCACCTATCTAGGTACCTACGGGTAGGTAGGCGAACTACATCTTGAGAATCAAGCAACCCAGTCGCCATTACTTCTCTGAATGTTTTAAGTAATCCGCGGGAAGTCATCCGGCGACTGCGCACGCGCGCCCGTCACAAGTCACTGGACGAAAAAGAATCGATAGGCTGCGGCGGAAACCTTTTCTATTTATTTGATAGACTTCATCAACAGCATAATTACATTAATACCTAGAAATCTTCGGAAAAGTCGGTGACGCGCGATTACGCCTTTAAAGTGCCACAAGTGTCGAAATTAGTATTAGAGGTCTGTAAACCCAAATTCAATTATGGTATCCGAGCCAATCATGAAGACTCTAGTGGTAGGTATCCATGGTACCTAGGTGAACTCTTACGTACGCTATTGTGTTGACTTGTGAAGACCGCATCAGGGTGTACAGAGCTGAGGATATAGGAGCCCGAGGGTATTCCACAGAGGTGTCTGTCGGAGAAGTCTTTTACGCGATTCGGAGCCGGGGTTTTCCGTGCGAAGTCCGCCCAGCCGACCGCTGAGCAAGTGCTCGAAAACTGTGCCTTTCAGCACTGAGAAAAAGGTCATTTCGGGAAGTAAATTCTGATATGTAGCATCGTCAAGTGACAACAAAAAAAGTGCAGATGTCAGTTTCCACCTGGATTAAGTAGATACCTGTAGCGCTAAAGCAGGCTGGCAGTCCAAGTTATTCATCTGTTTGCAATCGAGAGACGCGGTCGGCGAGGTCTCAGATGGTGCCCCTCCCTTGTAACGACGCAGGCGTCGGGCCTTTTTTTTGAGCGCCTCTATACCAACAGGGCCGAACGGGGCGTGGTCATTGGTCTTCACTGCTCCGAGCCCGGCTCATTGTACCACCCTTCGAGGCTTTCTACTAGATCATCCACCAACCTATCCACCCCTCGACATTCACATACACCCGTAGCAGCTCAAAGCGACCCCTCCGCACTTGACTCGAGGCTCCTCTCCTCATGGGAGACCGCAGACCATACTTGGTCAACGATCCGGGATCGGCGGTGTCGGTCTGGCGGGAGACGATCACGGCCCGATCAGATCACTCTGAGTTGCGCGACTCATCGGACGCCGGTTTGATGACGGACGCAAACCGTACACCGTCATCTACGGTAGCTCCTCCAGCGATGTTTGAGCAATCTCAGGGCATGTTCATGCCCAGCGGAGAGGGTGCTGTGTCGACTCGACTCCCCGATCTCACTGTGGGCCTCGTCGACGCGCCAGCGTCGACATCCCCTGGGGCCAACCGGAGGCAGTCGGTCGCTTCGACGGGGACACACTCGACTCGACCTTCTTACGCTGAATCATTGAATCGGTTCAACAGTGGTCGTGATCAGGTGAGCGCTGATCACTTATGGTAGTCCACGGTTAACTGCAAGCGTGGTGAGGGCCGCACACCCACTCCCGCCCGCCCGCGTCGCGACCTCGGGGTCCGGTGTATCATCAGACTGTGCCTACCGCAATGGTCGTCTTCTGCTACGCTTGGTAACATGCGGGCTCCACGGCTTGAAGGATTTGTCAACATCCTGGATGACGGGAGTCGGCGCGTCAATCGTTGACAATCCAAGAAACTGATCTGTCTCCGTTACGGCCAACCTTCAGGCTCAACACGCCTACCCATCGCAACGCGGCGGCCAGGCGTTTCAAAACTTTCCACCCCATTATCCCGGTCCGGAAGTCTACTCCACAGATGCCCGGTCGAACCAAAATGAACATGGACTCGCCCGGCACCCTCATGCTCAGCATATCAACGGCAAAGGAGGGGCTGCGCGCAGCAGCAATCAGGCTCACGCAACGCCGAACTCGGCGGCTTTGGCACCCGCGTCGTGGTCGTCCCTTCCGCCTGGAAATCTTTTTGCACCCTCTACGACGCTATCGAATGGCCTTTCCAACAACGCATGGGAGTTCGTCACACCGGCCTCGTACCATTCCGACCCGAGCCATCAAACTCACCTCCCGCCTCCACGCCCAGGGGCCTACTATCCGTCGGTGCCCCAACATAACATGCGACCCATCTTCAGCAATAATTTTAGCTATGTTCAACCGCTTGAGAATATTACAGTGCACTACCGACCGGCCACTGGTACTGAACAGTACCAAAGCGGTCAACTGCATCGGCAGAGCTTCCCAGGGGATACCAATTCCGGAGTCTTCTACCCTTCCAACCTGGGGGATACCACCTTCGGCCACATGACCAACACCGCGGCACCACGACAAGAGCGCCTGCAGTATGAGCAACACCCTCCGCTCATGAGCTACCTGCACGGAATGGCGGTTCGAACATCTTTGACCACGGCTGTGCCTACCGACGATCACGTTCGCGGCTCAAATGACCGAGTGACATACCTGGACCAGCGTACTATGCAACTCGACCGGTTCGGCGCAAGCTCCCGGGGACCTCAGTACGACGCGGTCAACCACCTCTCGGCGTCCAATATTTCGAACCTTGCAGAACGCGAGCGGCGTCTTCTCAAGCGCAAGGAGATGCACGCCCTGGAGCCGACTTCGATGGTGAGCCGGATCCTCTTTTCACCGACCCAATCCATGGGTTGCTGACCCAGGACTATTTACGGCGTGTCAGTCGAACATGGAGCCCCCTACGACTGGTCTGTCCGGTCTGACTGGGACCTTGGTGGCTCCCTCGTTCTCTCAAGAAATGCACGTGTCCCGAGACCCAGTCCATGCCGCAGCACCAGATGGCTCAGATTTGGCGGACGTGCTCGCCAAAGCGATGCGGATGCGTGCGAGATTGCGTGCTGCTCCACCGGTCCTCCCGTATAACCCCGCCCGGGAGCCTTCAGCTTCTGCAAAGCCGATCGTGCAGCGTGATGGAGTCAAGTACGCACTCATGATGAGTCCGGCTACCAATGGCGACGGCACGAGCAGGCTCTCGAAGGCGCGGCAGGCCGAAGTACCGGCAACGTGTCAGACTTGCGACAAACCGATGGCGAACTTGATGCTGCGCGGGAAGGATGTCGAATTTGCGCCTCAGGTCGAGTTCAAATGTCTTCCCTGCCTTTCGAGCAAAGTGGACGAGCCCCTTGCGGAAACGTTCATTTCGGTCAATAGCCAGAGTACGACACCCAGCGGAACACCACCGGTGCAAACAGCCGTTGGGAAATCCACGCCGGTGGAAGCAAGGGTCACATATGCCGATACGATGAGCGCCGAGATCGATCGCATGGAAGGACGCGAGGTCGCTGCCGTAGCGATCGAGCCGCCTGTCGAGGTGGGCCGAAACCTTCCGCCCCACATCAAGAAGCAAGCGTTCACGTGCGACATCTGTGATCGAATCATCGGGGCGGGACAGATCACATCAGCGACGACGCAGACTCTGCCAAGCTTTACGGTGGAAGTTCTTTGTCTCAACTGCATCGCCAAATACAAGCCTTGCTCTGATTGCGGCGGCGGCGGTGGGCGCTTGACACCCGGACGATGGAGGTGCAAGGAGTTGTTCCCCGCGGGCCGTCGCACGTGCCAGCTGTCGCATGCACGCAACCCACCCCTGTCGGACATGGAGTTTGAAACCCTTTCGATCGTGGACATTCATCCGGACAAGTTGGATCAGCTCGAGGCGCGCTGTCGTCTGGTGTACTTTGATACGAGGTTACGTTCGACCGCTCGACCGGAAGTACTGGAAACGGGAGATAGCTTAGCGTAAGTTGACAGTCACCTACAGGCCGCTTGACCCGCGCCAATGCTGAATTGGCTATTTGCATCTGTGTTGCTCACCAGGCTTACGTTCCGGGAGGCCGAGAACCAATGCATCGACCAATGGAACCTGCTGTCTTCGCTGCTACGCGAGGACATTGAGGAGTCAAGACTTATCCGCCGCTATATCGCCTTGCATTCGGCCACATCCCATCGACGCCGGGCCAAGTCCAAGGTCAAGACGCGGGAGGATGGCACGGACGTCAGTCCTTCGTCTGCATCGCAGCCCGACGAGGAGGATTCATCAGCCCGGGAGAAGGAGGTGACGGGGTTCACGCTCATCGAGCACGACCTCGTAAAGGGCGTTCTCTTCTACGCGGTCATCATGCCCTGGGCGGTGTCTGGTGAGGCCTTCGAGGCGACGTCAATCCTGGTCGGCAACTCGACGCGCAAAATCCAAGGGGATCTCGAATACCTCAACGCTCTGCGACGACGACATGGTCTTGCCGAGTACCCCAAATTGTCGGCCATGTGGAGTTTGACGCCTTTCCAGAAGGTCTCGCGGATGAGTCAATCCGTCACGCGGCGCCACTTTATGTTCTTCCACGACTACATGGAGGCCCATCCCGAGACGGACAAGACTGCTTTCCCACCGTACCGAAAGACTCATATTCCGAATCAATGTGAGAAACGGCCTCTCATTTTGCCCAATGCGTTGCCTGCTCAGGGCTCGTTTCGGATCTCATATTGACCTTCCCCCCGTCTTCTATCACCAGTTCTCAAAGCGTTCAACATCTTCGTCCGTCCCATCACATACGGCGACGAGCCTGTCGACATGAGCGCCAAAGAGGTCGACCACCAGAACCGACCCCGCATGCCAAAGCGAATCCGTCTCAACACTTAGATTTCGAGACTGCAGCCCAAAGGTTTCATGCACCCGACATGTCATTTCGCTCCCACCAGATTGCTTCTCCTGTTGTTGTATACTTTGATTTGTTCAACCATAATGTTCAAAAAGGGGTTTGTTCATGATTGGCGAGCTATGACATGGCTCGAGGACTTTTGGGCCTGGGCTCAGCGCGAGCGGGCTGTACCGTCGCCGGCTCGCCTCAAGGAGTGATACTGAATTCGAGGAGGCGAAAGTCCGAACGCTTGAAGGGTGTCAAGGTAGAAGGAATGAGCCGATGCCGCAAAATCGGCGCTGAGATCGTCAAGATTTGACCCTGGCCGAGCGAGCTGGCTTCCATGGTCGTTGAACGTGCTATCGTCTGAGTTTTCCTCGCCACCCACCCGTTGCTTCTTTTCGACAGGAGGGAGGGAGGTGACTCGAGTGGTGTCTGGCTCAGACGAAAACTCTAGTATTTCCGTCGAAACCGAGGTGCCTTGCGACCTGTGAGTAGCAACTGCACTCTCTTGCATCGAAACATCCGAACCACCGACGACACTTCGCATTCGCGACTGGCGACTTCCACTTGGGTTGGAAGGAGTCTCGACCTCATCAACCGACGATGTGCGACGCGATGAGGGGTCGGAGGTGTCGAGATCCGAATTCTCCCTCACCGTTGTCGTCGTTGGGGATGAGGACACGCCAGACTTCTCTTCACTTGGCTCAGAGTCGGCCATCGATTCTACCTGAGCCCAATCGAGCTGCGCCAGCAAGGCCTGTCGTAAAGCGCCGAGGTCGGCTGTGGCGGAAACTTGCAGGTGAAGTGACGACCATCTTGGGGGAGAAGCGGAGGGGGAAAATGCTTTATGGAGCCTCTTATTGGTGGAGCTGGAGGTGCGCATGTGCTCCTGTTTGCTCGGTCCCACCTCAGCCTGCCGCGCGAACGCGAAGTCAAATTGAGGCATCATGGCGTTCGTCCGGGAACCGTTCACCTGTTCACCTATCCATCGCGAATTGATTCGTGACGAACTCGACATGCGATGAGTACCATATGGTGTGGTCGAAGTTTTATCTCTCTTCAGTCGACGGGCTTGCAAAGATGGTGTTCCCGTGGCATCGATTTGCCTGAGTGATGTCGTGAGGAAGGAGACCGTCGATCGTCGTACGTCAGCGATGCCACTGCTTGAGCCAGCAATGAGTTCGGCTGACAAACCTTTTGCTGGTATGCAGCACGTTACGATTCCTCCCTCCTCCAGTGTAATTGACCGGCATTGACGAAGCTGGGGGCGAGTCGATGCAGCTGCTGGCGTGTGGGGGGGATGTCAGACGTCAGTCGGCGCAGTCCGCTCCCCGGAGTCGAGCTCCTCGTCTCCTTTCCGACTCATCGGCTTCCTTTCCGCCGCCCATGCGGGGGGATCGAGCGATGATGCCTAGACGCTGAGGCTGTATGATTATCTAGCTTTCACTCGACCTAAAGAACTTACACCGAAAATTATTGTTTTGACTTAGCTTGCGCAGCCAGCAGGCTAGTTGAATAAAGACGTAGTCGAGCGTCGTGCCTGTAAATCACGTCTAGAATGAAATAAATAGAAAATCCTTCCAATTTCGACTTAGCATACCGCCACGTCCTCCTGCAATCAATAATTGTAATTTAATGCAGCGGTATCAACCAGTGCGGCAGGCTAGCGCATTCGCTGTGGCCTGACAAATCAGCGCAGATTGGTGCGACCGACGTCTGATGCTCAGTCAATCTCCTTGCCTCATTCCATCTCGATCGACTTACTCTCCCACTTCGTTGAGACTGTAGTCCTTCACTTTGACAGCTCCGTCTCCGTCTCCGTCTCATACTCACCTCAACTCACCTCAACCCACCTCAACCCACCTCAACCCACCTCAACCCACCTCAACCCACCTCACCCCAAGCAACAGCATGTCCAAGAAGACCACGGGTGACATCCCCTCGGCGGGCCGCTCGGGCGAGCACAGTCTCGAGACTAACACGGTCATCGTCGTACTCGGTGCCAGTGGTGATCTTGCCAAGAAGAAGGTGCGTTCCAAGCCATGCATGGATGAACTGAACTTGGAAGCCAAATATGGGGAGTGATCTCCCGTATCCGCGGTGTGACCGTCGTTGCTCATTCCCGCGCCCCGGATGATGACGATGACGGTCACGGCGCGGGCGGGGTGTGCAGCCCACACCGAGGGACGCCGCTCGGTCAGAGAGGCAGTCGAGCAACTCCCCCCACCTTGCGCCTGATGCATGCAAAAAATGTATTCCTCGAAGAGTATAGCTAATCTCGCATGGTACTATCTCATAGACCTTCCCCGCCCTTTTCGGTCTGTACAACAACGGCTTCTTGCCCAAGGGCATCCGCATCGTCGGCTATGCCCGCACAAAGATGGACGAGGAGGTCAGTATTCAAATCCCGCCAGTCCTTCACATTGCTCCTATGGCTCGAGACAGCCTCTTGTTTCTCCCGTTGCGACGCATGCCGCGCTTCAGCTTGGATGCGGCCAACGCCGAATGGCCGCGGAGTCTACGGCGCCTGCCTCCCGCCATTCGTTGATTAGCCGCCGCGGTCACTTGCTCGGGTCGCGTGCCAAAGGATGGTCGGACATCGCTTGCTGTCGACAATATGCCTCCCTTTAAATGAGATCGCCCGGAGGACCTGTCATCAGCCACTCGGTGATATGCCGCCGCACGCGGCGAACGGCGCTTCGGACCGCGCCAGTCCGGGCATACCGGCAACCCACCCGAGCTGGGACTTGTCTTTGCCAACAGCTGCCAGGCATCGCAGTACGATAGGACTGAGCTGACACATGGAACTGCCCCTCCATTCACAGGAGTACCACAAGCGAGTTGTTCAGTACATCAAGACCCCAATTCCGGCCATGAAGAAGAAGCTCGAGGAATTCGTAGGCCTCTGCACCTACGTGTCGGGCCAGTACGATGACGATGAGAGTTTCCAAGGCCTCGAGAAGGAGCTCAAACGCATCGAAAGCGAATACGAGGACAAGGGTTCCAAGAACCGCGTCTTCTACATGGCCCTGCCCCCGAGTGTATTTACGACCGTCGCACAGCACCTCAAGACCAACAATTACTCGGAGGGTGGCATCAACCGAATCATCGTCGAGAAGCCGTTCGGCAAGGACTTGGAGAGCTCGCGTGAAATGCAGGAGGCGCTTAAGAAACAGTGGAAGGAAGACGAGGTGAGTCAAATGGATGCTAGAAGTATACGTGGACCGCACCGTTGTCTGACGACGATGGCAACCTGGCACCCCGTGGCATTTCGTGACAGATCTACCGAATCGACCACTACCTTGGAAAGGAGATGGTCAAAAACTTACTTGTTCTTCGATTCGCCAACGTCATGCTTGATGCTTCTTTCAACAAGTCGCTCATCTCGAACGTGCAAATCACGTTCAAGGAACCTTTCGGTACCGAGGGTCGCGGCGGTTACTTTGACGAGTTCGGAATCATCCGTGATGTTATGCAGAACCGTGAGCATTCAGTGATCTCTGCATTAATTTTTCTAGAAAGGCCTTGCAGCTCATACAGTCGTCGTATTCTCCCTCCCAGACTTGTTCCAAGTTCTCAGTATCCTTACCATGGAGCGACCTGTGTCATTCTCGTCCGAGGACATCCGAGATGAGAAGGTGCGTTCTGGTGGTCGATGTGGCTATATTTCTGAACGGGGTTCTAAGCGAGCATCTACGGCTTCGTGTTGCAGGTCAAGGTGCTTCGCTATATCCCTCCTCTTTCCGTCGAGGAGTGCTTGCTCGGGCAATACACTGGCGCCGAGACCAAGGACGGAAAGAAGCCCGGCTACCTTGAGGATGAGACCGTACCAAAGGGATCCATTTGCCCTACTTTTGCTGCTATTGTCGCCCACGTCAACAACCCGCGCTGGGAAGGGGTCCCCTTCATCCTCAAGGCCGGTAAAGGTGAGTGCGACGAGTAGGACAGGTTCTTCGTTACATTGCTTATATTCCTCGACTTGCCTGCTCGCACTCCAGCTCTCAACGAACAAAAAACCGAGATTCGAATTCAGTACAAGGACGTGACCGACGGTATTTTCGCCGAGATTACGCGCAATGAGCTTGTGATCCGAGTGCAGCCCAACGAGGCGCTGTACCTCAAACTCAACGCCAAGGCCCCAGGGTTGGCGATGCGCACGGTGCCGACCGAGATGGACTTGACGTACAAGCGCCGCTTCTCGGACCTCAAGATCCCAGAGGCGTACGAGGCGCTGATCCTCGATGCGTTCAAGGGCGACTCGGCCAACTTTGTGCGCGACGACGAGCTCGATATCGCGTGGAAGGTATTCACGCCGTTGTTGCACCACATTGACGAGAAGAAGCCCCAGCCCGAGCCGTACGAGTACGGATCGCGTGGGCCGGCATCGTTGGAGGACTTTGTCAACAAGCACGGTGGCTACACCCGCAGTGAGAAGCCTTACACGTGAGTTTTGCAACGCTTGTTCTCCCCAGTCACGGTGTGTTCAGCCCACTCATGGAGACTCCTTGACGAATGCAGGTGGCCCTCAACGTCGGTCCTGTAAGGGTGCGAGGAACGCTACTATATCGGGTCCCTGTGGTTTTGCTCGGCAAATTGTGCCAATATATAGTCGAAGGACGATTATTCTGGGCTCCGTTTATTTGGTTTGCTCGTCGCCCTCTCGAGCTTGATACTTCAATGATCGTATAAATTGCAGTGCGAAACAATGTCCAAATTGTACCCCATTCGGTGCACCAGTGACCGACGGGGGCGCCTCTCTGACTTGGGCGAGGCAATTTTGTCCAGTTTTTGTCCAGGCGCGCGCGCGTGGGAGGTGGCTTCGCAAACGCCCTGCGCCGCGGGCTCAGCCCCCGATCTCCATCCACGACACTCCCAAGCCAACTACGCTAGTTCGCTGAATCGACTTTTTGGTCACCTTCTGACTTCATCTTTGCCCACCTCCTTCTCCCTCCAATCCCACCCGCCCTCTCAAGATGAGTTACGTCGCCAAAAAGGAAGAGTTCGACTCGTCCGCGCCCGCGGTCAAGAGCCACAAGATCCGCATCACCCTCACCAGCAGGAACGTCAAGAACCTCGAGAAGGGTGAGTGCTCTTTGCTGGGTATGAAAGGCTGGGGGTATCGGGTGAAGAGTGTCGGAGTGGTTTTGGTTTGGCTGGGGCGGTGTTGGGTGTATGGTACGCGGCGGGCCGGCGGTGCGATCAAAAATCGATGGCTGCTCCTGGCGCCTACATGAGCGTACATCGCGGATGTCCGGGCATCTGCACGGCACGCGTGAATGCTTTCGTATGCTTTCGAATGCAGTACGCGTCCTTGCGGCGTGTCTGTGCCCCGTGGATCTCGATCGAGTCAAATGGGCCCACCCAGCGCCTACCCGCGCCCCAACAGCACGCACCCGCATTTTTGAGCCAGGCCCCCCCCCCCCGACCAGCAACTCACCTCGTCCGCTCACTCGCTGATCTCCCCTTGTTCTCTCTCTTTCTAGTCTGCTCGGACTTGGTCAACCGCTCCAAGGACAAGCAATTGCGCGTCAAGGGCCCCGTCCGTCTCCCCACCAAAATCCTTCACATCACCACCCGCAAGTCGGTAAGTGATTAGTGGCCCATTTGGAGACCGGCTTGGCATGTTGCCAATCGCTGATGTACAATCCCTCTTTATATTGCATCACAGCCTTGTGGTGAAGGATCCAAGACCTGGGACCACCTCGAGATGAAGATCTACAAGCGCCTCATCGACCTCGAGTCCCCTGCCGAGGTCGTCAAGCAGATCGTACGTTCTTCTCGGCTTCCACGGCTGCCCTTGCATCTCAGCAGCTGACCGCTACCTCCATCACTGTGATTCAGACTTCGATGTCGATCGACTCTGGCGTCGAGGTCGAGGTCACCATTGCCGCTTAATTGCTTCGATGGTTGATGCATACAAGGACAAGGCTCGTTCCGTCCGGTTGGAACTTCTACCCGTGTTCTGCGGGGACGAGGTCTCCACGGCGAATCGAACTTTTTCTCTGCCTTTTTTTGAAGTTGTTTGTAGACGCTTCGGTTCCTTTCATGTTACAAATTGCAAGGCATCATGCTCTTCACTTCTGCTACCACGGGATGCCCAGATACCTTGCTCAAGCGAGAAGAAGTAACCTACAGTCAATCAAAGTCCCTCGGGTTACAATTTGCTACTTGTCCCATCACTACGGACTGGAGAACCAGTTCGGATCCCAGTCCCTCGTGACAGGAATATCTTGCGCGCGACAAAACTTCCTTGCCCACGCTATCCGTTTCCCCTCCTCGACGATATCCGTCCTTTTCAATCCACCGTTACGGATGAAACCCGCAATGTTGGTCTGCTCTCGCAGTTGTTCAAGGAGGTAGATGGTCGATAAGAGCGCTTCGTCTTGGCCGCAGGGGTGAGTGGAAGCGATCTCGGTCGCTGAGGCTCGAGGGAGATCGACGGAAGGGGTTCGAAATCCTCGGGGTAAGGAAGCCCAGCGAGGAGGACTCGAAGGTGGGAGACTCGAGGGATCGAGCAGGAAGGGTTCGATGGGGAGATGATTGTAGGGTTGAGTCGCCTGTTGAAATCGAAATTGAAAAGTAAGAGTTCAAGCGTTATAACTCCACCCATTGTCCCGTGGAGAGACTTACAGCTTTGCCCTCTTCGTCATCCAATAACACCGTTCTTCTCGGTCCAAGCTCACCCCCCAGCACGCGCCAAAGCGGATCCAAATCCTTGGACGTCTCGACGTCGAGATCGAACTCTTTCGGCGTCAACCCCATCTTTTCCCTCGACCAAACCAACGCCAGCGCATCCCCCTCTTCCGCTTCCCACGATTGACCACCTTGAACCGAGTTCGCCCGCTCGTGGTCGACGAGTCCGACGGCCGCGAGCAGGGCCAGGACGTTCTTGGCCCTTGCCGACGAGTAGACCGCCAGGATCCATCTCGGTGACCCATCGGTGGTTTGACTGGTGAGGTAGTTGAGGAACGTGGCGAGGTAAGGTCGGGCGATCGGAGATCGTGAACCAGACGCATCTCGCTTCTTGCGAAACAACAACGTGTTGTTGAGGTCGAGGACGAGGCAAGGCGGTGAGGTCGGTTCGGGGAGGACGGACGAAGGCTCTTGAGCAATCGCGAGGTAGGCCTCGGTCGGTTCGGGGGGTGGCGCATCGCGCGCCCGCTTAAGTCGACGTTGTGGTCGGACGTATAGGCCACTACCACTGGTAAGTGCAGGCGGGGATCTGGCCCTCGGGCGAGCATGCGGTCGTTCATTACCCTGCCCGCGACCTTGCGCCGGAGCCGGGTGGGTCGGAGCATTCTGATAGTTTGGGGGCTGGGACAGAGGGTATGGCTGATTGGCTTGCGGGTACTGCTGTTGGTAGTCTTGATGATTCTGGGCATAGGGGAAAGGCGAGTACGGTGCTCCCCAGCGCTGGTGTTGATCCCACATGGGGGGTGTCGGCTCGAAGAAACCTCTTTGGAGCTGGGGCAGGAAGGCTGGGTTGTAGTGAACCCCATTGAATGATACAGTGCCATTGATCAAGGGTTGATGCGGAGAATAACCTCTGCGTGGATTGGAGTCAAAGCTGGGGTAGTTCAGTTCGGTGTAGCCCGTGCACTCTTTAACCCACACGCGCGGTCTCGGCAGAACTAACTCGGTCTGGCCGCCGATCGAAGCTGAATTGAACACCGGCGGTGCGTAAGGTGACTGACTAAACTGAGGCGGTGGGGATGCCATTGGGGCATAGGGCGGTATCGGCATTCCATTCGGGTAGAATCGTGTGTGGGGCACGAACGGCATGTATTGCTGCTGTATCGGCTGCTGCTGCTGATGCTGGTGTGACACCTGCCATCTGCCGGCATCCCGTTCTGGAACCAACCTCCCACTCGGAGCAGCTCCTACAGCCCCCGGTCGTTGGTCCATGCGCTTCGCCTCTTGTTTCTGCTTTCGTATTAGCCTGGGTGATCCTTTCTTCTTCTTGCCGGCCATCGTATCGATGAGGCTGGCACACCACACGCGTCGCATTCAAGTGCTCAGTGCTCGCCGAGGTTGTCAGGCGCTCGGACCACCCTGCAACGAAATGGGATGGTCCGCTGGCGGGAGCTGCAGTCGCCGAGCGAAGATGTCAGTCAAGAGCGTTACCATCCCTGGGACCCAGCTGAACCCTTACCGAGGCAAGTTCGTACTTTCAGTGTAGGGCGAGTCGGTCTCCGGGTCGCTATCGGGAGGTAGCGACACAAGTGGAAGAGATGAGCTGGCCAACCTCCGCACGCCCCTCAGAGCGACGGCCCACCAAGCACCAAGGCCTACCAAGGCCCACCAAAGCCCACCAGGCACCCAGGGCCGACCGCGGACGCCCATCCGGCGCGCCGCTCCCCTGACGGGAGCTCGACGTCCAGCAGCCAGCAGAGCTAGCAGAGCAAAGGACTGAGTTTTCAAGCTCGCTCTCCTTCAAAGGTTGAAGTCACGGCATGGTCCATATTATATCCGAGGTGGTACTGATGGTAAAGCTATGGGATACTGATGGGGAACTTCTACTATTGAGGCGGGGACAGGGTGAATTCACGGAAAAACGGTCTCTAGACCAGCTAGAGAAGATATGACACGAGCAAGGGAACAGTATGGCGCCTCAAGCTCAAATAATTTGGGAATAGCACCGAACCTTCTTCGCAGGCTGGGCTGGGATTTGAATTTGGGCTGGGCGATGCTTGCGAACGCGAGCGGCGCCGACGACCGAAGCCGTTTCGTCTTGGAACGTCATGGATGAAATGTGCGGTGCTCGACCGAAGATGATCGCATATGGTAGTACGGGTGACTCGGGTGGTGAGAGCGGTACGCACTCGTTAGGCACCGTCAGGGACTTCTCGAGGCTCTCCGGTGGCGGCATCGGAAGCAGGACCGAGGGGAACGGCACAGCCGCACAGGGGCTCTGGAGTGCGGGGGCGGCGGAGGTGGGTTTGACCTTGCGTCTCCTCGGGGCTCGGGTCTTCGAACGTCGCGAGGAACCTTCGAACGTATCCGTCCATTGGAGTCTTCGGTCGTCGAGAACTTCTTCGGCCATGGATGTTCCCGGCCGGCTCAAGGTGAACGACCCGTTCGGAGCCCGGTGGCGGCTCGCGACGAACGGCTTCAGGACCAATCGAGAAGTAGATGTCGCCGGTGGAAGATATGGACTGGAGGGGGATGACGGCAGCCAACGCGTCGAGCATGCGAAGGCCGTATTGTCGTCCGTCTCGAAGACACAAGGCTTGGCTGACGATTGGTTCAATGGGTTGCTGAGGCCGCGATAGGGGAAGAAGGGTGACGTTCGCGACCGCTTCTGCGATATTGTGGCATGTGTGGGCGCAGGTGCCGCAAAGGTGGGTTTGATCTATTACCGCAGTGGTGAACAAAACTATCAGCATTCACTCTCAAGAGCAGGCGAACATACCGAAGATCAAGCAGCAACGTGATCTGAGGACTTACCCACTCCTCCAGTTCCATCGGCGGCTCGGCGACGCAATTTAGACCCCTCGACGGGCCACTGGCAGCGGCATGGGCGACGACGCTCGAGTAGGAATAGAGCAAGTCCATGTTGTAGCACAGGATATAATTGTAATCAAACATGCCTTGCTCGATCATGGGTGACGGAGGAATACTGCCGCACATGGGCGATGACATGATGCCCGACGCGTTGGCCTCGGAGTCGATGGCGGCTGTCGGAGACTCCAGCACTTGGAAGTCGGCTGTCGGAGCCGTCACAAAGTGGTCGTAGTCGCTGGACATGTATTGACTGTAATTTTCGTGACCAGGCGTTTCGAAGGTTTTGCAGCTTGGCGTTTGTGGAGTGAGCGGCCAATCGGTGGAGGGTGTGATGGGAGCTTCGCACTGAGTCGGCGACGAGGCGAATGTGTAAGTGCCGAGCGACTCAGCAAGGTGGACAGAGTCGTAAAAGTCGATGTCGGGTGAGCCAGAGCCTTCAAGCGATGGGATACTGATGTTCATACTGTTCACTTGGATGAAAAAGAGAAAAGAGCGAAAAATGGAGTCTTGCAGGGTGATGGCGCCGAAGTCGCATCGGCGGCGACCCCGATCGCAAATGAGAGCGGAGCCCGGAGCAAATCTCGATCAGGGCGGCCGAGGCGTCGTAGGTCTCACCAGCGCCTTCGCCGCGAGACTTATTTCAAATAGCTCGCTTCGCGCTGTGGTTCGCGCTCGACGCTCGAAGTGTGTCGGTACCTGGCCGTAGGCACCGGTTCCCCGACCCCGACCGGCACCGTCATGCTGTTCCCTGCCAGATGCTCGGACCCTCCTGTTCGAAAACGCTGCTTGTAGTCCACGACCCTTAAAACTTAAAGAATAAAAAACGTCGTCGAGACAAAGAATCTTCTAGAACAAAAGACAAACCACGTGGCGTGACGTCATCAGCAGCTCTCGGTCCAACGCGTCCCAGCTAGCTAGCGCTGTTTCAGACCGTTTCGCCTACGTTCGCCGAGGTTCCATTGAATAGCACGTGACTCTCTGTGTCCCGAAGCAGACTGTTTTGCGTGTCTACCACGTCGACGTCAAAGAACGTCAGAGAACGGGAGACAAATCACGTGGCGACAGACCGTTCCGTCCACGTTCGCCGAGGTTCCATTTCCCATCAAAGCAGCCTGGCACATGACCTTCTGCTTCGGGCTTCACTCCACGGCGTTCCGCGGCCTTCCACGACATTCTATGAGTCCGGTTCAAACTGAGGCGCAGGCTTCCCCATCTTTCTCCCTCCTGCTCTTCACACCTCGCCCATCGCACCTCATCCCATCGCCACCTCGAGCTCGCGACATCCGAAGCGGTCGTCGTGGAAGCTCTGCAACGAATACGGGATCAAGAAATGCTTGCCGCATGCAACATAGCTACGCATTCGAGTAAGTAGCTTCATGAACTATGTTCTTGGTGTGAGATTGTTCAGAAGCTAATGGAAAACTACCAAGCAGCAGTTCCCTTCAACACGTCTTCTTTGAATGTCAACCTCGAGTCGTTTTTCTTCACCATCGGCTGGTGACATTGCATGCGTGAGTTATCCCTTGACATGGCTGTGCAGTTTTAGATATGACGGACAAACTGATACGAAAAGCAGACATTGGACGTCAGTGACACAACGGAAGGATTGACTTCGTTCGGTTGAGAATCCGGGTCGTTAGTTAGGACACAAAATGTGAGTCTTCACTGCCATAGCTACAGATGAACAACAGCAAGAATACTAATAGTTGTAACGAATCACTCAAGAAAACGGGCTCTGGTCGTGTGAATTGCGGCTCACCATCCGTGGCAGATCCTCAACGTCTTGGTTCGGTGGGGTGACCATCGCGTTGGCAGGTATGTGCCAATCTTTCAAAAGCAAAGCGCAGGGCAGCATGACTAACTGACCGGTTGGACCGTAACATCACAGGGATCCGAAGCAATGCCTTCCCGTCACCCTCAACGGCTCGGTTCGGTGGAGTGACCGTCGTGTTGGCAGGTATGTGCCATCTTTCCAAAGCAAAGCGCAGGGCAGCATGATTAACTGACCGGTTGGACTGTAACATCACAGGGGATTCGAAGCAATGCCTTCCCGTTATTCCCAAGTCATCGCCTACACAAATCGTCGACGCTTGCATCATGAATGTTGACTTCTGCGGGGATCTCTCTAAGTAGTAGTCCTTGCCTGACCTTTAGACCCTATACTAACAACGGCACGGTGCGGGCGCAGATCAACAATGCGTCTTCTGGTTTCTGGCCGCTGCAGACCGCATGACCGAAACGGAACAGGCAAAGGCACAGCGCTTTGCAGATTTCTTCGGAGTTGGGGACGGCTTGGCAAGCAAAACAGAAGACTTCATCGCGCTCCCACGTGAACTTCTCCTGCCAGCGACCACGAGGAACAGATCCGGGTTGATCAGACACGTTTATCCCGTCCCGCGCTCGAACTGGACAATATGTCGATAGGCGAAAAAGTCGAATACTTCCGAGAGCGACCAAAACTGGCGCCCAAAAATTCGCAGGTGGACCACATCAACGACATGGTGCTCGACCTGCTGCCGGGTGACGCTCAAACGTTCTACAGCGCAGATTCGGTCGAAAAAGAAGACGAGTCACACTGTTCTCGGTCGAGTATCTTCAGAGTCTCAACATCACCGGGATGGCGTAGCTCCACACTCGACGCGGGTCTCGACGACGGTCTTAGCCGATCAGCGGGCTCCCAGTGATGAAACAAGAGGCGCTGATGCAGCCCCGTCGATGTTTCCAGCTGGTCGAAAGGATATTCCAACATGTACGGCTCGGTTCGATTGGCAGCTCGCAAGTCAAGCTTGCGACACCCGTGAAAAGGTCTACGCACTCGACACGGGTCTCGACGACGGTCTGAGCCCATCATCGGGCTCCCGGAGAACGAAAAAGTAGTTCAATGATGAAATGAAGGCTCTGTACATTTGATTGTCTGCTTTGAGCCCGGAGTTCCCAGATAGGAGAGATCGGTGATAGCAGCCTCATGATGCAGGCCACGAGATCAGTCTTGTCGGCATGAGACGCTCGTGACGCGCTCTGGTGAGACAGAGTCACTTCAAGGGCGTAATCAAAGATCTTCTCGACAGACCGGTTCGCGTTCAAGGCCGAGAATTTCAGCGATGTGGCGGTGGCGACGGGGTAGAGTTCGGCGAAGTAGATGGCCTGGACCCAACGATCCATGCGGTTTCCGGGTACAGCACCCATGGCTTTTAGGAGGCTGCCCAGAGCCTTGGCACGCTGTTGTTTTTGTTGCTGTTGGTCAGGTGACTGAGTTACCATCTGACTCGCAGTGGCGGCATAGTTGGGTGCGACGGTGGCAGGGCCCGTGACTTGCGTCTTCTTCGAGCTTATCGGAATTTGGTTGCAGGGCGAAAGGCACGAGATTGCTCTCGAGCCTCACTGGTTCCGAGTCCAAACTGAAAGGATCAAACGGTGTAATTTGCAGGCAAAGAAAGACTACGAAAAGGACTAAGGTCAAGAGACGCGGCGGCGCCGCGCGCAAGGGCAAGCGTGAGGCCGCAGAGGTCAGCTCGAGGTTGTCGTGAGGCGTAAGCGGAGTGGCGCCTTACACAGGGTGGCTGGACGCTGGTGGTGGACACCGGTGGGGGCGGTGCCGGCGGTGGAGACCCAGGGTCTCCTGTAGACATCTTGTTGGTGTATCACTTGTTAACTTGAGTATCAAAGACTGCGTTAGAGCGATTTCGAAGTGAAGTGAAGTGAAGTTTTTTTTTTGTTTAACTGGGCTCATAAATTACGATCCTTCGGGTTGGCTAGAATTGCTACAAAAAGAGCTAAAAGAGGTAATAAAGCAACGACGACAAGCAGCTGGGTGAAAATCAAACCCCTGCGCGCAAAGAGCGCTGCGCAGATCAAAGCCCGCCAAGCACCTAACGCGGACTCCAACGGGCGGTGAATACTGCTGCCGCTTCACGTCCCAAGCGCGGGAGCAAAGATACTCAAAACCAGGCAAGAGCGCCTAGAGAAAGAAGGAAGAGAATATACAGAAAGTCACAAACAGGAACACCAAGAAAGGAAAATACTAAAACAAGGGGAAAGGAGGGGGAGGAGGGGGGACACACCCGAGGGACCAAGAAAGGGGTCGAAGCTAGGAATAGAGGTCCCCAAAGACTAACAGGCCGCAGCCAAGCCCCAGCTACTTGTCACCCCGACAACGCCCGATGGCCCTCCTTGGCTGAGTCTCGAGTGCTGGCTGTTGAGCCGTTGGAAGTCGGGCAAAAAAATGATCCAATAAAACGAACAAGCCTTCTTCCCAATCCACGCCGACCTGCTTCAAATTTTTTTTTTTTTTTTTTTTTTTTTTTTTTTTTTTTTTCTTCTTACTCGTGCCCCTGTTCCCCTGGGAGCGAGGTCTCAGGGTATCCCGCCGCGGAGGTCCGCTGAGGCGGCGACATCATGAAGCAACGAACATGGTTCACCACAGGTTCCTCTCGCGCGGCAGCAGAGGTGCATGGATGACAATTTGACATTCCATTACTACCGAATAATATAAAACGTGACGCTCTCAGGTGTCAAATATCCGTAAGTTTTCCCACGAGAACCAACCGGGCAAGCTTTCGCTCCTACATCTTCACATGATGAAGGCCCAGACCTTCATAATGAAGTTCTTGGGCTTCTTCTCCACCTCCTCCTCCTCCTCGGGTCGCGATCCCGAGATCAAGTCGGACTCGCCGTAAGGGACGAGGGGACCACCCTTGGTGAAGCGGTAGCCGAAGTAGAGAACGGGGAAGAACAGGATGGGGAAGTACGAGGTGATGAAGGTCGCTTTGTCAAAGTGGCCGTCGACGTGCACGAAGACCTCCCATCCGTTGAAGAAGAGGACAATCAACGAGAAGATGAGAGCGTAGTAGGCCAAGAAGGGTTGCAGGGGTGCCTTGTAAACCAGGGTGTCGCGCGACAGGCCCTGCGCCTTCATCGCCTTGCTGAAACGGATGCTGTTCGGGTGAAGAGCGCGCGAATCAATGACTCGTGTTCCTTCGGTGTCACTTGGACGCATCAGCTCAGATCAACTTACTAAGTGAAGCAGATTCCGGTCCAGGTCGACAATCCGCACACCGAAGTCATGTTCGCGAACCATCCGAAAACCTCTCCCGCGGACGAGGAGCCCACCGACATGAACGCAAGGAACGAGAACAAGATACCGACGATGACGCAGATGTAAGGAAGACCCCATCGGTTGGTTTTGCGAAGGAACTTGGGCGCATTGCCGTTTAAGGCAAGTCCGTAGAGTGCGCGCGAACTGACGTACAAGTCCGACGATGCGGCCGACCACGCGGAGGTCAACAAGCAGGCGTTGATGATCGAAGGAAGGGCGGGGATACCAGCGTTGTTGATGGCGATAACGAACGGCGACCGGGCGGCGGTACCCACTTTGAGGTTCAGGCGAGGGTCCTGGGTGATGAGAACACGGCATAACAGAGTCAGATTCAGAACGCGTTCAGTGGTGGCAGGACGTTCCGCCTGTCGTAAGAGACTCACGTCGGAAGCGACCAAAAGACCGATGACGAAGACACCGAGAATGTAGAAGAGTAAGATTCGGACGTAGATGCGGCGGATGGCCTTGGGAAGCGTTTTCTTGGGGTTCTTGGCCTCACCAGCGGTGATGGCGACGATCTCCGTACCGATGTAGGAGAAGGCGGCTTGGATGAGGACAGCCCAGAAACCGAGGAAACGACCTTTGGCGCCTTCGAGACCGAGATACTGGACGAACACTCCAGGGTTGCGCCAGTACCTGAAACCGATAGGGTCACCAGTTACTCCGCCAGCGTCCAAGATGATGCCCAAGATGATCAAGCCGACGATGGTCAAAACCTTGATGATGGCGAACCAGAACTCGCACTCTCCGTACATCTTGGTACCACCAACGTTAATAGCAGCAGCCTGATTATGCGGAAACAAACATCAAGAAACCGGAAGTCAGGACAGCCGAGCAAAAAGGACAGGGCGCTCGTTCCGCACGATGGCGCTGCGAACTTACGACAACGAGGCAGACGGCAATCCAGACACCGGGGTTGACCTTGTTGTTCCAGTAACCAATAAGAACCGCAGCAGCATTGAGCTCGGCAGGCAGAACGATAGTCCAGTTGTACCAGTAATTCCAGCCCATGGCGAAAGAGAATGCGGGGTTGACGAAGCGTTGAGCGAGCGAGATGTGGCCACCAGGGATGGGGAGCGCGGCAATCATTTCACCGAGCGAGACCATGACACCGAAGGTGATGGATCCCATGGCGGCAAAACCCATCAGCAGACCCAAAGGCCCACCGTGTCGGAGAGCGTTGGCCGTTCCCATGAAGAGACCGGTTCCGACGACACCACCTGGCACGGCGGGACGACACAACGCACGGTCAGGACAGACTCTTCTTGCAGATTCAACGCTTGCTCTTCGCGTGCACGTAGGCACGTAGCGAGCATGTTCCGTCACTCACTAATCGAAATCATCTGGATGTGTCTCGACTTGAGTCTGATTGGGTGGCGAGCACGATAAATGGACAGGAGACGCGAGTAGCGGATGAGGGGTAAAATCAAGTCAGCGTATGCCTTCGAAGATCGACTTTGGCAGAAGACTACGCCGCTGTACCACGGCTACCCGTGTTACTCGTGCAAAGGCGAATGCAAATAGTAGCACGGTAAATCCGCGTCACATGGGCGGGAGTAACCTCCGCGACGTGCAAACCACCGCGGGCAAGAGTTCACGCGATCTGCCCGTTAAGGCCGTATCGTTCGCCCCCGATTCTCCAACGAGCATGGTATAGCAGAGCACGCTATGGGCATGATGCCGCGAAGATGGCGACAAAACCCGCCTCGAACTGTAGTGTGCTAAGAAAGGTGGGTATGGTGACTCACTGTCGTTGCAGGGGCGCATTGTCTCCAGTCATTTGGTCCAGGGGCTGGCCGCCCGGGGGGTAGGCGGTGGCGGTGGGTCCATCGATCGACTCGCCCTTCTCGTAGTCGGTGTGATCCTTGAATTGGTTTGACATGCTACATAAGGTCAAGTTCAATCGAGACGGAACGAGATCAGTTCCGTCAAGTGGGCGACGGGGCGGAGCAGCCATAGAAACAAGGGAGAGTCAAGGGGATCAGTTCAGTGCTCGTTGTCTCACACAGAAGGGAGCTGAAGGGAAGGATTCCCTGGTCGGAAAAGCCAACCAAGATCACTCATGCTCAGGCGCGCGCCAGATGTACCACTTACCTGACGGAGGCCGGATGTCGATGCGGAGGATGATATGCAAAGGAAGGAGCCAAAAGGCAAGAGAGAATCCACCACGAAGCGGGGTGAGATACGACCGCGAAAAAAGGAGAGACCTGGCCGCTCTCGCGTTTTTCCTATTCTATAGATCGCGAGAGTTGTCTGGAAACGCGGGGACTATCGCGACGAGTCCCGCACTGCGAGAGCCAATGGCATCGGAGCTTTGGAATTCGGCCATTTGGACCCTGGGTCGTTAACTAATTCAACTTGAATGTCATTGGCCCAGCGATCGCAGCGCCCAGCAGAAACCGAGGGAAGGTGTTGTTTGAATTGAGAGGCCACTACAGCCAGTGATCGACGCGAGGTTCTCCGAGCGATTGCGCAATGTGATTGATCGACTCCTTCGTAGAGCGCGCGCACGGTTTACAGCAGGACTTGACCTATTTTAGTCAGACCGAGGGGCTAGGAGCCGAACAGCACCGCTCCGGGGTCGACCAATTGGAGCGGCGCGCCTAATCACCCACAGGGGCGCGGAATCTAGATCTGTAAGGGTTTGATCCCTCAAATGTCGCGAGAATTGCTATTAACGCACCGCGGGGCGGCGACCAGTCCCTGAACCTCCCTCCACTGCACTGTGCCCTGTATAAAGTCACAGTCACACTCACACACCCATGGCCCGAGGATAGGCAGTACCTCCTACTTAGCCGAAAGTGAATAACCGCCACAAGACAAGGCTAGAGGCTCTAACGACAAATCCACATTTCGTTCAAGAGCCAGCCGCGCGGCCGGAGCAGACTTCACGATCCTTGTCGGCGGCCTCTCCTCCGAAGTTATTGACGCCGTCGCCTGCGCGTGAGGCGGACTCATGTTCGGCTGACGAGCCCTGCATGTACGCAGTCGAACCTCTACACGAGCTAGTATCTTAACTGCCTGGCTGGAATCAGATTCCAACTTTATGCCCTGCTCCCATCACTGAGGCGGATCGGGCCTTACGGCCTGCTCTTATTCCCGAGCCTGGTGTGCCTTTACTGCCAGCGCTGCCTCAAGTTTCAACTTCCTCGTTTTCAACGCGGACCATGGTGAGGTCGCTCCTATTCCTGTACCAGCTGGCGGCCCGTTGGCCGAAGGGGTTGAAGACGAAAGAGGAGCCTATCGATCATCGACGCGAGGAGGCTGTTGAGGCTGTTAACAGTTACGAAGACGACGACCCTGCGGAGCGTGATCCGCCTCTACCTCCTGACGATGGTCACGAGTACCGGCCTTATCGTGTCGGTCGCACCCCGGGCCTGCTCAAGAACATTAACGAGGGCAACACTCTACCGGTTCGCACGCGTGCTCAGCGTCGCGTCGCCGCCCTCAGTATTGTGTCCACAACCAGAGCTCATCGCTTTGGTTTCCACTCGTCATCCACCGCTTCCCAAGACCTTCAAGGATGCGATGGCTTCGCCCGAGGCCGAGTCCTGGTACGCTGCGTCGATCAAGGAACTTAACTCCATGGGCTTGCACAAGGTGTTCAAGCTTTCGAGTCCACCTACTGGGGCTCGTGCCCTGGGCTATCGTTGGGTGTTTACTCGAAAGGAAGTCGCCGAGGGCAACATCATCAACTACAAGGCTCAGCTAGTCGTCCAACGCTTTGCTCCACGAGTGGGGTTGACTACAACAAGACGCTTGCTCTTGTCTCGAATCCTGAGGGGCACGAAGTTTAGGCGCCCGTGCCACTGCATTGCCGGAGGACCTGTCCCTCCAAGCGCGAGTCTCGACGGTGCAGACAAGCGCACACAGATCACCTTCAAGGAGGATGGTGCGTGCAAATCGCCCGGGGTGCCCATGGACAGTCACGGGGAGTGGCGTCGGAGATCCTTCGGCGCACTTGCGACCGGTAAAAAAACCCTTTCGGACATCCGCATGAAATCGACTAGTTCTCCCAAGCGATTCGCCCCCTGTGCATTTTCCCAATGACTGCACACACGCTTGTCGGCCCATCCATCAGATCCTGGAGCCTACAAAAGCAAAAATGTAAAGTAGTACTTACACCTTGGGGACGATTAACTGGTGGTGGGTGAAGACCACCTGCGGCTTCGTCGTTAGGTTTGGCATGTTGACTTCGATCGCTGGCCGGGCCGGGTGAGGATGAGAAAGGGGAGGAAGTCAGGTTTCTGCAATGGCTTCAGATACAAGAGGTACCACGGCTTACATTGACCGCTCCCCAAGTTCCACGCCGTTGCCGCATGTTCAGAAAACAAGCATCGCAACTCGGACTCCATGCCCTGAGTCGCAAGCGCCTCGGACGTCACGAGCTCGAGGCCGATCTCACGGATCAAATGCTGCGGCTGCTGTCTTTCCGGAGGCAAGTGCTCGCGACTGAATCCACAAACGTGGCTCAACCACTCCAACATTCGTTTCACCTTCCCTTGCCTCACAATCATCGGTCGACAGCTGTCTAGTTGGGTCAAATTAGCTTCAGCGCCGCAAAACAATACGCGCACACTGTCGGCTAATTGCTCGACTGACATCGGAAGAATGTCCGTGAACGCAGCAGTATTCTGACTGAAAATTAAGGTATTTCCCCGAGTATACTTTTGCTGCGCGTTCGGGTCGCCAAACTTTGTAATCTTGTAGACAATTTTCTAGGCGCGGGCCCGGGCAGTGACCACTGCAACAGTTCAAGCTGACTTCCACCTGAGAAACAACCCTTGACATCCGGAGGCAGATGATCGATGGCCCGGTAAAGACGATTACTCAATGAACGAGCGGGCTTAGTAGGCGCAGCTTTACAGGTGAAGAGACTTTGATAACAGCCGGGCAAAGCGAACACTGGACGGAAGACTCGTCCGTGGCGAAGTAGATGGGCTGGCCCTCTAGGTCGTTTCGCCGATGTAGACCACGCGGATCAATGATTGAAGCACGCCATTCCTCGAAATCATACGTTGTAGGCCGCAAGTCAGAGCGCAAATGAACATCTGTGAGCGCCTCCAGGATGCCGCGATCTCTGCACTTGAGAACGCTCTCCGCGACCCAGTGTGCCTCGTGCCCGAAGACCCTCTCAGAGCAAATCAAGCAGCAGAAAACTCGAAAATTGGCATCTGTGAAGTACTGATTCCATTCGGCACGGATCTCAGCTTGGAGCCGGGCGGACGCAGGAGTGTAGGGCGAGGACCGCTCAGCCTGCGAAGCTTGCGTGGTTCGGCGAAGCCGTGTGTCGTCAGCGCGGCTGTCATTGTTGGTCGCCGCTCGTCGTCTGTTCTGAGTCGCATTCTCTGTCAATGACCTTTCCTCTCGTTCCAAAATCTTCTTGCTCAGTTCTGCTTGACATGACTCTAATGTTTTGTGCCAGTAGACCGTGTGACGGGGTACGCAATGCCGTCTGGGGACCAGAATGTCAATGGCTGTGCTTCGCTTGAAGATGTAGCCGCTCTCACATGCTGGACAAGTCTCAGTGCATGAAGACAATAGAATACGCAAAAACAGTTCTCTAGCCCTTGATTACCGAAAAGAGTAGCCTTGCAAGTTGTGAGTCTGACAAATAATCTGCAGTTGTTCCAAACGAAGTTTGACGTTGGACAAGGCGAGCTGTCGCAATGAGCACCTGATCACTAGATCGTCGTCAAGCGAATGTGAGGCAACAAATCTGTTCGGTCCATGATAAGTGTACTGTACTTGCTCGCCATGTTGGCAA
Source organism: Microbotryum lychnidis-dioicae p1A1 Lamole (assembly GCA_001244265.2). Taxonomy (NCBI): domain Eukaryota; kingdom Fungi; phylum Basidiomycota; class Microbotryomycetes; order Microbotryales; family Microbotryaceae; genus Microbotryum; species Microbotryum lychnidis-dioicae. The sequence continues at coordinate 347,721 of CDLV01000019.1, forward strand.
GAGCGACTGCCTCTTGTCAAGCCAAGCTCCGAGATGCTGTCTAACTTAATGACTCGGCGTCGGGAGGCACAACTATGACACGTGAACTGGGAGAGATCGACATCGCCGCAGGGTGGGTGGACATAAATGCCACTTGATACCAATGACTAGTGTGTCGGACCGACTGAGCACCGTTCGTGACTGATGAACTACTCCACGGTGGAGGAGGGCTGTACCATGAGCTACTGAGATGTTGATGTTCGCACACAGCTATCAGACGGGCCGAAACGCACGCCTAGTACAGGACTTTGCAGTCCGTGTCATTCGCCGCCGATCCGCGCCGGTCTGTGCAGGTCTGTGCCGGCTTTTGCCGGTTGGCTGTAATGTTGAGACCGTCGTCAATTTCCCAAACTCGCCGCGCCTCGCCAGCCGCCGCTCAGCGCTCAGCTCAGCGCTCAGCTCAGCGCTCAGCGCTGAGATCGTCGTCAATTACCCCATGTCGCGGCACCCCCCCAAGCCGCCCCCCGGCGCTGAGATCGTCGTCAATTTCCCAAAGTCGCGGCGCCCCCCTCCAGGCACCCCCCAGGCCGCCCCCCAGCGCTGTCAATTTCCCAAAGACGCGGCGTCCCCCTCCAGGCACCCCCCCGGGCGTTGAGATCGTCGTCAATTTTCCAAACTCGCGGCGCCCCCACCCAGGCCGCCCCCCGGCGTTGAGATCGTCGTCAATTTCCCAAAGTCGCGGCACCCCCCCAAGCCGCCCCCCGGCGCTGAGATCGTCGTCAATTTCCCAAGCCCGCGCCGCCGAATTTTTCTGGAACAAACCTTCAGCTCTAAAGAGCTTCAGGGATTACTAGTTCCCAACTGATTAACTACTTCCCGAGGAAGCTTGTACCATGAGCTGAGAGATGTTGATGATCGTACCGGTTATCGGACGAAGCCGAAGTCGGGCATGCGACGTTCCGCGGCGTTCCACACCGGTCCACGCCTAAGCTCGACGCCCCTTCCAAAGGGAGGGGCTTGTGAGTTATCGGCGCGTTTGGCCCAGTTGCCCTCCGAAATTTTGGCCCTGAAAAGTGCCCCATTGCTGTAGCATGGCATATATTGGTGCTATCTGAAAACTGGAGGGATACGTCTTTACTTCATCTCTATTGATGAGGCTTCACCGAAGCTTGAAGTCTAGGAACGCTTGATCATCTCGCTACAGCAGCTTGAATCAAGTGATTCCGAACGAGACGCAGGTCGGCGGACGGACCAGTCGTAGTCCAGTCCGAGGCTCGCCGATGATGAGAGCGCCAACTACACGATGCGCTCGGACCATCTGAGGCCCGATCAACCGAAATCGCAGACTTCGGATCGCTGTAGCTCCACCCACAGCTTATGAAAGCTCTCGCCACTTGGGGTATGTCATTTTTAGAGCATAAAGAAAAATAGGGTCCCTCACTTTTGCATGAATGTAAGTATTTGCCTAGTTACAGAAAACCACCCCAAAATGGCCCTGAAATTTCGGAGGGCATCTGGGCCAAGCGCGCCGATAACTCGTAAGCCCCTCCCAGAGGGAGGGCTTAGTTGAGCTTAGTCCCACGCCGGTCTCTGCGTCGGCTTGTGCTGGCCGGCTGCCGGGTGCTGGCCTTCCGCGGGAGCCTGTGCTGGAGCCGCGCCCCGCCAACGAGAATTACTAATGTTGAGATTGTCATCAATTTCCCAAGCCCGCGCCGCCGAATTTCTCTGGAACAAACCTTCAGCTCTAAAGAGCTTCAGGGATAATCCACTGTTGACGTGTTCTCGCTAAGTCCTCTAAAAGGTCTAAAGGAAAGAGAGACTGTCCAAAGGTACTGCGACAAAATTATTCAAACGAAAGGAGAGCAAGTTGTCTCAGATCGATGTGGCCAGGCCCGTGGGAGGGGCGCACCCACCACAAGAACCCGCTCGGGTCAAGGCCTGTGCCTGTGGACTCGAACTCGTTGGGCGACAAGTCGCAATCGGATGAGCTGTGGTAGGGAGCTAGCCAACCAACCTCCTCCCGGACTCCGGTGCTTGTGCTTGGTGACATAAAATACCTTCAAAGCAGCTGAAGGCTTGCCCGCGGCGTGGGATCGTCGTCGAGTGCTGAGCCTGTGGCAGGGGCCAGGCCGGCCAGGGGCTGCTGAGCAGGACTGCCACTGGGTGTGCATAAAAATAAAAATAGCTCTTAGGTATGGAGGCAGCTGGTAGAAATTGGGGGGGGGGCTACCCTTACACATAACTTATCTTCCTGCGATCGCACAAATATTGTGTCGAGCGCTGGACGTGCCAGTGGTCGCGCACTTTCTGGAACGTAATTAGACTTGACAGACGCATCCTAATGTTAAGATAAGCCCTTGGCAGGGACCGCGAATGTACCTGTGAGCTGACCTCGCGCCAGTCAGACTGCAGTGCTTCGTTCGTCCTTCGATGTGTAGATGCGTCTCACAGTCGGAGCTCGCTGGATTTTCAACGAACCTGCTGCCAGCCTGCCGCTTCGATACTCTAGATGATACCTCCTAATGGGCCACTACAGAAACGATCAATTTGCTAACTACCTTCCCCTGCACCTAGTAGTATGTGGCGCCCAAACGGCCTCGCACGAACGAACGAACCGTTGCTAGGCAGAAACTGTTATTGAACGGTTCCCTCTTTTTGTGTAGTTCAGAGTGTCATTTACTCAAGTCGACTCCTCCATAGTGCGCGCTGTTTGTGGCGTTTGTTTTAGGATGGAAGAGTTGAGTTGCAGTGATAAGAGAAAAACCCGCACTCCGTAACAAACGGAGGGTTTTAAACAGGAGTTATGAACAAGTAGGGTGGGAGGGAGGAGCTCAAAACACAAAATGGTCGATCGGCTTTGCTCAAAGAGCGCAGGTCCGATTAGTAACTAAACACTGCAACTGACTTGGGGGATAGGGCATACCTTTGCTCGAAAAGCGCAGGGCGATGGCAGGGGAGGAAGGCGACGCGGTAGGTAGACGCGGCCAAACGAGGTCTGTATACCTCAAGTAGTCTCTCCTTTCTCTCTTCTTGCAGACAACGTCAAAGTTCCCAATACCTCTTCGGTCGAACAGCGATTACCAGAACGATCAGCCCAGTAGTCGCGACCTTTTCTGTAAGGCCAACACAATCTGCATCACTAACGATCTACAGTACTGATTGTCCTTGAAGTTTTCTTTACTCGGCAAAGTGCGGCATCGAGACCTATCCTCGACCGAGGGAGTCAACACAAATTCGCACCAACCGGCCGCACGCGGGCGCGCGGGCTGCGCGGCTGCGACCGCCGACGAACGGACGTCGACTGCACAGAACAGCGAGGCGCTTGGTCGCTCGTCGAGCGTCTCGTGTTGGCCAAGTAATACGACGAACAGTCTCCGACTGAACGACGTTTGTGCCGATCTCTATTGATCAATATGAATAATATATAATAAATGGCTTTGGTTTGGGCTTGGGGGCGAGTTCCCTCACGACACCGCCCCGCGAAGAAACCGGCGGGGCAGAGTAAGCAAGGGGAGGCAAACCGGGGAGGCAGGCGGGAAAGCAAAAATTTATGAAGTTTCGAGCGACCAACAGGCGATGTTGCGAGCGAGAATAGTTGGTTCTAGCAAGAGGGAGTGATTCACACCGCACTCGCCTTTCGACTCGCTCGGCGGCGCGCCCGTTGGCCGCCTTTGGCAACCGGCCATTTATCTCTGCGGTAGATGCTGACGCAAGGAGGAACTGGAAGAATTGGCCTTTTGCCTATCGTCCCCGGATTCTCCCCCGGACTGCCTGTCGACCCGCCGGTCCGTAGGATGGCGGAAATCAAAAAGCGGGGCCTACCCAGGTACCCAGGTCTGTGGAGAAGGGAACGAAATAATAAGTCGGAGGTAGGCACTTTGGAACGACCTAGACGGTCTGCGGGCAATCGGATTGAAGTGTCGGGAGTCTGGACGTCTACAGCCTATCAGTCCCGAAGCTGCGTTCTGCATACACTGCAGATACTCACCTACGTAGTACATGAACGCTCCGTTCGGCGGCTTTGCCAGAAATTCCGTTCATACGTCCTCATACCTGTGAGATGTCGAGACGTTGTTTCGCATCAAACGTAGCATCCGGCGCCGGCTTGAAGCGAGATGATCTTCTCACCAGCGGCGAGCGGAGTTTTAGCCCACTCACTTCTTAGAACTCTTCCCTTGCATCGCGTGTGAATCGCTACTTTTCTCGCTGCTCTTTCTGCGGGTGAGAGCTCATAGTCCGCCGGCTCAACAGAGCTTAACCCGATGGAGTGACATATCGAAGTACACTGCGGTGCTAGTAGTACTCTCTTCGCTGAACGTGATTTCAGACGATCGGTCCCATCTTCACCTCAGCTCACTCACGATAGATGCCAGTATTGAGAGGTGACCACTGAGTACTGAGTGCTGAAGAAGCCCGAAAGTTGTTCGGCTGATCCCGCTCGTGCACCGCTGGACCATGTACTAGGGGCGAGCGCACGCCTGCCGCCGGAGCCTGGCGGCAGCTGGTGGCCGAGAATGGCAGGGAAGGCTTGAGCTCGAGCGGTTCCGAGTCGGCCAGTACAGAAAGGTTCAACTGTGTTGCAGGCGGTGGAAACAATTGTTGACGAACGAGAAACGGCAGCGGCAGAAGCAAGGGAGAACATGGCAGTTGCAAAGCTCCGATAAGCCGAACAGGGCAACAAGGTGCGGAAGCTTGCGGACCCGGAGTGCCATTTGTCGTCGGGGACAAGGGCTTGCAGTGCAGCGGTCGACTCTCTGGATAGACGCCTGCGGTACACGGCGGATGGGGAAGCACGGTCAACCAAGTTCTTCCCACGGTTTGACGGGCCTTATGAAGTTCTCGCAGCACGGCCGGAAACGTCAAACTACAAGCTCAAGCTAACCCCAGGCGACAAGCCGACAATGTTTTTCATGTGTCCCTGCGGCGTTGGGTAGCAAACGATGGAGAGGCCTTCTCGGGACGCCATGCAGCCGAACCAGCAGCAGTCATAGTGCAGGGAAACGAGGAATGGGAAGTGGGACGGCGACGCATTGTGGACGAAAAGGGGAAAGGCGGAAAAGGAGGAGACTTTTGGTGAAATGCCAGAAGGGATGGGCGGACAGCGACAACACTTGGGAGCCTCCATCGCATCTGGAGGAAACGGCAGAGATTGGTGGGAAAAGGAGACTCGGGAAGGGGGACAAGGAGAGGATGGGGAGGGTGTAAGGACGGGAGAGGGTTTGAAATAGGTGGGGGAGAGTGTAAGGATGTGTAAGGCAGGTTGAAGGCGCGGGAGGGCGCGCGCGCGCGCGCGGGCGAGGAGCCCCGAAAGCCCAGCCTGAGGCGCGTAGGTAAGATCCGCGAAAATCCGGGATTTTGGACCTTATTTGTCCACCAATTTTTGGATTTTTCGGCCAAAAAGGTGCCCCGAATGTCCAGTCCATCTACGCGCCTCAGAAATAGCTCTAAAATTGCTTCAAATACTCTAAAACATCTCCAAAAATCGCGAAAACGCCGTCCGGACGTTTTTCGCCCGAGCCGAACCAGCGGAGCCCGCCCGAGCCCGCGCGCGTGTCAGCCGGTTCGGTTCTGCTTCGCCGAGGGCTCCTCACCTGCACTTGCTGCCTTCCTTTTTGACCCTACATCTTTCACGCCCTTCATTTGATTACTCAAGGACACAGAAGGGTCCCGTAATCCGTTGCAGCGTCGAAGAAAACAAAATCTTGCCTCAGCCTGCTGGCTCAAGTCGAAGACACGCTCCCCGAGGTATGCAACTGAATCCAGTGGTGCGAGAGTGAGCGCGGGCATCGAGGATGATTCCAAGGATTGAATGATTTGTCGAGCATTGAGTCCAAAGAACCGAGTCGTGCCGTCAATCATATGCGTTGAATAACGGCCCTTGCTGACAACTCGCAATTCTTGGAGGACGACATTCGATAGTAATGCTAGGGAGTTGGTTTCCACTCTGTCACAATGATTTGACGTAGCCTTGGCATACATGTAACGTACTACCAGAGGCAAGATCGATGTCAGTCACTCTGCAAAGCAGTAAGCTAGCTACAGTGAGATGCACAAACCAAGTCCAATGGACAATTGTTCTTCTCCTATGTTGCTGGCGTCACAACTGACAGGTATGATGCCTCGTTTCAATCTGAAACAGACAAGAGAGCCGATTTTCAAAGGCATGGCTGACGTGACGTTTCCGTCAATCGACCCAAACGTTGGGATCTTGGCGAATACCGTATATTGCCTTGCTCGCAATTGCATCCGTACCTGGGCAAGAATGAACATTATTGATGGGCACTCTCCGGGCCATATGTGCAGAGCACACAATTGAAGCTCACTTCTTTACGTCCGTCTTCGATGTATCCTATGTTGTCCGTCTCGTTTGCGGTCGAAAAGCGACTGAAGGTCCCTTGTCCGGTCCAGCGAATGGACCTCGCGACTCCTGACACGGCTTCGAGACGGGCTGCACCCATTGATTGCACTAAGCCTCGGAGGACACTGGAGTGCACTTCCTCGTGCTCGGACAATTTTGCTTTTGATGTGGGATCGGAATCTTGGGCAGTCGAGGTGGTGGCGCCGTGTCTTCCCTTGAGTAGGACAGCTCTGAGGTGGGCACATTGATGGGCCCGACGGTGCGGGATTAAGCTTTTCAGATCAAGCGCAAGCTGACGAGAGTCGTGACGCAGAATGGATGGGAGCCGAATAATTTGAGCCTGTGAAAGAATGCTGGTTCCGTTTAGTGTTGCTACACGAGAACAACTGCTGCTTAAATGAACCTACATGACCCGGCAAGCTTTCATTTGCTGTCACAATGGCGTCGAGCAGGAAGTGTTCCTCTGCTTGAGCATCGGCCTCGTCATAGGCCTGCTGAACGGCAAGCCTAACATTGGACGAGATGAGTTATCAGGTCAGGGGAGACTGGTACAGGTCTCAAGGCACTCAACTTACAGTGCAGCATCATTGTCAAGGCCAAGAGCAGCTAAAGAGCGAACAGCGTTTTCAACTGACTTCCGCTCTTTCGGGTCCAGCACGACGAGACCTTGGCACGTTTTGGTGCGGATCCCATCGAGGGTCCGCTCTAGGTCAGCGAGGTACGAAAGCGGGTCAGCGTCCTCGGGCTCGAAACGCCAAGGTTCACTAGCTGGAAGGGGCGACATCAATCAGCTTTGCTCAAAACGAAGCCACAAGCTTGGGCGACACCCACCATTGACCGGTATATCTTCCTCTAGCTGGTTGGACTTCTGATATTGTATGGTATCCCACATTCGAAGACCAAGAAGAAGCTCTTTTGCAAGTCCTGCAGCAACCAAGCTTGTGGACCGAATCTCTTCATCGCTTGGATAAGTCCGCATTGCGACGAGGTCGAGATCGTCGAGCCTGTCATACATGTGATGGTAGCCTTGACGCGAGTCTGCGGTCTCTGTCTTGAGCTTTCGCATCAGTCCTAGAAGCGCAGTAACTTTGCTTGCCGACTAAAAACCCGAAATATAAGCTTTACAAGCAGTAGCTCACGGGAACCCATGAAAGGAGGATTATTTACCTGCAGGAATTCTAAAGCATCAAATTCTTGCACGACTTTGCGCAAACCGCCAAAAAAAATGCTCGACCATCTCCGTACCATGTCGCCATGGTATGAACGCTTCTTCCGGCCAAAAGTCGCGGTAGTTCCGAATAAGGGCGATGTTTGCATCGACGACCTTTCGCATACCATCCAGGGTCTCCTTGGCAATAAAGGACTGCACGTTGTACCCGGGACGATTGCGGACGAAGGTCAACCAGCCCTCAAATGTATAACGAACCGTCAATAGCATCTTGATACGTTCAATCGGCTGCAAGGACCTGTTTTGTATCGCGTCGTGAAACTCGCCGCAGAGAAAGAGGAAGACTATGACATCGGCATCGAATTTGCCGTCCTCGTAAAGTCGGCAAGCAAGCGCTAGAGTAGCTTCGGAGAACGCTCGATGCGTCGCATTGTCATCTTGACGATCACGTCCAGTCACATCACGTAGATACAAGGTCCTCGCCGACTCTTCGACGTTGAGCAGCGTCAACAGGTCACGATATCCGATACATCCGGTGCCGCCGTATATTGCCCTGGCGCCTGAATCGCACGCGCTGCGGAGATTTTTGCTCAGGTGCTTTTCGTCCCGATTGAAGCACGTAGGCGTGTTGCCCACTTGAACGGATGCCAGTCGAATGGCTGGGAAGACTTTGTCGGGACCTGGAGATGGAATGACATGTGCGAGCTCTCGCCGACGGTTCCCCTCTCCGGTATACCCCTCATCGCCGCCAAGTCGCTCTGTCATGACGCGCTGCAAGACGCCTTCGCTTGCCGCCGGATCCGCCGAGATGGAGGCAAGAAGATGACCTAGCCCAGCGTTGACAAGGAATTGAATAACTGATTCCAATTCATCCGCAGCCTCGGATGAGCTCGTCGAGTCGCCAATCACGAATGCGGCAAGGTATTGGGCTGGGCAAGAGACATCGTTTGGTGCAAGCATGTACACTCGAACCTATTCACAGAAGCGCCAGCAAATGAGCAACCAATTAAAGCGACGCGCAGACATAGTCACCGACCTTGGTGCCAGCGATCGGAGGGTTCGGTCCCCGAAAGATACCCTCGAGCTCCCGTGTGGTTTCATACACGATTGGCGGGTCAACCATGCCAATGAGCTCGTGACGAAAGATTTTCTGGCCGCGCAGGCGATCTTCCGCCTTCTTGTCCTTCGAATAAATCCGTGTTGTCCTGATTACTTGTCGCAGTTTCGTGTCGTCGACATGCAGGTTGAAGGTCTTTCCATCCGAAAGGATCTTTTGGATAATGCGCTGCATGTGGGGCTCATCCAAGCCGAACCTGGGCTTTTCGAATGTTGCTCGATGTTGCCTGAGAGGTTTAGAATCGCCAGTAGCCTGAAGGAATGACGGATAGCTCAGGTCTGAAACTTGCTGAAGTGTGCGCATCGAGACTCCGCCGACAATTTTTTGCACCACGCGCAACGCCGTGGGAGATGCCAGAGCCAGCGCGTGTTCAAAGTCGAGCAAAGCTTCGTCTCGCACATAGCCTCTCATGTCCTTGCCTTGTGCGTCCCGCCTATGCTTGATCACGGCGACTTTTGCCATACCTTTCAGAATGTTGGCTCCAGCCAGCTCGCCGGAAACTAAACCTTGAGCGAAACGAAGATAGACCTTGCCATCTTTGGTCCCTAAAAGTTCCTCCAGACCTTGGTGTTCCTTGAAAACCTTTGACATCAAAGCCTCGACGGAAGCCAATCGTTTATTCGTGAACTTGATTGTGGGTCCGACAGCCCGAGGACGATGTAACGCCTGTGAGAAGGCTTTCGTGTGAAGCAGTGCCTTGCATTTGGCGCAAGACTCCAATTTCGTTCCACATTGCGACTCCATTCCGATCCTGGTACAGTTGACACTGTTCACTCGGGGTGCTGAATGATCGTTCACCCACGTCCACTCGTTCGCTTCCAGATTGTTGATCTCACGGCGTTCAGAACGAGTCAATACACGTTTGCCAATTCTTGGGAACCTTCTCTTGATGAGCTTTAGCCGAGATGGTGCGCCTCCGCCTCGAGCAGAGCTCTTTGAGAGGTACATCTCTACACGCTTGCCTGTTAAGCCGGGACATGCGGGAGGATCGGTAAGGCTTTTGCCTTGCGACTGGACAGCCGTTTCGGCGGGCGATCGAACAGCAAAGTAGTGGTCGATCTTGCGCATGTTCGTGCACGGAGGCTTTTTGTTGAGATGCTTCATGAAGCGAGTGACGCCGTGCCGTGTCTTCATCTTTTGATACGTACGACAGCGACCGCACTGCACCATCCTGGGATTCTCGATCTTCACGTCCGATCCTGGGCAGAGCTGCTTGACCTTCGCCCTAAACTCAGCAAATGCTGCGGGGCGAGCCTTCGAGTATTCGACGTCTTTAAGATGCTCCTTGGCTAGTCTGACTCGTCGTGCTGTGATTGATTCCCCCGACTTCGGAGTTTCGTCGTCCGTGGTGCAATCATCGTCCGTGGTGCAATCGTCGTCCGTCTCGGAATCTGAGCAGAAGCATATCCCGGACCATGTCTGCTCGTCATTATCGATCTCGGCCATCTCCTCGACGTCCAACTCGTTCCTGTCTATGCCGGCAATGGGCGCGGGAAAGTCATGAGTGAGATGTTGAGATTTGGTTGCGAATGTTGCTAGTCGGTGAAACTGGCGAATGCGAACGATATGAGCGCGACCGGCCGAAAAAGGTGGAACCAAAAGAAGCTCGGTTTCGACGACATTGATAGCCGCTGGTCCGCACGAGGAGCCGTCAGCCTGTTGAGCCATGCGGCCTTGCTTCGGTTCAGTGTTGAGAATATGCAGCTCGAGGTAGTCAAACAAGGCCAGTGCCGAGTTGCGAGTAATCTCGTCGATCCGAATATGCGAGAGCGAGTTGAAGAGCGTCCATGTCCTTTGCCCAACATCAACACGTGCCATTGCCCAATGATCGCGAAAGCAGAGCGGGAGAAACCAGACCGATTGAGGGCGAGCTCTAACGAAAGATCGAAGGTCGGCGAGAGTTCGATATGGGACAAGAGGAGATGCGAAGATGTACTTGTCCAAGACTTCACGTTGAGGGGAGTCAGATTGATGTTTTCTTGAAGCGACCAAAATCGCCATGAGATCGGATGGGAATGCCCCGTATACTTTGTCGGGTGCTGTTGACGCTTGTACACGCGATGAAGCTAGTACGCTTGTGATGGCAACGTCCATCGCGGTTTCTCCAAGCCACGTTGTCCCTAGAAAAAGCACGAAAAATAATCCCAATCAATCACGTGATCGAACAAATGAACAAATTGGCTGCTTACCGACGAAATCGAGCAGCGTGCGCAAGGACGCGCTACACCCGAGGATCATTGAGGGGGTATATTGGTCCTCAACGAGCAGTGACGGCAGCACCTCCAGAGCCTTAACGATGAGAGGCTGATTTTCGATATCGACACCCAGATAACTTTTCATCCACTCTTAGCTATTGATAACGACCGAACGCATGCGCTCGGCGTAATCTATATGCCACCAGATCCTTTCGACACCGAAAGGCAGCCGGTGCCCGGTGATAGCGATAGACCGGTAACCTTGTTTACGTGCCGCAGTGATTGCTTCACGATCCTTGAACTTGTCCCTCCAAGCGCGGAGCGGCCTAGGAAGAGTATCAAACTCGAGAGGCTCGTCTGTCGACCACGAAAGCTGTATATGCGTGTCTGGGTTGTCGAAGCGGAAGGTGAGAAGCTCAGACACCCTGACGTCCAAAAGGGGTGCCATCCGCTCAAAATCATCGTCAAGGAGCTCGATATCCGGATCGTCCAGATACATTTCGTCAAGGCTGACTGAAGCGAGAACGTAGGATAATGACGATGTTGGCACAGACGACGCAACGCGGGAAGGCAAGAGACGCGCGCAAGGCTCAGACTTTTCGTTCATCCAGCCAAGTGGCTATAATTGCAAAATCGTTTAACCAGCCAAGAGGCTATAATTGCCAATTAGAGCCCTTGCTGTTACTTCGGTACAGCCCAGAGTGTTTCCCACGCGCTCCGCACGTTCTTGAGGGTCGGCAAACTTTGGCGTACCAAGCCGAATGTGGCTGAAATGGGTCCCCGATTTGTCCACAGGCACCTACGGGCCTAGACCCCACCCGCACCGGCGCGCCCTGATTTGTCCACCCCCGACTACGCGCCTTCGCAATTTTGGCCCATCTGAGGCCCAAAAGTTGTCCAGTCGGGCACTACGCGCCTCAGGCTGGGCTTTCGAGGGTCCTCGCGGGCGCCTAACCCTTATAATTAGGAGAAGAGGACGCGCCCTTGGGCCAAGTTAGTCTCTCCTTAGCGACTAACGTGAAGTGTCCAGGTGAGGTCAGGTGGATCAGGAAGCATTGCCATAGCAACGACTAACGTAGAGTGTCCAGTGTCAATCCTACATACTTTGGTCCTGTTCTTATTCGGCTCGAGCGGTTCCACTGCGCCCAGCGACCTGCCCCTGCGACAGTCTCCTGCACCTATCCAGCGACCTGTGCGCCTACGACTGCGGACCTCACACCTACCACGGAATTCACCATGAGCAAGCGTAAAGGTAAAGGACGAGAGGCCGATCCGCCGTTGGCGTCCGCGGCATCGCTATGCCGGACCGGCGGTGGCATCGACGCCACGGTGGGCGTAGACGCCGCGCCATCAGCGACTCTGATCCCCAAGTCCCACCACAACAACGTACGACACGGACGCGGACCTCTGATCCGCGACTCGGATGATGACATGGCCATCGATGATGAGCAGGACAGTACACGTCGTCGCGGCGCTGACTACGACCACGACATCGAGCCCGACCTCAACGAGGGAACTCGCTTGTTGGTGGACCGTGCACGTGACGAGGCGGAACGGGGCGCCCTGCATCAAGACTCTGGCCTCGATTCCGATCGACGACGGCTCAAGCCCTCGCCAGGGCCAGTCGTTCGATCTTCCAGCAACAAACTCAAAAGGCGTAGAGGAGATTCAGCAGCCCCATCGCAGCCGCAGCCGGAGTCACTGCACCGTTACCGCAGTCGCCGGGCCTTCGGAGCGCGCGAAATTGGGTGCTATCTGCTCGGGATCCTCGCCTTCACCAGCTTGCTTACGCTCGCTGTCGCCCATCTATGGATTGGTCACCTTGTCTCGGAGCAGTCTAAGAAGGGCGATCTGAAGCAGATGATGCAGCGTGGGCTTATCGTCCAAGGGCCTACCGCTGTGCGTATGACCGATGGCGATCCCAGTGACGGCTCAGCGTTTGTACTCGAATTGGATCTGCTCGCCGGCGTCGACGTACGGAGAATGATCGGCTGGGACGATAAGCAACACAACAAGAACTGGGTCCGGCGATTGGAGGATCGTATGGCCTCCTGGCTGACGAGACGACTCGACACGGTCAACGTCGATGTGGGTCGAATCGCAATCCGAGAATCTTACACGACTGAGCACCATCGAGGTGCCGCGCAGGCAAGACAGGGCTCGGCTTTGGTTGTCCTTGATCACCTCGCGCCCCTTTTCGTTCCGTTGACCTATTCCCGAGATTTGAGTGAACCTAGGCTGGGTGCACTCGCTCTGCAGCTCCCTGTCACCTTGCCGAACCCCGACGACCTGAAGGAGGTAGCGCACAAGATTTGGGATCACCGCAAGTATGATTTGGAGGTTCAAGTCGACAATATAGCCGTCATCTTTGACGGCACCCGTGGAAGCGGCATCTTCGGAAAAATTCTGCGTCGCCTCAGTGGCAAAATGAACATCGCAACCGTTTCGCGACAAGTTGCGGGCACTGGTAAGTGCGCACTCTCCGTAGCTGCCAAAGCTAGGCGACGGCCGAGCTGAGGCTGATGCTTCCGGTGTGACTCCTTAGTACCCGTTCTCCCTGCCGCTTCAGACCCTGCATCACTCATCGAGGTGCTCTTTTACGATATTGCCGAGCAACCTGGTCCGGACCCCAACACGACCGTAATGGGCCTCACCGGCAGAGCACGGCTGACGAACCCAGTGGCGAACGCGACAGAGCGAGGGGAAATTCCAGCTTTCGCGTGGGGCATGCCCTTCCGTCTCCCCATGGATGTCCTGCTGCCGACTCCTCCGGCAACGGTTCCTCCGCTGGCCCCCGGAGCCAAGTACGCGGAACGGGACGAAGGCATCTTGCTCGCCAAGGTTGAGGTCGCACCTTTCCATTTCGCGGCAGGGCAAGAAACGTCCATTGTTTCTTTATCTGGTCATCTCATCCGAGCCGACAGTCGTATCGAACGATCAGATAAGGACAAGGAACTCTCGGGCGCTCTCAGTCGGTTCTTGGCGCGCTACCTGGATGGCAAGAAGAATCAAATTCTGGTTCGTTACGATGTGAAGGCAAACGACGGTAACTCGCCCGACGGCAAGCTGGCGCCTTTTCCACCCAGGATTGTCGCTGGCTTGGTCGAGGATGTGACAGTGCCGTTAATCTTCCCAGGCTCGCAAGAAAAAATGCAGCTGTTCAAGAACCTCAAGATCGAAGACATGAAGATCAAGCTTTCTGGCATGTATCGTCCCCTCGCCCACGCCCTGAGCCTGTGGGGAAAAGGCGAAGGCGACGAACCCGAGGGCGATTTGCTTTGTTCCGGCAGGGTGGTGGGCGAGATCGACTTACCGCCGCAGTTCAAGAAGGTCGAGATGTTCCTCGACGTCAATGGTATCTGGCCGGACGTGTACGTGTATGATGGAGACCTGCCCCAACCGGTTAGGCTCAGGCGACGCGATCAGGTCATCTTTGGCGCGCACGATCTTGTGGGGCAAGAGGTCGCAGTCAAAGCTTCTCGATACCCTCCGAAGCCGACGCCTGCAAACGCCTTTGCACGTCTCCATCCTTCCTCACTGATCGTCGCCTCGACGATCCACGTACCTGCGAACCGAACGCACAATGCGACAACGCTGATCTCGGCCAATTTCACTGATGCACCCTTGTTCCTTCTTCCTGGCCGAGGCGACGTTTTCCGACGGTTCGTCGGCAAGATCATTTTTGGTGGTCCTGGCGCCAAGGCGAGAGCGGGAGTGAGAGGCGTCAGCGCTGCAACGCTTGGTGTGGGTGGGCTAGGATCGATTGCTGTGGAAGGATTGCCGGTCGAGGGGGAGTTCTGGGTCGGCAGCGGGGGAGCCGGATTGGCCGAGTGAGCCCGTAATCGGCTTTGTACTATTAGAGGACATGCAAAACTCTGCGTGTCGTAGGTTTTCGATTATTTCGGTAGACATGTGTGTATAGAAGTACCCCTTGTGACATTTTTGTTCGGCATTCCAGTACGGTTAATCCTCGGGCTCTGTTCTAGCCAAACAGTGAGAAAACAAAGAAGAGGACACCAGACGGAGCCGCTGTGCAACGCGGTCTGATGCGTACACATGAGAAAAAGAGAGAGAAAAAGCAAACACAGCGAACCCCCACACAGCCCCACTTCATCTCCATCATCCCCATCCCTACGGTCCCGCCGCGTTGCCTGGTTTCGGCCGAGCCAGAAATTCGAAGCTCAGCTCATAAGAACGTCATTCACTGTCCGTATTGTGAGCACCTGGTAGGTGTTATCAGGTAAGTACACCGCCTGACGCCCTGCCTGCAGTGCCTAGTCCTCATGCAGTGGCGGAGCTTTGATCACACGCGCGCTAGAATAGCAACGTCCTAACGCCGCGGAGAAACGATCCAGACTCCAAACCCCGCTACGGGGATCGAGGCCCGGTCGACACCGCAATCAAGCTCGTGGCAAATGTTCCGACGTCCGACAGTTGGAACGCGATGGCTCAGAGTTTTATTAGGACCTGGACATATCTCGGCTTCGCACAGAACGGCATCCGAAAATGCTTGGGTCTGGTGCCTTGGGTCGGTAGTAGGGATGGTAGTTAGATTCTGGACCACTTCCCTGCAGTGCAGGGAACGCCCGCCACGGCCTCTTGGCGGCCGGGGTCCGTTCAAAACGCCGATTTATGCTTGAGAGCGGCCTGAAGCCAGCGCGCCGGCGCCGTTGCGGCGTCGCGCGCAAATTCCGATGTTGCGGTCTAGTCTTTCGCTCCTTCACACGAGGCTCTAGCACACGAGGCTCTCGCAATTCAACACATCGGTTACCAGCCCGCTTGCCCAGGATCCCAATCTACCACTCCGCTTGCCAGTGCGGCTTACTCCTACCTGGTCCTACCTTCTCCTCCCTCTTCATTCCGGTATATTTTTAGTTGTTATCATCGTGAGTGCTCAGCTTCGACCGGGCGACGATGCTAGTCAGGTTCACAGTGGGCGTCTGCAACTCCTCGCGCTAACTCTGACGGTTCTCATTCAGTCGACGGGGCGCGACACCGAACCCAGTCTCCCACAACAGACCCCGCCTCGATTCTACACACAACAAAACACTTGCCCTTCGCACAACATGTTCATCAGTACTCTTCCCATCGCGGCATCGATCTCACGCTCGCCCTTGGACCCCTTACTCCGACGAGAAAGCTTTGCGAGCTCGCACGCACGGGAAGGCCCCTCAACGGCAGCTCGGCCCGAAGTTGTGCCGGGGTCGGCCTCGTACCCAGGCGCCCATACCAACTCCACCCCGGAAATTCATCAAATTTACCGTCGCCAGTCCACTTTGAACTCGTTCCCCACGTTGCCTTCGAGATTCGAATCGGACCTACCTTCGCGTCGAACGCAGTCCATGTCCGGCCCGCTCCGTCCGGGTTCTTCGATGACGACGCCCGCGACCTCCGCGCAGGTCTATGCTCGATTGTACGAGACGTTGGTGGAAAGGTGTTCCGAACGTGCAAGGTCGATTGCTGCTAGCTCTTCTCGTGACCAGGCCGACCAAAGGCTACCCAGCGTCGAGAGTGAGAATTCGCAAACGAGGAAACGCCGCCAAATGGAGGAGGATACCGTCGACAGTGACTCGACAGCGGAGGCGAACTCTTCAGCAAAGAAGACACGACTCGAGGAAGAGCGATTCGAGGAAGAGGAAGAAAACCTGGATGCGATCAAGGAGGAAGAAGAGGAGATAGTCATGCGCGGGGCCGCGGGCCAACCGAAGGCAGAAGTTCAAGAGCGACCCTGCTCGGCACCACCATTGTTGCCCTCCCCCATGACGAGGTCAAAGACGAAGCTCGCCAACCCTGCTGCATCGGACGACGCGTTAAGAAGGTCCATATCACCTCTGGGTAAATCCCACAAGCTTTCACCCCGTCGAGCTGCGTCACCACACGTTCTCTGCCGTCGCATCATCGCTTCTCATCGTGGCTCCGCAACGGGAGTCAAGTCCACGCGGCACCAGCCCGTGTTCGAAGGTCCTCGCCACTGCACTAGCACAAGACCGTGTCGCTCCGAGGCTCTCTTGGGTGTTCTCAAAAGCTTCGAACTTGTCTTGCAGACTCGGGCCCAAGGATGGAGGTTGCTAGCTGTAGAAGGGGAAAAAATTGAGCTGCGCCGAGGCGGACCGTGATTTTAGTCGCCGAAGCAACGTGTATCTGCTGTAATACATCTGTGGATACCCTTTCCACACTCTTTCTTAGCGCAACAACACTTATGGGGCACATTCGTCAAGGGTGACGGAGCCCTCGAGCTGGAGTTGATGTTGTTATTAAGATGATACGGCACATGAACGGAACAATCAAGCTACGAAAGACCCCCAAGACACAAGAATCACTTAATAATATACGAGTATACAACAGTTAAAGCCACCACACCCGACACG
This sequence comes from Microbotryum lychnidis-dioicae p1A1 Lamole, assembly GCA_001244265.2. Classification (NCBI taxonomy): domain Eukaryota; kingdom Fungi; phylum Basidiomycota; class Microbotryomycetes; order Microbotryales; family Microbotryaceae; genus Microbotryum; species Microbotryum lychnidis-dioicae. The sequence continues at coordinate 364,906 of CDLV01000019.1, forward strand.
AGCCTATTCATCATTGAGCCTCCTTGATCTCGGCGTCGTTCGCTGATCGCACGGGAGAGGTCTTCTTCCCAGCCTCCATCGATTCCTCTTCGTCGCCTTCCTCGTCCGCTTCGTCGACGGGCGCGTCGGGATCAGCAGGGAGGAGCGCGTTGAGGATGGATGCAATAATACCAGCGATCAAGAAGGGAGTCGACAAGATCTGCAAGAGGAAGGAAGCACCGAGTCAGTATAGTCGAAGTGGAGAGCGTCTGAGTGAAAGGACAACTCATAATGATCAAGGAGTTCTCGAAACCCTTCAAGCTTGGCTTGGTGGTGGTGGACGTGAAGATGTACGAGCTCCAATCCGGGACCAAAAGGATACCAAGACCGAGCGACAAGGCGGAGGCGAGGATCATGCGAGCTCGGCGCGTAAAGGACATGTAGGACAAGACCCTGAAACCCGAGACGGCGACCGAAGCAAAGAGGAAGGTCGTCACTCCTCCGAGTACGGGCGCTGGAATGGCGAGGAAGATGCCACTGATCTTGGCAAGGATGCCGATGACAATCAGTGTTGCGGCGCAGAAGTAGCCCGCTGTTCGGTTCGCGCAGCGTGTGATAGAAATGACACCGTTGTTTTGGGCAAAGATGGAAACGGGCGCGTTCATCATCAAGCCCGAGAGGAGACCGTTGAAGCCATCGCCGAGGATACCGCCTTGGACACGACTATCAACAAAGGTCCCGTCACCGGTTGACGAGATGCCTCCGAGGAGGCAGTGATGTCGCCTGTCGCTTCCATTGCCAAAGAGATGTAGACGGCCATGAGAGGCAGGATGGACGGTCCATGCACCTTAAGGGGGAAGGTTCTGGGGGCGCAGAAGCGGGAAATATTTGTCAGATTGCGCTAATACGCTAGACAGCCCGAGATCCAGCCCCAAAAAACTCACTCATTCCACAAGAACGTGGCAACGGGGGCTTGAGTGATAGAACTGCCGTCGATGTAGCCAAGGGGTCCGGCAACAATGCAGCCGACGACCAAGCCGAGGATGATACTTCCGCTTCGCATCGCAGGCGAGCCGAAGAACTCGAGGAAGATGATAGTCAGGAAAGAGAAAAGGCCGAGACCCAAAAAGCGAGGATTTCCCCATTGATAGGCGCGCGGGGCAGTGATGTTGGGGCAAAGAGCGAAGAACCCGGTCTCCGGTCGAGTGTGGCAGTTACCACTTCCACCTCCCCAGTTCAAAAAGCCAGAATCACTTTAAAACATGGTCCCATAAAAAGATCAGTTACGTCTCCCACCTTTCTCCGCGATAGGAGCAGGACGTGGACTGACCCGATAAGGCTGGCGCCGATGAGCAGTATGACGGTGCCGGTGACGACAGGGGGGAAGATCCGTTTCAAGATTTTGGGCGGCACAAAGGCCATGCTCATCTCCAAAATAGAGGTCAGACACGATGTGCCGAGGCTAGCGAAGCAAATTTCAAATCATAAGTTCGCTGAATCTCGGTACCGACGCCGTGAGACGGCACTTACAGGTAGCCGTACGCCTGAGGGCAGTAACCTCGGACGGTGACACCATTTGCAACCGTCGATGGGCAGGTGCCATCAGCGTAGAGGGTGTTGAAGATGGCCGATGCGGTCGAGAGCGTGGCGAACGAGGTACCAACGACGGTTATCAATCCTGTGCCGAGCCAGTACTTGCGCTTGGTGAAGGGGATGGCGAAACGAGACATTTGGAGCGCCGACAAGAAACCCGAGGCGATAAGCGAGACGGCGACGGCCTGGTTCTGCTGCGCGGGATTGAACCCGAGCTGGTTGGCGAAGATGATGGGTGGTGTGACAAGACCAGCGAGCATGGCGAGCGCATGCTGGAATCCGCAGATGAGTGCCAGAAGGATTGGCATTTCCTGATAGAGTGAACAGAAGTTGGCAAAATCAGGGGTCAGCCAAAGATCCATCCTGGTGCAACAAAGGCTGCTCGTGGCATGTACCTGGTCAAGAGCGTAAAAGGGCACGGCGCTACACGACCAACGGAAGTGGAAAGCGACGCTTAGTGCCTTGTACTATTATGCAACGCAGCAATCTATCGAGTGCCGAGAGGAGCAGACCTACCGGGCCCGACGCTTCCTGCCTCGACCGGCGGAGAATGGCAGCGTTGGGACGCACAGGAAACCGCTGTGATGAAAGCAGGTTCGAGGTTTCTGTCAACTGGACGAGCGTGGTATGCATTGGGTAGGCTCCTTTTCCGAGAAATGGAAAGATACAACTCACAAATCTGCGAGTCACACCCGACATCGGAGAAACGTGGCGTGAAATTGGAGCACCTTATCAGCCCTTGCTCGAAAGCGCTAGTCGCGTGCCGGAGCCGGAGCCGGTGTGGCCAAGAAAGACGAGCGACACTGCGTAGACAGGGAGTGGTAGGTAGACTGACCATAGTCGCCCATCCATCCTTCCTTGGTCGTGAGCTTCTTCTTGATCTGTTGTAGCGAAGGCAGGTGCGCCGCTCCGTCACCTTCGTGGGCATCAAAGTGGTGTTCGTCCTCGGCCGCGGAGGGTAGCACCCTCGCCGTCGACGGCATCTCCTTGGCTGAAGGCTGCGAACTCAGAGACATGTGGTTGCGCTCGACAGGCGGTCAGGTGCTGGGGTGGGGGAGAGAGGGGAGGAGAGGGGAAGACACTGAATGCGGGTAAGGGTCAAAGAAAGCTCAGACAGTGAGGAGGAAGCAAGATTAGCCCAGATAATAGATAGATGCTCATCGGACTGCGGGCTCCACAATCGGAGCGCGGGAACTCGGCGAGATAAGCGGCCTCCCTTGGGGCTCTGAGACGCGCTCCGGCTTGACCTCGGAGTCCGGACCCAATAGGGTGCAAAGTCTACAAGGTCGTGGTGACGTGGTTGCGTCCCGTACTGTCTGCTCAGTTGGCCCCAAATTACCTATTCGGCCCCAACGTCTGAGAGGATAAGCTATTTTTTGCGTCCCAGACTTCTCCAACTTGAAGCAATCCGTAAATGTACCCTTCCTGATCTCAAGTGTCTTCAATGCGTTGCTGAGGTACCCATAGAATTCTGTGACTGTAGGGATACTTCATGGGCTTCCTTTGCAGTCGGCCTCGTAAGTACTCGGTAATACATTCTTACCCGGCGAGCCGCAACGGCCGGGGTGCCGATGTTAGACCTTGGCCGATGGATGGACAGCGTCTCCGCGATGGCCGCACCCCCGTCATCCCCGGAGGAGTGACAGGCAAAAGCCGCTGATAGACCGTAGGGACCGGGGACCTACATCTCCGCATATTCCATATCAGCTCCGTATCAGATCTCGCGTATCTAACGCTTTCGAAAGCTCCCAGGGCTGGAGGCCCTGTTCTCGATCTCTTGGCGATCTAACCCCTGTCAGAGGCTTCAGGGATGGTTTCGGTCTCGGATCCGACCCGTTACGCTCCGGCTGACGAGTCTCATAGGTAGGGGCCCCAGTCTACGGCAAAGCTCGTGAGGTCAAATCTGGTGGGTTGAGAGATCTCTTCCATAGTCAATAATGACCGTGGCCGACACCTTCTATCAGACGCCCGGCAAAAAAAGTAAGCCCATCTCCCAGGCTCATAGAAAGGCACGTGATCAAACAATCTCAATTACACTGCAAATTCAGGGCTAAGTTTCGAAAAACATTACTTCTTCGCCTCCTCGACCTTCTTGGTGAGTTCGGGGACGGCTTCGAAGAGATCGGCAACGAGCCCGTGGTCGGCGACTTGGAAAATGGGAGCATCCGGGTCCTGACAAAGGCGCGGAAAATAGCAGGATATGTCAGTCACGACACACTTCAATATAGTAGAAGATCTTACCATACCTTGTTGATGGCGACAATTGTCTTCGAGTCCTTCATTCCTGCCAAATGCTGCAGAGCACCACTAATCCCGACGGCAACGTAAAGGCTAGGAGCGACGACTTTCCCCGTCTGCCCGACCTGCTGCGAGTTGTCGGCGTAGCCCGAGTCGACGGCGGCTCGAGAAGCTCCGACGGCGGCTCCGAGCGCATCGGCGAGAGGGAAGATGATCGAGTCGAAGCTTTCCTTCGACTTCACCCCTCGACCACCGGAGACGACGGCTTGTGCCGAGCCGAGATCGGGACGCTCCGACTTTGTTAACTCTTCCGAGACCCATGCGGCTTGTTCTGCAAACCATCGTGAATAAACAGAGTAAGCTCCTGTGAGCCTCGATGCACTCTTTCAGGAACTCGCGACTTGCCTTTTCCAACCTCCTCGGCAGCTTTGGCATCGACTTCGGTCGCACCCTCGCCACTGACTGCGGCATCCCAAGAGGCCGATCGGACGGTGAAGATCTTGATGCTGTCCGAAGATTTGACGGTTGCGATGGCGTTACCGGCATAGATTGGTCGTACAAAGGTGTCGGGCGACTCGATCGCCATGACATCCGAGATCTGCGCCCATGTAGGGTAGTCTCAAGCTTCGGTCAGATCTTTCGACTATCTCCGAAAGAAGGACGCGAGGCGCAGACCCCTCCGACTCACCTGCTGGACGCCCAAAATACCCGCTACTCGAGGGAAGATGTTCTTACCCTGTGCCGAATGAGCGGCGGTGAGATGGGTATAGTTGCCCGACTTGACGAGCGCGGCGAGGACGGGCGCCAACGGTTCGGCGAGAGCGTGGGCCAAAGCAGGCGATGTTCGGTGCAAGAGGGCATCGAGCCCAAGCCTGGTGTTATAGAGAGATGTAGATAGAATATCGGTGAGACTGTCGTTCGGCGTGCTGAAATGGCCACTGCACTGTGAAGTACCACACCCAGTCCGATCTCCGAGGGGCGAGGCCAGGATGCGCCGGGGTTTGTCTACTTCGTTCCCGTGATGGGAACTGGTAGTGTTTTCCAGCCTCTTCCGAACCCACGCATATCCTATGCCACGTGGCCCTGCTGTAACAGGGTGTGCTGTGCACCGAGCTGCTTCCGGTCCGGACCGACGGCTGCTGGAAGCACTCCCACGACAGCTCATGACAGACGATGGAGTCCTCATGGGATTGCACCGGCCCAAGAGCGTAAGATCCCCACGCGGTGATACAACGACAATCACTTGGTGACGTGCACTCGCAGCGGCACTACGACCGTTGATTTGGTTGCCGACCGCCCAGCGTCGTTGTCGCCGTCTCGCGCGTCCGAGTCGTCATCGAGTAGTGGACTGCCCGCGCTGCGTCGAGTAGCGAGCGAGCATGCTCTCTCGAAGAGAGCGAATGTCGAATCTTGGAACTTACTTTTGAGCACCCTCCACGACGGCCTTGGTCGAGGCCTCCTCACCCACGACGAGACCCGTGACGGTGCCGCCAAGCTTCCTCGCGGCGGTGATGGCGTTCAGAGAAGCCGGAACGATCTTGTCGTCCTTGTGCTCGATCAGCACCAACGCCGAGGGGGATGGCGGCGTGGCGTACGAGCGACGCGCCAAGGTGAAAACTCTAGAAGCGGAGGCGAAGCGCTGCATGTTGTGAGTGGAGGTAGGGGTGACGGTGGGTGGAAGAGTAAGCAAGAAAGCCGAGTCGCAGCGGACGGATGTGTCGGCTGCCAAGTTTCCCGCTGATTCGATCGTGATGCATGAGCAGCATTGGCAGTACTCTGGCAACCACTTTGAAACGATTTTAGTCTGAATGGGCTGGTCACCAGTCCTATCGAGTCCCCTCTCATGGTGCCTACAGCTACTGCTAGCAGTCTGCCGTTATGAAAAGCTGATCTGTGCGGGTCGGCGACCGACTCCTACACACCAAAAAACACCGCGAAACCATTCGGTGGAACCCACAACCGCTTTCCCACGAACTCCATCTTCAAATGGACGGCTTAGCAGATCCCAGCTTTCTGCGTTCAGCTCGCCAAGCGCCCCTTTCCGGGGACGCCAGGATTCGCCGAACGGCAGCTGCTGGCGCTATTACCCCACAGCACGCCCCCGGATGCCGGGTGCTCGTGAAGGCCGGCCCCAGTTCACTGATCGCCGTCAGGCAGAGCCGAGGCAGAGCCGAGGCAGAGCCGAGGCAGAGCCGCGCCGGGGCTGCTGGAGCGCGCCAGTCGGTTGACAGTCGATGCTCAGCTGAGGTGGCTCCAAGTTCCAAACAGTTGCGCCAATACTCCTCACCCTTCCTTCCTCTCCACCCTTCTTTTGCTCAACTAGCCAACCGTCACACCCAAATCTTACTCGCTCAGGTCATGTCGTCCAACTCGTCCACCGCCTCGATTGAGGGCCCGCAGGGTCTGTCGTTCTTCACCAAGACCTGGACTCCTCCGCAGGGAACGGCCACCGTCGCCACTGTCTGCTTCGTTCACGGGTTGAGTTCCTTGGCCTCTTCAGCACGGTACTTCGAACATCAGCACTGAATGCGACGTGTCCATCTCCCACGCCAGCTTCGTCGAGCATTTGCGCCGCTACGATCACGTGTTTGATCGGTTCGCTCAGCAAGGCCTTGCCGTCTTTGCCTACGATCAGCGTGGTCAGTCTTTGTTCATGGGAAAAGAGTGGAATGAGTCGTCATCGTTACTGACGTTGAACTATCTATCCCCATCCTGCGTTTCCGCCTCGTGTCGTTCCATCTCGTCTCTCCTCGTGCTCCAATTGCCTCATCCGCTTGGGCTCTCGGTGCTCGGCTTCCTTGACCATGGACGGTTCTGGTGTCCGGCCCGGCTCGCTCCATCTCCTATTCTCTCTCGACACATTGCGGACCATCTTCACCACGTATTGCTTTCATCTGATCATCTCGTCGTGTTCGTGTTCGTGTTCGTGTTCGTGTTCGTGTTCGTGTTCGTGTTCGTGTTCGCGTTCATCTTTGTTTGCATATCACGAACTTCGTCTGCACATCGCCACGTCACCGTTATGACTGGACCTCAACGCCTTGCCCCTGATGTCGAACGACCGTTGGCCCCGCGATTATAGGCTTCGGACAAACGGCCGTGGATCTCGGTGGCAACAATCAAGGCGTCACCTCGTGGCCGCAGCAACTCGCCGACCTCACCTTCTTTGTCGACCATGCTTCCAAGCTCAACCCCGATAAGCCACTCTTCTTGTATGGTCACTCCATGGGTATGTTCACGCTCAAATCCACCCCAAATTCGCGGAGATCGTTCCGCCGGGCTAACCATTACCGAGTGACTTGCTCCGACCAGGCGGCGGAATAGCACTGGCTTTCCCGACGCGTGTCCCTCCCTCAGTCGGACTCGAAAAGATCAAAGGTGTGATCGCTGGTTCACCCTTGATCGAGCAATCTCCTGGCGTCAGGGCCTCGGCGATCGTCGTCACGCTCGGTGGTCTGGTCGGCAAAGTGAGCGGATCGCTCACGATGCCCGTTCAAGTCAAGCCGGAGGTGGGTCTATGCTCCATGCAGCGCCGAGGCGATGTTTCCTGCTGTACTGACGGAATGTAGCCCTTTAAAAGGATGTGTCAAGGGATCCCGAGGTGGCCAAGTTGTATGCTGCTGATCCTCTCTGCAAGCAACAAGGATCGTTCAGGGGACTGTCGGATATGCTCAAAGGGGTTCGTCGCAACTTCGCCTTGACGAGTGCGTACTTGCTTATCTGACGATGAGAACTTCAATACCATCTTTGATATGGACAGGGTGTAACGTTGTTGAACAAGGATTACAAGAACTGGCCCAAGGACTTGCCTCTCTTGGTCATCCACGGTGAAGATGACAAGGTTGATCCCCCAATAATCGTAATTCTTGACTAATCAGCCGAGCTGACCCTGCACGGGTGAATGACTCTCTACAGGTCACTTGGTGCGAATCGAGCAAGAAGTTTGTCGAAAAGGTCCAGAAAGCAAGCGGAAACGCCGAGTACAAGGGGTACCCAGGATTCTACGTAAGCCTCAGCCTCGATCGGCATGCGGTGAAGTCGAACAAATCTGACCCCCCCCCCCCCCCCCCGCGCGTCTCCCGATTCACGTATCGGGCTACTTCACACTGACGTAGCACGAGTTGCACAACGAGGTTAGTCTCTCATTTCAGCGACCTCCCAGGATGCTCGAACACTGATTCGGTCGCATGTCTTCTTGTGTTTCACAGCCCGGAGAAGACAAGTGGATCGTCGTGAAGGACGTGACCGATTGGATCAAGGCCAAGCTCTAGATTCGAGGCACCACACTCAGAGCTTGCTTTCCTCGAGAGAGGTGTTCGTCTCAGTCTTTGAACGTATAATCCAACGCATGCTTATGTCCTGTGCTGCCTAGTCTACGACGCGAGTTGAAAGAGAGAGGGGAGGGGGCTGTATTTTGCATTATGTGTCTTTTTTATGCCACGAATCGTTTGTGCTTTACCAGAGTCCACGCTCGTATGAGAGGAAGAGACGTATTTGCGATACCGCGGCATTTCGGAGAATTACTAAATCGGATGGACTGCAGCGGCACCTTGCGACCTGTTGTTGCCTTAACCCCGGACACCCCTGTCTCGAACTCGGACATGGCCGCTGTCTATCTCAGCCAACTTCCCAGTCACACGGTCTTGACGACCTCTTAATACAAGTCCAAAAGTGTTCATATGCTTTGTTTGTGTTCGAGTGGGAAAGGATTGTTTTTTCTAAGTCGTTTGCCCACAGCTTTACAGCCAGCCATCGACACCGACAAGATTTGCGCGTCCGCTCTCATCTCGCACGACACCGTTCTCGGAATTCTCCTCGCTGCGACCTGGCTAACGGTAAGCTTCCAAGAAACGATTTTGGCCGCTGGCCCTCGGTTGATTCTATTACGCGGGAAGCAACGGTCACGGTCAGAGGGTTTGTACGATATCTTTCATCCCATCTAAAGCGGCTGTTTAGGACTGGTCCTGACTTGAACAAGAGGTGATCACAGTTCGATATTGGTTTATTTTCCTAGGACTACGGGGGTCCAGGTGGCCTATTCCCTCTCTATCAGGTTCTTCCCTTGATTCCCGGAGAGTAAGTTAGCTTCTCTGCTATAGTTTCCACATGTCAACAGTCGTCTCTACAATCCTCACCTCATACTAAAAGCATTCATTGCGGTACTTCCCTTTTCGCGTCACATTGCAAGATCCCCCACCTTCCTAGCTCAAGAAGACGTCATCAACACCTTACGACTCCTCGTACCCTCGCCTGTCCCACTACACGTCGTTGCTTGCGCCGAAGGTGAGGTCTGATAAGGGCTATGCGAGGCGGTCCTCTTTCCCGGAGTGGTCGTCGTCGGTGTTGTTCTTTCTTCGAAAGGTTTCGAAGGGGCTGCTTCAATCCGACTTGTTGGATAGGTCATATCGGGGGAAGAGGACGTCGAAGTTGGAGAGGTATTGTTGAAAAAGGTCATGTAAGAATCGATAGGTGTACCCGGAGGGAAATTGTTGTCCTCTCCTTCGATCACTCCCTCCCCGTCATCCAGCTCCTCATCACTCTCCCCCCGACTCTCAGCATCCACCGACATCCTCTCATTCCCCCTCCCCTCACTCCCTCATCATCCGGAGAAGTCGGCGTCATAACCACCACCTTCGCCGTACTCGCTTCCAAGCTCTTCAACAATTCCCTCGTAGCCGTATCCCCACCGTTCCCACAATCACCTGAGCCGGAGGTGGGTGATCCATCGACATCGTCGCTGACCTTACTGGACTAGGTAGGTTCGATGCGGTAGCTTTGCTTCTCTTATCCTTTGGTGCGGGGATCAATGCAGGTGAAGGACCTACGACGGGTGCGTCGTATGAGGTAGATGAGGGAATGGAGTGGGAGGGATCGACTAAAGCGCTCGCTGCGGAGGCGGAACGCTCGTTAAGAAGATGTCGTGCGAGGCCTTGCGGTAGGAGGACCCTAGATGGTGCTGCGACAGAGGTTGAATCGACGGGGGATGGAGTGAGAGATGAGAGGGAGGCGGGGACGGTAGAAGAAGCTGCGGTGGTGGTGGTGGCGACGGAGGAAGGGATGGTCGAGTGGTCGATGGGTCGGAGGGGTGAGGACCCGTCTGGGTCCATTGGGGTAGGAACGATGGAGGAGTAGACACCACGGGATGAAGGGGCAGGAGAGTTGATCATGGGCGGTGATGTAGTTCCGTGTGAGGGAAGAGAAGTGGATGGCGGGGTCGAGCCTAATTGGACCGAGGCTTCATGTGCCGGTGTCGGTGTAGAGGCCATAGGTGTTGGTAAAGGTGACGCCAAGCGGTACTGTGGGTGCGAAGTGACGAGCGATGTGTAATAGTGCGCCAAGACGGTCCCCGTGGTCTGCTCATCATTTGAACAAGAGCCGAGCCCCCATCAGTCACGTGAGCGGGACCCCCCCTTGCAACGATCACCTCGATCCACCAAGCACACACGCACCGTTAACCGCCAATCGATGGCTTCACATAGTTCCTTCTCCAACAGGTTCATCTCGGCGATACCGACGCCACCCACGCGGGCATAGCGACCATTGGTGCAGAAACTGTCGCTGAGCGCTTTGGAACCGACGCTGACGCCGGCGATGATGAACCGATGCACTGTCAGGGACGAGATGGTGAAGGTCGTCATTCTCGCACAAACTGTGTATCAGAGAAAGACAAAAAAGAGGGGATATTCGGTATGAGCCTTTCGTACCAAAGTGACGAACATGGGAAGAAGGTTGCGGCTGCGTGCGCACCTTTATCGACGTAGGGTAACAGGATCAACAGACAGCACGGTTCAACATTGGTGTACCTGGCTATCCGCACGAGGTAGTCCTTGACGTTGATCGAAGGTGGGGCCCTCGAATGGAACCGCGTGAGCGAGGAAGGCGTCAACGGGATCCGGTCGTTGTGCTGGATCAGGCGGTCCAGCATGGAAGCTGTGGGGGACACTGCAGCATTAAAATCGAGGGGAAAAGAGGGGGGCAGCCTGAAGAAGACTGACCTATCAGACTGATGAGATCGTTGACCTGACAGAGCTCAAACAGATTAGGCACGACCCTGAGTCCGTCCGAATCGATGACGGTCGGCACGATCTTGGGCCCTCTACTGCTGCTGCTGGCCTTACTCTCGGGCGCAGTTGTGGTCGCTGTGGTGACCGCTGGATCGGAAGTTGTGGATACGGGCACAGGCACAGATGCTGGGGTGGGTACATCGTCCTGCTGGGCGGGTAGGCGAGACGGACCTGCGACGGCATTCGCATTCGTCGGATCCATGCCGGGCGTACAAGGTGCTGTCACAGCGCAGACCAGACCGTATGACGATCCAGAGTGGTTGCGTCAAAATGCTCGTTTTTCAGACGACAACAAAGTCGTGTCAAAGCCAGCCTTGTCACCCCGATACCGAAAGAACGGACGACGACGACGAACGACGACGAACGACGACGAACGACGACTCGTGGTCGACTGATGTCCAACTCGGCCCAAGGCAACGGAGCGGGGAGCGGGCGGGGCGACGAGCAACGAGCGACGGGGATGGCGGTCGAGCGATGCACTGAAGCCCGTCTGGTATCAGTCGAGATGCACAAGGACTAGACGTTCGAGAGGCAGGCGAGCCCGAGTTTGAGCAGACCTGTCCCGTTGTGAGTGTGGGGCGTCAAGGCGGGATCGGTCGAGCGATTCGGAAGGCGCCGACATAAAGGGAGAGAGCGAGCAAGCGCGGGGGGAAGAGAGGTGCTCGGGGAAAGAGGTGCACGTCCCTAAAATTTTCATCCAGCCCCGAGGAGCTGCTGCTGCTGCGAGCACCCGCGAACTGCGGAAAGAGAAACGACCAGAGTTTACAGTATACTCCTCAGTGAATCAGACACAGAGAAAACTCGCAAGATTCCAATGGCTCAGATCTTGAAGCAACATATCAGTTCGCCGAGGGGGGGTCATCTCGCCTGTCGACCTCAACAAAGGCCTCTCAAGTTATCGGACAAGACCAAATTGACGAATTGAACTGTACGGACTCGAGACCGGCCCACGCAGTCACCGACGACCCTATTCATTGCAAGCTCATCATCACCCTTCTCGATGCAATAGAACTGCTCCTCCGAGGACTGTCAAATGTAGAGTATTTCGAGTGATCAGCTCAACTGATTCAATTGCTCAATGCAAACAGCTCGTCGACGATGACCTACTCGCAAGCAAGGCGTACTTGAGCTTGGGAAAGTCGTTCTGCAGAACGCGAAACCACCACGATATTCCAGTCAGTTCAGTTCTGTATGAACGAGACAAACTAAATCTCCTCCGTACCATCATGATCGTCACGTATCCGACATAAGGCACGTAGCTTTGTCGCACGAAAGAGACCCGCATCAGCACTCGCCCGACGACCTCAAAACGACAGCCATCCAGACCGAGGACTGACCCTTGTACCTTCCCGACGATATGACTTCGTTGGAGGTACTTGATCCCATTGTATAGATCGACATCATCGGCCATGTTGTTGTCCCCTTTGGTCAGGATCCATTGCTCGGTCGTATTCCTCCTGCTCGGGATATCAAAAACTCCAGCATCGGTTATCCTCCCCCTTCTAGAACCCCATCGGTGGTGAAAAAGACTGACTGATCGTGCACCTCAATCACACGATGCACGATCGGGATCGGGGTTCCGGGAATTTTGTAGACGGTGATGTCGCCGAGCTTGAGCGGGGCTTTGCGTGGCATCGTCAGGAATAGGAGATCGCCTCGCTTTTTTGGGGGGAATGAGGTGTGTGCGCGGGGGGGATTGGGTGGTCAGGTCAGCATCGCTGAAAGGATCGTAGCTTGATTCGTTCCTTGGAAACACACCTGAATAGCCGGTTCCATAGATTCACTGAACACGCACACCGAATTCGAACGAAAGGCGAACACGTCAATCACCGACAAGCGCGGTCGCGGACGGGCCCTCTGTTCAACACTGACCTCAACACGACGACGATCGGACTTTCGGTATTGCAGATCACTCCCAAGCCTTTCCACATCATCAACGCCGTCGAGAGGACGGTGGCAAAGTTGAGGGCTTGGAGCAGGACCTGGCAGTGATGGACGAGAGGAAGTTCGTCCGTCGATCGGGCGAGGAGGGGAGTCAGTTCGATGTGCGCCCAGCGCATAGAGGTAGTTCGAGGGGTTAGACTCACATGTCGAAATCCCAGCCTCCGTAATGTGGCAATCTCATCCGTGAACATGGTGGTGGTTCAGGGCGCGAGACGAAAGCTTGAGCAACTGCGAGGGTGGACGTGTCGTGTCGTGTCGTATTCGTGTCGTGGCGTGAGAGAGCGGTGGCAGTGGTACCACAGTCGAGGCGACTAGGCAATTGATCTGAAGTGATAACAAAGACGTCTTGACGGTCAATCCAAACCTTGAAAGGGTTCCGAGGTGGTGCAGTGGAGCTTGCAGAGGTCCGAGGGCTGGGGTGGGGGCAGCCGGGCCGGAAGAAGGACTAGCTGGCCCGCGGCTGAAAGTCGGTCAACAGAGTCTCCAAGCTTAACTTTCATCGAGGCCCGTCAATGCGGGCTGACGGAATGCAAACGACGAGGAGTAGATTATATTACAAACGGATCGTTTCTATCACACGCCCCGTCCCGTGTACTATAGCTAACCTTCCTCCTCCGGATGTACGAGTCAGAATCGAGTGATACTCCTGCCGAAAATCCAGTTGGCGAACCAGTAGAACGCGAGCGTGCATCGATTACGCCACGACATGGCCTTGACCCAGTATGCACTCCGCCAAAGTAACCCTAAAACAGGAATGTCGTATAATCAGTCGGCATCCAAGATGAGCGATATCCTCAGTACCATTGAGGCCTTACAAGCAAAGCGACCGCCTTCTCTGAATCCGTCCTGGGTCGCACCGCTGCGATCGAATAACGCTTTCCAGTTGCCAATGTACGTCATGATACCTTGGTTGTGGAATTCGAACGGTCCGGGTAACGGTAGATCTCGTACTCGCGCATTGAGAATCTTGGCGAGATGAACCGCTTCCTGCGAGCAGCTCGAAACGGGCCATTCGTCAGATATTTGCAACATCGTAAGTACCATCGAGAAGCTTTACAGACCTGGTTGGCTACTTGAGCTGTAGCGGGTAGCTTTTGGTCAAGCATGGCCGCATCACCGATCACGTAGACATCTTTAAGCTCCTTCCCGTCGACGGTTTTGGGGTTAAAGTGGCCGTTGACTCGCAGACTGCGAATGAAGGAGGCGACGAGGGTCAACACAGGTGATCGGAACGCGATGAATCCCAGAGCGCGTACCTATGAGTCTTCTCATCATGTTCCAACTCCTTGAGGGATGCAATGAGCGGGTTGGGTGCGAGCCCGGTTGACCAGACGAGCATTCCGAATGGTACTGCAGGCCGAGCGAGATTCCAGTCAGGTCCTTCGGGTTGCAGGATATCAGGATCTAAAACGTACCGGTGCCGTCCTCTTTAATCTCGATATTGGCTTTGTTGACCTTGACGACATGTCGCTCCGTCTTGATCTGTACACCCTGCCTCTGGAACTGCGTCATCGCATACTCGACCAGACTCTTGTCAAACGCGCCTAAAATGGTCGACGAGACATCATAGATGGTGATGCGACAGAACTTGGAGACGTGGGGATAATGCCGCTTCATGTCTTCTTCGATCAGATCGTGCAACTCTGCGGCGAACTCGATACCTGTTGGGCCACCACCGACAACGACGAAATGAAGAAGGTTGGCTCGCTCGACGTCGGTCACGGTCGGGGAGGCTGCGAGCTCGAAGCACTCGAGGATTCGGGAACGGATCCTCCGGGCATCCTTGACGTCCTTAAGGAAATGACCGAACTCCTTGACTCCGGGGGTGTTGAAAGTCTGCGAGTAGCATCCGACACTGATCGTGAGGATGTCGTAGTCCAGTGCAAAAGGCTTCACACCGGGGTACAGCGCCGAATGCTCAAAGTCCCGACTTGAGCCGACCTCGGTGCCCGGAGATTCTGATCCGTTCTTAAGCTTGCTAGCACTCCCTCCAACGGTAGGGAGACAGTTAATCTGAAAGTTTGAGGAGTAGATATTAACCGTCAGTAAATGTTAAAGATATCAACGGATAGGTTCTCGACGTACGCTTTTGTTCTTGAGATCGATCGAAGTCGCTTGAGCCTGAAAACTGACGACCTGCGGGTATCGTCGGACGGGCTCAAGTGCACAGCGGAACTCGATCGTACCCACTGCTGTCGAGGCTAAGAGAGGTGTCATAGCAAAATAGGTCTGACATGTCAAACAAGTGGTCAGTGGCACTTGGAGAGCTTGATATGGCTCAAGCCGGCTCTGGTACGACTCGGGGACCGAGGCCGGCGTTCGGACCTGCTTGGACTGACGTTCGGCGAGACCATCACGACGTCATAGCTGCGCTTGTCGACTTTCCCTGGTAAGAAATGCAGGTGGAAGGGGCGTCAGCGTGAGATGGATCTTCCATACTATCTACCTTTAGCTTGTCAATTCACTCATAAGCTCGTAGCCTCCCCAACCCGAACCGAGGATCACGACGCGCTGCTTGGCCCATCGAGAGCTATGCGAGAACGATCGACGCGATCCGGCGAGACCGGGTGCAGCGACCTTAAACTTGGGGGCGACGGCGGTGGTACCGATTGTTGTGCTAGGTTTAAATCCATATCGAAACATGGCTGTGGATTATCCCCGTGTCCGGACCCTGTATTCCAGGTTCGGTGAGGCGGTTCGCGGTGGGAGGTCGAGCCATGACCGCGGCGCACCCTCCGAGCAAAAGCACTTCGCATAGCAAGAACCCATCTCCGCCGAGCTCCACACGGGCGTACCACACCGCACACCCATGGGTTGCGGGAGTTGGGGGGAGACTGGTATTTAGGCACATCGTGAGCTCAACAACTTCTGTTCCCATACTCGCCCAATATGAAAACGCCGAGATAAGTCCTTTCTTCCGCATCGGACGCGCCATCAACCGTCTGCCCCGGGGGCCGGAGATGTACCTTCACCGGTCGCCGACTCGCCGGTCGGACGCGACAACCAATCAGCTCTTACTACGTAGCCTAGTAAACGTTCAGACCTATCGAGCTGTACCATATTCAACCTACCAACGCCCAGGTCTTCCCATAACATTGGGTTGAATCTTCTCACTAGGGACTCCGAGTCTCCGACCCCGTCGCGACTCGCCGCGAGACTCCCACAGACGCGCTTCACGGCGGCGGAGCTCCTCCGCCGTTAATAATTGATAGCCGCTCGGGCCTGAGAGGACATCGCAGATAAGTGGGTTGACACCTACTACCTTTCCTATTGATTTTCCCAAAACCTCTTTGGGCCCGAAGATAGAGCTGCCTAGGTACTATCTCTGCCGGGCGCTGGGTGACGGATTCCCCACCCACCACTAAAATTGAGTCGACGCAAAAGAGAAAAGGAAAAAATGTTTCGGTCTGCACGCTCGATGGTGGCTGTCGTGGTTCCGTCCTGTCCAGTCGACTTTGGTCAGCCCGAAGTACTTATAAAGTGCCGGCGTGACGCGCTCAATCAACATTCCGATCCTCGCCGCCCGGAGTCCGCGCCATCTTGCGCCATGGGATCGGCGAGCTAGACCGGCCGATCACGTACCTGTACACGTCTTTTCGCCTCTTGCCATTCTCAAACATTTGAATACTTATATAGATCGATTCTTAGTGCTGCATTCAAGACTAATGCTTGGAATACTCTCACAATGGCTGACCGCAAAAAACTCGCCGAAAAGGGATTTTGGCAGCAGAGGCAGAAGAGTACGGTGGCCTATGGGTCTCTGCGGCAAGTCTCAAGGCATGCATTTCTAGCGACTTGCGAGCCACCATTGTACGCCAGCCAATAGCGCGTGCCATGAGCTGGCGCAGTGGCGAGCGCAGACCGTGGCTCGCGCGGCGCCCTCCTGAAAATAAAGCGGTCGGGCATGCGACCAGCGCGGACCCTGTTGTTGTGGTGGTGCGTTCGCGTGCCAATTTGCAGCTAATGGCTTGGTGGGCGGGGCCAGTGCCCTTCACCTGAGGCCTTTGCTCTTTTTCTTCCTCCCTTGCCATCCCAATACCAACGTCTCACTGCCTCAAGCCCTAGGTTCGCCTTCCGGTCTTCCCTTCCGCTCCTTACCTTTTCGACGCCCTCAACGCCTCAACGCGACCGACGCGCCCTCGTCGACGAACCGGATCTCACTCAACTCCTTCCCGTCGCCCTCCGCCCGACCAACCATCGTCGATCGCCCCAAGGGTTTTTTTCTTCCCCGCCCTCCGCTTCGACCAATACCCGAGGCCGATCTCCAACCCAAATCCAACCTAGTCCATCAACATGCGTTCTATCAGCTTGATCAGCCTTCTCCTCGCCGTCACTTCGGTGCTCGCGCTTTCCGCCGACTCCGCTGTCGAGTCTAGCCTCTTCGACCGATCAACGATCGAGGGCGCGCAATTCGATCGTCGCACCGGTATGCTCACGTGGGACGATGCAGAGGCACCGCTTTCCAAGCGTGATGGAGAGATCTCCTTCATGGCGTCGTTCGCAGTGACGAAGCGTGACACGTCCGAAGCTGGTTCTAGCCTCGAGAAGCGTGGCCGTCGGTGAGTTGCCGACCAATAGGGGTCTCCTCGCCTGCGAAACAAAGAATATGCTGACTGACCCTCATTGTCTTGCAATTTCTGCATGTTTATCTTTCTCCTCAACAGAAACCACCACAAGAAGTCGAAAAGCAAGAAGACCAAGAAGTCGAGCAAGAAGAGCAAGAGCAAGAAGAAGAAGGCTTCGACGAGCTCGTCCGGCGGAGACGTGTAAGTATTCATGTCGAGTTTCTCTCGAATTGTTTGTTTGGTGTGATCGCAATCGTTTGCGGGCTGGTCCTGCAGGTGATTGACACCATACCACTCTTGTGGCATGTGCAAGACTGCACGAGTTGGGGCCGCTCTGGCTGGCTGCCGTTTTCCAACTTCCAGAACGATGCTTTCCTTTCCCCTACAGTCAAGCTGACTTTAATCGCTCTCGTTGGTTCCCTTTCACAGTGCTACATGGTACACCAAGAAGGATTTGCTGAACCCCTCGTGTGGCCGCAAGTCGCACTGGACCCCCACCGACCGCTCGCTTGTCGTCGCCCCCACCGAGCGTTGGGCCCACCGCCCCGCGTGCGGCTCGTTCTTGCGCATCACCGCCCCCGGTAGCAACAAGTCCGTCGTCGTCCGAGTTTGGGATACCTGCGGTGGCTGCGCGCCCAACGTGCCTCACGTCGACCTCACCATTGGTGCCTTCACCAAGCTCTGGCGCCAGGACGTCGGTTTGGTCAAGGGTGTTCACGTTCAGGTTCTTTCCGGCCCTCCTTTCAACCCCAACAAGTGGGACTCACACATGGTCGCCCTTTACGGTCCCAAAACCCAGTAAATCAGTCTTTGGAGCTCGATAAGGGTGTTGCTACCCGTGGCCACCTTTTCTGAATCACCGACTGGAAAACCCCCTGTGTGGCGCTAGCGCTGTTAAACTGAACGCTCGATGCGTTTCTTCACTTTTCTCTCGTCTCTCCCTCTTCCAATTCGGCGTTTTCATTTTCCTCAAGTTTCGGAATGTTTTTATCATGATACCCCTTGAGGTCTCCCCGTTGGCGCTCGATGTTGATCCTCCCCGCTGCGTGACGGAGAGTGTGCAAGTATGCTCGAGCTTTTTTTTTGGCTCTCTATTATTACTAGCCCCTTTCTCGTAAAAGTTTCGTGGCCGAGTCTTGATATCTCTTCGTGGCAATTGCCTTCTTTGGGGAACGATGCGCGTCCTCACTTGTTTACATGCCCCCGAGTCATAATTCGCCGAGAGAAGGGTTCTGCCACAGTGCGTGAGATCATGGTCTCTTAAAACTTGCCTGAGATGCCTAGTCCCATTGGACGAGCCATAAGCATGAAAGTGGCTTGGCTGGGGGATCGGCAAAAGCTCTTGGGGGCTCGGAGTCCACGCAGCCGGCCGGCTGCCCATTTCCCCGCAACGAGGTCCATGCGCCAAGCTTCGTTCATTTCATAGCCCCTTTTTTTCGCTGTTTCAGAGCTGGACTACTTTTCTGCTGGTCGGGTCAGCGTCGCCCCGCATGCTCACCTTGACAACAGCGGTACTGTTATGGGTCTCGAATTCCCTCTGCTTACATGCCTCAAGAATGCAATGTTGCCAGAAGTGGCAGCGCTCTAATCTCAAACAGGGCGACAACGATGGCTTGCCTCTTTTGGCAGGGGTGTTCGCCCTCGGCATACGCTTTTTGGGGCGTGTTCGCACGGCAAGTGCGAGCGGCCCCGCAGCTTTCCGCGCGGCCGAAATTGTCTCGGCCGCGGGGGCCAAACCTTTTGAGACGATTGAGACGAGAGCCTCTTTCCCTCCTCACCCTCTCAGACCTCGGACACTGCAGTCACTGTCGTTCTCGCTCTTTCACCACTGCTGCTCGATCACTACTCTTTCTATCCACATTTTCGACTTGGCTGTCTAGTTCTTCGATTGTCTCGAGGCTACATCAATCGACTATAAACTCGCATACACGCCCCTCCCGCGCCGGGACTGGTCACTCTTCGCATCCATCCCACTCAGCTCGTCTCACCACGCGGTAACGCCGCGCATAGCACACACGCACACGCATACGCACACGCGCACAGCACCATCATGTCGTTCGGATCATCCGCTTTCAAGCGTGGACGTGATGAGGAGGCGACGGGCAACAAGCGAGCCAGGGTCAGTGTTCCTTCTCTGTGCTGCATCGGCCTCCGATTTCCGTTTCCGCGTGCCGTGGCCGTGCCCGCCGCCGGAAGTCGTTCGTCCAAGTCGCGTGCCCGAGTCGCGTCCCCTGTTCAGCCTTGGCCGACCGGACAGACCAAGAGCGCGTTTTCCGTCCGTTACGGCGCACAGCTGACTTTCGGAGCTCACTTCTGAAAGCAGACCGTCTTTGCCGCGTTCGGTGACTCGGAACTGAACCAACACATGATGCCGCAGCAGTGGCCGCCCGCCGCGCCGCAGCCAATGTCAATGCCCACCGCGTACCACACTCCTCAAGCAGCGTACGGCATGGAGATGGACATGGTCGATGACAACATGCTCGAGGACGAGGAAGATGAGGATGAGGAGTCCCCCGCGTGTGGCGCTGCTTTGGCCGCACGTTTGGCCGGCGACTATCGCGGGTCCGACTCGAACCCGGTTCATCCTTGGAACCAGAACGCACCGCGCATGGCGCATCAACGTGAGTCTCTTGAATGGGAGTTATCGTACAACTCGCAAAAAATTGACTCCCGCGATCTTCCCAACATGCTCAGTTTCGGCCTCGTCGCTTTCGTCGGGAGCTTCTTCGGCTGCACCCGGCACGCCTCTCGACTTCCCCGATCAATACTGCGCCACCTTTGTGGATAGCAACGGCCAGAGTCGTCAGTTTGCGAGCTCAGCTCCGTCGACGTCTTCCTCGCTGTCCGTGTACCCCTCGATCCCCGCGCCCTCGGGTATGATGGACGAGAGCGCCGCTTTTGCCAACTACGCGATGCAGCACGGCTTTAACCACCCTTCGCAAAAGACCCAGATCGGGTCGATCCACATCTCGCAACCCGGCATGACCCAATTGAGCAGCGACGGGTCAGTCTTGTCCCCCTCCTCCTCCGCCTCGGTCGCGCATGCTCTTTGGATGAGCGAAAAGGCTGAAGCGATGAAACGGACTGAAGCTCATTTCCTGTGGTCCTCCTCCGCTTCCTCCACTTTCTCCCATCTCGCGTGAACTCTTGGATCATTCCGACAGACCTCGCACGCTCGACATCCCCAGCTTTGGGTGGGACGTCCCTAGTCAAAGCTCCCGCAACGGTTCTCATTTCGGCTGAGAAGGCCGGCCACACGTCCCTTCTTTTCAGTTTCACCAACTCCGGCAGTATTGTATCGACTATTCCTTCCCGAACCTGTACACTCTCTTAGTTCAATTCCGCTCCGTTCCAATCAAAAATCGAGGGCCGACCTCCCTCACCTGACTCCGGATCCAGTCACCCCTGCCATGAACCCTTTTGTTGTACTCATACACCCTCTCTTGTAGAATCCGTTCATCGCCACCCAGGTCCATATAACTCTTGTAACTGATTATGTTTGTTCACCTAACCATCTTCTGCGCCCTTGTACGGAGATGGGCGCTGGACTGTGGGCACCGAGGCACAAATAGATCGAACCGCTTCCTTTCCTCCATCCCCTCCTCCCCACATCAACTACTCGACGACGATACATCCACCGACGGCATGCGGTTCATTTCCTAGGCATTCTGGGGCCAAAAAGGCCGAAGCCCAATCCTGCGGCCGTGAGTTTCTGTGGCTGTGGCGAAGGCGGAGGACTGGGTGGAGATCCCTCGGATGGGTTCTGCGTATCAACACGATAATATCAGCGTGCTGCAACACCCCCATTGAAAGGGACTGGTCGACTCGACACGCACCTGCTTGTCCGGACTACTCGGCTCGAAAAGCTTGCCAGCCTTGCTCGTCGGCGCCATCGGTCTTGGACCCCAACTCATCGTCGAGGGATCGACGACTCCGAGACTTTGCTTGGCGTTGAAGGCCATCAGGTCGGCGATCTCACTTTGGAGGTTGCGTCTTTCGTCTCGGAGTTTCTCCACCTTGGATTAGTGCTGGTGTGTCAGTTCGGTTCGACCTGTTCGGAGCAGGATGTGAGGACTTACCTCTTTAAGTATGCGCTGGACCTGTCGACGAATAGAGCAGAGTCAGTAGAGGGCAAAATTTGAGCAAGAAGCGCTTGACCTACCTCTTGCGTAAGCTCTCCCTTGACCTCCTGAATGTGCTCATCGACGCCCGCTTTGACCGAACTGCACTCGATAAAATTCGATCAGCTGGGCCTCGTCAGCTACGCCTCTTGGCAACGTACCCTAACAGCTTCTGCACTTCTTCTGTCAAAGCAGGATACATTGTCGTCGACTTGGTCGAGTGGATGTGCTTAACCATTTGAGTTAGCAGATTTTGCGTTTTCGCCTCGTTCGCCGCGAGCGTGTCGATCGCATAACGAATGCCTACGCGAAGGATCGAAGCCTTCAATTACATCACTCTACGTCCCGATGATCGTAATAAATGGCACTCACTCTTGAACTCGTCAGCGGTCTTGACCCTATCCGCTTCGAACCGAGCCATTTCTGCCCGCTTGGACTGGATCTCATGGCGCTCTTTGGCCGTTAGACCTCCGTTGACTTGACGTTCGAGCTGACGTTTGTGAGCCTCGCGAATCTCGCGGTTCTTCGTCTCGCGAACCATTTGTAGGAGCTCGAATATGGCGGCTAATTAAGAGGTTAGGTAAGGTCAGCATGTATTCAAACTCGGGAGAATCTCTTTTGTAAAAGCCGCTCACCCGAAACTGCGCCGTAATCAAAGTCGGGTTCTCGTGCAACAGCGCCCGCAAGCTGTTCCACCGTCTGCGTGACATCCGCCGTCGTCCTGACCATTTCACCGGGAGCTGCCCTAGTTGCGATGAGATCAACAGGGCGAGTGTAGCCCTCGGTCTGCGGGGCGATCGTTCCTGGTGGTCGCGATGTGCCCCATCGCTGGGCGTGCATCGACTCGTCGGCTTTCACCACACCCCCTGTAACCGAAGAACGTCGTCAGCGTACCCTAGGCCATCAATACGTGGCCAATCTTGATGACCACTGACCCCAAAACTTCTTCTTCTCCACGATCGGTCGAGGTGGTGTTGGAGTTCCAGGGTTCATTGAGCCATGATCCTTCGCACGCGCTTTGGCATACTCAACGAGTTTGCGATCGTTCTCAAGGAAGGCGTTGACTGGATTAGGCGCGAGCGGATCCGATCTCGCAGGCGAGTGATCGAAGGGAACCGGGTTGGTTGGGGATCCCCAGGTTACTTTAGGAGAAGCTTGTTTGTGGTCCGGGGTGTTGGAATTACGAGACGTAAGCCCATTCGCTAACACCGGCTGTACGGGCGATGATTTGTCGCGAACGGCGCGATCGGTGGGGGCAAAGTCTCCCATTCGGGTCACAAGAGGGCGTGCATCGTATTGGCCTCTGTGACCGCGTCCTATGATACAACTCGGAGTGCCTGGTTGAGTTTCCAACGGCGATGGCTGCATCGACCAATCGCTCCCGAACACCTCTGAGGGTTTGGACGCCTTCTTGACCAGGGGTTTGTCTCGTGCTGCGTTGATACCACGGAGGGGCGAGCTGGGGAGCTTGATGGCCGTAGTTGAAACTTTTGTAGGTGAGATATCCTTGCCTTTCATGTCCGTGTATATCTTGATATTGGTGGCCTTGACGGGCAACAGCGAAGCGTTGGGCAATTGATCAAGACGATCTTGATCCAGAACGGCGAATTTGGACCTGGACGTTCGCGCGAATCGGGCTTCGTGAGAGCTGCGCACGGTTCCGAGAGGGTGCATGCACGCTTCGTACGCTCTAAAGTTCTTGGCTTCTTTCTGAAGAACGAAACAAACTTGTGTCAGCTAAGAATCTGCACGAACCTTCTGATCCGTATGTAGTCACCGAATACGCCTCCTTCGCCTGGTTCCACGCGAGGCGATCCGCGGGCGTTTCCATGGCATGACGAGTCGTCGTAGTTTGGTTGTCGTCATCCGCCATCTTTCCTTGTTCAGAGGGAATGAGACGACGGCCGAACGCGTCGATATGGCTTATTCGCGAGTCATCAACGTTGGGTAAATTTTTGACAGCCTCAGGTTGAGGCCCTATCGGTGGAATTTGAAGCAAGATCTCGTAAGCAGATGGCGCGCGAAAGTCTTCTCCATTAATTACTCACGCTGTTGTGGATGTTCTCCCCGCAGTATGCGCTCAACCTCGGATCTGGTACAAAGCAGAACGCCAGTGGTCCCCGTCGAGCCCGAGTGGGACCGACGCCCCTGATTCCCCGCCACAGTGGCAGGCTCCGAGAGCTGACTCACATCACTGCAGCTACCCACTCGATGACGTATCGATCCCGTCAAGGGCTTCATGGAGCCTAGAGACTCAGGTCGATGACTTCCGGTGGTCGAAGGAGCGATTACGGAATTCTCGTGTTGAGAAGCCGAGCGTACAGGGCCGTCGATAGGTTCGTCCTTCAACGACTTTTGCGAGCCGCCAAAGACGCCCCCTTTGTCTAGGAATGGGGTCGCTTGATATACGAATGACCTTTTCTTGGTGATGCCTGACGGA
The DNA here is from genome assembly GCA_001244265.2 of Microbotryum lychnidis-dioicae p1A1 Lamole. Classification (NCBI taxonomy): domain Eukaryota; kingdom Fungi; phylum Basidiomycota; class Microbotryomycetes; order Microbotryales; family Microbotryaceae; genus Microbotryum; species Microbotryum lychnidis-dioicae. The sequence continues at coordinate 388,847 of CDLV01000019.1, forward strand.
ATCGATTTACCCGAGTCAGGCGAGGCGGGAGTGGGTTTCGTCGATCCAACTCGAGAACTTGGCGTGCTACGATCAGGGGACTTGATGGGTGACTCTCGAGATGATCGGGAGGGAGGGTCGATCCTGGATGGAGTTTTTGTAATCCGAAGTGGAACCTGCGCTTGAAACGGAACGACGTTTGACGTTTCTTGGCGACTGGTTCCGGGAGAATGTTTTGCGACACTGGCGCCGGACGCAGCCACAGGTATTGTCCGAGGCGGAGTCTCAACCGTTTCCTCCAAGGGTCTTGACGAGCTGGGACCCCGAACAGGTGAAGCGGAAGGAGGAGTCGACAACGATTCGAAACGCGACATGCGAATTGCGAGTTCGGGTGAGACAGTACGCTTGGCCGGACTTGGACTGCGCGATTGAGCCTGGGAACCTTTGGGCGGATTGGCCAAGATCTCGCCCGAAGCAGGTCGACCTGTCGCCTTGAAGAGACTCTGGCCCCAGCTTGTGGAAAAAGGTGTTAGAGCTGGGATGACGGGAAGACCAGTAGAAGCAAGCTCCGTCGCTTCTTGCGGCGCGTCTTGGAGCGAAAGCGCTTTGCACTGTCGATCTGCTCTCTTCTGACCATCAACTTCCGAGCTGGGTTCGTCGAGATCGGAACTTTAGGGGAGGTGATCAATATTTAGGCTATCAATATAACATCATGTTGAAGGTCAGGCTCACCTTGTAAGTTCTTGAGATGACTGATACTCTTGCCTGATTCTTTGCGACTCGGTCATGCTTGCAGCTCGTTGAGGTTCTTTCTTTTTGTCAACGTTCTCTTGCGTCAAGTGAGCGGGAGATGGGGTCGGATCCTCGAACAAACACGGATCGTCTCCTAGGAGTATTGCAATGTCTTGAGCAACCTTGCGATCCCTTTCGGAAGCGATTCGGCTGGCCGCGCTCGAGCTACTACTTGACGCCGCTTTTAGAGGAGGCTCCAGACGAGATGCCGTCACGATGGAGCCGGTACTACGAGCGAGCAACCGACCAGGGGTGACTGTTGGGTCCCAGTTGACAGAATCAGACTTGACCAAAGGTGGACCGGTGTAAATTGGAGAGAGTCCCGTTGCGGATCTCGTTCGAGTCCTCCCCGAAGGAGTCTCGGGCAATTCGAAAATGTTGCGGCCGGTCGAGTCCTCTCGAGTCGGAGTGGTAGGCGTACTTCCACTGTGCCTTCCAGCTGCGGCGTTAACAGCCCGCATTTTGGCGAGTACCTCATCGTTCGACAGTCTTGGTCCCTTGTGGTCAGTGATCGAGAGCTTTTCGGCTGGGAGCGTTAATGTGGTGTCCCGCACGCCCGGTGTTTCGACGGGCGCCGATAAAGTCGATCCGCTTTTCGATGCCACTTCAACGATAGCAGCAGACCCGGTTGACTTGATTGACACCGACTTGTCCGACTTGACACTTGATCCTAAAGAGGACTCAATCGCTGCCCGCTTGGCAGCAAGTTGGGCCTGTAGTCGCAGCTTGACCGAGTTCTCCACGGGTAGAGCAGCTGGGACAGGCGACGATACGTCGCCGGATGCTGTTCGATCTTGGAATTTCATCGAGCCAGCTTTGCCTTTTTCTAATTCTGAAACCGATGAGAAGCGAGGTCGAGCGGTCGAACGGGGGGTAGATCGAATAATGCTCACTGGCGCATCTCGACTGGGCGTAGGGTCTGCGGTGTCCCAGACGTCGACTTCGAGCAGCCTAGATGGCGGATGTTTCGGTGAAGGCGAGGCAGGGGCTTCGTGCCAGCCATAAGGGGTGTCGAAAGAAGCCGAACCAGGGATGGGAGAGAGGACGCTAGTTTTCCACAGCTCAGTTACAGTCGCAGCCGGAGGGGGCAGATCCTGATGCGTCGGGGATGCGTCAACGAACTCGTCATCGTCATCGTCTGATTCGTGCGACGTGCCACTGGTCCTGCGATGAGCCTTCATCTTTGGAAGGAGTAGACTGTGTCGTTTCGATTTTCGTCCCTCCTTTTCGGTGGGAAGACGATGAGTGGCATCGTTGGTGGGCCCTTCGACTACGGTATCAGTCCCCGCCATGGCCGTGAACGAGCGAAGCAAATCATAAGTCGACACCGGCGGCGACGAGAAAGGTGTCGAGCGCGCCTCGACCTGATCGACAGCGGTCGTAGGAATGGTACGAAGATGTGCACCCATTCCAACCACAGGCTCGTAAGGGCACATCAAGGAAAGCGCTCACCGCCTACGGGCGAGGTGATGAATGGGCATGGGGGAACGAACAAAGGTGCGTTGAGTGATTTTTTCCGGATAGGGGGTTGTGGGGTCGGTGGCTGTTTCAGAGTTGGGAGGGGCGACTCAGCCAGTGACGCAGATCGCGCTAGTCCGAGTTGATACGACTAAGTTAGGGGCGGAAACACGTTTTACTTTGAGGCGGACGATAGCCGATCGAATTGCTCAGTCTACTTGATACACGCCATACATACATCACAGTGTGCCATTGATCGATGCAAGTCCGAGAAGGAGAGCCGGGTATTACTGCCCCCGTCTCGGATAGAGATGTTTCTTGGTAATGGTGACTTGCGCCGATCTAACTGCAATTCACATATTGGGCGGCGCACCTGGTGCCGGCGCGCTCGCAAGCGCTTACTCCCTTTGATCCTCGCCGCACCCCACCCACAGCCACCCCATTCGACCCCCCCCCCCCCCCCTTTCTCTACGCCAACAACAAGACCATGGCCGCCCGCCCGACTTTCGCCGAACTGACAGCTCGCTTCGTGCAGCAACGTGCCAAGGCTGGCTTCTCAGCTGGAGGAGGAGGAGGCGCTGGAGGGCCGGGACGCGGTGGCCCGAGCCTCGGTACAGCGCTCGGTGGAGCAGGTGGTATCCTCCTCTTGGCTGCGGCCGGCTTGACCGTCAACTCTGCTCTTTTCAACGGTGCGTTCATCGCTGTTGATCGGTCATGCGTCTCAACGCCACAGCGCGGGGTCGACCGAGCGTTCACAGAGCCTGACATGGCCTTCTTCTTCCCTCCCTGGCCCCGTCCCCGTTACACCTCGTTCCTACAGTCGATGGTGGTCACCGTGCGATCAAGTACACCCGTCTGAATGGTGTCACTTCCGAGGTCTACGCTGAAGGGACCCACTTCCTCGTACGTTTCATCCCGTTCTCTCCCCTTGCTCCCTCCTCGCGAATTATGCTTAACCATCCACTGATCGCTGCAGATCCCCTGGTTCGAGACCCCGATTTTGTACGACGTCCGAGCCAAGCCGAGAAACATCGCCTCTTTGACCGGGACCAAAGGTGAGTTCGGCACTCTTTGCTGAGGCGAGGCGCTGGTCAGGCGATGATGCACAGAGCTGACTCGGCCCCGGTCCCCTCTCGATCGAACTGCTGTCACCCCTCGTGCAGATCTTCAAATGGTCAATATCACCTGCCGTGTGCTGTGCCGACCCCGTGTCGATGCCTTGGCGACCATCTACCGCGAGTTGGGCACCGACTACGATGAGCGAGTCTTGCCCTCGATCGTCAACGAGGTGCTCAAGAGTGTCGTTGCCCAATTCAACGCTAGGTTCGTCTGTACTCACCCTGCACCGTTCCTTGCGTACTTCAGCTGACCTGTTCTCCCCCTTTTTTTTTCTGCTCTCAGTCAATTGGTGACACAGCGAGAGATGGTCTCCAAGCTCGTGCGCGACAACTTGCAACGCCGCGCCGCGCGCTTCAATCTCGTGCTCGACGATGTCTCCATCACGCACGTCACCTTCTCCCCCGCCTTCTCGGAAGCGGTCGAAGCCAAGCAGATTGCGCAACAGACGGCCCAACGAGCGGCCTATCTTGTCGACCAGGCCTTGCAGGAGAAGCAGAGCATCATCGTCAAGGCGCAAGGAGAGGCCCGTTCGGCCGAATTGATCGGTGAGGCCGTCAAGCAGAACAAGGGTTTCTTGCAGCTCAGGAAAATGGAGGCCGCGAGGGAGATTGCGCAAATGGTCGCCAACTCCAACAACAAGCTCATGCTCGACTCGGACAGTCTCCTTCTCGATGGTTAGTTTCTGGCCTCGTCCCTTTTGGCGTATTGGCTGGCTGCGATAGGGTTGCTGACAAAGAAGATCGGGTCGTTGCTGCAGTGAACGAGCACTCTGAAAACAAGCGGGCGTAGGATGGAAACGGTGATCTCTGACTTTGTGTAACGCATGTACGAGTACAACGAAAACTGTCTCCCAGTGACCTCAGGGATGCAATATCACTTTGACCCTCCTCTCATCCTTTAGAAGCGCGTTCATACGCTCGCGAGAAACGACGTCGACCCGGTCTTCGCAAAGATGAAATTTATGTATCATCCAAGAGTACGTGGGCGTACATGGTCACCATAAAGCTACACAATAATGAAACGACGACACCCTGAAAATTCAACTCGCCGTACTCCGACACCATCACTCAGCGATTCCGCTTCCTGTTGTCCTTCCCACTCGATGATGCTGCCGATCCACCTCCAGTCGCATCATCCCACATCTTCTTGGCCTGGTTCATCGCGAGCTTCATCACCCACCCGCCGGGAATGTCATTCGAAGGAGGGGAGGCTTGAGTCCGAGTCTTCGCCTTGGGCTTGGTCGACCGCTTGGTCTTGTCCTTCGAAGCCGATGGTGGTTCATTCGCTGAACCCATAAAAGAGAAGAGCGTATCCTTCGCCGTATTCCAAGCGTTCTCCCCCCTCTCGTCCGCTCCTCTTCGAGGAACGCCATATTCTTCACCCAAATCAACTTCGGCCGGATCGTCCCATCCACCCTCATCAGTCGTCGTAGCCCAAGTTCTCTTCCTTCCACTCGCACTTTTCCTCTTATTCTTCTTCCCGCCCGAATTCGCGTTAAACCTCTTCCTCGACCTTGATGTCGACCTTGACTCCTCCCCTTGACCGAACCACCATTGAGCGCCGGTCTTACCGACCCCCCAAGTCGTTTTAGCAAGGTCTTGCATCTTATCGAGTGATTGGGTCGTACCTGACCATCCATTCGTGTACGCGTTCCAACCTAGGGCGATCGCGCCGATCAAGGTTGACCATTTCGTGAGGAACCAGCTTAGACGGAACGCGAAACGGGTCGTGTTGTACATCGATAGGAAGGCGGTGTAGATGGCGAAGAGGGAGAGCAGGAGGGAGAGCAGGGACGTAGGGGAGGAGAGGAGGGAGGTCCAGGGGAGGGTGAGCAGTTGGTGTAGGGGTCGGAGGAGGGTGGAGGGGAGGTAGGTTTCGAGCACGTCTAGGATCGAGTCGATGAGGTTTCCGGCGGCCGAATCGTCTTGGTAGTAAGGCATGATGCCGGATAAGAGGTGTGTTGAAGATGGGTCTTTTGGCGCTGGTTGGTGTGCTCGAGTCGGGGTGGACGTAGAAGGGGAAGAGGCGCAGACAACGAGCGCCGGCCCCCCCACTTCGACGTCATCACGCCACGCAAGCGCAACGAGACTGCACTGCACTGCAGTGACGGCACTCGTCGCCGATGTAGGAAGAAGTAAATTCGAACGAGTCGACGCAAATAAACTCAAAATTCACGATTCACCAGGTACAATTTTCTGAAAGTTGCTTCGATGAACAAGAGACACCACATTGTTTTACGATTTGCTACTTCAATCTCACTAACCCATTTCTAATGACCTATTTGGACCTGCTTCCCAACGAACAAGATCGACTTCGCAAGCGCTTCTCGAAACGGTTCTTGTCTCTTCTCCAGAAACTTTGCTAGCCGCACCAATACCAAGTCGAGCGAACGATTCCACTCCCACGTTCGTATATATACACCAAAAAAGGAAAGGGGGGGGGGGCTCGTAAAGCAACCACCTTTTTCCTTTTGTATATCACCTGACTCGACATGGAGGTCGGCCTAAATCGAATGTAGAATCAATTACCCTTTTAATAATCTCAGCAGTCGTCGTACCTTTCTAAGGACTGGTGGATTCGCTATGGGTCGACATTTCTTTTCTCTCTTTCTCCTCTTTGTTCTTTTGTTTTGTCGTAGCCTACTACCTACCTCTGTCCGAATTTCATCCTCTCTGTTCAAAAACTCATCCCACCAGAATCATATCAAGAGATCCCCTAAGACCGTGGTTCCCGTCAGACACGATGACGACGACGCCCACGTACTCGCACCCCTTCACACTTTCGCAAGCGATTCAACTCGAACCAGCTTTGATCACACAAGGTCAGTACACTGAAACAAACAGTGCTCTTTCGTTCGAAGAAGCACCCTGTTGGCATCAAATCAACTCAACCCCCCCCTCCCTTCCCGCTCTACTAACCTCTACGCTCCTCGCTTCACAGAGATAACGAGGCTACAACATTCGATCCAACACCTCGAACGATCAAACTCAGAACTATCACAGTACCTCGAAGAAGAAGGTCCGGAAGAAGCGTTCGAATTGTCGATCAAGGAGAATGAACTGACCATGCAAGTAGTACCTTCTTCCTCTTTTCTCCTTCTCCTTCCTCATTATTAGAACTTTTCGAATCAAACTCAAAAAAAAAAAAAAAAAAGCTGATTAGGGTTCCCTCCCTTGAATTGGAGAATAGTGCTACTCAGAAGGAAAGGATTTCGATCCTTCGTCATGCGTTGCAAGAGCAAATCGGGGTCGATCGATCGAATGGGCATTATGAATTGGCCAGTGAGAGGTCAGATACTGGGACATTGGGGTCGGGTACAGGTTTGGTTTTGGAGGAAGGGGATACGAACGCGGTCGTCAGTGGAGCTGCAGCAACGGGCTCAGGGCAGGAGGACGAGGTGGTGGAAGGGGTATATCTGTAATCTTTGTATTCGCCGGTTTGTATCACGCAGGTTGTTGTGCATCTTGTCATTCATACGTTTCTCTCGAACCCACGCAAGTAACCCACTCCCAAGTCCCACAGAAGAACCGAGCCCGAACTTAATCGAGCAAAGTGGAAACTTGATATTGTCACCCCAGCAACAGACACTTAATACTCGTTCTACAACTGCGCTACCCATTTATCAAGTGCCCTTACCCCCTTTTCTTGCCATTCAGCCTTGGAGATCCTGTTTTCTCCCCAACACCAATCATGATCAGCACTCGTCGGCAATCACCTCGCGATCCGGGAAAAAGGAAGGATGTGAGCCCGAACTGAACTTACCAGCGTACGTTCGACACGTCCTTCTCGTGCAAATCCTTGGCCAACGAAGCACCTCCCACGAATACAGAGTGCTTACGTTCCGGTGGATCTTCGATTCGTAATTGGAAGTCCTGTCAAAAGTCACACCAAGTCAGTTCCCCCCCTTCGCCGAACGAGGCTTCGGACGACCTACATTCAAGCGCGCTGGGTTACCCATCAACTTTCTCGCCAAATACAACTGTTTCAATTCCTTGCCCAAACGACTCGGCAAACCAGGGTACATGGTCGAACCTCCGGAAAGAACGATATGTTTGAACAGGTCGGCACGATTATCGAGGGGTGCGGCTTGGATGGTGTTGTAGAGCATTTCGGCGACGCCTTCTTGTTCTACGTCGACGAGGTGAGGTTGGAACATGCATTCCGGAGCTTCGTAGCGCTCCGAACCGACTTTGATGACGCGACCGTCGGGGAGCTGGGGGAAAAGGATTGGAGGGTAGGAGTCAGTTCGGAGTTTCGGAACGACGTGGAAGGACCCAATCGTGGGGAGGGACCGACGGTATAGTTCTCGATTAGCGTCGTTGTCTCGTCCGACAGCCGCTTGTCAAGGTCGAGATCATAGCTAAACACACGCGTGGCTACGAGCATCAGTCATGGAGGTGAAAAATAATCGATAGGGCTGGCCCGGCTGCGCACCTGGTATAACAAAGCTTCTCTTTGATCTGTCGAACGGTTTCAAAGTCGGCAGTGCGGTTGAACGCGTACCCACGCATGAGCAACAGTTTGATGAGGTAGCGCGTGACGTCTCGGCCGGCGACGTCGAGACGTTTCATCCAGTTGGGACTGATCGCGCCGTGGATGACGGCAACGATGTGGGTCACTCCGTCACCCGAGTCGACGACGACTCCCGTGTCGAGACCTGCGGAAAAAAAGTAAAGTATAGCTCGGTGTCAGTGAGAGCAATGGATTCGATTGCCCGACCGCGCAACAGAGCACGTGCCAAACTGACCCTTGGCATACAAAGTCAAGACGGCCTGAACGGAGATGTAGACCTTGTCGAATCCATAGTGATCAAACATGATCTCGCACATCTTTTCGCGGTTCTTGACCGGGTTCATCGGCGGATCGGTAAGCAGGATACTCTTCCCCCTCGGGTCGATCTGCAATTTGTCGTAAAAGGCATGGTCCCAGATGAGTTTCATGTCGTCCCAGTTGCGCACGATGCCGTGTTCCATTGGTTGGGTGAGTTGGAGGTAGGAGCGGTACTCGGACGCGGCGTCGCCGACCATGATGTCGGTGATGTTGGCCGTTTCGGTGGTCGAGCCGCGTTCCTCGGTACGGAGGATCGGTCGACCGATCAAGGATGGGAACGTGTGGGAGGGAAAGTCTGCGCGCGCGAGGAGGGACAGGCTCGGGTCGTGTGTTAGCTGGGGGAGGGGGCCGATCCGGATGGGGAGACTGACTCGATCCTGCATAACCGCATTTAACAAACTGTGCAATATGACGACTCAGTGCGTCGTTATAGGGATCAAGCGGGGCGCTCCGAGCTCACTCCTGTTCCATTGTCGATGACGATGGGAACGTCCGAGTCGGCCATGGTCGACCGTCTATGATGGGCTGGTCAGATTTTGCTGTGCTGTGAAAGGTGTGTGATCTTGGGAGTTGAATTAGCCGTGGAGCGCAGAATGAATAGGATGAAGGGCGAGTGTCGTGCCGCTGTGCGCTCGACCGAGGGGAGACAGAGGTAGGAGTATGCTGGCAGAGCAACGGGTTCATTCAGCAGCTCGACCTTGCTCTGCCATGCGTTCGCATCCCTCCCAGCCAACCGACTTGGACGAGGACTTGGACTTGGACTTGGACGAGGACGAGGCGAACGATGTCGATGCCGACTCGGACAAGCTGCGCACGTCACCGCGCTTCGCTTCCGTTGCTGGAGCGCTGGAGAGATGGTAAAAGAGCGTGGCGGAATGGGTCCAAGCAGGCTGAACAGATTTGCGTTCTAGTCAAAAGGTCGGAGCTGAGGAGGGGAGGAGGGGGTGGGGGGCGTGCTGCCAAACCGAGGCGGGGGGAGCGCCATGCGGGCCGCTGGTGCGTCCGGATGCACGAGTGGGTCGCGCTCACTGACCTTGTTGTAGCTTTGACCGTGTTGGCAAACGACGAGGGTGAGGTGTGCGATGCCGTTGCGGGTTTGGGTCAAGAGCGGGATCGGGATCGGGAGCGGGATCGCACCCACCGACGCGGGAGTGACCGCGGGGAGTAACGACAACACTTGCCCATTAGCTGGCGAGTTTGTAATCTCGAAAGGAAAGCTGCATATATTACCGGCGCGCGGTCTCGGCCCAAGCTCGCTCGCTTCTTAGCCTGCACCGGTACGACCTCACCCAAAACAAACTCCCGACATCATGTGAGTGCACGTGCAACTGTGCCTGTGCTCATCGAGTGCTGGTACTGACCCTGACCCTTTACCCCTTTACCTGATTGTTGCTTTCCCTAGGGATGACTATGGTAAGCCACTTGCATTGTCACGCCCCATCGGGAACGGACCGACTCCCACCCATCCGCACCTCCACACCTCCCCACCCTACCCATACCCACACTCATACCTAAAGATCTGACCACATCCCCCCCCCCCCCCACAGATGAATTCGGAAACTACATCGGCGCCGACCTCGATTCAGGCTCGGAATCCGGCTCTGATGCTGCCCCTCTCCACGACGACGACGAGCACTTACCGCCCCATTCAACAGAGGCCACCACTTGCGCACCGCTCAAGCCTTACGATGAGGATGAGCACGAGCCTTTACCGGCGATGGAAGTCGATGGTCAGTACTCGTTTGCTCTTGCTCTTGGGCCCTGGAATCAGCAACGGTCGCGACCGGCGGGCGCGTAAAGGCCCAGTGACCTTGGACATCTCACCACCGCCAGCTGGTCGTCGACCTCCATCCCTGAGCCCCTCACCGACCCTACAGCGATCCGTGTTCAAAGCTGCATAGCTGACACGCACCAACCTACCCCCGCTGCGTGCAGATATCCCCTCGTCGAACGCCGTCATTCTCCACGACGACAAGACCTACTACCCCTCCGCATCGGCCATTTACGGCGAAGGCGTCGAAACCATGGTCCAGGAAGAAGATGCGCAGCCCTTGTCGAAGCCCATCATCGAGCCGATCAAGATCCGAAACTTTCGCGCCGGCACCACCGAAGGACCCGAGCGGAGATGGGACGACGAGTCAGTACACCCTACCCGCTCATGTCCGTCTTTTCGAGACTTTTTGAGGCTGAACCGAACGATACACTCTCCGACAGCTTCATGTTGATGCTCGCTTCCAACGCCGACATGATCCGCAACGTCGCCGTCGTCGGTCACCTCCACCACGGCAAAACCTCGCTCATCGACATGCTCGTCACCGAATCGCACAAGATCGACATCGAGGCCGACCGACCGTTGCGCTTCACCGACACCCACTCCTTGGCCGAGGCGAGGAACATCTCGATCAAATCCAGCCCCGTTTCGCTCGTCTTACCCAACTCGAGGGGCAAGCACTACCTCGTCAACCTGATCGATACCCCCGGCCATGTCAACTTCATCGACGAGGTCGCGAGTGGGATCAGGATCGCCGACGCCGCTGTCGTGGTCGTTGATGCGGTCGAGGGGGTCATGTTAACCACCACGACCGCGGTGCAACACCTCGTCGCGGCCGGGGTACCCATCACGTGCGTCGTGCGCGTCCAGATCAAAGTTGACCTTTTGACCGAGCGAAAGCTGACTCACCCCAAAACCGGCTTGCACAGTCTCGTCGTCAACAAGGTCGACCGACTGATCCTCGAACTGCGACTACCACCGGCTGACGCCTACTTCAAATTGAAGCAAACGATCGAAGAGGTCAACACCGTAATCAGCGAGATCAACCCGGATCCGAAACTACGCGTCTCGCCCGAATTGGGTAACGTTTCGTTCGCTTCTGCTCAGATGGCTTGGTGCTTCACCCTCAAATCGTTCGCCAAACTCTACGCCGATACCTATGGCCCCTTTGCATCGAAATCGACCGCGCCCGAAGAATCGTTCGACCCGAGTCGACCCCCGCAAATTCCCTTTGATATGGATCAATTCGCGGCGCGTTTATGGGGCAATATTTTCTTTGACCCCGAAACACGAAAGTTTCATCGCCAGGCCGGGCGGGGTGAATCGAGGCGCGCGTTCGAGTATTTCATCCTCGAGCCTTTGTACAAACTCTATTCGCAGGTCTTGGGGGAGGACGTCGAGACTTTGAAGGCGACGTTGAAGGGCTTGGGGATCGTGTTGAAGGAGGCTGTGTACAAGATGGACGTGAGACCTTTGTTGAGGATGGTCATGAGTCAATTCTTTGGCAAGTCGACGGGCTTGGTTGATATGCTGGTCGATCATGTGCCGAGTCCGATCGAGGGGGCACGGCTAAAGGTGAGTGAGAAACGGACGCTTGGCTGTAGATACGAGGCTGACAGATGTCGGTCATATGTCGTTGCACCAGGTCGAGACGACATACACAGGCTCGATCGAATCAACACTGGCCAAGGCCATGCTGACATGCGATCCCAAAGGCCCTCTGGCCATTCAGATCGTCAAACTGTACCCGACACCGGACGCGAGCGAGTTCCGAGCGTTCGGTCGCATCATGTCGGGCACGGTCACATCGGGGATGGAGGTCAAAGTGCTTGGAGAAGGGTATTCACCCGAGGACGAAGAGGACATGGTCACGCAAAAAGTCTCGGGAGTCTACGTCTGCGAGTCGCGCTACGACATCCCCGTCGACGGGCTACCCGCCGGTAACTTCGTCTTGCTCTCTGGGGTCGACCATTCGATCACCAAGACGGCGACATTGGTGGAAGCCGACTCGAACGATGACGAGGTTCGCATCTTTGCGCCGATCAAACATCTCACTCAATCGGTCCTCAAAATCGCCGTCGAACCCATGGTCCCTTCCGAACTCCCTAAAATGCTCGACGGTCTACGCAAGATCAACAAGACGTACCCCTTGATCGAAACCCGTGTTGAAGAATCGGGCGAACACATCCTCTTGGGTACAGGTGAACTGTACCTCGATTGCGTGATGCACGACTTGCGCAAGATCTTTGCCGAGATCGATATCAAGGTCTCGGACCCGGTCGTCAAGTTTTGCGAAACGGTCGTCGAAACCTCGGCGCTCAAATGCTATGCCGATACCCCCAACAAAAAGTAAGTGAGAGGGTTGATCATCCAGTTAGGTTTTCGCCGCTGGAGCTAATGGCTCGCGCACTCGACTCTTTTAACAGAAACAAAATTACCATGATCGCCGAGCCTTTGGAGAAGGGGATCGCGGAGGATATTGAATCGGGGCGGGTGTCGATCCGTATGCCACCGAAGCAATTGGGCGCCCATTTCCAAAAAGAGTATGGGTGGGACTTGCTCGCCTCGCGCTCGATCTGGGCCTTTGGACCGGACGAACAAGGCCCCAACATCCTCATGGACGATACCTTGCCTTCGGACGTGGACAAGAAGCTCTTGTACAGCGTCAAGGAATCGATCAAGCAAGGTTTCCAATGGGGTTGTCGCGAGGGACCCTTGTGCGACGAACCGATAAGGAACGTCAAGTTTAGGTTGTTGGGAGCCGATTTGGCGCAGGAACCGATTTATCGAGGTGGGGGTCAGATCATCCCTAGTGCGAGGAGGGTGTGCTATTCTTCTTTCTTGATGGCCACACCGAGGTTGCAGGAGGTGAGTTGTTCTCACTGGTCCTTCCTTTGAGCACAGCAACTGTGCTGAACTTTTCTCTCCTTGGTCCCTGCAGCCGGTTTACTTTGTCGAGATCCAAGCGCCACAAGACTGCGTCCCAGCGATCTACGAAGTCCTTGCGCGTCGTCGAGGCCACGTGACCAAGGACCTACCCAAACCCGGATCACCGCTCTACACCGTACAAGCCTACATCCCCGTCGTCGATGCGAACGGTTTCGAAACCGATTTACGAACCCATACGTTGGGTCAAGCGTTCTGTCTGCAAACGTTCGACCATTGGTCCGTTTGCCCCGGTGATCCATTGGACAAGACGATCGTTCTCAGACCTTTAGAACCGGCGCCACCTCAACACTTGGCGAGGGACTTTGTTCTGAAAACGAGACGTCGTAAAGGGTTGAACGATCAGATTTCGTTGACCAAATATTTGGAGAATGAGATGGTCGTCGCGTTGAGCGCTTCGGGCGTGTTGGATCCTTTGTTACTTTAAAAAACTACTCCCCCCAAGAGGGAGCATTCGCTATGAGGGGCGCTTGCTCGGTCCTTGGGAGCTTCGTGGAATGGAATCTGAAGCAGATTATTGCTGTATTTGTTGATTACCTTTGAACGCGAACGAAGCCCGGAACTCGGTGCCGAGGTTGGGAGAGAGGTCACGCAACCTATCCGGAGAAAAGAACGTCATGTTGTGGGTTGGTTGGTTTTTTTTTTTTTTTTTTTTTTTTTTTTTTTTCATTTCAGAAAAATCACTCCTCTTCCTGTTGATGATGAAAAGGTGGCTACTTGGAAACGACGGCGATCGCCTCGATCTCGAACAAGACGTCGAGAGGTAACCTTGCGACCTGGGGTTGGACACGAACGAACAGAAGGTCAGGTCAAAGATGAGCGAGGAGGAGGAGGGATGTGAAGGAAACGAACCTCGACGCAGGATCGGGCCGGTTTGTGATCACCGAAGTGAGCGGCATAGACGGCGTTGATCTGAGCGCGAGTAAGATAAAAGAGGAAAGGTCGTGAGTGGTCGATGGGGTTACAGAGTGAGTAGGGTACAAGTCGGAACGCACCTTGCCAAAGTCGTTCTGTGTGGGGTTGGGGACGGTGGAGTGGGGGGGGAGGGGGCCAATCAAGAGGGGGTCAGACTGTGAAATCATACCATGCAGACTGATTGTGAAGCTAGGTGTATTACTGACCATATCCTTGATGACTATTTGCTCAAAATCGACACCCCCCCACTCGAAGTCATCAGCGACAGCGATCTCCGAGTCTGACTCGGAGGACAGGACGGAGAGCTGCGGACTTACAAACGGTGGTCTTGACGATGCTCGTCAAAGGCACACCCGAAGCCTCAGCGACGGCACTCATGTTCTTCAAAGCTTGTTTCTACCCCAGTTCGAGCAAGACATACGTTCAGACGGGGAGAACATTAGCCCCTTTCCGTGCGCTCACCCCTCTCTCTTCGCCCGGAAGCTTGGAAGGAATCAGCAACTGACCGCTTGTTCCTCCACACCCCCGTCAACGACCTTTTTGGTCTCGGGATCGACGGGGATCGAACCGGAGAAGAAGACGAATTGTTCGGTCTTGATCGCTTGCGAGTAAGGGCCGACCGCGGCGGGCGCGTGCGGCGTCGAGACGGTGGTGAAGGACATCTTGCGACGGCTGAGCAGAGGGACTTGGGTTGACTGATGGATTTGAGAGGGGGGAAGGGTGAGTGAGGTATTAGTGAGATTGTTGGTTTGGATGGTGCTTACAACGCGGCGGAACATGCACGGTGCAGCGCAAGAGGCCAAGACGGTCCTCGTGTGGGGCCGCCCGGGAGCGCTCTCGGAGTTGCCAAACGAAAGAGGCTTAGGGGGCATCCTTTACTTCATCTACCTGACGAAAAGGATCTTGGGCGTCTCTAACAGGCTTCTGAGTAATTCTTTTTTTGAATGCGATGTGCACCTCTGATGCTGTCACGTCGGGCATATATCGATCGCCGCACATTCAATCGCCCCGGAGTGACGAGATATCTTCCGGTGTTGAAAAGTCGGCGAGGTTTACCGAGCTTGATTAAGTAGTTATGATTATCCCTGAATACGCACAGACAATCTCTAGAAATCTTTAAACTCGTTCAAGTGCTCCCGGCCCTAGGACCGACTCGAACTCGTATCCACTGCTATTAGAAAACCTGGGCCCCCTCTTCTCGCAGATCCGGCGCAGCAACCGGTGGTGCGAGGGGGTGCTTTTCACCAAGACTTTTAGTGAGAGTGACCCCCAGCAGCAGCCTCTTCGGCTTTGGCCTGCTCCATGGAGACCGTGCAGCCGTTAGGGGCAAAAGCGACGTCGCGAGCGTACGCGTCCAGAGCGCTGCGCAAAAAGTGAGTACAAGCGCGTCGAGTCAGTCTCTTGACCCTAGACGGAGGAATTTTGCGCAGTGTGGATGACTTACAAGAATTGAAAAGTGTCAGAATTGAATGCAGCGAGGGAGTTGTTCGTCGAAGCTAGCCTGAGGCTTTCGGCGTAGCCCTCCGCTGAAGGATCGAGTTTGAGGAGGGTCGTGATTAGCCGAGCAAGGCCCGAACACGGGAGCTCCACTTTGCCTTCGGAGACTCACCAGTGTGGTCGACGTGGCCAAAGGTAACGGAAGGTACATGGGTCAAGCGATGCACTGTGATCGTCAGAGTCTCAGGGAGCTCAGTGAGGCTCTCCCCATACCACAGCGATAAAAGACTGACTGAGGTCTGCACCGAGGTAATGGCTCGGGTTGCCACTGCCGATCAGCCTACCGTCCCAGCAGAGCTCGGAGAGGGAGACGCGATTCGACACGTTAACTTTTCAATCATACAGATACACTCGGAAGATCAGTACGGCCGAATGCACGGCGGTGCCAACGCTTCCAGACCGATGTGGAAGTACGCACAAGAAGGTGGGCAGATGACGGTTTCGTGCGACGCATTCTTTCCGCGGTAGTGACCGGCTGGCATTGCAAAAGAACCAAACCACAACGTCAGCTCTCGCACAGTCATGCTGAAGCTACTGAGAGGCGTCCTCTCTCACCCCAAGGTCCCTCAGCAGTACTCTGAGTGGCACAGTTTTTATCGGGGTCGTCGCAGCGCAAGATGACTCCTGCCTTGTTGCCGAGAGCGATTTGCGAATAATATCCAATCACCGAAGATGCAGGAGCGTTGCCGAAGTAGGTACTGTCCGACAGGAAAAGACAACTCTGAATTTTGTAAGCATTCGCAATAGCAATAGCGGGGAAGGGGATGAGACATATATAGACTTACACATAAAGTTCATCCGTCTCGCCCCTTTCCAACAACCTCTCCTTG
Source organism: Microbotryum lychnidis-dioicae p1A1 Lamole (assembly GCA_001244265.2). Taxonomy (NCBI): domain Eukaryota; kingdom Fungi; phylum Basidiomycota; class Microbotryomycetes; order Microbotryales; family Microbotryaceae; genus Microbotryum; species Microbotryum lychnidis-dioicae. Next base: position 404,984 of record CDLV01000019.1, read on the forward strand.
GCATGATTCGCTAGCTCGAGCATCTCCTCCAATCCCTGACGCAAATGATGAGTCTGCGCGACCGAGCAACTTTCAAGAATCGTCACTTCCGTCGTGAAAGAAGTGCTGGTTGAGGTGTTTTGGGAAGAATGTTTGTCGGAAGTCGAGTGATGGGCGTGGCGCTTGAAGAAGGCCGGGGGAGGAGCTGGCGAGGCGGACCGGGCGGGAGCTCCACTCACTCCCAGGGAGAGGAGGACGCTCGAGAGGAGGAATGAAAGACGCATTGCGGAGCAGAACGGGTTGAAAACCAAATATGAGCACAAAGCTAAAAGTGCGTTTAAGCGATGTACAGAAGATCAAGGAACCTTCCTTCTCCCACCATCGAGGTATCTCTCTGCGAAACTCGCGAGCTGAGGAGGCCCGTGAACCGAGCATCCAGCTCCAAAACATTTTTTGGGTCGTTCAACGTTGACCGCCAGGGTACTCGTGACGAGTATGTGTTTGGCCAAGACTTGCTCGGCCAGGGATCCATGTAAAGAGCTGAGGGGATTGGTCAATCGATGGGACCGGTCATGCGCTTCGAACATCAATCAGGAGGTAGGAGGACCTTCCTGGTCGCAGCTATGCGCTGAGTACTAGCGCTGAGTCGTACATCCGTTCGCCTCGTCGCCGGTTTGCGGGTCTCCAAGGGCAGATCTCAAGTCACTCGGCCTCGGGCCGCATGCAAAAAATAAATCATTTTGCACCAACAAAGAACAAACTCAAATTGCTAGAACTAATATATATATATATACCTACTTGCACCTTCCACACCAATCACACGTATAGAAAGACAAAGCTGCAAGCTACAACTTGAAGGTGGTGGGAGTAAGAAAGAAAAGACCACACATATACACGCATAGTTGAAGTAGAAGTAGAAACAGCACCCAACACTGGAACCTACAGAAAGGGTGTAGCTCGATGAGAAGATGGAAGAAAACAAGGAAAGACTGAAATGAAACACGACAACCGAACACCTTCCGCGACTCAATACGGCTGCCCCCTCGCGCTTCTCTCCTCGACCCTCCCCAAAGCCCGACTCAGACTCCTACTCTGACTCCTCAGCCCTTCTCTACTCCCCGTCCGATTCCGACTCGATTCCCTAACTCGACTTCTACCCCTCGCTCCAGCTCCACTCGTCCCCGTCGTATCGACGCTGGTCTCCCTCCCTCGACTCGCACTGCGCGAGGAACAGACACTTCCATTCTGCGTTTGCGTCTGACTCTGACTCTGACTCTGTCGTCGTTCTTCCCTTCCTCGTTCCCACCTCAACTTCCGATCCTCCTTCTCGAGGTTTGACCTCTCGACCGATCGCGTACGAGCCGAGATACCTAAATGCTTGACCGCCGCCGACGAACGACTGGACGATCTCGTCGCCTTCCTTACAGCCGAAGGTGACCTCGATGAAGAGGACGTCGATTCCTGATCGGTCTTACCGAGGGGTAACAAACTTCTTCTCCCACTCTGTCGTCCTCTCGAAGGTGTAGGAGGAGGGTCGTAAAACGCTCGCAACCATCTCGATTCCCTGATCCTCCCGACGTCCCAACGTTGCGTAGGATCGAAACATAAACAACCTTGCAAGACTTCGATGACGTCCTCGTCCAATTTGGGGCTTGAAGGGGGTATTTCCCAAATCCCTTTCATGATCTTGCTTCTCAATCGAGGTTCATACTCATCGATGAAGGGGAGCGAGCCGAAGACGAGGGCGTAGAGGACGCAGCCTAGGGCCCAAATATCGATCGAGGGGGAGAGGATCGGGGTTGGTGAGGCCATTTGTTCGGGTGAACAATATGGTAACGATCCGGCGGGATGGAGGTGTTCGGCAATGGCGTCAAAGAGTGGGGCGGCTGCTCCATGGTTCAAGGAGGCCGATCGATCCGAGGCGTGGGCGTGATGATGGTGGTGATGATGATGATCGGGCCTCGAGACGGAGTTGGCACGAGACAGACTGGCGAGCGATTGTCCCGGCGTGATCGATCCATACCCATGCGTCGAAAGTCCCCCTCCTTTGGTAGGTGATGCTGGTCTAGGCGGTTCGGGTAAAGTCGCATAAGCCGAAAGCAGCGATTCGGCCAAGCCGAAATCCGCGATCTTCCAAGTTTGATCCTTTTCGTCGAACAAGATGTTCTCCAACTTGATGTCGCGGTGGAGCACGCGCGCATCGACGTGGAGGTAGTACAAGCCTTCGACGAGTTGCGCAAAGATGGGCAAGACGACACGTGGTAATAGACCGACTCGTGTCGGGGTAGTATCCTCGTTCTGTGCATCACCAAACCCTGGGCCGATCGATGATCTCGACTTGGGCTTGTTGCGATCTCCCCTAAGCGCGGCAGTGACCCCTCCAGCATTCAAGTACTCTAACAGTGTCCCACCCTCACAGATTGGCATAAAGATGTATGTGAAATCGTCGGTCCTCGTCGTCGTCAACAAGTTGAGCAAATTCGGATGGCGTGCAAGTTGTTGCCACAGGTGAATTTCCCTCGCTAAGAGCGACTCGATGAAAGAAGACTTCGGTTCCATCTCTGGCTCCGGGGTCGGTTTCGGTGAATCGTTCAGTTGGAGGGATGCGAAAGCCGATTGATTCGCTGCGCTTTGTTTATCGGGGGAAGGGACCGGCGACGAGGTCGATCGATGACGTTCCCTTTCGAAATTGGACAACCTACGATCCCTAGCTGGGAGTCGATACCCACTCGCGCTTCTTCTCAAAGCCTCTCCGACGATCGACACCGGTTCCTGTACGAACGCTCCCGCCGACTGCGCATGCCCCAGCAACTGGTGTCGAATGATCTTGACGGCGACTTTCTCGGGCTCGCCCGTACTCGACCCCTTGACGCGAGTCGCTTCACGAACGACGCCGAAAGCGCCTTGACCGAGTTGTCGTCCGAGCGTATAGCCACCAATGACGAACCCTTCCTCGTCCCCCGCTCTGAGCATGCCGAAGCTCGTCGAAGGTCCATTGGCGGATCCGCTGGGTGAGAAGGACGAAAGCCAAGATGCAGCGGGAGAGACGGGTCCCGTGCCCGTCGTGGTCGTGGTCGAGGTCGAAGAGGCGCGGGATCGAGAGATGGGAATCCCACGTGCCCTCGCTGGGATGGCGACCTCGGAAGAATGACCTGGCAGCGGTGACGTTTGGTTCGAGCTGATTTCAGCCGTAGTTGAAGGGGGAGCGGGTGCGCCCGATGATCCAACCCTAAGCCGATTGAACGAGGCCTTGGTACGGGTCGTCGGATGAAGCGGGACTGATCGGGAGGACGATGCCCCTAGCTCTTCGCCCTGAGTGATGGTGATGAGTGCAGTAGGAGCTGGTGGCAAGGTAGTTGAATTAGGTGCGGAAGATGTGGAAGTCTGCGAGCCAAGCGTAGAATTGGCTCAGTGTACGGCCTCCCTCAAGTCACGTGCCCGAACCCCACGCCGAGTGACGAACCTGATGATCCTGCATCATGACATCCCCATCATCGTCCCTACCCGGACTGAAGCCCCTGCCGACAAACATCGAAGGAGGACTGGTGGCCATCACACTACTACTGCCCTGATCGACCAGGCTGCCTTCCCTGGACCTCTCGCTCGTGCCTTGACTACTTGCTCCCGTACTCGCCTTCCTCGTCCGGACCATCAAACCTCTGGGGTCGTACAGAGGAACGTCGTCATCGTTTTGGTGTAGTGGGTCGGGCATGTTGAAAAGCGGCTTCCTGCCTCCGCCTGTGGATCGACTGAGTTGGGAAGACGACGAAGCGGCGGAAGGGGACGAAGGCGGAGGTGGGGAGGAGAAGGCCGTGCGAGATGCCGAAGGTTCATGATGCTGGTTGTTGTTGTTGCTGCTGTTGTTGTTACGGAAGTAGACGGTCGACGTATCTTGCCATGCCATGGACCCTGTGCGTGGCAAATGGAACTGCTGACCTCGAAGCTGTGGTCGTCGTAAGCGGCGGAGGTGGTGGGGTAAAGAGGAGAAGCGACCGGTGCGACCAGTTTCGGGGTCAGCTGACAATTGCCCGAAACGAGCCTAACGCGCTCTTTAAAACGCCAGCGAGCGCCGACCGGTGACGCGGTGACGGACGGACATAGCGCGATGACCGATGACCGGTCAGACTGGCCACTGCTGGTGGAGGTCAAGGTGATCGTGCTGCGGCAACTCACCTTCTGTCAGTAGGCTTGGCTTAGCAGGAACAAGAAGTTGGTAGCGGTGTAAAAGAAGCCGAACTTGGTCGCGTCAAACTGCTTGCAAGTGAAGTGGCACGGTCGAAGGTAGTGAAAGGCCTGAAAAGGGAGCTAAGGCGCACCGCTCCAGAGAGTCCGGGGGCGGAACAAAAGCTCCAAACCCGGAGCGATTGCGAGGGGATCATCATTACTGGGGAAGGTTAGCAAAGCTTACCTAGTCAGATGGAGAGGAGGGTTTTTTTTTTTTGACGTGGTCTGGATGACATTCCCAAGGGTGATTTCTGAGATATACCGAGGCTAGTGTCATCAATCATGACAAGGAGACCCCTCCTAGTCACTCCTTCGTGGGAAATTAGGTGGTACAGCGTTCCACCCCCGGGGTTCAATCCCAACTCCTCAATGCGTGGCACGATCCACTTGATTGCACCATCCTGGTACCCTATCCTAACGTCTTCATAGCCCATCTCATCAACAACCCCAAATCACCCGTCAGATCCAACACCTCTTTCGCCTTGCTCACGTCCACTTCCAAGCCTTCGAAACGGAGGTGATAACCCTCCTCCCCCTCTTCCGACGATGTGGACGATATATGAAGCGCCGTAGGTTTCGCCAGTTCGGCTGGACCAGAAGGGTGTGGGAACGAGAGTGAGAGAGAAGAGTCGCTTTTGATTTGAACAAAGATCGGCAAGGTCGATCGCGTTGATTCTTCGATGAGGCGGATGACAGAATGTGTTAGCATCTGTGCTCCATCCGTCAAGCTACACGCCTTCGTTCGATGACCTCACCCAAGACATCCTCCAACGTTATCGGAACCTCCACTTCGAGTTTCCTCCTCTTCGTTCGAAGGGCCCCATCCAACACTTCATTGTTCATCCCAGATTTCGGAACAAGGTACCGAGGATGGAAAACGCTCCGCACAAGCGCGTTGATCCTCGCCTGCGCTTGGATGATCTGCCGAAGGCGAGCGAAGTGGGGTTTTCAGTCCGTGCGCCTCGAAGAACAAAAACCAAGACCGACCAGATGGCTTACTTTGAGGGCTTTGAACAGCTGCTCGGGCGCACGGAACCGGATACTCGTGAGGAGGTAACCGGGGACTCGGGTCGAGGTATCGAGAGCGTATTCTTGCACCATTGGGAGGTCGTCGAATGACTGTCATCACAAAAAAGAGAGAGAAATGGTATAAGGAGCAGAGAGGTGTACGCGAACGTTGACTGGGGGGACATACAACTTTGTACCGAGCACTAGGGTCAACGGCGTCCACTCGCTCCATGGGACGCTGCGACAGCTGCGCATCTCATCCTATCCACTCATCAGCTTTTTGCCTACCCTCAAACACGTCCCCCCCCCCAAACAACACTCACCAACACCGCATCAAGCGTACACGCCCCCTCCATCCCCAGTCCCTTCCCCTTCCCCGACCCCACTCCCACCCCAACCTCTCCAAGGACCTCCCTAAGCCTCCTCCCCACCTCTTTCGTAATCCCCACGCCTCCATCAAACCTCGCCACGAACCAAGGAGCCGTACATTTATCCAAGACTCTGTATCTGATCTTCTTTACAGCAGGGGGATCGAACATCGTCGTCGTCGAATCCCCTTGCGTCTCCTCCTCGACGAGGTCGACGTAGGATGAGGGGATCAGGGTGGCCTTGTTGGGTTTCTCGAGGTGGATCGAGACGGTGCTGATACCGTCGAGGGAGAGGAGGTCGGAGAGGTCTTGTTCGAAGTTGCTCATCGATGCTTGGGTCCATGTGTTGGTCATTTGTACCAATGGTGTGGCGTGGTAGACCATGCGAGGGAGATGGTCTCGCGTTCGAGGGAGCAGGAGTCCTCTTCTTGTCGGATCAACAGGCTTTGATGTTGTTTGACTGCATGCTTGCCCAAGCGCATCAGCTAATCTTCTCCCCATATAACCCAGCAATCCATACCAACGAGATCAAACTACTCACCCCTCGGCTTGCCCCGGAGAAAGCACAAGCCTACAAGCCATCTCAATCCTCTCCACCGCCAAGAACGCATCCACCCCACTCTGTTCCGTCATCGTGTCCAAGCTCGTCAACTCCCTCAAGATCCTCCTACACCCCCTCAAACCTGCCTGTAAGGCCTTCCCCCCTGCTTCTTCGTGCGCGTCCCCCTCCTCGTCTCCGAGTAGTGACACACACTTCTGCAAGCTCCCCGCCACCTCCGTAAGATCGACTTGCCCCGCATCCATGACATAAGATACGTTGACCTTGTCGACGTTCCCTCGTTTGGTCGAGATGATAAAATCGACGACCATGACTTTGCCTCCCAAACTCAACGTCTCCGTCTCGGCCCTCGGCATCGTCATCGTCATCGCCAACTTTTCCCCTTCCTCCTGACCGCCTTCTCTAAACGAAACCAATCCCAAGCCTTTCGCAATCCCTTGAAGTACTTGCACAGTCCTTTCCAACCCAATCGATCCCAACTCGTTCGGAATCGCAACGGGTACCGAATCCTCATTCGTATGAGCGTCTACTATGCGTTTAGCGATCTCGAGTTCGGTCGAGAGCCAATGATTCAAAGCGCCTTGATGCGTCGAAGCTTCTTTGAGCACGCTAAGGTATTTATCTAATTGAGCGTGCGGTTTAACCGTGTTGGATGCGTTCGGAGCCACGGCGGTTGCTTGGTTTGAGGTGGAATGGTCCGAGGTTGGGGTAGGTGGGGGTGGAAGGAGCGAATTGAACGATTCGATCGCTTGGCGTAGTTGCATTAGGGTTGTAGAGACGTGCTGTCGAGTACTACTTAGCTGTTGGGGATCTAAGGGACCATAAGGATGGAGGAACCTAGTCGACGACGATGGCATGGAGGAGGAGGAGGAGGACGTGGACGAGCATACGCGGTCGAACGTCGCGCTGATCGACGTGGACAAGCTGTGCGCCAAGCTGAGGATCGTAGGCGGTGCGGAATCAACCCCATGCAACAAGTGTGATGCTGAGGCGAGAGGGGTGGAAACCATGTCGAAACGCAGTTGTAGACCAGTAAGCGGCCGAGCTGATGGGAGGTCACTCGAAACTACGTCGACAGGCGCGCACAAGTCGACCGGTATTAGTCCGACATCACGTGACGCAAGACGAGTTGAGCGGATAGACCAAGTTGAAACGAAGGGGGTATCTATTGCGGTGGAACGTAGTAGTATCGACAAGTAGGCTCAACCCAGAAACTGATAAAGCGAACGAAGAATGTCATTTGAAACTGACAAAACGAACCAAGATTGCCTTCTGGCACTGATAAAACGAACGAAGACTGTCTTCCCGCAGCGACTTAATGCAGAACGAAAAACGCCGATCCCGTGAAAGAACCGTCAGACCATACCCGTAACCTGCCCCAGAACCTTTCCAGAAGGCCCCATCTCCCCTCCTAAATCTGCTCCACCTCCCTTAACAAATCCTTCGTCAAAGTCTGCCTCGCACTCAACGCCCCATTCCCTCCCGGTCCCCGTCCCCCACCAGCAACAATTTTATTCGTCTTCCTCGTCTCCAGCAGCCTCTTGGTCCTGAACGGTTCATACTTGTCCAACCTCGTCGTTTCCTTTAATATCTTCATCTTGATAAAAATGGCTTCCTTCAAGGGAGTGAAGTCGCAATGCGACGGATCGAGGACGTTGAGGGAGCCGTATTTGAAACGACGTTCGTAGGTCTCCACCGTGAGATCGTCGTCGCCCTCATTTCGTGACGGACCCTTCTTATCCCTCGTAGATTCCTCAGCAGCGACCACAGCGAAAGGTAGGAAATCATCAAAGGTCGGCGTCTCGATCGGTTCTTCGAATTTCGCAGTTTCGGCAGCGGCACTCATCCTCCTCCTCGAAGGGGGAAGAGTTGATAACCTTCCTCGGGCTATGCGGATCACCTTGACCGGCGCTTCATTTTCCGCGACTTTGCTCGCATCCGCCGCCCTTTCGGTCTTGACAGATCCACGTCGAGTTCTGGTATTCGGTGGCATAGACTCTCCCTCGTCATCTGTCTCCTCGTCGTTCTCATTCTCGTCATCATCCTCATCCAAGGACGAAGCGCTAGCCGACGAAAAAGCGCCAAACGAAACACCCGATCGAGTCAAATCGCGTCGTACAGCTTCCTTGACTTCCTCAAGTCGGCGAACAGTCAGTTCGTCCGCTCGAGCGATGATCTATGAACAGGGCGCAAAGCGTAAAGTTCAATTTTTCCCTTTGACAGCGCGCTGATAGGCAAGAGAGAAAGAACATACGGGAAGGACGTGCACGCGCTGCGAAAGCTTCTTGATGCACTTGAGGTCCGTCTCCGTCAGCCCCATCTCATCATCGTACTCATCATCGTCGTCGGGAAACACATTCTGCTCATGCCCATTCATGGCAGCTCCTCGCTTTGCTTCCTCCGAGGTAGCTGTCGAATGTCCATTCGCCCTAACTTGAGGTCGGACCGAGTCGGGGTGGATGAAATAGAGGCACAGATGAAAGTGTGAATCCGGCGATCTTGCCGAGGGTCGAACAACTTGACTTTCCCTATGAGAATCAGCGCCTTTGAGCAACAATGAGTCTCCTTCTGATTCTAGACTCCAGATCACTTTCTCTCGAGCCGCACTCACGCCTTGAGCGTCTCATCGAACCTCTCTTCGACGATCCTCAAAATCTTCCCCAACTGTCTCTCTACCTTCATCTCGTCCAAGGCGTTCCAACCTCTCGAAAGAGGTGACAACCCCTTCACCCCTTCTTCCTCATCCGATCGATCCAGAGCGACCGTATCGACGCAGGTTAAGGCGACCTTCTCATTGTGGGGACCGATCACTTCGATCGAGATCGTTTGCGTTTGCCTCGTCGGAACGATCTTTCCTTTCCTCTTTGCACCCTTTCGAGATGCCGAATCACCGATTCCGAAATTCCTAATCGACTCGCGACTCTTTGGCGCATCAGATCCCAATTCAAGGTTACCCAAGAAGGTCCGAATCCAGCCCGTCTTGCCCGTTGATTTGGCACCTACGACGATCAGGTTCAAAGGTGGTGCGACACGATGACTCCTTCGAACGAAATTCGACGTGTTCGAACTTTTGGTCACACGTGAACGAATGGGTGCAGCGAACCCAGCGCCGCCGCGGCCGTTCGGTCCGAGACCATTGGCGAGCGCTTGGGGTGTTTGGAGTAGAGTAAAGGAGTCAAAATCGACGCCGATGTTCGGGGAGGGGTACAAGGAGGCAATCGATTGGCGAGAGGCCGTTCCCCTTGCGATGTTTTGAGGAGAGGAATTAGATCGTGTCATCGTCGTCTTTGTGGGAGAATCGCCATTGGCGAGAGACTTCGCTTTGGTTGCCGAGATCGGAAGTGGGGGTGGTTCGTCTTTCCGGTTGTACGACTTGGTCCTCGAATAAGTACTGGTCGGACGGGGGATAGGGACCATCGAGACCTTCTTTACGGGGACGGGAGGACTGGAAGGTTCGAAAGAAGCGTCCTCTTTCGACGTCGGTGAGACGGGTTTGCCCACCGACGACATCACCGAGGTGGGATCTGCGCCGAGTCCTGCTACAGCTCCGAGAAGTGCTGTTCCGGAGAAGAGGCCTCCATTGGGAAGTGAGGGCTCGATCACTGTTTGGAGTTCACATCGAAATGTCAGCTCGACGAGATTGGAATGTTCAAGGATCGGCGCGACGGTTAAGATCAAAGCACGCTCTGAGGGGGTCCCGGCGCGTGATCGACTGCAAATGAACTTCGGCGAACGAGGGGGAGGATCCGTGTCACGGCGGCCCACAAGGGCTCGGCCCCACACGTCAGAAGGAAGACCACTTACCGGGTAGGGTAAGTTCGACGGGCGATGCTGAAGGTTCGGGACGGGTTTTGGACGATGATTTACGCCGAAGGAAGGTCATGGCGCTGATCGGTCCCGAGAGCTGCGTGCTGCGATTAGACAGTGCAGTGCGTGTCCCGCTCAGCGGTCGCGCGGCGGTAGAGGCTGGCTGGCAGATGCTACGACCGGCAATGTGTCTCAGCGCTGGCGCGAAGGCGAGCTGAGCTGGTCGGGACCAGTGCGGTCACGATCGGGGCTGGTCGAGCTCGCACTGGGAGAAGACGAGTACAAGTATAAAGAAGGGATTCAACGTTTTAGAGGTTCGGGAAGGTAAGGGAGTGAGCAAGCGTCGAGCAACGACGATGGTGCACGGGCGCAATTTATTAGCTGGCGACATCCGCCAAAGCGGTCTGTGCGGGGCGGGTGAGACGCGTGAGGCGCATCATTAGCCTCATGGGCTTTTTCCGCATCAAACGGTTTGCTATAAACCAATTCGGGGACCCAGCACCCACGCGTCGCTCCTCGCAAGCCGCCACAGAAGAGGTGTTCGCTCTCCTGTGTTGTTGCCAAACTTGCTGTTGTTTTTTGGGCTCTCTCTCTCTCGTTCTCACCTCGTGGTGCCCAGACGACGCCTCACAAGCTGCTGTACATCCGTTTTTACCGCGAGCCATCACTCCTTTGTCACCGACGCTGGCCCACCCCGACTTGCTTAACTCTGCCGGAACTTTTGACCAACGGATCACACCATGTCAGCCGGAGCAAGGATGAAGCGTCTCACACGTGAAGTGTCGGACATCCACAAAGAATCCGTACGTACTCAATCTCGTCCTCGTTCTCCAACATTACAACTGACACATGTTCCTCCCCCTCTACCGATATGCCGCCTGTCCAGTCCAAAAGCGGCATCACGGTCCGATCCCTTTCCCCCGATTCCTACGACCACCTTGTTGGTTCCTTTCCCGGGCCCACGGGGACACCCTATGAAGGAGGCGTGTTTGAGGTCGATATCCAACCTCCGCCGAATTACCCATTCGCACCGCTCAAAATGAAGTTCATTACAAAGGTACGCAGCCGGGGCGAGAACAGCTAAGAAAACAGTCATCACTGAAGAAAGCTAACTGTTTCTTTTTGTCTTCTTTATGCAGGTTTATCATCCCAGTAAGTCCTCCTCGAGGCACGCCACGCTCACAACTTCACCGCTGACCACACCTCCCCCCACATTGCCACCCGCAGACGTCTCCAGCTCGACCGGTTTCATCTGCCTCGATATTCTCAAAACGTCTTGGTCACCGTCAGTTTGTCGCCCGTACGACCTTGCGAGATCGATCATACTAACCCTCTGGTCCCCTCCCCTGGTGGGTTGTAGTGTCTACACGCTCCGGACCTGCCTGGTCTCTTTACAATCACTGCTGAGCACACCCGAGCCTAACGATCCTCAAGGTAAGAGCAAAAATGACGCTGCTCTCCTTGCCGGGCGAAGAACCCAAGCTCATCTTCATCTCCTACCCCTCTTCCTTAGACGCCGAAGTGGCGAAACACTACCTCTCCTCACGCACGAGTTTCGACTCGACCGCGCAATACTGGACCCAGGTCTACGCCAAACCCAACACCAACACCTCCGCCCCCTCCATCCCGTCAAACGATCCGCAAACCCAAGCCACTTTAGCAGGTTTAGAATGGTCCGATGTTCGACTGTTCGCGCAAATGGGTTTCGAAGAGAGGGACGTGATTGAGGTTCTTCAGAGGTTGAATTATCGTAGTGGGAATAAGGAGAATGTCGGTCACGAGGCGGTGTTGGAAAAGTTGTTCGTTTGAGTGGGTGAAAAGGATGGTGTGGTGTGTGGTGGTGGGATTTGGGGGTCAAAAGTGGAGTGTACTTTTTAGGCAATGCAGAAAATATCTTCGTTAACACTGGAAATCTCCCCGAGGCATGGTCAATTCGTATCGAGGTGGCAGAAAGTTTGAAAAGGTGATCTCCGACTTGTATATTTTTATACCCAAAAGTGGAAAAAAAAGAACGACGTGCAACCCTATGAGCAAAGACAAAGAGTCGAAAACTGGAGAGGAGAAACGTGTGCGCAACAGGAGAGGCGAAAAACAAAAGTTGGTGAGTGTGGTCGTGGGTGGCAGGGGTCGTGAAAGGAGATGAATGATCGGCGAGAGAGCGGATGCGCTACCGCTTCGCAGGGCATGCCAAGGTCGAGTTTACGCCGCGCCGCGAATCTAAGCGTATCGGTTGATGAAATCCGACAACTGCACAATTCACAAAGCATCCGTCAGCATCCACATTTTTCCCTCCCCTCACCACTCTGTGCAAGCTCACCTTCGAAGCCCCCTGCCTCAACGCCAACTGCACATCATCCGCGCTTTCGATACCCGTCGTCTCCATAAAGTTGCGTACCGCATCCCGAGCACTTGCTTCCAAGCCTCCGAGTCCGTTGGCCTGTAGGATCGATTCCTCACCCTCGTTATCTTCGTCCTCGTTGCGACCGTAGTACATGCTGCGGGGAGATAGGAGACACGAAGGTGCGTCAATGGACTGTATCACGCCTCGGGCTCCCGTGAGAAGAAAAAAACTCACCTCGATGAAATCGCGGTCGCACCATTGAACTGCTGCAACCTCTCCTTCGCCTCCTTGGCCGAATTTGCATCATACGCCCCCGTCTGATGGTACATATCCGACGAAATACCCTTTTGCGCGCCGAACGTCTTTCGCGCATAATTGTTGACCGGTTCTTGGTAATCATCGCCGAACCCGCGAGCCCTTCGTTCGGCGAGTTTCCTTTCCTTCTCGGCCAGCGCGGCCGCTTCGGATCCGGACATGCCCATCGTTTGACCGAAGCCGAGGCGTTTAATCCCCATTCCCAACCGTTCCGTATCGACGCTCTCCTTCCTTTCCGCGGCCTTGGCACCAACCCCCGTACCGGACGTCGTTCCATTCCTCGACCCTCTCGTAGCGGCAGAAGAAGCGGCCGCACTCGCCGCAGCGGCTTTTTGAGCCGCTTCAGCCTCGGCCCTCGAATCGTAACCCAATTGTTTGATCCTTTGTTCCTCTTCCCGGGCTTTGCGCTCCGCCTCTTCAAAGTTCACGGTCCCACCGACCTTTTTGACCCCTCCGAATTTGCCCTTGGCAGCACCACCGCCGAGACTGGACCCACCGGACAAACCGGAGGATGAGGTCGTTCGCGTTGCGCCGAGAGTTGTTCTCGGGCGAGACGCACCGGCCGCGGTCGCGCTCGTCGTACGTAATGCTGAAGAGGTCACCGTTCGTGGAGGAGCGGCAGCGGCAGGTGTGGCGCTCGCAGCTGGCGAGGTCCCCGAGGCAGGCGACCCAGTACGTAGCAGAGGTGTGCCCGAGCCTGAGCCGTTGCCAGCAGCGGTGACGGCGGGCGAGCCGGGACGAGAGTTAAGAGGGGTATTGCCAGGTGAGAGGCCAAAAGAGATGAGGTTGGGTTGCACGGGGGCCAAAGTCGCTTTCGGCTTCGGCTTGGCGTCCCACGTGTCAAAGAAATCATCGGCGGCCGCACCTCCGGCTTGAGCGCTCGCAGCGGCGTCGATGTTCGCGCCTTCGACGGTCACGAGGTGGGGACCAAAGATCTGTTCGTCCTCGGCGGCCCGCTTGGCTAGCTCGTCCCTATACAGCGTTGCAGCGCGGGACGTGTACTTGGCGGTCGTGTCTTGAGAGTTCTGCACCGAACCGGGGTGACGCGCACAAAAGTCGTTAAAGGCGGCGTTGCCACCGACCTTCATCACCCGCAGTTGCTTCCATGACCATACATCGAGGTTGGTAGATCTACGCCGGGACGTTCGCAAAAAAAAGTCAGATATTGACCGGTTCTTGTACGGAAGAGGCCACTCCGATCAAGGCGAAGGGCCGGCCTACGCACCGAACAAAAGTAACGTGTACACCGGCATTTCGGTGACCGCTGTAACCCGAAAAAGAGATGAAAAATGGGTGGTGTACATGCATGTAAATCAGCAAAAGTGTTGCTCGGCGTCGCGAAAGGACGCGATGCCCAGCTCGGGCAAGAAGCGCACCTAGAGCAGTCGAGGCAGATGTAGACGCCAAAGGTGACGGATGACCAAGTCGGATTCTGTATTTGGGTGAGAAGACGGCGTAGCGCATCATCAGCCATCGCCAAGGCAAGGAGAGGCGGGAGGCGCGTCGGTCGTCGAGGCACGCCACGGGGTCGGACTGGACGGACAGCCCTCGCGCGCTGCGCTCGGACACGTACCTTGGCACGACAGTCGGCGCACATCTGAGTGGGCGAACCGGAGAGAGCGCCGACGAGGAATGATGGCGTCGCGTGACAGGTGAGCACGACATCCAATCCAATCCGATCGAACGATCATCGACGAAGGCACGGTCGAGGCCGACAGGCACAGCGCGAGGAGGAGAGAGAACACGGGTGTCAGCGAACGTTGTCGTGACAGATGTTATCCCACCATCCTCGACAACTAGGTCACGACATAAACCCTCCTCTATGACCTCGTCACCAACAGTACGTACCTTGTTGGCCTTTTGGGCACGCAAGACGGCAAAGATGCTGTCGCGTTCTTTTGACGTGGCGCTCATCGACATGGCGGCGGCGGGCTGACGGCTGACGGCTGACGGCTGACGGCTGACGGCTGACGGCTGACGGCTGACGGCTGACGGCTGACGGCTGACGGCTGACGGCTGACGGCTGACGGCTGACGGCTAACGCGCTGACGGGGGATGCGCTGGTGGGGGAGGTGACTACGAGTCGAGTGGGGGGTGTCCAGGTGTTGGTGGGTATTCGTGCTCAAATCTTGTCTCCAATCAATTGACTGCGTGTGGTCGCGTGGACGATGACGAAGACAGCGACGAGGGCGAGGCGCGACAGTGCAGCCTGAGAGGCATACCCCGAGTCGACGTGCCCAGCGGCAAGAGCTCGCTCGACCCAGCAGCGATGTGGGCTTGTGCCCGGCGACTCGTGCGAGTGAGAGATCCTTTTAGGCCAGGCCACATTCCCGAGCTCCCTGCGACAGTTTGTTTCTTATCATTCCTTCGTAGCTTAATGAACACACTTCACCTAGAGTTCCAGCAGTTTGGGACAAATATTGGACCGGCTGATTGGCAGCTGGTTCGGCCGACAATTCGGTTAATCTGCTCGGGCGAGAACGAACGAGTGCCCCATTGAAGGGCTGGCGCTGCGCACAATCAGCTGACGTCTCTTTCTCCCACTGCTTTGCCCTCTCGTAGAAGCTCCACATTTACGACCAAGTCGGGAATAACGAACCCCCCACGCGAAGCCCTGGTCAAGGACAACATCACCGTCCACACCTCCTGTAAGTTATCCCCCGTATAAGTTTCTCGCCTTTATTCCGCTCGGCCCAAGATCACCCTCATCAGTCTCATCCGGCCGGCGTTGATACCCATTGATCGCTAGGGGTCGTTCACTTTCCTTGCGCCCTCTGCTTTGGCTGCATCGACTCGACGAACTTTGCACGGTCGTCTCTCGCCTTTTTGAGCTTGTGATCCATACCATTGCCAGCAGGCTACACCAATTCCTAGCCGCACGGACATGAAAATTTCGCATCATCATAAATCCTGCAATACACATGCTACCATATGGTCCTTGCAGATTACAAGTGAGTATACCAGCACCGAGATTACATAATTCAGTCGTGCATTGATCCGAGATCAAGTGCAAGGACATGTCCGTTCATCTATGTAAGCCGCGCGGCCAGCCGCTGTTCGGATGCGCCATCGGCTACAGCCCGGTGGCAATTGATCACTCGGCCGGTGGGGCTCGGAGTCCGACAAGATTACGAGAGCTACAAAGAGTAGCCGGCCCCTGCAAATCATTTTCAGCTCATTAACTTACTTGAGAACTATGAAGGCACCAACCCATTGGACAGAGCTCAGCTCGGTGTCCAAGACAGCTTTTTCAGTGACTCGGGCCATGATCGACTTTAGCGAGCTCAAAATGGCCCAACATGGGCGGTCAGTGACTGCCAGATGCGCACGTGCACACTGGGAGCGACCTCAACCACCTCCGCCTGCTACATCCGTCCCTCGCTAGTCAGCGAACCGTCACACGACCAGGCGGCTCAAGGGCGTGGTGTCTTTGGATCATCCCAACTCGACCCTGATTCTGCGGAGAACGCAGATGGCTTCCCCGGAAGGCTCACAACATAGACGAGGACGTCGATCGCAGTCTCGTCCTCGTCGTCAGGCGATCACTATCGCCGCCCTGGCGCCTCTGCTGCTCTCGTCTTGGTTCCTTTCGACCCATGCCTCACCAACACCAGCGCCCTCAACACCATTCACGTCCGAACCGATGCCTTTGGAGGGCCCCGTAGTCAAACTGCATGGCCGCTTCCTGCATCTGACCGACATGCATCCGGACCCGTTCTACTTGTTCAACTCGTCCGAAGCTACGAGCTGTCACACTCATGCACTCTCCAAGGGAAGCAGAGCTGGATACTGGGGAACGAGTGTTAGGTAAGCTAACCTTCGATCCTCGTACTTGACGAGTATGTGATGGCGACTATAGCGGCTCCGCAAAGCTGGCTGAGTGACGAAGTGGGGGGTTCTCTAACGCCGAGCGGAGCGGCTGCAAATTGACGCACCATGACCGCACTGACTGGTGATTAAGAACCTTTCAGTGACTGCGATGCCCCCTTGACTTTGCTCAACTCGACCTTTGATTGGCTCGAACAACATTTCAAGGGCAAGGTCGACTTTGTTGTATGGACCGGGGATAATGCACGCCATGGTTCGTAAATATAGCCCCCACAAGATACGAGAGACGAAATTCTGAATTAATGCTCTGTTCAAATTGTCATTTAATCAGACATCGATACTCGATTCCCTAGGTCTATGCCCGAGATTTACGAATTGAATCGATATATTAGTTCGCGGATGCGTCAAACTTTTGGCAACAAAGTGCCGATTGTAACAAGCTTTGGCAACAACGGTCAATCACTCTCCAGGCCTCTCTTCTTCACCTTCGCAGAGCTGACCCCTTGCGACCCATCCGTAGACATCTTTCCGCACAACATCATGTTCGGCGGCCCCAGCGCCATAACGAGCGAGTTCCTCAAGTTGTGGAAGCACTACATCCCCGAAGAGCATCTGCACACCTTTGCTCGAGGCGGCTACTACTCGGTCGAGGCGATCCCGAACCAACTCGTGCTCGTCTCGCTCAACACGCTCTACTTTTACGAGAACAATAAAGGCGTCGACGGCTGTCCTTCGTTCTCGCTCAGGTCTTCCTCATCGTCTTCTTTCAAGCGAAAGAAGGATGATGATCCGGGGACAGAGGAACTGTTGTGGCTGGAACAGCAACTGTTGCTCGCTAGGATGAGGGGCATGCAGGTTTGGCTGACGGGTCATGTCCCGCCGACGCAATCGAATTACTACGAGGGTTGCTATTCGAGGTATGGGGAGTTGATGTTGGCGTATCAGGATACCATCTTGGGGTGGGTGCTTTTATTCACTGCTTCCTCACCCTTTGTCAAACACGCGCTCAATTCGCGGACCCGATCTCTCCACAGGGGCCTGTTCGGCCACATGAACGTCGACCACTTTTCCCTAATACAAGCCGACGATGTCTTACCGCCCCCACGCAAGTCCAAGCAGCACAAGAAGACGAAGAAGCAAGATCGAGTCTTACACACCACGGGAAGTTCCACGACACTTGTCAACAATTTGCTGCAACAGTTTCAGGGCTTGCCGAAGAGAAAGCACCTCAAGGAGAAGGATTATAGCGTCGTTCATATCAATCCGAGCGTCATCCCGACGTATTTACCGACTTTTCGGGTTTGGGAGTTCAACACGACAGTTGGGGAGGGCAGTTTCCGGCCGACAGAATGGGCTACAGATGGTGTTAATGAATTCAGCAGCCGGACGGACGAGGACGAGGACGTCGAGGACAAAGACGAGGACGAAGACGAATTGACGTGGGAAGGAGAGGAACGGGACGCCGTCCCGACGATTCCGCGGCTACTCGAAGTCGTCGCGTCACAGCTCAGAATCGGGTACAAGTTCTTCCGACGGTCGATGTCATCCGACGCCTCCCTTCCCGACATGGATATCACCAGGAAGAAGAAGACGAAGCACCGCAAACAACAACCCCGGCGACGCCTGCCGCGGTACTCGTCTCCCAACGCCCCAGGTCGATCGAACCGATTCCTCACTCCTCTCGGTTTCACTCAATACTACCTCGAACTGGATAAGGCGAACGAGTTTGAAGGATTTGGGTCCGAGGCGGCTTGGCAGAAGGGGGGGGATCGACCGCGGCCGGTGTGGAATGTCGAATACGTCACGATGCCGGCCGAGACCGTAGCGAGACGGTTGATGGAAAAGGGAGGAGACAGCGAAGAGACGGGTTTGGACCCCTTCGTCAGTTCGGCCGTTTGGCCAGCCGAGGTCTTGAACGCCACCCAGTCTGGCGGAAGCGTCGAGGATGTCGTCCAGATGCTTCGACAGTTGGATTTGACCCCTTACGAGCTGGACGACCTGACCCTTGGCTCTTGGCTCGGTCTGGCTCGTCGGATCGCCAAAGGGGGCAAGGCGTGGAAGAACTTTAGCAAGCGTATGTTTGTCAGTTCGGGAGCGGAGCCGTAGTAGCATTGTTGTCAAGCTCGTTCTTGTTGTAGCCTATTGTTGTATGTATATTTTAATTTATCGTGGGCTGAAGGACGCTCGATCCTCCCCGGACCCGCCATTGAAAGTGTTCGTCATGACGCCGGAACAGCCAGGAATATTTGTCAGAAAAGGGGCAGCCGAGGGAAATCGGCCCATGTAATGCTGCTTGAACTACTGCTTGAGTATCCACCAACTCCAAGCATGTTACCGGAGGTTTGAGGTTATGGGAGTCTTGACTGGGCGACACTCGGAGCAAGTTGGGCCGAGAAAGTGGAGCAAAATCACGTGATATGCTTCGCAAATGTGCATCTCGACTTGGCACAGCGACACGTCAAACGTCGCACCCAACTGGGCTTCCTCTCAATCTGGGTCCCGGATTCGTCGCCTCGTCACACCCGCAACATTGAATTTGTGAGTTATACTACTGAATGAGAAGGTAAAGAATCTCCTCAAATGTGCTCTTACCTGTTAATAAAGTATATAGTGGACTGTTCATCGTTCTCCCCTTTTAATAGACTGAAAAAGGGGAGGCAATATGTTAAACAAATAATCCTTCTTTTAACATTGTGGGTTATGATTAATTAATTTCATTATGAGATAAAGTATTGACTATTCTTAATACCGTTTACAAATAAATTTGTAATTTTTCGTCATTAACTATAGTTAATATTACATTAATTCTAGCTAACTTATATATCAGAAGTAAACTTGTCTATCGAAGATAAATTGTCAGCACTAATGCTTAATTCAGAGAACATTAGGTTATGAACAGTATTAGCCGAAACTAATCGTACACCATTTGATTTACCTGAAGCGGAATCTGAATTAGTAGCAGGATTCTTTCCTGAGCATTATTACCATTTGTCTTTTCTATGTTTTTATTTGGACTGTTCCCTAATATTATTTTGACGGATCTGCACTATTCTGATGACTTTGATTATAGAGATTTAATTAAAGATGACTATACTGATGACTTTGATTATAGAGATTTAATTAAAGATGACTATACTGATGATTTAATGCGTGTAGTCGTTGAGGATTCTTTATAATCAATTTCCTAACTTTACAGATAAGGAATAGAATACATAAGTTCCCTGCTAACCATAGTAAGGACTTGGGTTATAGAGATTTAATTAATGATGACTATACTGATGACTTTGATTATAGAGATTTAACGTCTCGTAAATAAACACAAGTTAGAACTACAAATACATATGCCTGACCGCCTCATATGTGCCCATTTTTTATTTTTTATTTTTTTGCTGCCATAGAGGATTGTGATTGTGACATCTTTTAGAATATAAAATGAATAAGTATGAGGCAAATGTAAATAAAAGAATTGTAAAAACTGCCGCAAAAAGACCTAAATTAATTAAAGGTGTTTTTAAAAAAGGGCGCTTCTCTACAAGAAAATAAAAAAAAAGGGGCGAGTCGGGACTTTGCTCTCGTTCGAGAACATCGTTCTGCTCTTTCATCCAAGGTAGTGATCATGTCCTCCTACCTCACGAACTGCTTGATCGTGTCGCTGTCGCCGGAGACGATTCACGAGGCGACCGAATGGCGCGTGATCCCTTGCCCTCCAAACTCCTCAGCGATCTATGATTCCTACTTCCTCGATAGATTTACCCTCGGCTGGGGTGGGACTACAAGACGACTCCATGCCACGAATCTGCGTGGGGTCGACGGCACGGCAATCAACTTCGTCGATATTAGCAACGCCCAGATTAACTTGCTCTGCTCGGTCCGCATTGATATGATGAGCATCGACCTCAGCCAGTCGTTCCTCTCCCATCAGTTTGGTTTTGCAGATAGCCCTGACTCGGACAAGACCATGGTGTGGACACCCGTACTGGATTCGCTCGTCAATGATGTGCAGTCGCGGCCAGGCTTGTCCCGCTACTTCGTCTTTGTTTCGTTTCATCCTATGCTGGGCTTCAACCCCGCTCTAGATGTGGCAACACTTGCACGTGCAACCGTCATGGCTTCCAAGACCCACACTGCACTGACTTTAAAGGAATGGCAAGGGCTGCACAACTCCAAGCATCCTTACGACGTCAAATTCAGCTTCGGCTCGAGCTCGAACGAGCTCTGGGAGACGGCCGAATTCCTGCAGTCCAAGTCGTCGTACTGGGCCGATCTTTTCTCCTCTGGGTTTTCCGAAAGCGTCAAAAAACTTGATCTGAATGGACAAGAGCAAGTCACGAGCGATGTCGGGGTCGAAACTACCAAAAATGAGACCAACATCAGCAACTTCAACAAAGGCGGGTCCAAGTCGGATCAACCCCCTTCCTCGCAGAGCCAATGCACGACTTCGATCCACACCATTTCGATCGAGGATGAAGAGCTGTATCACCCCTATCGAATCATTTTATGCTGGCTCCGAACGGGTGAGATCAAGTTCCAATCTCTCGTCATCGACTGCCATCCGTCCGACGAAGGACGCGCCGACGCCGAACCCGAGTCGAAAGCCGCCTCGGATGTGCTCGGCTTCGACCCCGTCTGCCCCAAAGCAATCTACCGCCTAGCCCATTTCCTCGAACTGGAACAACTACAAACTCTGGCGTTAAGATCGATCGTCTCGCAGATCAAGGTCGAAAATGTCGCGTTGGAGCTGTTCGGCCAGCTCTCGACGGACTTTGACGAGATTCACAAGCGCGAGTTTGATTTCGCGATTCGGAATTGGGCAGTCGTCAAGAAGACGGCGGGGATGCAGTCGGTGCAGCAGTGGGTCAAAGAGAGAAGATTGCCCAATGCTTTACAGACTCTTTTGGATGTGTCGCTTGCGTTGTCGAGCGCCTGAAATCACTTCTTTGGTTCGCGATGGTGATGTATAGGGGCCTGTATCGTGACCGAGCTGGTGCCGCCGGGCGAGGCTCCTTCCGACCGTTGAGCGCTTGGCATATTTTTAGCCCTCAGTTCGAGAAGTATGAGGAGAAAAATTGACTTGACAATATGTGCCAACTGAAGTAACACCCACAAGTACAATCTATGTGCTCATTGACACTATCTATCGTCAATAATGGCCCGCGGAAGCGCACGCGTCCGAAAACTGTCATTCATTTTGAAAAGCAGGAGCCGCACGTGCCTGAACCCGGGTCTCGCTTTCGCTTTCGCCTTCGCTGATCATTGCTCTCCGTTCAGCCCGCGCACGCCTCCCGGGACTGCAAACATGGTCGGCCCAAGTAGCCTGCTACAGGTTCTGGTCTCGTTGACCTTTCTCCCCGCACTTCTCGCGCTGCCCTCGCCGACTGCAGCGCCACAACAACTGGTGCTTGTCCCCGACGAGGCGCGCCAAGCCCCCCCGACGATGCCGATGCCGGGCAAGAACGAGTCGGGCCATGGTCATTTCAGCAAATGGTCACGTAAGACCAAGAAGCAGTTCCTCTACGATCTGTCGTATGCACCGGCCAAGGCACAGGATTGGGTCATCGTGATGGGTCCGTCTCTCTTCTTTCGAGTCGTGGCTCGTGCTTTGTCGTGTTCGGCTCCTTCGGGAGTCCGCGAGTTGACGAATGTGTGCTTTGCGCTGGGGGCTACAGGGAACGAAGCGGGCGATTTGGACTCGATGGTCTCGGCTTTGGCCGTGTCGTATACGATGATGCATCTCAAGAAACCTGTCAAGGCTGTTGCACTCCTGCAGACAGAGCAAGGTACGTCACCGATCAACGATCAACGCGACGCTGTTTCGCACGTTTGTACGGATCGGACATGACAAAGGTTCAGGTCAGCTGACCTCGAGGCGGAAATCTCTGCTTCTTCGATCTGATATCCACTAGACGCGCTTTACCTTCGACCCGAGGTAAGTCAAATACAAGTCGCAGTCTTTCAAGTCTTTCAGTAGACTGATAATTTTGTGATATCCCTCACAGAACTCGTTGGCCCTTCACAAGGCGCGCATGGCTTCCCATCACCGGGATCTACTCACGATCGACGAATTGCTGATCAAGCCTCAAGACATGTGGCATCGCATCAAGGGGATCGCACTAGTCGATCATAACGTCCCAACTTCGGTCTGGGGTAACACGACCGTCGTCTCCATCATTGATCATCACACCGATCGCGGAGTAGCTCCCCACGCCTCGCCACGCATCGTTGAAGTGACGGCCAGTTGCACCTCGCTCGTCGCCAAGTGGATGCTCGACCTGTTCGACTCGGGCAAAGCGCAGGCCAAGAACGATCATTTGCCCCATGAGCTGATCGAGATCATGTTGAGGACGATCGCGATCGATTCATCGGGGTTGAAGAAGGCTACACCTATTGATGAGGAAGCGACATTGGGCCTGTGGGCCAAATCCAAATGGAGCAAGCACCACTTTGAGCCACTCGAACCTTTCGTACGATCTCAGGCCGCCGGAGATGTCAAGGCAATCGATGAAGAAATCAAGAACCGTATGAAGGCGATCGACGACGAGCTTTCGCAAGCCAAAAAGAACCTCACCGGTCTCGATGTACGAGCCTTGCTCCGAAGGGACTGGAAGGGAGGAGTCCTCACCACCAAATCGGAGAAATACCCCCACCTCTCCCTCGGATTCGCTTCGGCCCCTGTGTCATTGGCCGAACAAATCGAACGAACGCCCGAAGGTTTCCCGCAAGAATGGTTCGCGATCGAGCGGGCTTGGACGGCCGAGATTGGTGCCGACGTCTCGGTTTGCTTGACTTCGTTCAAAGACGAGAAGGGCAAGAAGACGCGCGAGTTGGCGCTTGTCGTGGCGCACGGGTTCGGAAAGAGGTTGCACGAACATGCCGCTGATTCGTTGTTCCAGGTAAGAGGCTGGACTCGTCAATGAAAACTCTGCTCGAAGGGGTCGTCGGGTTTTTGTTCTGACGCGCGGCTGTTGCCCATATCAGACCCTCAAGAGATCCATCGAGAACGCCGGGGTCGAAGATTTGCAAGTATGGGAGCGCCCAGACGGTATGTGCCCCTCGTTGCCCCACTTTTTACGGGTACTTGCTCACGTTTAATCACCCCGTTCCACAGGCAAACCCCTATTGCCGCGAAGAGCCGTCTACCGACACCACGACAGCACCGCGTCGAGGAAGATGTGGCGACCAGGTTCGTGTTGGAAGATCTGCAGCTACAGAGACAGGCTGGCACACTGATTTTTTGCTCTTTCTGGTTACGTGCAGTGATTGAGAAGGCCGCGATGGAATGGACGGGCGATGATGTCGATGACGATGACCCGTATCAACGTCGACACAAGCACCACGATCTGCTTTGAGGGTCTCCGAGAGGAGACCCCTCGGCGTCGGACCCCTGCTTTTCTTTTCTTCCAATCTCTTTCGTTGCATCACGTCATGCTCTTTGCTCCAAACTCTACCATCATCCGTCTATGTTTCCCGTACAACTCTCTTGCTTCCTTGTTGCAACACCGCATTCTGTATCCGCTTCGGGAGATCGTACTCAGGCTGGGTCAGTATGGCTCTCCAAGTGATAGCCAAAGTAGGTAAATATGAGATCTTCATCGTGTGTCCATTTTGTTGCAGTACAGAAAGAAAAGAGAAGACGATCAGAAAAGATTTGATAGATCAAAGAACGAAACCGAGAATAGAAGAAAGGGTAGACTAAGAGGAGTGCAAAAGGCGATCTAAAGACGTCAGAAATCTAGTTCGCCGGCGTGGTCGCGTTGTTCTGACCCGTTAAAGAGGTCAAGAAATAGTGGAAGTCGATCGGGGAGTTGTTTAAGCCATAAGTGTAGATGAACCTCGAGGCCAAGAAACTGGAAAAGATTGAGTGCGCGTAGGTAGGGGGTAATCGAGCGGTGAGGGGTTCGAGACCGACTTGATCGACGAGAACCTTGGGTAAAGCTCGAGCCATGACGGCTTGACGGAGGTGCGCGTCATCGTAGAGGGAGGATTCTTCGAGCTCATTCTGCAACTTGATGAGCGATTGCGAGAGTTGATCTGAGAGGAGCGTGTAGGGCGTTCCGGTGCGTTCATGTTCGGCCCAGATGGTGTTGAATTCCGCGGTGGCGTTCGCCGAGATGGTTTGTTGGATCGAGCGCGTGTAGTTGAGGTAGAAGTCGCTGAAGCCGGAGCCGTTGGGCGATGTCATCAAGTCGATGAAGGAGGCGTCGTCGAGTGACATGCCCGCCAAGACTTCGAGCGAAGACGAGGTGACACCACCCTTGTTCGCCGACGAATCACGGAACAAGATGACACCCTTCTTCTCGAGTTGCAAGCGTGCTGATTGGGTGACGAACAGGTTCGCACCTTCGACGAGGTACTTAAAATTGGGCACACCTTCGGAATCCCACAGCTTGGACACGTTATTGACGTTGACGGACTCGGGTCGACCACCGCAGGGAACGAGGATGTCGGCCTTGTAGCGCAGGTGAGCACCGTTTCGGAAGTCCGTGCCATCGGCCACGACCTCGCCAGAGGGCAGGGTGATGTCCCGGTCGTCGACGAGGATGCGGTAACCGTCTTTGCTGAGCTTAGACACGTCAAAGTTGGAGATCATTTGACGCGCACGGGCGAGGCGGATCAACTCGGCGCGGTCGAGACCCTGAGGGTCATGGATTGTACCACTGCCGTCGATGATGGTGATCGTCTTGTCCTTGCTGAGCAAGATCTCGTCTGGTAAAGGTAAGATAAGCGGAATGGCAGGTCAGCATACGCTCGATGGAGAACACACCGCACGAAAGTTCACAACTCACTCGATCCGAGATCACCATCGGGCCCACCAGTCTGGACCTTGGTGACTTCCTCCTCCTTGAGGCCAAGTTTTCTATAGATGCCGGTTGTGTACGCCCTTACGGAGAGCGAGGTCATACCGAACGCATCGTGTGGAATACCACCAAGCGTCGCTGCCGTCTTTCCAGTCGAAAACGATTTCCACCAAGGCGCTCCACGTTGTCGAGCATGGTTCGCGGTCCAGTCCATCATATCGGCCGTGCCTTCATCAGGACCGAAGAAGAGGATCTCGGGCTTCTTGTACAAATCGACGACGGTCTCCTTGATACCGGGGGATTGACCAGGCAAGAGCAAGTCGATGATGGCGTCGACGTATTTCTCGAAGCACGCTCGAGGATTTGCCCCAATGTCGGGCAAGATCGTTCCCTTGGATCCACCTTCGGGGATATCCTTGTTCTTGAGCGCTTGCGTCGTCGCGAGACCGTAGTTCTCGTCGAAGAGGTTGCGCTGGTTGATCGAGTAGGCTTCTCGGTTGCGCGACATGACGAGACGAATACCACCTCGGGCGACGTCCTTCATGCGCAAGTGGAATCCACGGAAACCGTCACCGACGACAAGGAAGAGACCGTAGGCCGGGGTAGGGTATTCCGAAGCAGGCAAGAAGCTAGGGTCGAGTCGGAACGAGATGGCGACCTTGGTCGGCGTGAAGAAGTTGGTCTTAAGGATCGCGTTGTTGAAAGTAACGAACGACTCGAGGATCTGCGCGTCATGTTTGTTGAGCACGTTCTTCTTGATATGGACGAGGAGCTCGTCGCTGGTCAAGACGGTGCCGGTCTTCAATCGGGCGTACGAAAGCGTGGGCATGACCTGGTTCGGGGTGTGCACGCTGTAGTAGTGCGTCATCGCGAACGAGATGTAGAGCAAACGAATGATCTCGGGGTAGGCTTGCAGGGTCTCGAGGATCGATGCTCGTGTGAAGGTTTCTTGACGGAAGCGGGCTCGAATGTCGGACAAGACTGCGGCTTGGGCCGAATCGTTCTCGTCGAGCAGGTCCTTGAGCGCGGCGTATGAGGGCCCGAGGCGGTTGAGGAAGTGCTGCGCAAAGATCCAGCCAGAGTAGGCGTAGGCGGCCTCTTGGACCGCGAGCTTCGAGTGGGCCTCAAATAGGGGGTTGTTGGGGAGTACATCTGCCAACGTACATCGCCACGATCAGCACGGGGAGAGCCCTGAGCAATCAAGGTGTGATGGACGCTCACAGATGAGCGAAGCCTCCTTTGTGATTTGCAAGATACTGGCCTCGACGGGAGGACCGGAGAGAGGGCTCAGGTAGAGCGAGATGATGGTGACACCGTTAGAGAAGCTCTCTATAGTACGGGATCAAGGGACCAAGAATCAGTTTCTTCAGACGAAGTCTCTGGATCGCCAATCTCGCACCTACCGACGTATTTGCGCGTGGAGTAAAAGTTGTACGAATGGTATAAGTCGGACAGGGCCGAGAAGAAGGATCGGGTTCCTCCCATCTTGTAGGCAATCACGATACGGCGCTCGCGAGAGGCCTCGACTTCGTAAGCGGCCACCACGGGTCCCATTCTGTCATTGAAAAGAGTCGACGTCAGTTCCACGCATTGAACGATAAAGGGTCGAAGAAGTTACTAACCTCCTAAGAGCCTCGTCCATCGCCTGTTGGTAGATCTCGAGCGTGTAAGGCGTGGCCTTGTCCAAAAAGCTCTTGTCGGATACGCGCTTGATGTCAAGCTTGCTCTTGGCCTCTTCCTCGGTCGGGATCGGTTCGGCGAACTCGCATTTGGACATGAAGTAGCAACGCAATTGTTGGGCGACGGTCGCGGTTGAAGAGACGTTCCCCGCGGCGCGGTAGGATTCGAGACGCCATGCGGACGAGGCGGTGGACTTGTCGAGGTAGTCTCGGTCGATGCGTTGTTCGTACTGCGGACCATCGACAATGGAGATACCCGGAGGAGAGGTGTAGATGAAGGTGGCGTTGCTCTGCAGAAAGGCGGAGTTGAGTCAGCTCATGGCGCTCTCAAATCTAGGCGCGACCCGTGACCCGTCCGCCTCGTGACCTGGCCCCTGGGGAGGCCGATCCTTTTCCAGCCCGAGCGGGGGGTTCGGTCTTGTGGTACCGGCATCCGAAAACTCACCTCTGATTCCTTCTCAAGCTTGATTTCGAGGTAGTCCTGGTGAGCGGCGTGGGCTTGGACTTTGGCACCGTAGAGAGACTGTGGTGGGGAGATGAGCGAGCGTCGAGGAGGACGGCGAAGCGGGGAGCGAGGTGGGGCCGCCGGAACACGAGGTTGAGACAAATCGATCACGTGGACAAGTGAAAAGCGCGTTTGAGGCAATGTCAGTGAAGCTGCTCAAAGACTGATAATAGGGCTTTGTGATGCATGGTCGAAACACCGCCAATGTTGAAGTTACAACGCGTGGGAACGGCTCGGTCATCGTTAACAGGGGGCAAAGGCCCCCCCTCCCCCCTCCCCACTTGCGGAAACTATAATCGCACCAATCCCCATCGCGGCACGGAAGAGAACGAAAGCAAGTCGCGGAAGTACTGACCTCGACGTGATCCGCGCACGTCTCGGGCGACTCCTTCATAAAGTAGCCATTCTCGATGCCGAGGGAGGTGTAGAACCACGCGACCTCGCCTTCGACGAGCGGCTCGGGGATGAAGCCGTTCTCGCGGCAGATGGCGAGCACCTGCTGGCGCTGTTGGTCCTTGCCTTCAAAGATGACCTGCGGGGATATGAAGACGTTTCAAGAGTCAGTTCGAATGAGTTTTAGGTGGTGCCCAGCCCTGCGCGTGAGGCACGTGATACGGTTAAAGGCCCCTTGTGGCCCCATTTGAGGGGGGACGGTCACCTGATGATGAACGAACGGACCTTTGAATAGCCTGGTTCATCGCGCGAGATGGTATGGCTAGACGGCGACGGCGTGCGCGTGATGTCGAGCGAGGCAGCAAGGTGGGCCAAGGGGCTAAGTCCCGTCATGATAGGTGTAAAGTAGCGGTAGGGGGAAAGTGGTGTTGGGGTAGGGGCTAGTACCTGGGAAAAAGGGAGGGAAGCGGAGAGGGGAGAGGCAATTTATGAAAGCATCGATGAGCTTCGACTTGACCCGACGAGAGCGGTGCCCTGCCGCTTGACGTGGCCTCTTTGGGGCTTCGGAGAAGTCTCGCGCGCGCCGTGGGGGTGCCAGCGGAAACTCACCTCGAAAAGTCAGAAAAGGGCTGTTGCGCCAACCAAGAGGAGAGAGGTATTCCACGACGGCCTTCGAAAAAAAATTGGTCAACAAAAAAGAGGAGAAGAAGAGACGAAAGTTTGCAAGGTTAGGCCTTCGTGCTCTTCGTTCGCCGAGCGGAAAAAAAAAGGCGGGGTTGGATGCAGCTTGGTGCGGCGTCGCAAACGAAGTCCTCGTGACGTGCTTGCTGAGTGGGGTGCCACCACTCGAGCCATACTCCGAAGCAGTCCCCCGCGCGCTGCTCGGCAAAGTACGGGCGGCGGCCGGGGCCGATCGGCGCGATAGAAGCCTCAACGAACCGAGCCTCGCCGAAAACTGGGCTCGTCTAGTTTTCGTCCTCCAAGCAAATCGTGTCAGATTAGGTTTGTTGAGCAGGTCAGCAGACCACCCTGCGAGGCTGAGCATTTGCCAGCCACAAATGCTCCGTTTCGGATGGGTTGGCCGGCGAGGAGTGTATGCCCCAAAATTAGCCCTGTCCCCCGCAGACAGCACCGGGCGTCGCGTCGCGTCGCAGGCGTTCACTGTCTTACCATTACAGAGCTCGCAAGACAGCTCTCCTCGCACGCCCACGTCATGTCCAAGACAGCTCTAGTCGTTGGTGGATCGCGGTGAGATGAACCTTGAAAAAGTTCCATCTCCCATCCTCCGATGACTGACTGTAGATCCGTGTTTTCCCGGTGGAGCTCAGCGGTCTCGGATTGTCCCTCCTCGAGCACCTCCATTCCGAAGGCTACGAAGTCGTGACGACCGTCCGTTCCCTCCCCGAGTCCCCTCTCGAATCCATTCGATACATCCCCAACGTCGACCTATCCCTTCCCGGCGCATCCGCCTCCACGCTCACCTCCGCCCTGCGCCCTTCAACCGAGTTCGATCTCGTCATCGTCTCCGCTGGCTACTTTAAGGATGATACCTTGCAGACGTTGGATTGGGAAGAGATGAACAAGATGTTTCAGATTTGTGCGATTGCTCCGGCGTTCATCGTGGGCGAGTTGGTGAAGCAGGGGTCGATTCGTCAAGGGGGAAAGGTTGTGCTAGTGACGACTGAGGGAGGATCGATTAGACTTAGGACCAGGGAGGAAGGCGGAGGCAATTACGGTCATCATGCTTCCAAGGTGAGCTAAAGGAACCCTCTTTATCTCAGCTGAGAATCGTGCTCACGGCCCACGACCCACCCGCCCTCTCTCAACCCAAAAGGCCGCCGCCAACATGGTTGGCAAACTCCTCTCGATCGACCTAGCCAAGCAAGGCATCACCCTCGTCAACATCCATCCAGGATTCATGAAGACCGAAATGACTGCCAACATTGGGTACGACAAGTTCTACGACGAAGGTGGGGCCGTTGAACCGGAGGAAGCGGCAAAAAGCTTGATCGAATTTGTCGAGAAGCATGTTGATGACTCCAAGAATGGCTCGTTTTGGGCGCCGAGGGGACCAAGGTGAGCTTCGTACATCTTTTCCGAGGGAGCAAGAGTGTGAACTGACTTGTGCTTTCTGTCGTGGCCCGACGAAGGGACGTGGGTGAAGCTGAACGAGTGCTCGGAAAGGATCTGCCCACTCCACTCGAACTTCCCTGGTAGCAAGTGGCCCTTCAATCATGCAGTACCCTCTGCAACTCTACGAACGTGTTCCTGCTTTTTCTTCGCCCTACAAGTCTGTATCCAAAGCCGGTCCTCACATCAAGTGTTGCCATATCATTGCCATATCATACACCGTCAAATTCCTTCGTACGCGACCAGCTTTAGTTTCCCTTGAGAGCGAATCATCACACCGTTCCCGATCATTACCAATCTACACGCTTCCAATCCAATCCTCGGACACAAAGCTACATTACTTCTTTCTTTCCTCATTCTCCATAACCGTAGCTCCCGCTGGCCCACCCCCACCCGTCGCCTGAGCCATCGCCAACGCCTCCCTCTGAGCCCTCCTCGCCTTCTTGGACTCATACTCATGCCATTCCCCTTTGACCAACCTCAACACATCCGGGAATTCAGCCCTCGGTTCTTCGGTTGTGAAATACCTCATCTCCAACGCTTCCTCGGCAGTAGGTCTTGTCGAAGGGTTGAGACTCAATAGTCCTTCGGCCAATTCGAAAGCTCCTTCCGTGAGATGATGAGAAGCGAAGGTTTCACGAAGCGTAGAGGGTAGTGTTTGGGAGGGCTTTACGAGTTCGTACCAGGAAAGTTCTTGGACTTGGGGCCAGAGTGTGGGGGAGGGGGTGCCGAGGATGGAGAATATTGCTTCGAGTTGATGGATCTCGTCTTGGCCTTGGAAGACGGGACGGCGGGCGAAGAGCTCGAGGAAGATGCATCTGAAGGGGGTTGGAAAGCAAGAGATTAGCCTCAGAAGCATGTGTAGATCAAAGTAGCACCTTGACAGGACCGATCACTTACCCTGCAGACCATACATCGACCTCCGCACCATAAATAGTCGCACCAAATAGCAATTCAGGCGGTTTGTACCACTGCGTAATGACCCGATTCGTATAATCGTTGCCCCTCCCTTGGGCATAGAACCTCGCGAGTCCGAAATCGGCAATCTTGAGCTCGCCATCTTTGCTGATGAGCAAGTTGGAGCCTTTGAGATCGCGGTGTAGAACGCCTCGACGATGAACGAAGGCGAGACCCGTGAGAAGTTGGTGCATGAGATGCTTGAGATGTGCGGGGGTGAAGGTGATGGAAGGGTGAAGCAGAACCCCCGTAAGATCGTGGTCCATGTATTCGAACACCATGTATACATGACCTACAGATCAAAAATTCGTTTGGTCAGCCCCAGTTCGTTCCACTCGCAGCGCATCAATGAGATAGTCCAACGTGCTTTTCGAAACCATCATCTCCAACAGATTGACGACATTGGCGTGCCTCAAGCTCTGTAGCAGCTTGATCTCCCTCACGGCCGTGATGGGGAACCCATCCTTTTCCGCCTCCATTCTAATCCTCTTTAAAGCGACCAAAGCGCCAGTCTCAGTGTTTCTCGCCTTGTACACCTTTCCGTACGTCCCTTCGCCGACTTGGACCAGGCATTCGTAGATTTCCGTGGGTGGTGGAGCGGCTGGAACGACGGGAACATCAGGAACGGCGGCTATCTTGAGGTCGTTGCCAGTCGATGGTTCCTCCACTTCAGCGAGTGTCGACGCCGTTGGAGGCGTCGTCGCTCGCGAGCTGCGTTGATCCGTCGAAGGCGGACGATGTCTTCTTGAATCGTCATCATTCCTCCGGTAGTAGTCGTCTCGCCTCTTGTAATCATCCCCGTCGTCGCGTCGAGAAGAGTAGCGATAGCCCGTATCCGATCTATCGTTGTACGACATCGACGGCCGATCCTCGGAGCCGACATCGGTCCTACGGTCTCGCGAACGATCCATGTCCTTGTCCTCATGCGACGATGCTCCTTTCCTCTCCACCCCACGTTTGTTATAGTCACGATAGTCATCTTGGCCGCGTCCACCAAACGAGCCCCTTCCTCTTCCTCGTCCCCTCCCTCGCGCGTATACGAACTCGCGATCCTCCGTCCGTCGTCGAGTCTCGAAATTCTTCTTCGACGTCGTCGTACTCGATCGATCATCATCGTCATACCTCCCTTCTTTTCGATCATCAAACTTGCTTCGCTCACGGTCCCGATCATGATCACGGCCGCGGGCCCGATCCCTGTCGTGGTCTTGTTCGCGTTCACGATCGTCGTATCGCGACGTCCTCGACGTCATTGGAGACGTTCTCGAATCGGTCTTGCCGCCTCGTGCAGGGCCCCACGACCTGGTCTTGGTCGATCGATCCTTGTCGTACCCATCGTCCCTTTCGGTTTCCCTTTCCCTCTCCCTCGAAGTGAACGATGCTCTCCGGCCCTTGGACTCGTTCCCACTCCATCGCTTTCTTCCATCCTCCTCCTCCTCGTCACTTTCCCGATCCTTCGGTTCCCTCCTTCTATCTTTCACACTCCTCTTATCCTCTTCATCATCATACTTCCTCCTCTTCTCCTTCATATGCCTTGCGCCCCACCCATTATCCCTTCCTCTTTCCCTCTCCCTTTCTCTCCCTTGGATCCTGTCATCCTCTTCCTCCTTCCTCCTCCGTTCCTTCTTCTCCCTCTGCGCACCCACATCGTCCCTTATGCGTCTCGAACTCGTCGTTGAATCCGCATCGCTCGGGCGTCGTCGTCTTGCACCCGCATCTCTCTCCCGTTCGCGCTCCCGTTCTCGCTCCCATCGGTCCCTGTCCCTCTCTCTTTCCTTCTCCTTCTCTCTCTCGCGCTCCCTCTCCCGGATCCTTTCGCCGTCCCGCTCATCATCCGCGCCTCTCGCTGCTTCATCATCACCTCTCTTCGTCCTCTTCCCTTCCCAAATTTCGTCCTCCGAATCCGCGGGAAAGAACCTCTTGACCTGCCCCGCTTTGGTCACCGAACCCATTCCCGTCGCGGCTCCCGTCGCGGCCGCACTCATCCCACTTCCAACACCGTTCAAAGCCAAAATCGACCCTGCTCCATTCGAAGCTTGGAAAGTATTGGTCGGGGAAGCAACTTTGAGTGAAAGCGATTGACGATGGGTCGTTTGTAATGGTTCGCGAGAGGGGGTGCGCTGCATCGATGTTGAGGGTGACGAGGTACTGGGGTGAAGAGGTTCAATGTTCATGGAGTCGGGGATGGCCGACCTACTCCTCGTTGTCGTTGTCGTCGTCGTCGTCGTCGAAGGAAGAGGATCGGATTCCCTCGACCTCTCTTCCCACTTGGGCTCGACAGACCTCTGCTCCCTCACCGTACGATCCGTCTGCCTCCTCTCCCTCTCTTCTTCGTCTTTCGTTCCCTCCCTCTCCCTCTCCCTTTCCCTTTCCCTTTCCCTTTCCTTCTCCCTCTCCCTCCAACTCCCATTCTGCGTCCTCGCCCCCGCCCATCCCTTATCCAACCCCGCCCCCGAACCCTCAACACCACTCTTGAACCCCCTCTCACTCTTCAAACTCGACCCATGCTGATCCCTTCCATACCCCTTACTAATCGACGAACCATTCGATCTCGAATTTAAGTTCGCGTTCGTGTTCCGAGCATGATGAATCATTTTCGGCCTAGGTGCTGCAAAGAAAGCTTTAGGTTCGGAGGAAGGGACGTTTTTTTCCAATTCCGTACCAGTTAAAGTGGTTTCATTTTCCGTTGGTTGGGCTTGGGTAAAGTTCGGATTTATACGTCGAGAAGGATGGTGATGATCGTATCGTTTTGATGAAGAGGAAGAAGCGGGGGAAAGGGAACGTCTTTTAGGTGCGTTCGAAGAAGTCGTTGATTTGGGAGGTGGAGGAGGTCGAGATGGTGGAGATCGTTCAGGACTGGGGCTGGAGGAAGGTGAGCGAGATGAATCGCGTAAATCTCGACGGGAGCGAAGAGGTGGGGAAATAGGTCGGGCTGGTGGTGGTGGTCGGCCACTGTAAGGATTTACCAGCAACGATCAGTCCTTCCTGCGGGGAGGGAAAAGGCCAGAGATGCGAGAACACAACTTACGAGTCGGATCCGTTCGGTCGGGATACGTTCTGCTCTGGATCAGCTTCCTTCCGACGTTGCACAGGATAAAAGGGCCTCGAAGTCAAAGTCGACGAAGCCGGATCGCCGGGGTAAGTTTTCCTTGAGGCCGGGTTGAAGTTGTTGTGGCTCGAAAACGTTGGCGGCTGACGATTCGGACGGGTCGGAGGGGGCGCATCGAGTGATCTTGGTCGATCGTGCTTGTCATAGTCGTGGTGGTGCTTGGAAGCGTGAGCGCGGGTAGGTGAGGTATCGTAGCGTCTAGAAGACGTGACGAGTGCTCGATTCGAGAAATTGGAGTCACGCTCGTCGTCGTCGCGGACGCGTTTGGACGAGTCATACTGAGCGGCTGCGGTCGAACGAGACGTCGACGAACAGCGTCGATCGTCGTTCGTGGCTACACCTCGACAGGCACTGCTACTCGTCTCTCGATCATGCCTTCGCTCAGAATCACGATCCTCATTCGTCGAAGTCACCACCCTCCATTTCGCCGACCCGCCGAGGCAGAGGCTGAACCCGTCTTGGAGTCACGCGCACTAATCAAATGCTCTTCGTACCTCTTGCCTCGATCGTGAGACGAAAAGTGACGAGCTTTATCAAGCACCGTCGAAGACGATGAGAACGACTTGTAAGTCGAGCTGGTCGTAGCAGTGGTCGCGGTGGCGTGGGCGTTGGCGGTGGAGCGTTCTTGCCGCGTTGCCCAACCTCGATCTTGCGAAGGTCGGTCGAACGAGAACATGTTTTTATTGAGCCTAGAGGGTCGAGGCTGGGCCTGGTTCGGACTACGGGTGGTGCAAGAAACGGGGGTTGGAGGTGGAGGGACGATCTGCGATGGGAGAAGGAGAGCGCGCGAGTCAGCTAGGAGGGGAGGATGCGGTGTGGGTCGTGAGGGAAGGGATGTACCTGATAAAAGCTCCAAAAAAGATCTGCAACGCGTGATGTGAAATTGTAAGGCGACGTGAGGTGAAAGTGGCTCGACCTGAGTCGGAGGCTAGGAGGGGTGGATGAAGGTGATGGTGATGGTGGGATGGATCAACTTTTTCGAGGATGGTCCAAGCTCGTAATGCGCACCAGCCTAGGTGGTGGACACGTAGACAGTCGATCCAGACTGCTTCAGTCACCGTTCCTGGGTGAACAGACAGGAGATGCACGAACAGGCCTCTCGAACGAGGCAGCTGCGGGCTGAACCGAGGGGAACGATCGGGAAGAGAAAGACGGAGATGGAGCGCGCTCGTGCTCTCTCCTCCTTATTAGCAGCACCGATACGACATGTCCGCTCTGGTCGGGTATGCGTTCTCTTCGGAGGCGAGCAGTGATCACGAGGAGGAGATGCAGCAAGTCTCCGTGCAAGTACAAGTAGACGTACCAGTATCCGCTCAACCACCAGTAGGCCCAGCAGCACCAGCACCGGCACCAACACCGGCAGATGCCCCACTTGAACAAGCTGCTCCTACACCATCTTCAGCACCACCAGTCGTAGCATCAGAACCGCCTCAAGCTGAAAAAGATGTCAAAGATGATCAAGACGGGGATCAAGATGACGATGAGGATGAGGATCACGACGACGACGACCTTACGCCCGAACCGGACTATTCGTTCGCCTCGCCACCACCTCCACTACTCGACACCAACGGTCACGGTCACGCCGAGGACGTTGAGCAGGAGCACGAGCACAAGCACGAGCACGAGCCACCACAAGACAACAACCACGACTACGAAGAACAAGCAAAAGAGCCTACAAAGCTAAAAGCCACCACAAGAATACACGAACTCGATATCGTACAACAGGTCCGCTTCTTCACCTTCTGAGAACTCTCGGACCACCAAGCTGACCCTCTCACGCACGCCCCGAATAGGACATTGCCAAGCTACTTCATCTCGCCGGGTGCACCTTGGCCAGTCTCGACCCCGAACCCAATCCAAATCTGGACCTGTCGAACGAGAAGCATACGCCCATTCCCGAGGACAAGAACGAACGCTTTGATCACTTTGCTCAAGCCTACTTCACAACTCTCAATGTCCGTCTGTCGGCAAAAAAAAAAAAAAAAAGACCCTCTTGGCATTTCAGCACTCTGACGGGCTGTTCAACTCCTTTCCTCTACAGGACATCCAACTGTCTCTTCGGACGAGCATCCGCCATCTCGCTTTATCGAAACCTTCCCTACAAGCTCTGCTCGATCCCAACTATGCCTCGCTCCTACCGACTCAGGCATTGGAACCAGGTCAATCGAGCATCGCCGCGGGGGGGATCGCCCATCGGTCGCGTATTAACCCTCTACCGTTGACCAAGTCGATTCCCAAATGGACCACACGGGACGCGCAGGCAACGAGTGCGGGTGGTGTCGAGGAGGATGGTTCGATGAGATTGAGCGTCGCGGCGAGGGGGTTACAGGCTGAGGCTTGGCGTGATTTGGCCCGAATTGCCAGCGCGGCCCAGGACCCAATGAAAGAGTGAAGGAATTGATGATGCCTTTTTTAGTAGTACATGTTGTGAACGGAGCAGACCTGATGGCTGCCAACAAATTCCTTCCTGCCGAGCTCATATGATGAAGACTGGCAGGCCGGTCGAGTCAGATTTCTGGGGCGCTTACGGCCAAAGGCGCATTGCGTTGTCTCGCCCTCATTCCAAATCGAGCGTCCTGCGCTGTGCGCTCGTCGAAGGTCGTCGATGACCACACTCTACCACACTACTTGCCGCGCCACCCCGCCGGACAGCTCTTAGCTCTCCCCCCTCTACATCCATCCCCTTTCCCTCCAGCTCACCACTACACCCATCATGTTGAAGTTGACCTTGCTCGCTACCTTATCGACCTTGCTGGCGTTGAACCAAGGTGTCGACGGTGCCGTGTTCAAGTGAGTTGCCACATCGAGCCGATACGGTTCTCACGGTCGATCATCGTCCGAGCTCAACTCCATGCGGGCCAGAGCCTTCGGCCTGCCTCCCCCGCCACCGCCGGCGCGCGCGGGGTTCGATGATGATGCAACCCGAGTCGGCCAGCCAGATCGCTGACGACGACCCCAACCCCCATCCTCTACACTACGCTGCATGACCCACCCATAACTCCACCCTTGCAGACTGCCCCTACACAAACAGAAACACACGCACCACACCCAACTCGGCTCTGCCTCGACCCTGGGCGACAAGTACATCGCCCGCTACAACGCCAACAACCGCGCCGCCCA
The DNA here is from genome assembly GCA_001244265.2 of Microbotryum lychnidis-dioicae p1A1 Lamole. Classification (NCBI taxonomy): domain Eukaryota; kingdom Fungi; phylum Basidiomycota; class Microbotryomycetes; order Microbotryales; family Microbotryaceae; genus Microbotryum; species Microbotryum lychnidis-dioicae. The sequence continues at coordinate 442,098 of CDLV01000019.1, forward strand.
AATCCAAGCCGCGCAGCAGCCGCACGCGAACCAGCTTTCGTTCAAGGTGCAAAATGATGAGGAGCAGGAGTTCAATGATCAGATGGTCAAGGGCGGGCATGGGGTGTCTCTGACGAGTACGTACGATCAATCGCTTGTTCTCTCACCCCCTTCGAGTTCCGCGATTACGGAGGGACAGGTGGGGGGCGACGTCGGCCGCGTCCGGATATGATTGATGCCTTTCCCCAGCGGTGCACCCCGCCTCCCCTCGCTCGAACCCTTCCCCGATGATCCGTGCGCTTCCGAGCAATCCGACTGACCTCGATGTGACTTACACAGACTACCTCTCGGCGCAGTACTTTGCCCACATCACCCTCGGCACTCCTCATCAATCGTTCAAGGTCATTCTCGATGTAAGTCGAAAGGTGAACCCTCCTGAACTCGGCTTTCAAGCTTGAACTAAATATCGGTCGCTGTTGAACAGACCGGATCGGCCAACCTGTGGGTCCCTTCAACCCGCTGCAACAGCATTGCTTGCTTCTTGCACTCGAGTGAGTTCAAGTGGACAAAACTCGATGACCTGGAGATTGACCGCCTCCTTGCACTGCAGAGTACAATGCCACCGCCTCGTCGACTTACAAGCCCAACGGCACCGAGTTTTCGATCAAATACGGCACCGGTTCGCTCGAAGGTGTCATCTCCAATGACGTCCTCACGATCGGTGACCTGACCGTCAAGGAGCAAGACTTTGCCGAATCAACCTCGGAGCCCGGTTTGACCTTTGCGTTCGGCAAGTTCGACGGTATTCTCGGTCTCGCTTACGACACCATCTCGGTCGACCATGTCACCCCTCCTTTTTACAACATGATCAACCAAGGCTTGTTGGACGACCCCGTCGTGGCTTTCTACCTCAACGCCGAGGAACAAGGCTCTGTCGCGACCTTTGGTGGTGTCGATTCATCCCACTACAAGGGCAAGATCGACTATGTCCCCGTTCGCCGCAAGGGTTACTGGGAAGTCGAGTTGGAATCGGTCCGATTCGGTAAGGAGACGGTCGAGTTGGAGAGCACGGGTGCGGCCATCGACACCGGAACGTCCTTGATCGCTTTACCTTCCGAGGTCGCCGAAATCATTAACAAGGAAATCGGCGCGACCAAGTCATGGTCGGGCCAATACACGGTTGATTGCGCAACGATCCCCAACTTGCCTTCCATGTCGCTCAAGTTTGGAGGCAGGACCTACGAACTGTCCGCCGAGGACTACATCCTGCAGGTTTCGGGGACGTGCATTTCCAGTTTCACCGGGTTGGACCTTCCGGCTCCTTTAGGCCCTCTTTGGATCATTGGCGATGTCTTCTTGAGGAGGTACTACACCGTTTACGACTTGGGCAAGAACGCCGTTGGGTTCGCTGAGGCTCGTTAAGCTTCGAACGCGAAAGCTCGCTCTTTTTTCTGAGCACCCACCTCACACATCATCACCTTTCGCAACCCCGGCTCTTCGTAGTTTCGTGCACTTTGGGGGAGGATGGCAAAAGTAAGCCCACCAGATCCAAATCCAAGGGCAACGATGCTGGTTGGGGGCCGGTCTGGACAAGGTGAAGGGGGTTGGTTCGTTTGGTGCCTGGAGGCGGATGCGGATGTCGAAGAGGTGGCGTGTGAAGCAGCCGTCCGGGGCCCGGAGCTGGAAGACCTTCCTTTCCTGTTGATCTCTTCTCACCAAATCAGACCTTCTTGAAACCCCTTTTCACTGCTCATTCTGCATAGTCCATGCCCCAAGCAGCCACGTCAACCGAGAGATTGAAATCCTTCCCTTCCCTTCCCAAACCCTGAACCCTCAACAGTGAAAGCAATCCCACCACCCCCTGACGCGGAACCACTAAAAGAACCCTCTCACCTCCGAAGCGATTCCCTTCAATTCGTTCCAACCCACCAACCAATCTTCCTCGAACTTATCCACCCCAAACTTCCCCGCAGCTTCCCTAGCCCTTTTCCTCATCTCTTTCCTCTCCTCCTCCTTCATGGAAAGGATTTTGAATAATTGGGAGGCGAATTCTTGGGCTGATTTAGCGTGAAATCCGGTTGGTTGACCGGTCGGAGAGGCGGTTACGATGTCTAGTAAAGGACCGGCGGAGGCGTGTACGAGGGGGATCAGGCCGGCCGCCTGAAACAGACACACACACACACACACACACAAACACATTTACAGGGGAGAGAAGAAATGATTAGTTTCGTCTTCGTGAAGAGAACGTCAGGATTCAAGTCAAAGGAAGGGGTCAGATAAAACGTACCATGAATTCAACCACCGTGATCCCAAAATGCTCATCGACCATCGTATGTAAACCCATACCGGCCTTAGCCAAATAATCCCTCTTCAACACATCATAAGAAGCGTTCACCACGAATTCTACATTCCTTTCCGCACCGAGTTTTTTCGCGAGATCGCGGAGCGTTTCAACGCGTTCCTGGTCGGATGTGTGGCGTACTGAACCGGCCATGATGAGTTTTATGGTTGAGCGAAGGCAGGGGTCGAGTTGGAAGAGATGGGATAGCGTTTCGAGTTGCACGGGATGATCTTTCTCTGGTCTGATGGGAGAGAAGTGTTGAGAGGGTTAGATCGGGCTCACAAGGGCCACAAAATATCCGTGGTGGGAAAGAAGGGGGGGCGGGACCGACCGGAATTGAGCTAGGGAAAGAATCATGTGCGGTTCTCTCGGTTCCAAAGGTAGCGAAGAGAGGGAAATGGTATCACACGGTGGGTACACGATCCGACTTGTCCGGAACCGTTTCGGAAAAGGGACAGAAGTCGACATCGTGGTTGTCGTCGAGGGAACTGTTCGCGTTCGTATCTTCGTTGTCGCATCGGTTCCCGTTGATGTCGTTGAAGCGACAACCGAGTCGTTTGGAGGCAATTCGGGCTCGACGTCGTCCCGATACCCGAACGGCTTCAGGAGATGATCGATGTGATTCTTCGTCCAGGTCGAGTTGACCATCAGCACCGTCGACTGCCTAAGACAGATCGAGTAAAGTTCGGCGAAAATGACATAGTATCTATCAAAAAGAAAAGGGAGGTTAATAAGAGGAAGAGGGCCCTGAGAAGTCGGAGAGTAGCAACGTACAAAAGTTTAAGGTTTGTCAAGACAGCACTAGAAGCAACGAAGCTTGTATTCGTATGCCCTTGCTTTCGCTCCGAGACCCGTCGAAGCATATCGGTGCTGATCGTAGGATAGTGGGTGTACGACCCGACTGGTATCCTTCCGAGGTGCCTAATTAGAGGGTAGGTGAAGGCGTAGCCCATCGTGTCTGGTGGATAAAGCGCGTGTGAGCTCGGGTTAAACAACTCGGCTCGGATTCCCGGCGAACTGACCTATCCAAATATCGGGTATCAACCCACCCGTCCCTAGTCCCTGCCACGCGAGGATGACGGACCCCAAGGATTGGCCCAAGAGCGTGAAGCGAGGCCAAGTCGAGTCCTCGACCAAATGTCGGGAACCGAGTCGGACAAAGATCAAAGTTTTGGGTTCCAAGGCGATCCCGAAACGAACCTGTTGGCAAACGATCGAACGTTAGCGTCAGCGTCATCACGAACGTTACTTTTCGGCGTCCAAAGTTGGATATCCTGACCGCGATGAGATGTTAACTGACCTTGACTTTAGAAATCATCGAATCCTTGGTCACCCGTTCCAGCCTTGCTTTGTGCCCGGCTCCCGTAGTCGGAGCATCTTCATCCTCAGCCGTCAGATCACCCGTATACACCACACAGATCAAGTCGGGCTCCTCCCTCTGTAAACAAGCGACTGCGGTCCATAACACCCTTTCGCCTCCCCCACCGGCGTTACTGATGGGTCGCAAGGAGAGAGGCCACGTCATAGGCAAAATCAAGGATCAGCTCCCGGACGCCCTAGGTGCTTCTTGGTTATTCGCATGACATACCAATAAGGATGAAAGAACCCCACAATTCTCGTCTTTTTCACGACCTCAAGATCGACGATCCCTATCGTAGCCAGTGCAATCCTCCGTCTCCGTTCATTCGTCGCTCTCAATCGCAGACCGTACACTCTCACGAGGATGTACAGCAAGGACGACAAGATTGGGACGGAGAGGAAGGCGGTGATGAGGAGGAGGATGAGCTTGAGGTGTGGCGGGAGGGAGAGCACTACGCGTAGGAAGGGGTTCATCGCGGTCCCGGCGTCGACGCTCGCTTTCGAGGTGACCGGGACCGAGGAGACAGAGCAGCATTGACCAAAATCCGGACCGGCACCTGGCCGAACCTGGCCCGTGCGCGCCGCAGGTTCATTCTCAATTTTTGGATGAAGTTAACAACAACTTACTGCTAAGTTTGCTTCGGACAGTCGGATACAAGCACTATACAATATAATTTCACTATCGCACTGCCAGGATGGCTGCAAACGTGGCGATCACGATAGCCGCTGTGATTTCAAAAAGTTGGATCGCTCAGCATCTCGCACGTGATCCTATGAAGTGCCACTTTGGACGCAGGCCTCTGTACTGACCAACACAAAACGATGTGAGAATGACCGTTCTCCGAGAAGGTGGGAACATAGATTTGGGTTCCTTCATCAACGCCGATTGCACGGAAAAGTACCGGTTTGCGCCTGCAAAAATATCCATTCAAGATGTTAGTTGGGCGGGGGGGCGCAGCCGGTGTCGCTACATTGCGCCTCATAGCGACTCACCCAATAGTAGGAACAGCAGGGCGAGGCCGATAAACGTCCCACCCTGTATTTGAAGCGCTGTCAGTAAGCAGAAGCGATGAACCGCCAAGTATGCAAACTCACGATCGGCTTGCCCAGATGGCGATACTTGAGCGGATTGCCATTGGTCTGACCTTGCAGAAGCAGAATCTGCTGGGCTTGTTCAAGCACGAGTTGGCGGATAATTTGGAGTTCCTCAGATGCTGCGATGTAGCTTTCATTGCTACTGGCATTTTGCACGACCGCTCGTTCGAGCAGCGAGCGCAAATGTTGAGTCGAATTGGGCACGATCGAAGTCGAGCCGGTCGTGTCGGTGCTTGTCCCAGTCGGGACAGATGTCGACGCCAACCTGAACAGCTGCGTGATGGCGATCCCGATCGACGCCATACTCAAACTCGTCCTCAACCAAGCCAAGAACGTCCTCTCGTTCGCCAGATGATCTCTTGCAACCGAGCCTTTGTTCTCCAACATGTGCGTCAATCGCCAGTGGGAGCTCTTCGATGGGTGCTCGCCTCCGCTTCGGCCGGCGCCATCGTCCCCTTCCCCTTGGGCCCGCCGCCTGCGAGTCAACTTGGACATGAATGATCGAGCACCACCCGGCGTTGCTGTCGCTGACTGGGAGGGGTGGGTAGGAGGGCCGTCGCCATTGAGTTCTACAGCGTGGTCGGTCTTGCTATTAGTGACTTGCATCGTGTTGGACATGTTGGCGTCACGTGCGAAGGAACCGTAGGATGGGTGTTGGTCAGAACCGGTCGATCGCTTAACCAGCCCCTCGCGCAATTCATCTTTCAGCGCGCACGGCTCGGAGGTGCTCATACCCGAAGAAAAATGTGGTCGAGAGATCGGAGAGATTTCGTTAAAGCTGAGCAGGTGGATAGCTGATAATGAGAGGAGACAGACACAGGTTCCCGGGCTCTCTTACTTCAGATTCTATTAGTATCACCCGACCACTACAATGATGCTGGCGGCGGCATGACGTGCTCAAAAAAGCAGCGTGTATGCACTTATTACGTTTTCGCGCCCCGCGGCGTCCGCACCTAATAATCCGGGGAAAGATCGAAATCGCGTGCAGCAGCTTGCTCGGTATATATTGAACTTCCCAACATGATCGTCACCGTTCTTACAAGCGGAGTGAGGGAGGGCTGAACAATGAGACCAGCCAGAGTACAATCTCTTTCCCTCATAACCCTTTCCGAGTTTTGGCAGAGTCATCAACAGTCACTGTTCGAGGAGGTGCAGGCGATGAGACAACAATTGCAACAACACACGAACTTTTACCTTGCGCGTTTGGGCACTGACTTTTGCAGATTGTATCGTCAAGTTGGGAGACCCTGAAGGCCTAGAAGGCACACACGCCAAAAAGAGGCATTTGCAATGGAAGCTTCCAGCGCCAGCCCTTAGTACATAGGCAACGCGACCGCAGTTGACCGGGTTGAACCGCGCGCCCCGCCGCTGCCAAAGTCGACTGCAGTCGCGACTTCGTGCCCGCGGTTGTTCGAGGCTAACGGTCGTGACATCGAGACGATGATCCGAACCAAAGTGGGCGGCGCGCCGCCGCCAGCGAGCCGGTGCAAATGCAAACGGTGTACATAATCGGAAGCGTGGATGGGGAAAAGGTTGAAACACACAGCTCACGGAACAAACAAGTGGGGTCACGAAAGAGGGTTGCAAGGAGTCGAGCGGTCAAACCCCTTAACGAGACGATCGGGAGACGGAGGCCGTGGGCCTGGCCGACGCGCAAACGGGCCCCGGGGGGAAGGTCGCCCCCTTGCGGAGGGGTTTGTTTCTTGGCTCGGGGTAGCTAACCCGAAACCGAATCCCAACTGAGGGCCGCCACCCGTGTTCGGGGGCGCTGGCGGTGAGCTTGAGGCCCGTTGGCGACCCGCTTAGGCAATGAAGTTCGCGAAGTTGGCAGAGGCGTAGGGGAAGTTGGTGGAAAGGTGGGGGACGCACCTGGGGGGACGTCTGCGGCCTTCGAATCCACACGATTTAGTTTGTCACGTCACCGCGAAATCCGCTTCCAATCGTTGATCCGATCCGATGCCGTTCAGCTTGACTTGAAGCGGATCGAGACGATTTGGCGCGTTCAGCAGGCTTGGGCAAGACACGTGACCTAGCACATCTCTCTTACACTCTCTCTACTTTAGGAGAGAGATCTACTACAACCAGAGTAAAATCCATACCCGAAGGCGGTACCGTGCGCAACAAAGGCTGTGCCTACGGGAGAGCCATTCCTTTGTTGAGAAGTGCATGGCTGAGGCAGTGTAGTGTATTCGGATGAGGGTAGCCCGGTGTAGGGACTACAAGAGGGTCCGAAGAGGAGGCGGTGCCAATGCCGATGCAAAGTTTTATCCCGAGGTCGCGTTGAAGGGGAATCGCCCCTTTGATCCCGGCCGCGGCGCCTTGTTCGGAGGGAGCGCAAAATCTTGGCGGCGCTGTTGAACAATTTGGTGACCATGACACTCCCTCCTCTCTTTTGCTTTTGAACGTCTCGGTCGAAAACAACATCATGTCGATGAACAACTTGCCGAAATGTGTGAAGGTCGAGGACGCCGCGGCCGAGGGTCAAGGCGGGGACTCGGAGCCCGAAGCCGGAAATGTTCGAGGTCCTGGGTCGGCGGCGATGGGTGCGACGCGTGTTCGGAGGCTGAACTTGATGGCGTCGAGGGTACCCATTGGTCCACCGGTGTCCCATCTGGTTGACTACGTAGAATTAGTGGGGGGAACCTTTGGTAGCTTCTCTCGCTTTCTTTCTTCGGCGCTTCTGCAAAAAGAAAGGGGGGGGGGAGTGTCATAGTCAGGGGCCTATGTCAGCTAAAGGGCTTAGTTCGTAATCAAAGCTACATCTTGATTACTGTTCCCTTTTGGTGGCCATGTGGCTCGAGCCCCAGACTTAATTAGGTTCTCAGCCGCGCGCGCACGCCCCGATCTTTCCCCCTCCCCACCCAACCCCCCCCCCACGGTCCGGGAGGTGGGTGCACTAGTATTAGAAGATCGCACCACAAAACACCTCCATATAACTCCACGAATTAAGGTTCTCAGGAGCGCGCGCGTGCCGATCTTGTTTTCTCCCCCTCACGGTGACTGCAGGGAGGTGCGGACCGCGCTCGCAACGACCTTGAATCAGGCAGTGGGCACGAGCCCTACTACTAGCCGCAGAGCCCTACTAGTTATACCAGCAAGAACTACTATATCCTCAATGATTGCCAAAAATAGGAGCGGAAATACATAAAAACCTTGCCTAAAAAACAGAGTTGCACCCAGGTATTTTCTACCTTACTCGTCTGGTGACCACTTCAAAGTTCAAGGTCGGTTCTGGATTGACTGGACGCGTCGATCCCTCGGCGAGGCCCTGCGAGGCCTGCTGCCCGGCGCTCAGGCTCAGGTTTCTGGTGCGATCGACTCTCAGCTCGAGTTCCTCACCTCCTCGCTCCACTGACTCAGGACTGTAGACCATTCTTAGCCTGGCGCTGCGTTGACGGGTGTGTGCATCTGTGCGTGTGCTTGCGAGTGTGTGTGCCAACGAATGCGTGTTATGAACCCGAGGGCCTCGACTGCTCGCGGCGACGACTCTCGAACTCGACTCTCAACGATCTCAACGCCCGTGCCAGCAGCGGCAGCACCGACAGCGGCAGCGGCAGCGGCTGCGACTGCACCGTCGTCAATGTCGTCGTACGACAGTCCAGCAGTGATGCACATCGTATCGCACACCCACACACCCTCACTTGCATCCGATAGTCGGCGTGGTTCTTCGTCCGGCGCAGCAAGCGGATCCGAAGACTCGTACACGATGCCCGCCTCGGTGCCCATCGCGGATTCCAGCAGCATGACGATCCCGTCGTCGCCTCCGCTCGCTGATTCGCAGGCATGGAGCGACTGGTACGGAGAAGGCAACTGGCACCCCTCAATCGCGCCTTCCATCCCCGCCAGTCTGCACGACCTCATCCACAACCCCGATACGTTCCCTACAACGCCTCAGCTTGATTTCGACGATGTACTCGGTCCCGAGGTCGACCCAGCCGCTGCAGTTTCGACAGGTTCACACGCTCGGGAGCAAGTGTCTCCGGCGGGCACCGCGCCGCGATCCCGACACCACGACGGCGGCGGCGGCGGCGAAGTTGATGTTAACCCTGACATTCAAGAGGGAAAGGACGTCTTGGTCGGTCCGAATGCTTCGATAGGAGCAGGGATGGCAAGGACCGGTAGCTACAACGATGACGACCCCCACCCTGGTTCGTCGCTGTCTATCGTAGCCAGCTCTCCTTCCCTGTCTACGGACGACAGTCGGTCAAGTTTATCGTCGTTCGGCGTCAACTCGATAGCGTCGGGCGATGTGGCCGACATCATCAAGCAGTTCCGGACTCGGGGTTACTTGCCGGGCCCGAAAAGTCGGCACGAGGAGGAGCGCATGCGCATCGTCCAAAGGTACGATCTCGAGTCGCCGAAACGACGAGCCGCGGTCGACCGCATCTGTCGCATCGCCAAAGCCTACTTCAACACACATACCATCGTCATCACCCTGGTCTTTGAGGGCCACACTGTCTTTGCGGCCGAAGCAGGGTTTGACCCTGATGGGGACCCGAGTCTCGAAACGCCCGTGCGCAAGATGCCGATCGACACCTCGCTGTGCACGCACAACCTGGCTCGGATCAAGGACCGGGAAGTTATGATTGTACCGGACCTAAGTAAGGATTGGCGCTTCCGCAACAACGTCAGTCACCAGGCATTGAGAGTGATCTTGTGGCGGGACGAGACCGACCCTAGAGCCCAAAATGCTGACTCGGATATGCCCTGCATCCACACAGCCTCAATCGATTGCCTCTGGTGGTAGACTGGCCTTTTACGCGGGTGCCGCCATTCATTTGCCGACGACCTCAGACTCCCCGGATGCACCTCGAACCATCCCTGTCGGATCGATCTGCGTCTTGTCCGACAAGCCACGGGCGGCGAATGACTTCAGCGAGGACGACCAGCAGGTCTTGAAAGACCTCAGTTCGCTCGTTGCCGAACAGTTCACTTTGGGTTATGAACAGCTCCGTCGCGATCGAGAACGCCAGCAGACCGAGTTCCTGGGCACCTTCCTCGAGACCACGCTCGTGCAACCCCTCAACTCGAGTGAACGATTGCGCGCCGCAGACGCCTCATCCTCGGCGCCGGTAACCGTCGCATCACTGCCTTCGGCCGCCGCACAGACACTTGGGCGGTCCTTCCAAATGGCGGCTCACGAGATGCGAGGCTTGACGGGGGCGACATGCACGGCCATTGTTGACTTGAGGACATTTCGGCTGCCGCACCCGCAGCAAATGGTTGATGTCTCCGACTTGGATGATGATGCCGTCGACGCGCTGGGCAGCATTTGCATGTTCGCTAGCGATGGGGACGTCGATTGGGACGAACTAGTCGCCAACCAACACCTCGAAGTGGCACGGGCGGCGATCAAGACCGTGCGAGTTTGGCGACAAGACGGCCCGACCAACTTCATTGGTGCCGAGCAATCGCCTTTTGCCCCCCTGCTGCCTAAAAACGTGACGGCCACCACGATCGTACCTGTGGCCGAACTCGATGGTATCGTTGCATTCATGCTTATCTTCACATCATCGAGCCCGCATTTCGTATTTGAAAAGGCCGACCGGAAGTTTGCTTGCAACGTGGGCTCGGTTCTCGCGTCGGCCCTGCTGCGGGAACGGGCGCTCTTGGCCGATCGAGCCAAACTGGCGTTCGTCTCCCAAGTCTCGCACGAGCTTCGAACGCCACTCTTCGCCGTGGCCTCCCAACTCGAGCTGCTGCGCGAATTCTCGACCCCCCAAGAGCTGAAGAAGATCAGCCCCATGCTCGACGTGGCCGACGTTTGTCTCGAATCACTGCGAGACGTGCTCGACGATACCTTGGACGTGGCCAAATTCTCCAACTCGACGAGCGAGATGACGGCGCACCAACGCTCGGCCCTGGCCCGAACGGATTTGGCACGACTGGCCGCAGAGGTTTCGCAGGCGTGCTTCATCCGCAAGCGGCGCTCCGATTATGTTACAAAGGATCAGATCCTGGTCCAGAACGACCCGACTCAACGGCGGCCAGACATCGCCTCGACGACGGTCGAACTGATCCTCGAGGTCGAAGAACGCGAGGCGGGGTGGGAGGCGATGATCGACGTCGGCGGCTTGAAGCGCGTGCTGTTGAATCTTTTGGGCAACTCGCTCAAGTTTACCGAGGAAGGCTATGTCAAAATCTCGCTTCGAGAAGTGAGCAGTCCGCCTGTGCGGGCCAATGACGATGACTCGAAGAGCGTGGTCGTCATTAAGGTAGAGGACACTGGCTGCGGCATGAGCGAGGAGTTCGTGCGATCGGGCTCCATCTTCACACCATTTGTACAAGAGAACCCGTTTCGCAGTGGCGCTGGACTGGGCATGTCGATTTGCGAGACCATCATCAAGAGGATGGGCGGTAAGATCGACGTCGTCTCTGCGCTTGGACAGGGCACGAGCATCCGCATCACGTTGCCCGTCGACTTTGCCTCGACCACGACCAATCCTGGTTCGCCGACGACGCCTCGGTCCAAGCTCAATTTTGCCGAGACCCCCTTGGCGTCTCGCTTCATCACAAACCCTTTCGCTCCTCGATCTCGGCCCGCATCTAGTCGCACGTCCCCGACGATAACATCCGGTTCGGCCCGCTTCGATGTGGAACCGTTGACGTTACATTCAGACGCGACCAGCGGGCATGATTCCGATTCGACGAAGCCGATGCGCAGACGGGTCATCAGTGAAGAGTTGTTAGCGTTGTTCAACCCCGGTTCGCAACTTGCAGCGACGCCATTCGAGGAACGCCCCGAATACGACTTTTCTGCGGCCGTCAGCGCAGCGCAACAAGCGCTCAGTCAGACGGCATTAAAACGGATACCGTCGATGAAACGGAAAACGACGACCTCGTCGGTAACAGCGGACAAGTCGACGAGTATCGACCTCGTCGACGAGGTGGCCAAGTTGTCGATCGCGGCGCAGACACCGCCACCGAAGGAGGAGAGCAAATCGTCTTTGTTTTTCAATGACACGAGGCTGAATGCACCGTCGGTCACCGATGACGATGGACAACGACGGCGGACCGAGTCGGCGGCGGCAACCACGTCGCTGGACCAGACCGTGCCGGCGATGCAGGGCCCCAAGTTGAAGGTTCTGTACGCCGACGATAATGTCATCGCGAGGAACATCTTGTCCAAGCTCTTGTCTGGTAAGGGCGTTGCTCACGTCGCGGCCGTCGACGGACTGGACGCGGTGCAAAAGTTTGAAACGGAGGGGCCGTTCCACCTGGTGCTCTTGGACGTGCAGGTAATTTAGCTTTAGATGGCCCTCTACATCTCTTGGGTGATCCTGAGCTGACATGCGTTCGGACGATGTAGATGCCCAACAAAGACGGGATTGAAGCCGCTTTTGACATCCGTCGAATCGAAAAGGAGCAAGCGCTCGCGCCAAGCCGGATTATCGCCTTGTCCGGTCTGTCGAACGAAGCTGACATGAGGAAGGCGGGCTGCTTGGACAACGTTGCGGGTCCGGTCGACCATTGGATCGTCAAGGGGAATCGATCGTTGAGGCAGGTCATGACGGAGGTGATGGCGCAGAAGGAGGTGATCGAGGAAGGTGCGGTCCCTTCACCTACGATCTCGGATCCTTCCAGTTCGAGGTCACCATCATGATCCGGGGTCATCAGCGTTGTGTGCTTTCTTCCGGACCCCGAGATGTTTAACGTGTCGTAAAGAGTGGATTTCAATTCCACCGTTGTGTTTCCATCATTTCCCAGCAGAACGAATCGTTCCCTCACCAGCAAACCATATCATACTCTTTGTTTTTCCTCTTCTTTAACCCTAGTAGTCTTTTGATGTTTGTACCACGCTCGACGACTGGTCCCGGAACCTTGTAGGATTGTGTAATCGTGCGGGTACATTTTTGTTTTTGCCTTATCTTTTTTTGATAACTTTTCGTGTTCGTTTGGTAGTTGGAACTTGCGTTATTGCCTCGATGCGACTTTGTGCTTGAAGGTGATGTTGTGAGTGGCGTGGCAAACTTAGCGCGCGTTGCCGTGTCGGATCTTGTCTGATCCTGTCTGATCCTGTCGGCTCAGTGTCGGCTCGTCCCGGATGCGCGCGTGCCCGAGTGCCAACCGAGGTCGCTGTGGCTCTTCCACTCGCCTTCCCCACCCCAGGCTCGCCCAAGATGAACTGGCTCGCTGACCAAGTCGAAGGGCTGGCCAAGCAGGCTAGCGTAAGTCGTGTGCCTAGACTGTGCCTCACTCGTTGCGTCGATTGTGTCCAGTGAGGTGACCGGTGGTGGTGGTGCGACGTGGAGCGCAGTCAGCCAGCCAGCGCGGGTGGTGTCGCCGACGCCGTGTCGCGCTACGATACGTTGATCGTGGCGGACGACGCGCCCGTGCTGCCTGAATTCTGAATTGGGTTTGGCGTGGTTCGAGCCAAGTGTGGCTGATGGAGCCTGAACCTATTACTGTGTATAGGAGATCACCATGTACGACATCAAGAGCGTCGTCAACCAGGTCAGTGCTCAGCATCCCATGGGGGGGGTGGGAACGCGCCTCGCGTACGGATCGGCCACGAACGACCAGCTAAACCCGACCCTCATCGCTCATCATCAGGCCAAGAACATCGTCATGAACTTTACCGAGATGGAAGCCAAAGTCAGGGACGCGACCAACGATGATGCATGGTTCGTCGGGCTTCCTTCTCTGGTGGAGGTCTCGTTCGTGCCATCGACTTGAGGCGACTGACGCGTGCGGTCTGACGCCGTCCTTCTCGCTTCCTCTCTTTCTTCGTCGGGTTTCTTAAATCGTCTCTAGGGGTGCAAGCTCGACCTTGATGCAAGACATCGCGCAAGGGTAGGTCATCCCGTCGAGAGGATCCGGTCTGCTCGGCCTAATTGCTGATCCGCATCGCGTGGGCTTGGGACCGGTGGTTGTTACAGGACCTTCAACTTGTGAGCAACGATCAATCTACAGCTTCACTCGTAAAAGAGCGCACACGGCTAATGCGAGTGAATCAACCCACACGTAGTCAACTCTTCAACGAGATCATGCCTACGATCTACGCTCGGTTCACCGAGAAGGAGGCTCGGCAATGGCGTCAGATATACAAGGCGCTCGTACTCTTGGAGTTAGTTGAATGGGTTCCTCGGACTCGTGAAACAGACGTTTGACCTGTACCTTCACGGAACACTAGATACCTGGTCAAAAACGGCTCCGAGCGCGTGATCGACGATGCCCGAACCCACCTCAGTCTGATCAAGGTCCTGCGCAACTTCCACTACACCGATGAGAACGGCAAGGACCAAGGCATCAACGTGCGCAACCGCTCCAAGGAACTGGCCGAACTATTGGGCGACCTCGACCGCGTGCGTCAAGAGCGTCGCAAGGCGAAAGCCAACAGGAACAAGTACACCGGTGTCAGCAGTGATGGGTTCGGTGGTGGAGGCGGAGGCGGAGGAGGCCCTAGCTTCACCTCGGCGACAGGGTCGAGGTATGGCGGTTTCGGCAGTGACTCAATGGGCAGTGGCTCGGGCGGAGGTCGAGAAGGGGGTGACCATGGAGGCTTTTCCGACTCCCGTGCCCCGGCTGGTGATTTCGAAGAGTACGATGCCGGGGACTGGGAGGACAAGCCAAGTCGTTCCAACTCGGCGCCGACGCGAGCCTCGGGCTCTGGCTCCGGATCCCATTCACGAGCATCAGCGAGTGTCAAGCCAACGCCGCCTGCTCCCAAGCCCGCGCCGCCCAAGGCCGAAGTCAACCTTTTTGACTTTGACGATGAAGACGACCAGCCCACGCCTCCGCCAAAGGCGAGCTCATTTGCTGCTCCGGCCTCTGCTGCCGCTTCCCTAGATGGTTCGTCCTTGTGACTAGATACAAGAAGCCCTGCCCTGTTCGATATCGTGGGCTTATCCGGGCTTCTCGTACAAACAGATGACTTTGACGATTTCCAATCCGCCGCACCCACTCCTTCCGTCCCCTCGCTCCCCATCTCCCCCGTCTCTGCCGCTCCCAAGCAAAACGCCTTTGCGATGCTCAACGCGCAACCTTCGACCCAGATCCGACCACCGCAATCGAGCCCCAACTCGGGTATGATGGGGTCGTTCGCGCCTATGCAAGCCCAGTCCGCGATCCGACCCAACCCTCCCTCCCAGACCAACTCGACCACCTCGGTATTTAGTCAAAACTCGACCTCGGCCTCGGCCGCCGCTGCTGCGCAAGTCAAGCCTAAAGCGGCTGCGGCAGATTTCTCGGATCTGTTCGGCTCGTTCGGTGGGGCCATTGCGCCGGCTGCTAAGAGTGGTTCGGCGAATGGTGGGATGACGATCGCTCAGATTGCGGAGAAGAAGCGACAAGAGTCCTTGTTCAATATGAGTAATGGTGAATTGATTATCACGCTCCGAAATCTTAATTCAAAGAGATGGGAAGCTGATGAGTAGTGTTTCTGCGTGCGCTCAACTTCACAGCCGGTGTCAAGACACAATCCTATGGTGACGGAGGAGCATCGAGCACCGACGACAACGGATGGGGCTCGTTGCTTTGAAGATGGGGCCCTGACATTTGGGAACACGAAGTCCTGACTTTATTCCGTTGTATCACCATACCTCCTTACGACTGCTACCTGTGATCACCTAGTTTGGGTTATCGCTGTACATGGCCGATCGCATAGGAACACCTCGTGAGAATGCGAGGATGTGGACACCTCGGATCTCGCACACAGGGGCGTGACACAACGTGAGATAGCACTTTCGATGTCTCACTTTGCCTCTCGGCGGTTGTATTGAGCTGCGCACCAACGGTGCTGAAACGGACAGTCGAATCTCCTGTCCGCACGTTCAGGGCCATGTCTTAGATATCTGAGCTTAGCGCTCAGCGTCCTCGAGATACTGGTCTCATGTTTTTTCGTGCTCCTGAGACTCGAGAGCAACATTGACCTGCAGGCTTTCTCTCTTTCTTGTTTCCCCCCCTCTCTCTCTCTGTCCATCTCCATCTCTGCACCCCTTTGCATTGCCTTGACGGCACCTTCGTCTTCAGCTCACTGCCCCACCACTTCTTTAAACCTCCTTTCCTCCCTGCGAACACGCTCCAAGCCCACACCACTCCCTACACACCAGTCCCTACATACCACCCAGTTCGGCCGTCGTTCACTCAGCCCCTTCGTTTATATTTGCGAATCTAATCTAGCTGGTCGCCATGTTCTTCCGTGCCAGCACCGTGTTCACCTCCCTGCTACTGGTTGCGCCCGCTTTGGCGGAAGCTCCGAGCCCCGACAAGCGCGGGTTCAAGCTCGAGCTCCATTCGCGAGCTTCACACAATCCGCAGCATGCGGGTAAGGCCCCTAAATCAGGGTAAGTGTTTGTGTTTAAATATCTGGTATCTTGCGCGTGGGAACACTCCTCAGATCCTGCTGTGAGGGCAAGGAGGCGAATTTTGTTGTCCTCGAGGGGTCTGTACCGTGTCTCCTTTCCGGTTCGCCACGTAAGCGCGGCGGCCGCTTTCCTGTTCGGCTTCCCTGCGACAATCGGACACAAGCAATATCGAACAGAATGTATACCCAATATATCCGGACTTCTCACTGAGCTGAGCCATTACTGCCACTGTTTCCCTCCCAGTCACGCCCAACCCTACGCAAAAAGGCTCAAGCATGGCCCGGCTCATCCCCGTCGCGGTGGGGCAAAGGCTCACCAAGGACACCCTCCCTTCCTCGCGGCGACGAAGGCGGGATCCAGGCAGTCCTTCGCCAACTTGGCGAACGTCGAGAGTGAGTCAACCGCTGACGAAAAAAAAAAAAAAAAAAAAAGTTTGGCGTTTCCCAGAGAGCTGATCCGTGCACGAGGCTGTCCAAAAAGACATCGATTGGAGCGTTGAGGTTACTTTCGGAAGTCCTCCGCAACGCGTGCCCCTCTTCCTCTCGATGGGGTCCTCACTGTGAGTGAGACTTTAAACAAATGGAGCCTCCTGGAATTAGTTGATCGTCTGAGTGTGGTTCTCGGTCTGGGGTTCTCGGTCTTGGATGCACAGATCTAGCGTAGCCGACCAAAATATCAAGAGCGATGCCAAAACCAGATACAACCCCAGCAAGTCCTTGACCGCTCGCAATATGACCAAAGCCCAAGTGGACCCCAACAGTGAGGCGTTGCATCCTTTTGGAGGAGTGAAAGACCAAGTTGAGCTGATCCCACACATGCTCTTACTGCACAGCTGGCGTCACCTTCATAACCTACAAGGACAAGATCTCCATTGGTGGTTTCGAGGTTTCCGACCAAACTTTTGCGGTCATGACCTCGACGCCGAATGGGGACCCTTTGGAGCGCGTTTATGATAGCCCTGTACCCTGGGCGGGAGCTTTGGCTCTAGGTCGTACTAGTAAAGGAACGCCGAGCTTGTCGTTCCTCGAGAATTTGATCCGATCGAAGGTTATTGATAACGCGGTCTGTGGTATTTCCCTCACCGTGGAAGGAGGCGCACTCTTTTTCGGCGGAATCGACTCTCACTCTTTCAAAGGCAAGATCGTGTGGAGTCCTGTCGAAACCCACTACATGGAAGGTTTCTGGACGATCAAGACGGGCGGATGGGGCTGGAAAGGGAAAGTCGCTACTGGTACCGCTGGTCTTTTGCAATTCGCGCCCGAGAACACGTGAGCTGCTCCCGAAGTTCAATCCCCTGTCTTCGGGTTGTGCAGTAATACTGATATCAGCGTACTATCCTTAGGTACACCTATATTTCCGCGATCCTTGGCAACAAACTCTTCGCGGGCATCAAACATCATGTTGATTCCAAAACGCAGCGTTACCTGCTGCCCTGCAATTCGAACGCGTCCGACACGATTGGGTTCTTCATCCACAACCGCATGTTTCCCGTTCCCATTCCCGACTTGATCTTGTTCCGTGAGTAATAGTATCTCAAAAGGGCCTTGGTTGCTGTATCGATAATAGTGTTCGAAAGAAGCAAGAAGGCGCTGACCAACCGCACATTGCTGTCGGCGTTTCCACTTTGCAGCCTCGGATTCCGACCCTACCATGTGCCATACGGCTCTGCTTCAGGTTACTAACAAGCATATCCTGGACGATTATACCGTCGTCATGGGTGCGCTTCATATGAGGGTTAGTCCAATTGGATGAACTTTCTTCGCCGATGCGATGAGGCGGGCTATCGCTTTCGCTTCCCACGCTGACGAGTTTTTCGCATGGTACTCCTCTTACTGCTTCACACGAATATTCAGTCCTTCTACACCATTCTCTCTTACGAAAAGGAACACGGCGGTCCCGCTATTGGGCTGGCGGAATCTTCCATCAAAGTCATGGGCGGCGACCCCGGTCCCGGTGGTCATTCGGAGAAATAGCGCAGCGTCTTAACGACCGGCGGCCTGGTGCCGTCGATGAGGAGGGAGTCACTCGCACGGATTCCTTCCTTGTCTTTCTGATTTCAGCTATTTCAATTTATCCGAATTTTTCCTTCTTTTTGATGTGTTCCCCCCGGTGCTTTGTTCCCCTTATACCAACTATACTACGTTCGTCTCTTCAACTTCCTCGAAGCGAATACACATCTTTGATTTGCAATTCCATCCAGGATCCAAAAAGATCTACAAGAGTTCATTCCCCCCACCTGGCACCACGAAACTCACCAACCTAACCTCCCCCTAAATCGAGTCAAGACCTCCTCGATCCTCAACAAAACACCCGCGGCGGCCCTTCCCGCTTTACCCTCATCTAACCCAACCTCCCCTCCATCGAGTCGTTCAAATACCTCCGTCGCCCATCCTTGACTCTCCCCAATCAAGTTCGAACCACCTTCGACGCGGCTCATCAGCGCTCGACCTCCGTCGAAAGAGACAATCGCGTCAAAGACGACGAGGAGGAGCGTCATTTCCTTCTCCAAAACCTGAGGGTGATCTTCACTTCCGCCCGTCGTCCTGAGCGCGAGAACGAGATGTAAAACTTCCGGTGCCAACACGTCCGAAAAATTCGGTGTCAATCGGGCTGCGTGAAGTAGTAGTGCGAGGGTGGAGAGGTATTGCGTTAAGATTAAGGGATCGAGTAGGATGGCAGATCCTGATCCTCCCGCATAAGGACCTTGTTGTGTTATGGGCATGGAAGCGACTTCGCGGAGGTAGAGCCAAAAACGATTGATCAGAGGCATCACGAAATAATCCGAAGCGAGCAAGATAAAAGAACTCGTCGTCGAGCTTGTTCCGGAATGCAGTGATTTGGCCGAAGCGAAGCGTCGGACTCGAACTAGTTTTTCTTTTGACGCTTCGGGGATCGTCGATTCGGCTTCTTCCCTTACGGAAGAAAGGGTGATCCTCGTGACGTCCTCCGTCAAAACATCCAGTGCAGTCGGTCGAGAAGCCTCCAATAATCGCTTATGCATCGTAGGTGAGAGTTGTTTCGAGGGAAAGGTCGCGAGGTCGGGGACAACGGCTGGTTGTGCTAGAGCGAGCGACCCGTCTTTGATCTCAGCGGAGAGACCGGCGAGTTCGCGTGCGCCGAGTGCGAGGGCCGTTAGCATCGTGTATCTCTGAACGACCGAGTACGAAGGGGTAAAGTATTGTTCGATGATGCATCTGTTGAAGTTTACGAGACGGTTGACGAATCAGTATCGTGCGATCTTGGCTTCGGATGAGTACAGCAACGTACGGAGCGACTTTGGTCGGACACGCAGCGACAAGCGCGATAATGATCTTGCGTTTCGAGTGTTCGAAGCCCTCAATATCGTATTGATCTTGAAGTCCCATCAGAGCGAACGCCAAATCCACCGCATTCTCCTCTGCAAGCTCACCAAAACCCAATCCATCAGTCCCGATCGAATACCTCCGCAACGTTCAAACTGACCTAATTCCCCACCCCACCCCTTCTTCCTCCTCACCAACCCTTCCCCTTCCCTCAAACCCACCTCGACCCTTTCCACCTCCTGATCAACCTCTTCCTTCTTCCCTTCTGGATCCAAACCTTTCAAATAGGCCGTCAACTCAGCGACATACACAGGCGGCCTTAACCTCCCGCCTCTTTTTCGGGTTGATGTTGAAGGGAGGGAGGAGGAGGGTATGGCTGTGGCGTAGAGTGAGGGGTCGGGGGAGCTGAGTGCGGCGAGTGTTGAGAGGGATGGTCCGGGGGCGATTGGGTAACGAGGAAGTTCGGAGGGGTCGGATTCGGAGGAGGAGTCGGATGAGATAGTGGAGATTACCGATATCAGGGGAAGTTTCTTGTCCTTCTCGACGGGGACGACGGGTGCAGGCGACGATCTGGTCGGAACGCGGTCCAGCTGAGCCTTGAGAGCCTCCTCTCTGTCGTCAAAGAAAGCGATCCCTAACACCTCTTGCCACCCCTTCGTATCCTCCGCATTACCCTTCTCGACCCCTCTCAAGAACCGACACAACCCCTTTCCCTCCCCATCGCCCTCCCAAATCTCTTCCCCAAAGCTCAAAGCTTTCATCCCACTTCCCTCTGGTAATGCTTTGGCCGAAACGATCTCGGCGATCAACATGCCTAAAAGACGGACGGTGCTTTGGAGGAGAGTGAGATGAGTTGAAATGGCTTGGATAAAGGTGGTGCAACGGGAGAGTGAGATTAGGGAGGGGTGAGCTGGGGGTAGGGAGGAAATGAGGAGGATGAGGAGGGTGGAGAGGACTGCGGAGAGGGGGCAAATTAGCTATGTACGATGTGGTAAATGAGGCGGTCAAGTTCGACCGTGTGCCTTACAAATTCGATTCGAAGCACCAGCATTTTGAATACTTGACGCATCACACCAAACTTTCATCACCAGATCCAAAGCTGCGATTCGCGTCTTCTCCTCCGTCCCGAGGAACCCCAACACGATACGAGCCATCTCCACTTCCTTGCCATTCCAAACCTTTGTCCGATCAGTGATCAGCTCGAACGCAAGATTCCACGTTTCTTCTCGTTCGGGTCCCAGAGGCCCAAAGAGTTCAGACAGGAGCCACGAAGCGGCGTGACAGCGGGCTATCGTCGTCGTCGAAGGATCTGGGACGTCGAAGAGCCGTTTTTGCACCTCGGACAGGGTCAATCGGAGCGAACGCGCGATGTGTCGATCGGACATGTCGAGGATGACTTCTTGC
This sequence comes from Microbotryum lychnidis-dioicae p1A1 Lamole, assembly GCA_001244265.2. NCBI lineage: Eukaryota > Fungi > Basidiomycota > Microbotryomycetes > Microbotryales > Microbotryaceae > Microbotryum > Microbotryum lychnidis-dioicae. The sequence continues at coordinate 462,884 of CDLV01000019.1, forward strand.
CATGATCCAGCAAGACGTTGGCGCGAGAGGAGAAGGTCAGCAGCAACGGGGAAGGTTGTAGGAGGTAAGAGATGGTACACGGTCGAGTTGAGTAAAGTGGGGATGGCGTCGGGGTATGGGAGGAGGGTCGAGAGGGTCGTTGAGAGTGAGATGATCGAGTAGGACCGCTCGTCGGTCGTTTTGGACAAGGTGTGTAAGAGATCGGAGAAGGATCGAGCCCAGTGCTTGGTTTGATAACTGTGAGATGAGATGGGATTACTGAAATTAGGTGCAATGTCTTCGTGATGGGACGTCCACTTGGAAGAAATTCGGCTCTGACCTGAGGTGCAAATTCTGCGGAACGTTTTGTCCTAGGGTCCCTTTTCCGACGGTCAACTCGCCCATCCTATTGGCGACCAAGATGGGCATCCCCATCAAAGTCTTGAAGATCCTCTCCCATCGATCTTCCCTGACTTGCATCGACACCCCCTCTTTGGCGAAAATGATGCGATATATCCGCTCGAGGGAGAATTGGTCGACCCATTCGGATAAAAGTTGGACGACGAGATGAATAGACCGAGTATGGAGGGTTGTTTGAGCCGACGATGACTTGTGGGTTGATAAACACGAGCAGAGAACTTGGAGTGCTGAAAGGGCGATCTCGTTGGAGAGGGAGGAAGCGTCGGTGTAGGCTAGGTTCGGGTCGGGAATGAACCAGCTCGAGAGGAGTTGACGGGCGATTATGGGTGAGCCTTGTAGCTCGGTAGATAGGGCGTGTTCCCAATCTGGCCAGATGCGTTCGAGGATGACCCTTTGTACGAGTGCGAGTTGACGCTTGATGAACTTGGCCGGGTCCTGCGGTGGTGCAGCTACAGAAGAGGACGAGCCGGTCGAGGAAAGAAGAGAAGAAACCAGCTCTTGAGGGAGTGCACCTAGCTGAACCAACGGCGGGACAAGTAATTCAAGCAATTGATCGGTCGAAGTGATGGGGGCTGCCAAGCGTGTGTGTAGTGGAGGCGCAGAGAGGGTGGGAGCCCCTGAGTTGGAGTGGGAACTCGAGCTCGAGCTGGGGTCGACACTGACTTGTGTAGCACCCAGCTGCTTGGTGCTGGAGGAGACAACGTCGGTGCTGAAGATTATGGCCATAGTGTGGGAAGTAGGGTTTGCATCCCGTTGGAAGGAATGTACCGAGTGCAAGAGCCGTGCACGCGAGGCACGCGCACACCCTCGCACGCGCGCCCGGGAACGACAGGGAACGACGTCACTCTACGTCAACTCGGGCGCGTACGTTCTACTGTCGCTCTGTCTTTTCCTCTTGCGCTCGCACTTGCGATATCAAAGTCTACCTCTCCTCGAGAAATGAAGCTCACCTACTTCCCCATCCGAGGTAAGCACACACAGTTTCAGGGCCCCAAGGTCTCCACTGATCCCACCAAAAACCTCCGGCCTCCGCATCCCGACCTCGTTGCGAAACCCCCACATCTCCTCGATCGTCTTCACCCTCTCTCGCTCCGATTCTACAGGTCGAGCCGAACCGATCCTCCTCCTCCTTATCGATTCCGGAACCGAGTTTGAACACGAGATTATTCAATACAAGGTGCGCAACTCCTACCGAGGCACTCTGCTCTCGTGATCTTCTCTCCATGACGGACGATATGACGTCGATTACACGTAGACTTGGGGTGATCTGAAAGCCAGAGGCGAGAATGGGCCGCCCAGTACGTTTGCTCTTCTCTTCAAGGATGCAGCTGTTCCAGATCACTGATTTTTTTTATTTTATTTTTTATTTTTTATTTTTTTATTTTATTTTATTTTATTTTCACTTTTACATAGACTTCCCCTTTGCGGCCTTGCCCGTGCTTACCTTTGGCCACGGAGCTCGGGGAGGCAATGATACCAAACTCGCCGAGACGGGCGCGATCCTCATGTTCCTTGAAGGTCAGTCGGGGAGTTGATTCCGAGGTGGAATAAATGCAAGGATGCTGATGTTTACTTTTATGAATAGGCAAATTCGCGGCTGCTGGAACGTCGCCGGTAAGCTTCCGAATAGAGAAAGATTTTTTGACCTCCGAGCGAACCTGATCCGACACCTACTCTTGTTCCCACACAGAGTCCACCCGACGCCAAAGCCGTACGTTCCAATCATCACCACTCTCCTCCACGCTCTCCACTGCTAACCTCCCCCGCCCCTCCTCCCCACAGCGCCTCGAAATGATACGCTGTGCCTCGTCCTTCCTTCTGACCCGTCTCTTCTCCCTCGTCTCCCCCACCTGGCTCGAACCCGCCTCACGAACGCACCTGCTACGTTCCTTGATCCACCCCTTCCTGTCCTCGCTCTCGCACCACCTCAGTTCAAGTTTCTTCCCGCCTCTCCTAACCCGTCCCTTGACGAATGGTCAACCAGGCACTTCATTGAGTCCTGCGGCGGCGACGGCATATACTACCTTGTGCTTGATTCAAGAACTATTCCCTCATTCACTGGGACCGGGTCAGGGTGGGGGTATGATGAAGTATTTTCCACGATGTGAGCAATTACGGACCTCGGTCGAGCAAAGACCTAGGATAAAGGATTGGATCGAGAGTGGGAAAAGGGAGGTCGAATGGACGACTCGTCGTGGAGGGGAGTTGAAAGTGATCAAGAAGATGGCGGATAAGTATGATCGGGTCGAAGAGGTGGAGGAGTTGTTTGGCCACGGTAAGAAGGGCAGAGGGGAGAGGGTCGGGATGGAGGGGGTGAGGGAGGAGGTCGAGTTGGATACGGGTGTATAGGGATCGAGCCAGCGGTTCACGTCGTATCTTACAATACTTTTTAGACGCAAATTCAGCCTTGCCATGTCATTCCTCGTCACTACTTTCACTAGACCCAATCGAATCATCCTCCTCCTCCTCCTCGTCACTCTCCTCCTCTTGGACCTTGCCAACATCCCAAGCCCTCTCATCACCTCGCTTACCCCAAATCACCTCCTCTTCTTCTTCTTGATCAGCACCCTTTCTCCGTTTCTTCTCCAACGAAGGTTTCTGACCCCAAGTCGAAGAACGTTTCTTCACCCCCTCCATCCCAGCAGGTTTACGGAACCCCGACCCAAACTCCAAGTCGACCCCTCCGGAAAAGTTCATCCCTTCCCCCCCATCCTCATCCTCATCCTCGTCCTCGTCAGCTTCACCCATCATCCGAGCCTCGACTTTTCCAAACGCGTTATTCTTCCCCTTCCCCTTCCCTTTCGAATCGGAATCCTTTCTCCGAATCAAACTCGTTGCGGTGATCGACTTGGCGAGGTGATTAGGCGAGGCTTTCTTTTTGGAAGGTTTTGAATCATCCTTCGACGTCTTGTCCTTGGTGGATCCTTCTTCGGTTTTGACTTTGGAGGTACGAGCGAGGGAAATTTGTGGGTTCGTCAAGAGCTATTTCAAAAAAAAAAAACGAACCCAAAATCAGGATCATTAGAATTCTTTTCATCGTCTTGCGGAGTAAGCGGCGGGATAGCGTAACGCTTTTGAAAACGTACCTCAATTTCCTCATTCGCACCGCCGTAAGAATACCTTGCCATCAATGGGAATTGAGAGGTCGAGGTAGAAGAAGCGGAGTTTAGGTTCGAGTTATTAGGTGCTGTCGTTGGGGAGTAGGTTTGTTGAATGGAAGGGAAGTGGAGTAAGGATTGACTGGTGGTGATCAGACGACGTTTCTTGCGCCTTTTTTTAAAGGGGTCACGTGCGATTAGTTAAAGAGTCCGCTCCGATCTCTCTCGGAATAAGCGAGATGCGAGAGAGTTCAAAGGAGCCCAATGATTCAAAACGTACCCATTGTTCCCGTTCCCGTTCCCGTTCCCGTTCCCGTTCCCGTTCCCGTTCCCGTTCCCGTTCCCCTGCCCCAATCTCGTACCCAAAGTCGTCGTCGCGCCTCTCCAAACTTGCCCATCTTGTTCCTGCAAAGTAGTAGAACTTGCTACCACCACCGGTTCTTGTTCCTCACTCTTCACCTCCTTCTTCACCCCCTCCTCCTTCGTACTAGTAGGAACGTGATTAGGTGGGGTTGGCTGCGAAGCGACGACCCTTTGCATGAACTTGAGGCCCATCGTGCCTTTGGAGAAGGTTCGGGGAGGAGCTGCTGGTGGACCGGAAGGCATGGCTTTTTATTCTTTGGGAGGGGAGAAACAGGTGGGTGGGGGCGGTTGAGGGTGTGGGGCGGGAGGTCAAGGTGAGTTGGGTTGGTGTGGGTGGGGTGGGGGAAGAGGATGAACGGGATTTGAGCCAAAGAGCGCGCGGGTGGGCTTTCGACGGATCCGGGCTGGGTTGAGAATGATCCGGGTCATCCAAGTCCATTTCGAGAGCTGCGCACATCTTCTTCGAGTCCGTTATCGCAATGAAAACAAATCCCCATCACAAGATATATACAACACAAAGCACCCATTGGAAACCCCCCCCCCCCTTCGAAGCGAACAAGCCCAAAGCCGGATTCTCGGACAAAAAGATTCCTCCTCCATCCTCATTATCCTTCAGCGTCCTCCCCCAATACGACTTGCGCCTATCCCAACATCCCCCTATGCTCCTGTTCCTTCTCCTTCTACATCCGAACCCCCTTCCATGACCTTTCCCGTTCCCGTTTCCTTCCCCGTTACCGAAACGGTTTCCTTTGATTTCTTCGGTTCCATCCTCAATACCACACCACGTAAGGCCCTTCCCCACTGTACAAAAAGAAACAACCGCGCTCGAAATCAGTTTTCAAGGAAAATAAATAAATAAGAAATCACCACTCTTTCCGATCGTACTGGACTGACCCCACCCCTCAAAGGTTTCCTACACACCGGACAATGTTTATCCAGTTCACCCGGTGGTGGTGGTGGTGGAAGAGGAGGAGGAACTTGTTGCCTGTTCCTATTCGGTGGATGATAAATCTCGTAATCATCCAATTCTTCTTCCTCGTTGTCGTCGTTTTCGATTCGTTCGTCCCAAGGTGGTGTTGGATGATGCGCATAAGTTGATGCTCCTCCTCCATAGGATGATCGACTTCGATTATTCGTAGTAGTTGGTCCTACCCTTGACCGATTCCGTCCTCGAGAGGGGTTAAAAATTCCTCCTCCTCCTCCTGCTGGATTTATTCGCCTACCGAAACCATTCGCTCCATAATTTCTTTCGACCTCTGCTGCGACTCGAGGAGGTGGAGGGGTTAATTCAGGACCTGCTAATAAAGCGGCGTGTAAACAGGGTGCGCAGAAAACGTGTCCGCAGGAAGTGGCGGCGATGGGTACGGGAGGTCCGAAACAGATTGGACAGGTTAGGTTCGATAGAGAAGTAGGTTGGGAAGGTGATCGAGATCGAGATCGAGATCGAGAGTGAGAACTGGAGCGGGAGCGGGAGCGGAGACGTTTACGTTTGGATGGGACAGGGGCGGTGGTTTGAGGTTGGGAAGAGTGGAGGATGAGCAACGATTCGTCGTCTTGTGCGGCGGGGGACGATCGTTCGGCTTGATCGTCGGTCAAGTCCAAAACGGGCGTTTCGGCTCGACTAAAAGTGCTGGTCGTCGCTTGATCCCGATTCTGACGACTGCTCTGCAGCGTTCGTTGGGGGTGGGCGCGGAATTGGGTACGAGTAGTAGTAGTAGTAGTAGTAGTAGCTGCTCCCGCGATGGCAACGGCGACTCTGGAAGCGGGTCTCATCCTCACTGGAGGAGGCAGGCCGCGCTCGTCATCGGTATCCGGTTCGCTATCGGACTGTACAGCATGGTCAGCGGTCGGTCGTGGGTGGGTGGTGGGGGCAGGTGCACTCTCGGCTGGTGAGGAAGCCAAGTTGAATCGAGTCGAGTCAAGTGGAGGCGTGGCGCGAGCTGCAACGGATGGCAACACAGGACTCGAGTGCAGAGCTGAGGTGGAGGTGGATGCTGATGCTAATGCTAATGCTGATGCAGAAGAGGTCGATGCCATTCGTCACGGGCCTGATGGAGACACGCAAAAAGTGGCGGTGGTCAAAACAAAGTTTTCACGCGTCGACGCGAGAGGCCAAGACTGAAATTGAGAAATTGACGAATAGCCGGGAATGGCTGACTGATTAGTAAAACGGAAACCACGGGCAAGCTTAATCCAAGTCACGCTCCCTTCCACTCCGTCTCTCCTCGCGGCTACCATCCACAAGATGGATCCAGACGAACCGCTCTCTGCACCGATCATCAAACGACGCAACCTCAAAGGCGTACGACCGTCGTCTTCGTCGTCGTCACTTCGTTCTTGGGGCGCTCACGTGCCTGACCCGCTGCGTCCGGAGCAGGCTGACTCCGATACGACCTCGGCACCCGGCACTCCTTGTACGGGTAGCACAAACGGGGTCGGTACTAGTACGCTGGAGGATGGGCAGGAGGACGCGGTCGTGTTTCGGAGGACCAAGAACAAGAAAACGCCTCGAGGTGCAGTCTTGGCAGCTTCGACCAAGCCGCGGCCGATCAAGTCGAGTTTGAGTATAGGACTCTCCCTCCCAGACGAGGTACGTTCACACACCCCCAAGTCCCCCCCCAAGTAGCTCAAAGTAGCTCAATCATCCTTGGCTGATTCGTGCTTGCCTTTTTCTAGGATGAAGCCGATTCGTTCGTGCTCACCAAACGAACGTCTTTACCCGCCCGAAAACTCCTCTCCGTACCCGACCATCACACCACCACCCAAGCAATCCCCCCTCCAACTTCGACCCTCTCCCCGCAGAAATCATCCCTGTCCTCGGTCTATTCGAGCGAATACCTCCAAGAATTGAAGAGCGCCACCTTGTCGACCCCACCACCACCACCAATCACGACGACCTCCACGACCTCGCACGACGGTTTAACCCTTTCCAAATTCGCTTCCCGTTTCGCCACTTTAGACGATCGTCAGTCCACCTCAATTCTCACTTCCCCCACGCGCGCCCTTGACCTGACTTTTAGCAACTCCTTCCTCCTCACAGCCACAGCCCAACCCGAATCTTCACCGATCCCGACCACAGCAGCGATCGCCTCTGCCAAAGCCCGACGAGAACGTATTCGTACCCAAGGACCACCCAATGATTTCATTTCCCTAGAAATCGCTCCCTCGAAATCTGGATCCCAATCTCGCCTGGTTAGAGAAGACGATGATTTAGGTGATGATGGCATGGACCGAAGGGCTGATTTTGAAAGTTCTTTGCCTTTGGGTAAGAAGGCTACGATGGTCAAGAGGAGGGAGGAGAAGGAAGGTATGATGAGGTTGATTGATGAGGCCGAGGAGGAGATGGAGGAAGAGGACGATGAGGAGGTGAGGGAGTGGGAGGAGAGACAGTTGGCGAGGGTGAACGAGAGGAGGGGAGCGGAAGAGCAGGTGCGTTTGTTTTTCTGTTTTCGGACTTAGTTTTGGGGTGGTTCGGTGGTGTTGATGGCCTTGTTGATGTACAGACCTCCGCTCAACCGACTTATGTCCCTACGCCGATCCCACAAACTTCAACCCTCCCAACCCTATCCAACGTCCAAGCCCGCCTCTCAGCAGGTCTAAACACCCTCGAATCATCCCGAACACTCGACGTCGCCGCATTGAACCATTTCGAAAAAGAGAGGAACGAATTGGATACACAAGAAGGGGAATTGCGCTCCGAGGCGACAAGGATCGAGGAGAAGAATAGATGGTTCAACGATTTCAAGAACTTCATTGAAGACGTGGCCGCGTTCTTGGATGAGAAGGTCCGTTTCGGGGAAGTTTTGGTTTTCGTACGTGCAGTGCTGAGATTCGTTTCTGTTTTTTTTATATAAAAAAACAGTTTCCGGCTTTGGAAAAGATTGAAAAGGAAAACTTGGCGATTCAGAAAGAACGTTACGAGATCGTTTCGAGGCGGAGGTTCGAGGACGATTCGGATGACGTTGCGCTCTTCACTGGAGCGAGCGTACCTTCGGTTTTCAGTTTGGATCCCCAGGCCTCCCCAGAAGATGATGAGGACAAGGATGGGGAAGAGGAAGAAGTGGATGAAATGGGTCGATCGACACGGAGAACGGAAGATCGATTCGGACCGAGATCAGGAGCTCGTGTAGCTCGTCGCTCAGCTCGAGAACGACGACTCGAAAGTCGAAAAGCGCTTTATCAACCCAACGGGATTGTCTCAACAGCCGAAGAAGACTCCGCAATGTGGACCGATGACGATCTCATCTCCGCCGATTCAGCCGACTTGGCAGACGCCTTGACCTTCCTTCAAGACCTCCGTAAAGCGCTCTTCGAGGATGTCAGAGTCGACGATTTCAGGGATCCGAATTTGGGAATCAGGAAGAAATTCGAAGAGTGGAGGAGTACGTATAGAGAGGATTATGAGAATGCTTACGGGGGACTGGCCTTGGTCGGTGTTTGGGAATTTTGGGCAAGGGTCGAGATGGCGTTATGGAATCCCTTTGGGGTGCGTCCACTGCGGATCTTTGGGGAAGTTTCAAGATCATTCGCTGACGTTCTGTTGGCGTGCGTTGATCTAGATTGATCAATTGGCCAGAACCCCGAGCGGACTAGATTCCTACCATTGGCACTCGAGTCTCACAGCCTTCGGCCACGCCTCCCACCCCAACGGCGGAGCAGACGACGATTCCCACATGGACGAAGACGATGCCCCTCCAGACGAATCTGCCGAAGTCGTTAATGCGTTGGTCACGTCGGTCGTGATACCGAGATTGATCGCTTTGGCGAAAGCTTCGTATGATCCGTGGTCCAAGAAACAAACGATGAAGGCGTTGGCGTTGGTTGATGAGGTTTCTTATTGCGTGGAGACGACGAGTCCAAAATTTGAAGTAAGAATCGCGACCTTTCTCTGGGGTTCGGGAAAGAACCAGAGAATTCTGACTCCCCCAGATATTTCAATTGCGCAGTCCCTCGTCCAAGCCTTTCTCACCCGTCTTCAACTCGGCATAATCCAAGCCTCGACGCTCATCCTCCCGCATCTGAACCAACTCAGTCTTCCCTCCAACGCCTTCGACCCCTCGACTTTTCTCGCTCGAGAACGCTTCCTCCTACGCCAACTCAAGCTCTTACAAAACGCTCATAAATGGAGGAGGTACGCGAGGAATTATAGATTACCCCTTTCGACCGTGCCTTCAACTCCAACGACGACTCCGCATCAATTCACCGAGATCGGTTCAGGCGCGAGCTTTGATGAATTACTTCAACGTGATTTGGTAGCGAAGGTGATGTTACCCGTTATTGAGGCGAGTTGGTCGACGGGGGGTGAGAAAATCGCGGGGAAGGTGTTGATGGTTTTTCAGGAGGCGGATTGGATTCCGGCGTTGAGGAGGAGGTTGGAAGGGGGAGGAGAATAGGGTTGGAAGGGGATGAGGTGGTCGTCTTCGTCGTCGTCGGGGGGTGGATATGAAATATATCGTGAAATCTAACCCATATGGGAGATGTTCGACGCAGATAACCCGATTAACAGTTGCAGTACGCCTAGCATCGTTGCTTTTCCTCAAGCGAGGCGGCGTGAGCATCTCTGCTCAATCATGAGTAGAAGGTGCTCTAGCTTTTTAGTTGAGCTACGAGTTCAATGAGTCCGGTGAATCGTGACGATATCCTGACCGATTGTCGGCCCAAGTGTGAACAAAGGAAAAAAAGCGTGACACAGTTCAAGGCGCTCTTCCGCGACATGAGTGTGTTGGCGACGGGATGTCAATGAACTTGCAACACCCAGATCGGAACTTCGCGCGCCAAGCTAACAGGTCGCAATTCCGCTCGAAGCTCAGATCTGCAAGAACCATTTGAAGCACCAGTCAGAATGAATGAGCAAAAAAAGGAGGTCCTTCCGCGAGCAGCCTCCAGCCCAGGTTCTCGAGCACCGTCCGGCAAAAAAAAAGGAGAGCGAACTCGAATTTGGGAGACGAATTCGCGGGCGCTAGTATTGCAAGTAATACGCCGAACAGTCTCCGACTGGACGAAGTTTGTGCCGATCTCTATTGAATCTGAGTAGTGAATATATTAGTTCCTTTGGTCTGGGCTTAGGTGCGAATTTCCCCGCGACACTGCACAGCCTCGCGAAGAAACTGGCGGGGCCGCGCAAGCAAGGGAAGGCAAAACCGGGAAGGCGGCAAAGCAAAAAAATGAGTGAGCGACAGGCGATGTTGCGAGTGAAGATGGCTGGTTTCTAGCAAGAAGGAACAATTGCCTTCGACTCAACTCGCTTGGGGCGCACCTTGGTCGCATTTGGCAATCGGCTGCAACCGGAGGCAACCGGAGGCAACCGGCGGCAGGATGAGAAACGTTCTCTAAAGTTCGGCGTCTCCTGTGGGTCTCCCTCTTGCCACGTAGCCCGCTGGATCACCTCCAGCTGTCCAGGTGCCAACATCGCAACCGCAGGGTACCTCGACAACACCACAACGTAAGTAGAAGCTGTACATGAATCACGCCGAAGTTGATGCCCATGCCCAAGTCACCGAAGTTGACTTCGCTGGTCGTCGATTTTCGTCCCCGTCGCGTCAGCAGCCTCTCCTGACCGAACGACGCGAGCGTCGAGCAAGCGCCGATCGTCCCTTACTCCCCAAGGTAGCGCAAAGCGTGACAAAATGTAGAATATTAGCATCATTGGTGAGCTGTTTCCAGCACTACTTCCCCTTGCTCCGTCGCGACGTCTGCCGCACTGCCAGGCGACACTTGGCGGCCGACCACGCTCCTAAATGGGGATTTATCTCCTCTTAGTTCAGAGAGCTAATGAAGCGTCTTGTCGTCCACGGCCGATCAACGCCCCGGCTGAAGTCCACAAAAAGACACCGAAGCCCTTGACAAATGAACATGACGAAACTACCGAACAAAACAGCAACCTCAACGGGGATCTCACCGAGGATCGGCAGTTTCGTCTACGGGACGACGATGCAGTGAGGACTGCAACGGTTCTGGCGATGACTCTGAAGAGTCCGGCGGCGATGGTGATGTCGACCCCTTTGCCGAACAAAAATAATTGACCAACCGTCATTGAAGGTAAGCGGATATGCGCAGTGATTCTGGTCGGATTTTGCACGTGCTAAATGCTAGCCTTCATGATCTCCAGCACTTCTTTCCTACGTACGCCAAAGCCGTCGTTGCGCTCCCAAAGCCGGGGCTATGCTATGCAGATTCCCCAAGGCGGCGCAGGATGCAGTCGAGAAGCTCGTCCGGGAGGAGCGGGTGTTCGTTTGTGAGCTCGAAGGAACTCCGAAGATCCACGGTCGAATGGCCAAAGATGCGCTCACTCAAGGACTCTCGCCTGACGAATTTAGTCCTTCTCGCATCAGAAATCGATGGAGCTCGCCTCATCCGATCGTCTTGGTCGGACGATTCCGTCAACTGTCGAACGTTGTTCCTCGTCAAACTCGGAAGGAGCACCACAACTCGCTCTATGCGTCCGCTATCAAGATTCTCTAGGATGTCGCCGAGCCAGACGAGCGCCTTGTCTGGCAAGCGCCTTGTATCAGCGTCGTACAAGGCGCTCGTCTGGCTCGGCGACATCCTCGAGAATCTTGATAGCGGGCGCATACAGCTAGTTGTGGTCTTCTTTCTCGAGTTTGTCGAGGAACAACGTTCGACATTCGACGGTGTCGTGCGACCAAGACAATCGGGTGAGGCGAGCTCAATCCATGGCTGATGGGAAGAAGGCCTAAATTTGAGTGAGCGCAACTTTGGTCGTTCGGTCTTAGACCTTCGAGGTTCTTTCGAGTTTAGAGTCGAGCAACCGCAGCGTTCCTCCCGGACGAGCTTCTCGACGGCACCCTGCGCCGCCTTGTGGAATCTGTCAGAACCCAATCATATCTGATTCTCTTCTAGTCCTATTCACTTCTCATGCCTCTACTTCGCTCCTACTTTTCACTCCTTCTTTAACTTATTACCCCCTACGCCGGATCCCAGCGCCTGATTGAGACTCGGTTGACAAGCTGGCTTGGGTTGAAGTCGCGCGCCTCGCGGGCGCTCGTCTCTCTTACTTCTTCATCTAACTTCCATCCTCGATCTTGCACTCGTACTCAACCCCTCGAGTCGAGATCCAGTCCTCTATACTACTAATAGGTTATGAGCGTCTTTATCGCCTTTTTTTTAATCAATCTGGCAGAGAGAGATAGGCGCGCGCGCAGAATAAGGAATTAACCAAGACGAATAGCAATGAGTTAGGCTCTCAGAACCTACTTCTAGAACTCCCACCGATCAAAAAGACTAACGAGACCATTCCAAAGTAGCGCACGAAGTTGGGTCAAAGCGTTAAAACCCCAAAGGCTTCGTCATAATATCCGCGGCATTGACGTGGCTAGCTGAGGGCAGTACTCAAGTTCGACCTCGCCAGAAGCAACCCGTTCTCAAACAAACAAGTGAGCGGTGTCGAAGTGCTTGGTTCGCATGTGATCGACCGGATCCTTGGCGATCTGGATGCACGCGGCGTTGTCCTCTGGAATGATATATAATGATAGTAGGGTGTGCTTGCGGAATGCCGACATCACCAGCCAAACGACGGAGCCAGATTGCTTCACGAGTGGCCGAGGACGCAGGGAAGATTTCGGCTTCGGTAGTGGATGTCGCGATCATGAATTGTTGCTTTGACTGCCAGGAGATGATGCCGCCAGCGAGAATCGATGCATAGGCTCCCAACGATCTGCGAGATTCCGGATCGTCCGCAAACGAGGCATCGGAGTAGCCATCAATTGAGCTGTAGAACTGTTGCGATAAAGAATTTCCAAATCGATGGTGCTGTTGAGGTAGCGAAATATACACTTGACCGCAGACCAATCGTCGACAGCCGGACAGGAGTTCTTTTAAGCAACAGCACAAACAGCAATCGCGATATCGGGTCGACATCGAGTAAACGCGTATTGGAGGGAACCGACAGCCAATTGGTAGAATGAAACATCGGCAAACGGAGTAGCGCGAGGGGCGATCGTCCATGGCCGTGACTTCACGGCGCTTGGATGGAGAAGCGAAATCGAACTTCTCGAGCATAGTGCAGACATATTTGCTTTGGTGGACGAGGGTGTGATCCTTGGTGCGATGGATTTCGAAGCCCAAAAAGTAGGAGACGGGTCCGAGACGTTTGAACTTGAAGGCCTTGTGAAGCGATGCGAGCTCGGAGTCCAAGAAGGACCGACTGTTGGACGCAATGAGACCATCTTCAACATAGAGAATGATGACTGCAAACGAATTGCCCGAATGTCTGAGGTAGAGGCAAGCATCGGCAGTTGCCCTCATGTAGCCTCGAGACACTATGAAATCGTTGGCAGCTCGATACCATTCATGAGGCGCCTGCTTGGTGCCATACATCGAGCCAACGAGATTGAGGCATTTGCCAGGTGATTGAGAATCATTTCATCCTTTTGGGTATCGAACATAGACATTCTCGGCCATCTTGCCGTTGAGAAAGGCGCAGTCGAAATCGAACGGTTCAAGATACGGACCTGAGCAGCAGCTAGAGCAATCAAGAACAGAATCGTCGAAGGACGAGCGACAGGAGCGTAGTTGTTATGATAGTCCATGCCTGGGCGTTGAGCAAATCCTTGAGAAACGAGACGAGCTGTGAAACGAATGATGTTGCCCCTTGCGTCGCCCTTGATACAGATCGTGCCGAGTACCCAAATGCCTTCGTGCCACTTACTTCCTGACAGACTCCATGATGATCGAATTGTAGAAGTTCTGAGACCATTGCCGCACTCCAATGGTTGCGATAGGGTGACTTCATGGCTTCCTCGAATATCTTGGGTATCTCGTTGTCTTCTTCGGCGAACATGGCGGCACTGCACAGTAGGCATCGTAGGAGAGCTTGTCGTGGAACATGGGTGGAGTATCGAAGTCGACCGTGATAGCTGCAATGATAGGAAGGATAACTTCCGGAGGTTGAGGTCGGTGACAAGAACCAGCAGGAAGGACGTTGGAAGGGTTGACATTCTCGAGCTGGCCAGGATTTGGACCAGTGCGAACAATGGGATAATCTTCACGAGGAGCGAGAGCGACTTTCGCCTCGCTGTCGAGTAGTTCTGCTGCGTCATGATAGTCATCAGGTCCATCGTCAGGTCCAACGTTGTCGTCATTGTCGTCATCCTTTCGAGGAACGACTGCAAGAGCCGCCCCTGTGGGTCCGGCAAAGTTGGATCCATAACAGGCGAAGCCGGTGTAAACGGCAACACATCTGGCGGATGAGGTTGAGAATGATGAACGGGAACGGAAGCTTCCCGTAGTTGTATTCAACGGAGTACCCGAGTAAAACTCCCTGACTGGAGGGAGGTGCAAGCTTGGTTCGACGCTCCTCGGGTACGTGGACAAACGCCGTAGATCCGAATGGCTGCAAATGAGCAAGACTAAGCTTCTTGCCGAGAAGGACTTCGATTGCCGTTTTGCCTTGGATACGAGGATGTGGTCGACGATTCAGGACAAATGTCGCGACGGCCAGACCAGAAGCGCATGGGAGGACCGGAGTCGAGAAGCATCGATCGAACGAGACCCATGAGAGGTCCTTTGAGTCGCTCTACTTGAACATTTTGCTCCGGAGTATAGGGGGACGTGAATTCCACGATGATGCCCTGCTTTATTAGAAGATCCCGGAACAATGAGTGATCGAATTCACGACCATTGTCCGATCTGTAACCCAAGGTCGCGGAATCTCGCGAACGGGCCATCCGCCGCAACGATTTGGCATGCAAATACATCGCCAATTCGATCTCTGAGGAACAGACGTCCCACTTAATTCATCTTACCTCGGCGTACGAGATGTGGGACACCTTCCGAGGCCTCCACTCGAGTCTCGATCTCACGGTCGCCCGAGTCGCACTATGGACCTCCTGAACACTCTGGCGCAACCCTACGCTGCGGATATTCCTCTCAAGGAATTCGTCAACAAGGTCAAGATCGCCATGACCGATTTTCAGGAGCTCGTTGACGAATTCTCCGGAAGGGATACCCCCAGTGTAGGTTTGTGCCAGTGTTCAAGAGGTCCATAGTACGACTAGGGCGACCGCGAGGACGGAAGGTGTCCCACATCTCGTACGCCAAGGTAGGATGTATTAAATGAGACATCTGTTCCTCAGAGATCGAATTGGCGATGCATTTACCTGCCAAACCGTGGCGGCGGATGGCCCGTTCGCGATGTTCCGCAACCTTCAAGTCCGCAACTTGGAAGCTGGTGAGCCCGGGCGGAGTGCGCAGAACCACTCAGCCCGTTAGTAAGAGATAGGTGCGCGCGCAGAATAAGGAATCAACCAAGACGAATCTAATAGCAATGAGGTAGGCTCTCAGACACACACCACACACAGCTCACGAAACATGTCGTCCAAAGAAGGAGCCAAGCTCAAAGCCGAGTGAGTGAACGTCAACGCGTGATCACTCGGTTCGTCGCTGACCACTGCGCTCGCATCTCGTGTACCCAGAGCCGAGAAGGCGCTCAAGCCGTCGGTCAGTCCTATCGCGCCTCCTGCCGTCGTACATGGAGATCACTGACGTGTGCTCCGTTGCCAATCACATCAGTGGTTTGGTAGTCAGAAATCGAGAAACACTGCCGCCGAGGAGCTGTACGAGCAAGCCGGTAATCGTTACAAGGTCGGTCGCACGAGGCTGCACCACGTCATCGAGCCTCCGTTCGGCCGGGGGGCAAGACCGTAGTGACCAGCATGCCCGCCCTGCGCCCCGCTAGACCAACCACCTTGCTGACCCAATGATCTGATGTTATGCACAGGGTGAAGGCTACTTGAACGATGCTGGGTTCTGCTACGTCAAGGCCGGCGAGCTGGCACGCACCAACGACGAACGCGCCTCCGCGGCCAACCACTTTTGGAACGCATGCAAGGTCTACAAGAAGCAGGATCCTCATCGTAAGCAGACCAGTCTCATCTGGAGCCTATTCATTCGGTTGCATGGCCGCAACTCGGTTCGGATCCATCTGCCCGTTCCTATCGCCGACTAACCCCATACGATTCAACCCCCACTTTGGCCCAGTCGCCGTGGGCGCACTGCAGAACGCGATCGAGTTGTACAAGTCCGACAACAAGTTCCGACAAGCTGCCGATCGGGAGAAGGAGATGGCTGCCATATGGCAGGCCGAAGGAGGCAATCTGAACGAGGCTTTGAATGCGTACGAGCGAGCGGCGAGGCTCTACGAAGCCGAGGATGCGCAGGCGTGAGTTGAAAGTGATCCCTACCTATACACAGTCAATAACTGAAGAGAACACTCGATTCCCATTAGCACTGCGAACGCATGCCTCAAGGAAGCCGCCGAGCTTGCCGCTTCGGTCGGCGAGTACCCTCGAGCGGTCACCCACTTTGAAGCTGTGGCCAAGCATTCCTTGACCTCGGCACTGACGCGCTACAGCGTCAAAGAGTACTACCTCAAGGCTGCGCTTTGTTGGCTCGCGACAGGGGTGAGTACTTGCGTAGACTTGGTGTGCGTCTGATGATCCAGCTGACGGAGTGATTGATCGACTTGACAGGATGTCGTCTCGACCCAACGCAAGCTCGAGGAATACTGCTCACAGGATCCTAGCTTTGGCGCAACACGCGAAGCCAAATTTATCCACGACATCGCGGATGCCTTCGAGGGTGGGGATACAGAAGGGTTCACGGCTGCCGTGGCCGACTTTGATCGGTACATCGCTCAGCACTCGTTCGTTCGCCCATGGAGTGGCACAAAGACTGATTTCACAACCCTTGGTCGTCTTTTCTGAGAGCAGCTTGACACGACTCGACAACTGGAAGACGACGATCTTACTGGCCATCAAGCGACAAATCTCCGAGGAGCCGAGCCTGTCGTAGAAAGGCCTCGGCTTTCTCTCATGTGGCACAGCCCATCCCTCTCCGCTGGGTTACGGAGAGGGAAGAAGGAACCACCCTATTGTATGCTTTTCACATTTCGTTTGTAATAACTAATTTGATCCGTATCCTGCCATACGTGCGGCATTGCCTTCTTCCCCTTCTCCCACTCTTGACAATTCACGTCCGTCTGCTTCGCCATTGCGAGACAACCCTTTCTGCTCGTCCCCCCAAGGTAAGGAGCGGCCTACCCTTCGGCTTCTGCCCTCAATTCGAGGTGGAGATTCTTCTGCTCGCAGACTGGACGCAACTTTGTCCACCGCGGGTAAGAGAACGGTCGATCGCTCTCCTCATCGGACCAAATGGGCGATTCTGCTGGGAGCCATTTTCTTACTTCTTGAACGGCGACAATGACGACAGTCAACGACTTGAGCGCAGGGAGCTCAGTGGTCTGGTTTCCAAGCCTGCAGAACCCAGTCACAACTTGTTGGTACAGTTGGCGTTGGAAGGGCTCTCGCCACGTTCGGCACGTCGCAGACGCATGGCACAAATTGCCCTTTGTGCCTCTCGCCCTCCACCACTCCCCACCACGAACATCGGTGAATCACGCGATGATGCATAGTAGCTCGGGTGGTGTTCGCCGTTGCCAACACGACCCCAATGGCAGGAGTGTCATCGATTCCAGAACCTCCGCCGGTGATGGCTCGACGCTTCGGACGACTGACGCTCGAAGAGCTGCGATCGATCGCAACTCGGCTGCTCTTGATCTTTACGCCCAAGATGATCTGACATCTGCCTTCGGATCGGACTCCGGGTATCGACCCGTGTTTGGACGCGTCGCAAAACCAGTGACTTGACTCATAGAAAGCTTTTCCATGTGAGTTTGAATAAACGGAGGTTGATAAAGTCATAAAGTCTGGTCAAGGGTTTTCTTTCAGTTCTGTATCCCCACCCACCCAGTCGCAGAAAAGATGAAAGTCTCCCCGAGAGAAACCATATTTGGGAGTATCAGACCCATGGAATTTCAAACATCTCAAGCATCGGTGACAGATTCACGTCTAAGCAATTATCAAAGGAAAGGTTTGACATGATCATCCAGAGAGGAGTCGTTGTGGCCTTTGTTCTATTCGTTGGACTTAGTCAAGGGGCCTACCACATTGAGATCAATGGTCACATTTTGCTTGTCACACCAGCTCTTCAGCTCATCCCAATTGGTTTCGTTCAACTGCGAGTCGATTTTGGTCTTCGACCAAACGACGGCTTCCTTCTGGCCGACCCGAGCGTTGGACATGTGGAACCAAACTTGAATGTTGACGAGCCGAGGAAGTTCGCTCGTCTGAAGGCTCTTGAGTAGAGCGACTAAGCAGACCTCGAAGCCCAGCTTGGCGTAAACTGAAAAGTTGATGCACAGCGTGTGGAAAGGCGCATACGAAGGGATTGCCGCCACGAGGGGTCGAACGGAATTGAGCTCTTGGGCGTGATTGCGGCCGTGACACCCCGCGTAGGACAAAACACTCAAGCGGAAGACCCGGAGCGATATGCACGCTTGAAGACCCTCTACGAAAAGCTTGATGATTGTAGAGCTTGCATCGAGTCCATCGTCCTCGAGGATGAGAGAGAATTCCTTTAGTCGCACGCCTTTGCAGGTCAGGAGCTCGACCTCGAGCGCTTTGCGCGTCGGCGATTCATGGTCAAAGAGCACATCGTACCCGCATGTCAACTCGATCTTGACGAGTGCGGGCGTGCTCACGCCCCGTGCAAATAGGGAGAGGGCACGTAAGCGCACTTTGCGGCATTTGAGAAAAGTGAGCTTCGGGAGCACCGGTCGCATGTGTCCCAACCGCTCGAGGCGGCAAGATTTGACGCCGCTCAACTCGAGCCGTTCAAGATCTGCGGGGAGGGGGGTTGGGGTCAGTGTCTCGGATCGCTATCATGTATTACACAAATGAAGCGGGTAAGTTTGTACTTTGAAGATCATACTTGATGGCGAAGAGATCCAGCACCAACTCTTCTTGCGACACGCAAAGCGCCTTGACCGACGATCGCGTCAGGCTCAGTAGGTCGAAGAGGAACTTGGCGGCGGCGGTCTTGTCCCGAACGAGCGAAACGAGGAGGCGGTGGATCGGGTACTGCCTCGCCAGACTGAGGTCACGTGCCTCGTGCTCGATTCCACGCCCGATCGCAACATGCAGCTCCTGCATCAGCTGGCGCGAAAAGGGACCGCGCCATGCTCGACAGGTTGCAGCCGCGTTGCGAAGGTCTTGGAAAACCGACTTGGTTCGCCATTCGATATCGCCGTCATCCCTGTCGTCGTCGTCGTCGCTGCGACGCTGATCGACAAAGGCCGCAATGTCACCGAGGAGCTCGGGCGGCAGGCGGCGAACTGCTTTACCACTCGCTTGTGCGTGTAAAGGCGCCATGTTTGTATTGAGGGGGCGAGGGTCGACAACGAGGCGCCCGGTCAATCTGCTATCACGAGTGGGCAAACCCTGCTGGCGGAGCGCACCGAGCACGCGCGGGGGCGCGTCCGAGTCGCGACGAGAGCAAGACGCTATGCCCTGCTACACCTGTCCTGCCTACGCCTCGGCGCGTGACGCGTGACGCGTACGTCACGTCACGTCAGCGTTTCACCCCTGAGCGCCTCAGCGCTCAGCGTGAAACTGCGTGACGCGTGAGGCAAGGCATCGCCTTGCACAGCTCCCTCCGCATTCTCGCTCCTTTTCCTCAACGCCGCCAGATTCCCCAGTGAACATTTGCCCATTTTAGCAGTGAGTGGGTTCCTGAATCGACCTGAGCAATCTGAAACCAAGTCGACGATGGTGTTGAGCCTGATACTACTGTCATGTCGTTGCAGTGAATCGGACATCCATCGTCGCCGGGCCGTCGTCCTCCACTTCCACTTCCCCCGATCAACGCTCGCAAAGTGGCGAATACCGAGATCAACTAGACGAGCTCGAGTCCGACTCTGAAGCCGGTACGGACGTCAACGATGCGGAGAATGACTCGGACTCCTGGAGCATCGCCTCGTCACGTTCTTCATTGATCGTGTTCGAAGAAAGCATGGGTTGGTCGGATGGAGATTCGCTCACGGAGGAGGACAGGCACGCCACCAAAGTCGACCAGGAGTTTGCGAAACATGTCCAGGATCGAGAGCGCGAGTCTCAAACAATGAAAAATCACTTCATCAAACCTCGTCCCGAGGACGATTCGCGCCACGTTAGCTGGACCGGTCGCTTGGGATCGAGAAGGTCCGTTGAGGAGATCGAGGAAGCGATTAGGTTGGCAACGGTGAGTGCGGACAGCCCCCATTGCAACTCATTCAGGGTTAAGCAGTGGAACTGATTTGATCGAGCGAAACCGCACGTCCTGGCACGTAGGGGGGACAATCTCGGCTCGTCGTATGCCATAATGAAAATCGGCCCTGCGCAGAGTGTCGCTTCGAGCCGACCAGCGAGGGGCCTTCGCTCGATGAGACGCCCGACGTCGTCATTCTTCCTCTCGAGGTCGTCAACGACAAGGACTCGGACTATGTGGGGGCTTGGAGTCGTCTCAGGGAAGGCGAGAGGGATATCCGTGACTGGATTCAGGTCACAAGCGTCGGCATCGTACAACATAGCGACAGCTCGCGACATGCCCGTCGCGCCGTGCCCCGCCTCAAGCGCCAGCTCCTGCGGATGTTGAACACGCCGATTCGTGACTTTGCTCTCGGGTTCACCCTGTTGGGGTCGGCTCTGACCATTTACACCCTCACGAATCAAGGTCTGTACTACTCCCCACCCATCGAGTGTACGCTCGAGAATGGCAACCTCTCGACGTTCCTCTTCCGTCTACTCGACATGAGCAATATCGAACTCGGTGTCCGGCTGTCGTACAATGGGAGCTTCAGCCTGGAGGGACTCAAAGAAATCCCTTTAGGCTGATCCCTGAGGCGGAGAAACACTTCACGTCGATCATCCGGGGGCCCCCTTTGGTTATCGCAACTCCACCTGTCCATGACCGAGTTTTAGTATTGAAGTCCGGTTTCATAGTTGATGATTGTATAGTGCAACATGAGTACAAGCATTTGGAGTGCTTCTCCCCAAGTTCCCATTCCAAAATAACACGTTCACCCCGTTTCAGGCTCGGTGCAAGACACTGAGGGGGAGTGCAGCCTCAGCCGAGCTACGGGAGGGCCTCGCTCGGAAAATGCCGCGGTGGTCGAGCTCGAGCAGGTGTAGAAGAACTTTCGTGAGGAGGTTCTTGTTCGCGTCTATGCGACAGTCCCGGGTCTCAGTCGCGAACACACCGCAGGCGTTGACCAGGTACACACGAAGCATCTCGCCGCAGAGCGTGAATCTGATCGCATGGGAGCGGGTCGGCGTGGTCAATAACATGTGGAGTGGACGCAGGAGTTGCGGCTTCGTCTCCTTGACTTCGCCGCATTCAGCTTCTTCAGTTCACCGACAGCTCCAACTTGGGGGAAAAGGCGCCTCGAGCGCCAATCCTGCGTCGACTCCACATGTTGTTGACCACACCGATCCGCTCCCCGCCCCACGCGCGGAGACCCAGGGGCTCAGCCGGATCGTCGGCGTTCACCGCGGCGCTTTCCGGATTCTCCCCGACTTCCTTTCCGACGACGAGGTGTTCGAAGGCATCGAACCCCGTGCACTTGAAGTCGTCTTCTCCGAAGAGTGTTACACCACACTAGACTCGGTCCAGGATACCGAAGCCATGGCTCGCGTCGTGTTGGGCGTCATTCACGGGGAGCATCCCACGACGAGTGCGGCTCTTGGGGGTTGTCCCTGATCGAACCCCGCTCATGATAAGGTCACTGGAGCCTACACCGACTCGGCTTTCTCCACCGTGACGTCTCGACCAACAACGTCATGGTCGATCGCCCCGGGCACGGGGTGCTGATCGACTATCATTTGGCGGTGGCGTAAGATCGACCTGTCCATGACCTCATTTTCAAGACACGCTCCATCGCTAGAGACGTATACCGGAGGGTTGGAGCGTGTCTTGAAGATAAGGTCATAATCTGGCAAATCGTGCGCCTCCGCCAGCTGAGTCGATCAGCACCCGTACCGAGTGCGATCGACCATGACGTCGTTACGTCACGGTGGAGGAAGCCGAGTTGATGCAGGCTCCAGTAGCCCTGACATGAGCAAGGGACACTCACTCCCCAAGGGCCGCAATCGTCGTCTTGGGATGCTTACCGTGAATGACGTCCAACACGATGCGAGCCATGGCTTCGGTATTTTGGACCGAGTCTAGTGTGGAGTAACACTGTTCGAAGAAGCCGACTTCTAGCGCACGGACTTCGATGCCGTCGAAGACATCGTCATGGGGAAGGAAATCGGGGAGGATCCGAACAACGCCGCGGTGAACGCCGCGGCCGAGCCGACGATTCGGCAGAGCCCCCCGGATCTGGGCGAGCACCACTGGAAACTGAGAGCGAGGATGGGGCGTGAGTCAACTGAATCGCTGGTTTCGACGCGTTCGATGTGTTGCAGAAATGTTCTCAAGTGGAAACTGATGATGACCACGACTCAGTCCAATGAACAGGGACGAGAACAGAGTAAGGTAAGATTCCAAAGAGCTCACCTGATGATGACCACGACTCAGTCCAATGAACAGGGACGGGAACAGAGTGGCCAGAGACTAAGAGACAGACTCGCGGAAGGCTAGAAAGTGAAGCGTAAAGATAATAAGGAAAGAGATTAGAGACTAGTAAAGTAAGGAGATTGAGTGACTAAGGAGTGAATGACACGCCGCTAGGCTCAATGCCAAGTACCATAATAGGAACGATAACCAGATGAAGGACGGAACAACCCATATGACCATATACGAATGACACGATGGACACGGTAGGAGGGAGGCAGACGCGGTCGACAAGCTAGGAGTCAGGCATGGACGGCGGACAGAACTTCTACCTTGCGCATGGAGATTGGGGGAGCTTCAATCACGGTGGTTTTCTTGTCGGTGGGATCGACGATGAAGACGATTCGGGTAGACAGGATTTTGGAGGTGGGATTTGGGGGGGAGGAACACCCGGAAGGGCATGACAACGCCCAAGACGACTCATCGGAAATCTGGGTGGGGTCGGAAATCCGGGTGGGGTCGGAAATGGGGCGTTCAACCTCTTTCAAGCCAATTTAGACTGTGACATCATCAAGGAGGACACGGACGATACGAGCGAGCCAAATTCTTTCCATCAGTCTGCTGCTGCGACTTCTCTCGTTCGGTTTGCGAAAACGATTTCTCGAGCTTCTGTACGGGTTTCAGGTATCGGAATTGTACGTTTATAGGAAGGGGGCACAGAAGGAGATCAGAGGGAAGGGGAAGAAGGGGGCGAAGGTCGAAGATTCTAGTGGGCCGGGGAAAAAAAATCCTTGTCGAGGGGGAGACAGGGATCAGGATCTCAGGAACCGGAGAAGCGGAAGAAACGGAGGACACGGAGAAGGCGGAGGGAGCGGAAGAACTGGCGGACGCAGTCACAACACACGAACCTGAAATGGCGACGGAAACAGACTCCTTAAACTTGAGGCATCGATCG
This sequence comes from Microbotryum lychnidis-dioicae p1A1 Lamole, assembly GCA_001244265.2. Lineage (NCBI taxonomy): Eukaryota > Fungi > Basidiomycota > Microbotryomycetes > Microbotryales > Microbotryaceae > Microbotryum > Microbotryum lychnidis-dioicae. Next base: position 486,086 of record CDLV01000019.1, read on the forward strand.
GCTTCGGTTTGTAGTACTTTAATTTGCCGGAGGCCTTCGACTCCAGGAAAAGTCAACACGGGCGCGCGTTTCTGGGAATTGCTGCGGGGTGCTCAAGCGGCAAAAGATGAGCAGTCAGATGAGTCGGAGCGGTCGGTCTTCAAGGTGTCCTGGACGGCCATGACGGTGGGAAGGAGAAAAACGAGGATTGGGAGCTCGAGGTCGAGAAAGGAGAGGAAATGATGACAATGACTGCGTACAAGGAGGTTGGGGTCAGGTTGACCGACGAGAACATGGCGGTGATTGATTACGGCGGGGAGCGAGTGCTGATGTAAGGTATACGCCTCTGATGTGCATAAAACACAATTTGTCGTTCTTGACCGCTACGCTAAAAGCAAGTCGTAACTAGAACTCGATAGTTCTAGCTACTCTACTTATGGGGCTGTTCCTCTAAGGCATCCCCTTACACGGGGTGGGCCTCCTGTCGTTAGTACCTTATCTTCTTCTCTCTCTCTCTCTCTCTCTCTCTCTCTCTTTCACATTAGTCTCCTCGGGGGGAGCAACCGCTTGGCTGGGGCACTTGACTCCCGTTATTGGATTGGTGGACACTGGTTCGTTTCTCGCACTTTGGCGGGCGGTTTGTGTTATCATCGTCGACTTCCTTCTGGTCTTTCCATAGGCCAATGAGGGGGAACAGGAATTGGGGGCAATATAATGAGCAGTTTCTACAAGAAGAAAAAAACCCTTGCATAAAGGGCTTCCGGAACGGTGAGGAGCTCATGGTCGAGCATTTCGTGTGCGTGCGCGATCGTCATGGTTGGTGAGAGATGGAAAGGTGAGGGAGTGAGAGGGTAGTACCCGAGGTGCGTCAGACGTGAACAAGTTGCGCGTGACGGGGACCGGCGCGCTCCTGGCTCACCAGCTCGATCTGACCCCTCGGAATCACTCCGAACCATGGAGGGGCAAGACAAGTAATGAATCCTTCGGACTTAGAGTAGTACGAGCAGATGCGTTAAGATACAAGTGTCATTTACAACCATCAAGAACACTGCTTTTTTCATTGTTGCTGCTACATATCAGGTCGACTGGGTGACTGAGGGTGACTGAGGGGTCTCCTTTCGGAAGACCGCAGCGCCGAGGGAGCTGCGATACCGAGCGGCGGCGGCGCGGGCTCGCGTCATTGGCACGGATGAAGCAAGCTCGTAGAGGTGGCGACTCGCTGTACTATGTGCTTTTCTCATTAATTTTTTTTCTCACTTGCACGTATCAGGCCGCGTTGCACAGCGACTCCGTCTGGTGTCCTATTCTCTGTTTTCTCATTGTTTAGGTAGAACAGAGTCTGAGGATTAACCGTAATGGAATGCGATGATCCAAAGCCTCTTATGCACAAAAATGATCCTATTCCAAAGGTCCGGTCCGGTCCGCCTCCTTTATTCCAGCTCATCCGCACGCATCAATTCCTCGTCCTCCCTCTTGCTGTCTCCGAAAACCTCCTCCTCATGCACCGGCACCAACTCCACCGACTTCTTACCCCCTTCTTCCTTGAGCCTAAATCTCGCCGTGTCCCCATCCCTAATGGTCCCTTTCAAAATTCCCGACGCCAACTGCTGTCTCACCACTTTATTCAACAACCGATTCACCTCCCTGGCTCCCCAACGAGGTTGATACGCTTCTTTCGCCAACCAGTCCCTCGCCTCTGGGTCAATAGATAAGTGGATCTTGCGTTCGCTGGTATTGAGCATCTGTTGAATTTCGGAAAGGCGCATGTCGATGATGGATGCGACATGAGTGGGCGAGAGGGAATTGAAAACGATTTGTTCGTCGAGTCGATTGAGGAGTTCAGGTGGGTAGAGCGAACGAACGCGTTCGAGAACGAGGTCCCGAGCTACAGGGGTCACTTCACCATTGGGTGAAATGGATTCGGGTCGCATGAGGATATCGGAGCCAATGTTGGAGGTGAGGATAATGGTCGTGTTCTTAAAGTCGAGTTTACGACCATGAGAGTCCGTCAGAGCGCCTTCGTCGAGGATTTGAAGGAGTATGTTGGCGACGGAGGGATGCGCCTTTTCGAATTCGTCGAAGAGGATCACCGAGTGGGGATGACGACGAACGACCGACAATTCGCCTCCGTCTTCGTAACCTACGAAACCGGGGGGTGCACCGATCAGTCTTGCGGCGGTATGTTTGTCGTGATATTCGGACATGTTGAGGGTGACTAGTCGATCGGTGCCCGTCAATTCGGCGGCAAGCGCTTTCGAAAGCTCCGTCTTGCCTACGCCCGTGGGACCGAGGAAGAGGAAAGAAGCGACGGGCCGATTGGGGTTGTGTAGACCGGCACGGGAGAGTCGAACGGCTTCGGCGACGGCGTGGAGAGCGGGCTCTTGGCCCACGACACGTTGGCGAAGGATCGACTCGAGGTCGACCAATCGAGCACGGTCACCACGCATCAAGGCCGAGACGGGGACGCCCGTTGCTTTGGCAACGACGCGAGCAACGTCCGAAGCAGTGACCCGCGCTTGACCCGCTTGAGCGGCTTCTTGACCATCCTTGGGGACCTGTGCTTCGAGCTTGGGGATTGTCGAATACCTCAACTCGGACGCCTTGTCGAATTGCCCGGTCCGAACGGCTTCCTCCAATTCGAAGCGTTTCCTCTCCAATTCTTCTTTGGCCTGTCGGATCTTCTCTCCTCGCTCCCTCTCGTCCCTCCACTCCTTCTCCATCTTGGACGCCTTGTTCTTGAGCCGGGCGATCTCGTCGACCAAGACCTCACGACGTGATCGACTGGCCTCGTCTTGGTCCTTGCCCAAGCTCGACAACTCGATCTGCAACGTCGTCAAGTGTTGTTCGAGCGCCTCGAGTTGCTCCGGCTTGGATTCCCTCGCGAGGCGCAACGCCGCCGCCGCTTCGTCGATCAGATCAATGGCCTTGTCCGGTAATTGTCGATCGGTGATGTAGCGTTGCGAGTAGGTGACGGCGGCGATTATAGCGGCATCAGAAACGATCACGCCATGATGAACTTCCATGCGCGACTTGCCACCTCGCAACATGGTGATGGCTTGTTCGGCCGAAGGTTCTTCGATCGTCACTTTTTGGAAGCGGCGCAGCAAAGCGGCATCCTTTTCGAGTTCGCGAAATTCGTTCCAGGTCGTTGCACCGGCGAGTTGAAGACCCCTTGCGAGAGCGGGCTTGAGCATGTTACTTCCCGTGAGACTGCCTTCGGCTTTTCCGAGTCCGAGTAGTTGGTGAATCTCGTCTGTGGGGCATGAGGTAGTTAGCGTCGGGCTCATGGAAGAAAAAGTTGAGCGTGTTCCACTCACCGATGAAGACGATGATCTGCCCCTTGGCATCCTCGATATCGGCAATAAGATCCTTGAGCTTGCCTTCGAACGATCCCCTGACGGCGGTACCACTCATGATGGACGCCAAGTCGATCGAGATCAATTTCTTCCCCTTGAGTGACTCGGGCACCTCGCCCGCGACCAATCGTTGCGCAAGAGATTCAATGATGGCCGTCTTGCCTACACCCGCTGCACCAACCAGGACAGGGTTGTTTTTGGTGCGCCGGGAAAGGATCTGTATCGTGCGTCGCACTTCGTCGTCTCTTGCAATGACGGGGTCAAGTTTCCCCTGGCGCGCGAGCTCGGTCAAATCAACGCCGTGTTCTTTCAGAGCGGCACCCGGTTCGCGCTTGGGTTGACTGTTGAAGATGTTGCCGATTGGGAAACCACCACCGCCGCCGCCCGCGTTGTTGTGGTTGTTGTTATTACCGCCGGGTGGCGGTGGGTGTTGGGCTGGGGCTCGAGGAGGGGACGAATGTGAGAAGGAGCGAGCTTGAAGTGAGGACCTCCTCAGCGTCGGCTGGGTGGTGGTGACTTGGATCGTCGGTCGCCACAGCAGCTGGCCATGACGGTGTGCAGGACGGAGTAAACGAGGAGCAGTAGATGCAGAGGTGAGCGAGCGCAAAGAGCTTCTCTGGAGCATAAAGATACCAAGTATGGGCTGTGTAGAGTGCGTTCGAGTGTGAGTATGTGCGTGGTGTGTATGGGAGAAGGGCAAGGAACTGATCGAGCTGGGATGTGGGGGTGGACCCGGTGACTCGCGCGCGGGAAATTGAAAATGCTTCGATTGGATTCTGGTAAATTCCATTAGCTTCCGGGCCGTTCCTGGCCCAGTCCGACCTCGCCGCACGGGGGCACGTGATCTGCTCCACCGTCCCTGCTCCGTCATCATCGATCAGAATCCGCCCTCGCCCATCGCCATACGGCGTTGAACGACCCCCGTCCGGTTGGGTTGCACTACAGTCGGAATGGCCGTAGCATCAACATCGACCCTTCGACCATTGGACGGCCAAGACGATGCGACTTCTTCCGCCGAATCATCACTGCTCGTCCTGCCGAGTTTGCCCACGCTCGTCGTCCAGGCCTTGCCATGGCTCCACACGCAGTGGATCAAGCTGGATCAAGCTCAGTTACAAGGCTATCAGGTGTGGGCTGTTGAGCAGAGGTAGGTGTCCTACCTCGGCTGGGGTCTTGGGATTGGGGCAGGGAGTGTCCGCTGACGACGACTCGCACTCGAGTGCTGCATTGAATGAAATGAATAGGGTCACCGATCGAACGGCCCTGTTACCCGTCATCACCGTCGCAACAGGGATAGACGAACATGTGGTATGAAGTCTCACCTCTACTCTGGAATCCCGAATTCCACCTTACTAATCACCTATTACCTCACAACAGATTACCGTCGACCGCTACCAATTGAACTCGGCCCTCCACCTCACTCCGGACCAACACCGCCAAGCATGGAACAAGGCTAAATCTCTGCTCAAAGCTTCCAATGCGAGGCTAGCCACCGTATGCGCACCACTCACTTTCTGATTTCTCTGTGGTTCGGAGCTGACGCGTATTCGACGCCACACCCAGACCCACCTTGGCTCGGTCCCCGTCACAGCGTTACCTTCCCTCAAGGCGATGAACCTCTCTTTGGTCCAACTACCCGATGCGGTAGATTACGCCAGCGTCATGGATGTGCTCTATCAGAACATCAACTTGAGGAGGTCGGTGCTATGTTCGCACCCAGTCGGAGCAAACAACGTTCGCTCACAGTTTTCGCACTTCTTGCTTTTGCCCACAGACTCGGTATGGGAGCGAGAAGTAGTCTCGGTTTCGCACCGGCAACGCAAGTCTTGCTTAATTCCATCATCACTGATTCTCGTCAAACTAATGCCCCCGTCCCTTAACCCACCCCAATAGATATCCTCAGCTCCTCCACTTCCGGCAAACTTTCCCCCTCCCCCCCCCCACGCCCCGTTCCCACTCCCACCCCTCCACTCCCACGCCCCGTTCCCACTCCCACCCCTCCACAATCACATCGAACTCAACCCTCTCTCAACCCTCCTCGAACCACATCATCATCGACCTCCTCAAACTGGTGCAACACGCCCTCTCTCTCTTCAACCTAGGTCCGGTGTATACACCTTCACCCCGAGGCACGTTGACGACGACGACAGACGATCCTGAACGACCATTGAGGAATCGAGAAGGGGATGGGTTATTGTGCGATACGACCCTTTCTGCGCTCGTCAAATTTCAAAAAGAATTTGCTTACCCATTCGTAGGAATGGAGTTGAAAACCTCGGGATCGACTTGGTCGTTGGGGAACGAAAGGGGAGGTGAAAGCATTCTTACTTCTACACTTTTGGCTGCCCTTTTATCCCTAAGTTTGGCGACTCGTACACGTATGGTCCTTCAAGGCGCTCAGAACGTACCCAAGGATCCTTTTGAAAGAAGAAGGAAATTCGTTCGTTCTGTAGCGGCGTTCAAGCAGGAGCATAGGATCGAAGAAGAGCCGGAAGGGAATGGGTGGATCACGACGTCTTTTTTGGAACGGTTGAGAAGGGAGGGGAGGAAGGGGAGGGGTAAAGAAGGGGAGACGGCTGGGAGGAGGAAAGTCGTAGGAAAGGTTTTGAGTGTCGTTCCTGGAGTCGGTGCAGGGAAAGGGGGGGACATGCATGACGATGGTCAGGAGCGAGGGTCGATCAAGGACGATTCGCATAGAGATCATCGCGTGTTGACGAGACGACTACACAAACCACGCATAGGCGATCTCGAAACGACTGAATTGGAGGCGTTGGTCGAACACATGAAGAAAGGCAGGGTTGGGGGTGTATTGACGGCGCACCTTTGGGATTTGTCGAGAACTCGGAAGGAGAGGAGGGAGGAAGAGAGGGAACGGAAGAGGGAGGAAGTGGAAGAGGGGAGCGCGACGGATGGAATCAGTGGAACCGGGGGAGGTGCGGGTGGGGGTACTACGAGCGGTGAGGGAGAGGCATTTGGGTTTGGGAGAGGGGTCCTCAAAGGAGTTAGGCAGCGGGCGGGGAGAGCGGTGGGCAAGATTGGGGATGGGTTGGGCTTCAATGATGCGAGTTCGGCAGCGGCGGGTAGTCATGGAAGGGAGACGCCGAGTGTCGTCATTTCTGCGTGAGTCAGATTGGGTCTCAGAGGTCCGTTGGAGGACTAAGCGCTGATCTGATGCCCCATGTATGATCTCAGACCCACGGGTTATGACCTCCGTCATTCCTCAACCGGCGATTCGACATCTCTCAATTCTCAATCCCTCGCCTCGCGTATCGCCTCAGCCCTCACAACCGAACACAGCATGAACCCTCTCCCTTCCGTCGTCCGTAATCGATTCACCAACAGTCAATCACCTCCTACTGTCTCTCGATCAAGTAACTCTATAGCGACGCCAGGGAATGGGTCTATCAAGAGTCGTGATAGGGAGGATGGTGGGGTAATGTTGCCGAGTTCGTTGAGGTCCGAGACTTCTTCGGTGGTGCATTTGGGGGTGGGGGCGTTGGATTTGAAGTTGCCGAGGAGGACGGTTAGTGCTTCGAACATGGGGCATGGGGGCAATTCGCCGTCGTCTTCTTTGGGAATGGGAGGGTTGCATGGGATGACCGACGACGATGAGGAAGAGGAAGCGATCAAACGTGACGAACAAGGTTTAAGGCGTCGTCACTCGTTCCATACCCTCTTCACCCTCGAAGAACCTTTTCAACACCTATCCCGACGTCGTCTCGAACTTGACGTCAAATTACGCTACGCCGCATGGTCCCTCAAAAGGAAGGAGAAGAACCTCCTCAAGATGAAAATTGCTCTAAGGAACGTATTGCAAGCGTATGGGAAGGCGATTGAGCAGTTTGAGAAAGGGGATCAGGTGGAGGTGGCTGATGAGTTGGTGGAGAAGTGTGAAGCGCTTTTGGATCGGTTCGATTGGTTCACGAGATCGAAATCGTCGACGCTGGGGGAATTGGTCGACTCGACGAAAGAAGCGTTATATGGTGCCGATCGATTGAGGAAACGCGTTGACGAGATTGAGAGTATGGAAGTTTCTCTTGCGGATTCGTTGGGGAAGAAGAAGGTGGGTGTAGGGATGAGGACAGGGAGAAGTGGACTAGAGGATTTGGTGGAGAAGGCTCGAGGGCAAACGGGCGGGTTGATGAGGAAAGTTGTGCAAGGGTTGGAGAAATGGGGGGTGGACGGATGGTTGGAGTGGTTTAGGGATGAGTTGGACGTGCCTGCTTGGATTGGGGAGGACGCCATGGGTTTCGAGCACGACGAGGCGGGGTCACAGGTAGAGGACGAGAAATTGAAGGGGGAGATGGTAAGGGTGCTGAATGGGGGGGGGACAAACTGACGAAGAATTTGAGGATCCGGAGTAGGCCAAGGCTTTGGAGTGGGAGGCGGAGAGGGCGAATGAAGGGGAAGCAAGAAGAGAGGTGGAGCAACGGGAAAGGCGTCGACTGTGCAATCAGTACGATGATGATTTCGAGTAGGGCTGAGACATCTTCGTGTCATAGCGTACATTCATTGAACACTTGTAACATTAACAACTTCGAATGTCATCAATCGCTCACTCTAGAAGCAATCCCTACTCTCTACTCCGTAAACGGTGCCATCCAAGCCCCTGCAAACCAACGCGAACTCATTGACCGCTGTTCTAACCTGTTTGCCCGTCCTCGCTGTCTTGGAGGCCTTCTCAAACTTCTCCTTCACACTGTCCTTCGCCCTTGGAGACGGCCAATTCGAATCTTGGGTAAAGAGCTCGCGCAGAATCGTCTGAGTTTGAACTCCATAGCGTAGAAGAAGGGCATGGTAGACCTCCGAAAGGGAAGCGAGATGCGAACGCGGTACTTTACCCGCAATAGACTCGATCAAACCCTTGATCAAATCCCTCAAGTGGCCTTGCAAAATTTGAGCGAACAAGTTCGACGAAGTTGAAGCCATTCGAGTTTGTTGCACGATCGAAATGAGCACCTCGAGAGTCGCTTTGAGGGAAAAGCGTTCTTGGAGGGACAAGCCTTGGATGGAGAACTGGAGCAGGGTGGAGAGGTGCTGTGGGAGGAGGAGAAAGATGCGGGGAAAGTGCCGGATTAGGGATGCGTTGAAGGAGAGAAAGGCGGAGACGAGGTCCGGGTTCTCGCTCATTGCGCTTGGGGTGGATAAGTGGGTCAGGGTTGTTGTGAGGGAGGTTTCGATCGGCTTGGAGAGGTTGACGAGATCCTCATCCGTAAGTTGTGCATCCGATTTGGTTCGTGCCAATCGAGCTAGGAGACTCGTCTGGACCGAGACCCAGACGCTCGAGATGGAAGTTGACAAAGCCCTCGAAGCTAACCTGAGCAGATTGAACGGATCCAATGTCAATGGACCGACGATCGAGTCAGTTGTTGTCGCTCGGATATAGTCGGATAATGCTTGTACGACTTCGGCATCATGGGTCAGGAGGACGCAACTCGCTTCGATCGCCTGAGAAAGTTCTTGCCGCATCGCTGCAATGCGAGGGTCGTACAGGAGTCGCGAGGAGGCGTCTCTATGGCGTTGTTGGTTATCATCAAAGGACGAATCGAGTTCGAGAAGATCGTCTTCGGGATCCGAGAGCCCTTTGGCGCATGAAGTGAGGTAGTTAAATTGTTGAACGGTCACTTCACGAGAATCCGCAGTCGGAGTAGCACCGGACAGAGATTCCCGGAGTTTGCGAATTATGGGTGTCGCAAGGCCCTGTGGGTTCAAGAGCTCACAATCAGCTCTGGTAATGTATAAGGTATCTGATTGATTTTTGGGGTGAGCCAGACGCACCAACAGAGGCTCCACGATTTGTTCCTCCGGTAGGGCCTGTATCACACTCGCGACGCTTTCCAACACTTTGCTCAACTCGACATCCTGTGCAAGCCAAACCCTTTCGATCAATTCCACTCTCAAGCTTGATCTTCATCAACAGGCAAAAGCTTACCTCAATCTTCCCCTCCAACCCTCCCAAAACCGCCACGAAACTTGCGACATGGTCCCTAAATTCATGACGGTTCTGATCGCACAACAACCTCAAACTCCTTGCTGCCCAACTCGTCACACCTCGTTGGGGTTCCTGCAAACAGCTTACGATGAAGCTAACTGCTGCCAAGAGGGCTGGCTTTCGATCACTCGAGTCGGAGTCGGTGGAAGGGGAGGTGGAGAACCATGAAGCGTACGCCCCGATGAGACGCAAAGCCGTCGTTTGAAGGGTCGGATGATTCGTCGTTGGCAGTGCGGCGATGAAGCCAGGTTCGAATAGCTTGCTCAACGCAAGGGAGGAAGTCTCGATCGAGACATCCTCCTGTATAGTATAAAGAAGGAACAAGCTCGCTTCGAGGTCCTCGAACCCGTCTGCTGAGGTCGGCGCCAGTGTGATTTGTGATCTTGACAATTCGACGAGTTGGTCCAACATCCCTTCCCGAAGTGTGTAGTAGGTGTATCGTGCGACTTCACTAAGGTTCGTCGAGCGGTAGGTCCTAAAGTCTTCCTTGGCATCTGAAGATTTTTATACCACCCTAGACTTAATTTAGCGCCGATTACGATCATCGGTTCGGGGCAGAAATAAGAGACCGACCTTTAGCCCAGCCTTGATAAAGCTCCTGGTCGTCCCTCCTGGCCCTTCCTCTCAAGCCGTCCAAGAGCGCTCTAAATACCCCACTGACGACTTCCCAATCCGCCTCCCTCCCTCTTCTCCCTTCCCTCCCTTCTCCCTCTCCAAATACCAACCCTACATCGCTGGCTTCCTCTTGTAATGCCATCCAACACCCTTCGGTCAATTCGTTGATCTTGTGCACCTCCATCGAATGACCGGGGTATAAAGTGATGGTAATGAGAAGATGGAAGAACGTCTGAACTTCGGGCGATTGTAGCGTCAAAGCGGGTATGTTGGATGCTGGAGGAAGTGGGGAGAAGAGGAAGCCGATGAAGTGTTCTCCCAAAGTAGAGAGTAGTCGAAGGATGGAGAAAAAGTCATCTTCTTCCGCATAGGCTAGGGCGGTATCTTGGTCGACTAACGCTTGTTGAATCGTGTTGATTACGCTGGTTGAACATGCCCATTCGGTCAAGAGGTGTTGGGTCTTGATGCGGGACATGTACCGACTGATGCCGACGGAGGACGAGGTGCCCGAGGAGCGATCGATCAATTCTTCGACTTGGGTGATGGCGTTGTTTCGGGTCGATGGGTGATGGAGATGAGGGAGGATGAGAGGGTATAGTACGTCGAGGTCGGTGTGAGTGAATTGCGAGGCGAGGAGGAAGGAATGGAAGCATTGGAGCGCCGAGTTGAGTTCGGAGAAAGTGGTGGGTGAGGGCGGGAGGGACAACGAACTGGACAGTGTGGAGACGATCATTGGAGTTGACGAGCTCAAGGAGCCGATATAACTGGATCTGTGCTCGACAATACCTGTTAGCTACATGTTGGCCGGCTGGCTGGCCTCTGCTAGGTACATGTCCCGGACACACTTTTTGGTCCCCGACAATTCTGCTCTGGCGACTTGTTCAATCACGACACTGAGCACCTGCAACACGCCTTCGGTGCTTGTACCAGCCGCTACGACGCGGGTGATGATCTCTAACAACCAGTGATCCCATCCCTGATCGAATAGCCTCAGACTGAGACTCGTCAAGGCACTGGCAAGTTTTCTCAAGACGATCCTTTCGCCGACATTGGCCGGTGCTGCTGAGCTACTTGATGAAGTTGTTGCTGCTGCTGATGATCGCGGATAACTTGCTGCCGCTGATCGGGAAGACCACTCGAGTACTTGTTCTTGGATAAGCTGATGCTGTTCCTCCGGTAAGGAATCCCAAGCTCGAGCGATTTTGAGTTGAAGTGTCGAAGCAGCGAAGAAACGGACTTGAGTTGGATATGTAGACGACGAGGAGGTTAAGATGGGGGAGATCAAGGACCACGAATCGGGGTTGGATTGAATTGTTTGCAGTTGGGCTTGCAGGGAGGTTTGTAAGGACGGTGGGGTGTGGGGTGAGTAGAGTGTCTCGATCAACTGGGTCGCTTTCACAAGGGAGGGTGAGCGAAGGAGATCGGGCTGAGGATGAGCCGAGGTGCGGTGAGGTATGGACTTGCCTGGCCCAGCTGCTGGAGGTCATTTTGGGACATGGTGTGCGGCTGGTCGGGAGAGAGCCAACTCGGTCTAGGGGTGCTCACTGCTCCCTGTGGGGTAAGGGAGAAAGGAGACAAGAGCGAAGGTCGGCCGGGAGCTGCTCGTGCGACGCGACTCTACGCGACACGCCTGGTGACGTCGGTCGCACCAATCATGTTCGCACCGCAGTCACACCGGAGATACAACTCGGCCAGTGTTAACATCGAGGACCTTGATCGTAGAACTTATTCCCGCTCCCTCTGGCCACCACAGATAGCTGCTTCAGGAAACAAGTCCCATTTTGGGATTGCACAAAACACACACACCCCTACTCCCTCCTCTCTTCCGAGAAATGCATTAAAAAGGCTCAGCACTCCATCCTCTATCACTCTAGTCCTTGCACCCGTGTGATCGTTCAATGGTGGTTGCTGAGAGAGAAAGAGAAAGGAGACGGCCTCCGGAGTCAGGATCCACTAGGTCGTACGGAGGGAGCGGAGGCGGGTGTAGCTTACTTCTTGTGGTGCTTGAGATGCATGTTGTCTAATGGAAAGCGCGTCGTGTAAACACAATCATGATCAGTCACCCATACTTCCCACCCCCTCATCCACACTCTCACTCTCCAACCCGACGCACATCCCCCACGCACAGCCCGCACACCCCCTCACTAAAGCTGCAGACTCACAAGCGATGGAATACCCAACGATGAACAACGCTCCAATGGCGTGGATGAAGGGAGCACCCGAGGCGTTCTCGCCTTCAAAGTACTTCTTGCGGTACCATGAGATCGGGCCGGACGAGGATCGTTTAGGCGCCGAACCCTTGGGCAACTGCAGGTGCATGAGAGGAGGGTGAGATGCGGTCAGTGGGCGATCCTTGGGTGTGTTGTTCAAGAACAGTGATCGATGCGGTGGTTTGCGAAGGAAGAGTACCACTTCCACCAACCCAACGCCGAGCATCGACGACGACCGGGCAGAAGCGGAACGCTCCCTCCGCGCCCCTCCATCGTATACATGCACTACCCACCTTGGAGTAGAAATCAACGACCCGGGTCATACGAGCCGCGGATTGAGGCGCACCGATCGCGGAGGGGGACGCGATCTTGGGAGGGACCAAATGAGCCAAGCGGGACATGGTTCGTGTGCGGGCTGGGCTGTAGTAGGCGGAGGCGTGCACGCGTGAGCGGAGCGAGGCGGGAGAAATGCGGTGGCAGGTGGGTTCGGGCAGCGTATGAGGGAGGAAAGAGGATCAGTGTCGGCTGAGATGGGAAAGAAGGGGCAGCTGCGCGGGCACTCACGAGGTTTGAATGGGATGTAGAGGGGGTGACGGAGGCGTACACAAGAGGGGCGAAACCGGTCTGCCCGCCAGCCAATCCGCTCGGCCAGGCCCAGCGGCTCCCAGCGGCGCAGTAAGGCGTTTTCGGGCGAGTTAAAAACGCACGGACCTCTTCGGATCAGCTTTGGCCGACTTTCGGCTTTCGATTACTCGGGGAAATCTTGTCGGTTGAGTGGGTATGAAACCTTTCAGAATTTGGTGTGGCTCTCAATTCAACATCGACGTAGTGTTTTATGAATACCCGTAGCTGCAGAGACAGTTCAAGACCGAGGCCGGGACGCCAGCTGCAGTGGCACGATGATGGCGGACATCGGCCGTGCTTTCTCAAACCATGGTGTCTTATCAATCTCTCGTCTCTCTCTGGTTAAAGGCTATTTTGGGTTTACACTGTACCGAGACCGCCACCCAAATCTCCACCCTCCCGAAAAAAAAAATCCGGCTACCCAGCGGCATGCGGCAGTTCAAGCTTAAGGACACGATAGATCACGTGAGCCAGCTTTAGTTCGTCGCGCGCGTTGTGTCATGCCTCGTCGAACTCTTGTTTCACCCACACCTCTCGCCCGGCTCTGGGCTCCCCTCTGCACGGTCTTTGATTTGTTATAACCCCCATCTGCGCGGTATCAACATGTAAGCTATCTTTTTCCGGTTGACCACATAAGCTTGCTCCTGACTCAGCTCGTTGTACCCCCACAGTGCGGCTCATCGTCGTCGCGCCTGCTCGAGTCGCGAAATCACCAAACAAAGCCCCCACCAAACAAGGCCCCTTTCCACCGCTCCCGAGCTCGCAGGCATCACTCCGATCGACACCCTCGCATCTCCAGGAAACATATCACGCCTGTTTTATCCATCTACTCGATCATCTCTAATCCACCATGCAAGCTTTACTAGCCTCCCCTTCGACGCGCTACGATTCACCCAACTCGTCGTTCGACTCCAACTCGTCTTCGTCCAGCTCGTCCAATGCATCATTGGGTTTACCTTCCCTGAGCTCTCCTTTCGAATTCAACGATCGACCTGGGATTGTTGGTGGTCGATTCGGGATCGGCAAGAGCTTGAGTAATTCGCCTCTGAAGAGGGTTGCGGTTGTTGTGGAAGGGGACGAGAGCTTCAGTGATTCCGAAGAGGAGGAAGCATCCCCCAGTCGACCTGCAGATTCTGCTTTCGATTCCTATGGAATACGACCACCACAAGAGTTTTCGCCTTCTTCGGAATCGAACTCGTTGACTTCGACGCTCCCACCTCCGGCTTGGATGACGGATGAATTGGACGAGGAATGGGTCGCTCAACCTGATTCCGAAGAGGACGAAACTTCCTCCGACGAGGAGGACGACCCTCAACAGCAATCTATGTCGTTATGTTCGGTGACTTCTCCTACCTCGGCAGCATTCATCACCGCTTCTTCATTTTCGCCAGAGACGTCCAAGAAGGCGAGTCCGACTTCGACGAGGAAGAACGCGCGAGCACCCGAGGAGGAGCAACACGATCTTTCCCCCTCTACCTCATCGGCTTTAGCATCGATGATGATGAACAAATACGCCTCGCTCAACCAACCCAAAGTACCTTCCTCCCTTCGACATGGATTTACTACCCATTCCAACACATCCGGGTCCCTGAACGGGGATACGTCACACCCCGACCTATCGGAGCATCCAGCGACCTACGGCGGCGTAGGCACTTTCGATTCGAACCTCACCTCGACCGATTCGGAAGCCGGTTCATGCGTCGTTCGTTCGGAGAATGATCGACCTACGACAATTGGGGCCTTGTACCGTCCTAGTCAATTACAAGCGGCGGTCAGAGCGTTGAAGGGTGTCAAATCAGCGGGTTTGGGAGCCAAGTTGGTTGAAGAGACGGATGGGGATGAGGCGGATACTGAGACCCCGTTGGCGGGAACACCGATGAGGAATGGGATTGGGAACAGCGACGGATTCGGTTTGATGAAGTTGTTTGAACCGCCTAGTCCTACTAGTGAGCTCCTTTGGATGCGAACATTTCATCGATTTCACGAAACTAACGCAAGGCTTCTAGCAGCCACGATTCCGACTCAAACGAGCAAAGCGCCGGCTCCTTCAATCCAATCATTTACCTTCACTCCGCCCCCTCTCAAACGGACGTCGTACAAATCCCTTGTTTCTCCCGCGTACACCACAACGACATCAGGTTCCGCCACCCCGATGCCGAAATCTCGTCGGAAGCCCGTTCCGACCCTTCGAACGGGCAATGACTTCGATGCGACGACACCTTCGAACGCGCAGGGTGGTGTTATGATGCAAGCCCCCGCTTTGGAAGTTAAGGATCGAGTTTTGAGATCGCAAGCTACGACGACGATGGTTTCAACTTCCACGGGCATGGCGTCGATGTCGGGTATCGCTTCCCCTCCTTTGACTGCACTTCCTTCCTCCACGTACGCAACGGAAGAAGAAGGCATCTCGATCTTGCATGAATCCGAACCTCCGCCAGCTTTAATTAGTGATACGTCCACTTCTTCGAACAAAACGCCTCCTAAAGTGGGCCAAGGAAATTACTCCCCTTTCCTTCTTACGCCAGCACCTCAAGCAGACGAGCTAGAGACGCCTCCTAAATCGACACAGAACCAAGTGGCTGGAACGCCTAGGTCGGCAGTCAAATTGTTCGAATTTCACTACGACACCTATACCCGAGATCATCTGGCTGCTTTGGTGGAGGAAATCGATCGATCTACTGGGAACGCTAGGTATGGGTCTTCAGGCTCCAGTCATCCTTCCAGTTCATCGAAGGAAGGTTCGGTCTGGGTCGATCTGTTACCTAGGACCAAGTCGACGCATGAGGACGGAGAGGAAGATATTGAGGAGAATCAGAGGAGTAATAAGAGGATTAGATTGAGTCCCAAGTGGAGCTTTGCGGAGGATGAAGGGGTACAGAGGAGTACGAGGAGAAGGAGGATCACGAGTGTTGGGAGTCTGAGCAGACACCCTCGGGTGAAGGATAAGGTCGTTGAGCAGGTCTCGCCTAGTGCGACGAGGAGCCAGGTCACGAAACAGAGGTTGGATCAGGCGAACTCGTTATTGGATCGGATTCGAGCCAAAGCCGCTGCGGCATCGGGGAGAAGAACGAACGATGATCAGCTCGCCGGCGAAGGAGATCAAGTCGACCAGACCATCGTGCCTGGGTCACCGAGGCCAGTCACGGTCGACTCGCCTTTGCCAAGATTGGCAGCAGCGGCTTCGGCTTCGATTCGGCATGCTCTCAGTGGGGATTCGTTGTCAGCTTCTTCGAGGTCCAACCTGGGCCATGGTCGACGACCCTCGTTAGCTCAATCCGTCCTCACTGCCACGAACCTCGCTGCCTCCTCTGCTGCACCTTCCGTTGCCCATCTTGCTTCGAACGAGGGCAGCGTTGCGCCGAGCCCCAATAGTCGTCGTCATTTCGCCACGACCCCGATCCGATCTTCGAACAGTAACATCAGCTCGAAACGCAAGTCCTCTGCTTTAGGCGAACGATTCGCACCAAACTCGTCGATTCGAGTTACTTCCCTCGATTCGAATGGGGATTCTAAAGATCCCGGCGCAGCGACCGATGAAGAGAAACAAAGCAGTCGAGGTTCAACGGCTTCGTCCATGACCTGCGCGACGAGTGGATCAGGAGCGACGAACGACACGAAAAGTACAAGAGGAGGCAAAGGGCATTCAAGACAATCAACTCTGACGACGATCGGACCTCAGGATGTTGGGGTTCTATTGGGGTTGAAGAACTCGCCTGGGACGGGGAGATCGAGTCGGATGGTATTTGATCAAGTTCATCAGAGATGGATCAAAACACCGCGTGCGTTGATCGTTAAGAAGGGTGAATCGATGATATCGGGGTCTTCGACTGTCGTAGCGGAGGAGAATGGATCCGGCGATGGGAGCGGCTCGACGGAGGATGATCCGTTTAGGGACTTCGAGTCGACGAGAGCGTCGATGGATATCAGGGACGAATTCAACAAGAGCTTAGTGAGCGCTGCAAAAGATCAAGGACCACCCGGATTGTCGGGGTTGGGGATTACGGCGGAGACGCCAAAGATCGAGGAACCGAGGAGGATTACGGAAGATGATGTGGGCTCCCCGTTGGATGTGTGCTATTTCGAGGCAGCGCCTATTGAGCAGAGGATTGAGGACGAGGAAGGCACGACTCCTCTTCCTGATTGGGGGACACCGCAAGTTGAGCAAGAGCGAGAAGAGGAGCAAATCGCACTGCGCCCAATGCAGCAATCTCCCGAAACATTCGCACAACCCGCAGTATCTGTCGTCGCATCTTCAGCCCCTAGTCCGGCCATTGTTCCAGCCCCGACTTTTTCTATCCCGACCACCCCAAGGGGTACCCACGCCAAGCCTCAACTTCCTCGCTCGGCGCTTAAGAACACCGTGGCCCGATCGCACAGCGACCCAGGTCTACCCGCCACACCTCGTCTTGCTTCTGGATCATCCGCTGACCGACAGCGCAAGGTCTCTCGTTCGGTCAGCTTCTCGGATGGTAAAGCCGAAGGCAAGATCGAAGGATTGGTCGCCGTCAGTATCGAAGAGCTTGAGAGGATTAGGATGAAGAATGTCGGTGGGGTGCTTTCGGCCGGTGGGAGTCGCCTCAAGTTCCAAATGTCGACAATCTCGGATGGGTCCGTGTCGAACCATGCGGAGAGTGTCGATGGACTCGGTGGGGGACCCGGGTCGTTGGCAATGGAAGGCTTTGATGAAGAGGCGCCCAGCGCGAATGCATCGGTCTCGTCTCCCTCGATCAGGGTTTTGACGAGGTCCAAGAGCTGTCAAGACAGAGTCATCGATTTGGATCTGGCTGGTAAGTCTTACGCAGGGGACCCGGTTTCGTGGGAAATCCGCTGACTCAGGATGCCCCCACCACAGCGGTCTCCGAGGTGCCAAACGGAACACCCCTACCCCTCATCCAGTCGACCGTCTCCGAAACCTCCCTCACCACGAGCACTCACTCGACCTCCCGCACGTTCCGCCGCACCACCGCCCCGGACGCGACCTTCCTCACCGAATGTTCGTTCGGCGTCTCGGCCGACCGAATGGTGCAGTACATCACCGACGTTAAGCCTTTCGAACCTGATTGGGAGGCAGTGATGTCGATTGATCTCAGTGGCAAAAAGATCGAGAGTTTGGTGAGGTTGAAGGAGTTCTTGCCTGGCTTGGATGAGATTAATGTGTAAGTGTTCGTTCGGCCTCACCTCCAAGCACGTTGAACTGACTTTTTTTCTGGTTGGTGTGTAGCAACGACAATCAAATCGCCTTCCTCACAGGCGCGCCAGCAACACTCCGAACGCTGCTCGTCGCCTCGAACAAGCTCAGTGGCCTGACATGCTTCCAACACCTACTCAACCTCGAGCGTATCGACGTCAGCCACAATCAAATTGACTCGGTGCACCAGTTCGCCTGTTTGAAGCATTTGCGTGAACTCAAGGCCGATGATAACTTGGTCACGAACTTGGAGGGCTTGTTCGGATTAGATGGGTTACAAAAGTTGAGCTTGAGAGGTAATCGAGTTGAAGTGGTGGATACGACGAGATCCAAATGGTCGGTCCTTCAATCTTGATGATGCATGATCTTAGCGAGCTGATGTCGAAATTCTCGACGCCTTCAGGACTCGCCTTGAGACGCTGGATCTGAGTCGCAATGCAGTCACTTCGTTTGTTGGCCTCGAGCGACTAAGCTCGCTTGTCTCACTGAATCTCGGTTAGTACCTTCCATCTTTACCGCTCGTTGGAACGTGAAAGCGTCAAAGCCCCGTCGCGTCTGACATGCGCCATCCTTTTCTCTCAGACGAAAACAAGTTGAACTCGATCGCAGCAACGAGTCCGATGCCGAGTCTCCGCGTTCTGCGCATCTCGGCGAACCCACTCGTGAAAATCGACGTGTCGTTCGCGCCGAGGTTGCGGACTCTGCTGATGGATTCGGCGAAGCTCGACCCGATTGGTGGGTTGGAGAAGCTGGGACGACTAGAGAACTTTTCGTTGAGGGATCAGGATGTGGACCAGCAAATTTTGTGAGTTCAGCCTGCTCCCTCTGCGAAGCCACCCAAGCAGGTTCTGATTATCGGTGCCTTTCATTTTGCAGGTGGCTTTCCCCGACCTCCTTGCGTGATATAAAGCGATTGTATCTCTCGTCGAACCCGGCGTCTTTACCCCTGTCGCTGCTTTCCCCCTCCTCCCAGCTCGGTGCTCCCTCACCAACATTCTTCAACCTCATTTATCTCGAGCTCTCCTATTGCCAGTTGACCCGACTGCCACCCAGGCTTTCCTCGACGATCCCCAATATTCGCGCCTTGGACCTTAGTCACAACCCTTTGACCTCGCTCGATGGTCTTCAAGGCCTCGCTCGGCTGACCAAATTGACTGCCGTTGGCGCGAGATTGGAAAGAGTGAAAGAGCTGGCAGAGGTGTTGAGAACCTTGCCCGAATTGCAGAGCCTTGATCTGAGGTAAGCATATCACCTGCATCACCTTGCCCCCGCGTTCACTGGGTACTGATAGACTGCATTCTCTGACGACTACCCCAGAATGAACCCCATTACGCTCTCCTTCTACCCTACGTTCGCCACCACTACTACTCCCACCACTACGAGCTCCCCTCCCTTCGATCTCGAATGGTCCAAAACGGACCAACACCACCGACGTACGCTCTCAGATGAATGGTACTTTCGTCGACTATCCTACCGATCCATCTTACTCTCCCTCATCCCCAGCCTGGCTTGGTTCGATGGAAGTCTGGTCAAGGAGAAGGAGAGGAAAAGGTTGTTGGACGTTGTGAAGGAATTGACCAAGAGCGGGTTGAGGGAATGAGAGAGGATTATATTGATTTACTTTTTCGTGGAGTGTATGAACGATTGGGATGCGACTGGAATGCATCAACTTGCGTGTTGTAGACTGTCCAGCCCGAGCAAGATTTTTGTATTGTACAGCGAGCCGGACACGTTTAATGCGAGGTCGCTCGCATATGACCCCGAACTTGCTGTAAACTCTGCGATGTGGAGTCCGACAGTGTTTCTATGGTGTTTCTTGACGCCGAGCGCGAGAACGGCAAGTTGGCCTCGCTTTCGGCGCTGGCTGTGCTCCGGTCGTGCGCAGTCGATTTCGCGTTCCCGTGTTTCTCCATCCATCCCCTGGGCAGCCCACGGACCATTCGTCTCTCTCCACCATGACTTTAATGAATCGCGCCCATTCATTATCCACCTCTTCCACTGAATCTGCTGGTTTCCATCCGGAGGGGTGTATCTTCCCCTCCTGGGGCTTTACAGTTCTTCGAAATCTCAATCTCGAAATATCAGTCTCCCAAGTGATTGCGAGGCTTAAAGCAGTCCGAGGCAGCGAGCGAAGTGTGGCCAGCAGCAGTACCACCAACGCGGCCTTGCGACGGGCCAAGCACCGAGAGCGCCGAGATAGGGGGAGAGCGCTTGGAGTATAAAGTCGTCATCAGTGGGTAGTGTGGATTATACGGCGCTCTTCTTTCAGATTTGATTGTGCCTTTGAGTTGTATATAATGACAAGCTATCCCACCGAGGCGGAATTTGAAGCCACAGGGTGCGTCAAGTTGTCAACAGGCGGTGCTATTAGCCGCAGTGCAATGCGAGTCGGCGCGTCAAAAGGCTGTGCTGCACGCGTTCGAATTTCAGCATTTGAAAACGGGCGGATTAGGCGGTCGCAGTAATGGGGAATTGAGATTGCTTGGGACGCGCGCGTGCACGGCGGTCGATGGATAAGTTGGCTCGCGCGTTGGTCACCGTCACCCTCATCGTCGTCGTCGAGTCTCACCCCGTTGCTGTCCCTACTACGAGCCACTCTGCCCATCGTTATCGTCGTCGTCATCAACTCCGTTTGATCTTCGTCGTTTCGCATCGCACGTGCTCTTTCGTCGACGCTCGCCTATCGCCCCGACCGTGCCCATCACCCGCACGCTCAACGTCTCTCACCCACCTCCACACACACTCACCTCACAATGGGATTGACCTTTTCCAGGCTGTGTGAGTATCGCCGTGCGAGCTGTTGACGTCTACCGTACGCATCGTGTCGAGTTTGAGTACTGATGCCTCTGTTGTGCTCCCCCCCTTGCCTTCGATTCTGGCTGGCGTTCGCTCGCGTCTTTGCCCCCGCCCTGCCTGCCTGCCTGCCTGTCTGCCGCTGGCCTGGCCTGCTGCTCTGGCCTGCCTTGCCTCCCGCCCGACTGCCTTGGCTTGCGCGCCCCATCCGCCACGCCACGCCCTCTCACGCCCGCGCGCGCCCCTCGCTGCCCGCCTGTTTACGCTGCGCCAACTGCTCCACGCCACGTCGACAATACGAATACCACCCACCCCATCCGACCCCATCCAACCCCGTCGACTCTCCCCGTCTACTCGCTCCCCAATCCCATCGTCTCTCAACAACCCTACGTCTCATCTACATTGACGCCTCGACATGTCGTGTTGTATCGGATGCTCATGGCATGGTAACGACGGTGACGACGCTCAGTCTCGACCCTGTTCAGCAAGAGGGAGATGCGCATCCTCATGGTCGGTTTGGACGCCGCCGGTAAAACCACCATCTTGTACAAGCTCAAGTTGGGCGAGATCGTCACAACGATCCCCACCATCGGTGAGTCTTCGCCTTCTACTCAAGCCGTCCACCCTCTGCGTTGCGTGATCGCTCCGACACGGTCGCTACCAGCTCGAGTGGCCCGGCGGTCGTCACGTCACGCGCGACGCTGGACCGAACGCGGATGCTCTTGCTGCCCGGGGACCTATCGGCCGCACGTGTCGTATTGCGGTGGCTTCCATCTCGGCTGTATGCCCACCATAGAGGTGCCTAGGTGCAGACTGCTCGGATGAAGCACGGCAGCACACGCGGCGGCTGTCTCCCTCCCTTCGCCACGCAAGCGCCAGCCTCGACGCAGCCCGCTGCGGAGAGCGACACGCTGACTCTTTCCCCCTTCCCCGCTATAGGCTTTAACGTTGAGACAGTCGAATACAAAAACATCTCGTTTACCGTATGGGATGTCGGAGGACAGGACAAGATTCGCCCCCTCTGGAGGCATTGTGAGTAGTCATTCACCCGACACGCGTCGACTCACGCGAGCATCTTACGCCACTCGAGACTCACGCTGACACCTCTACCGTGCCATCTGCAGACTTCCAAAACACTCAGGGCATCATCTTCGTCGTCGACTCTAACGATCGCGAGCGTGTTGCCGAGGCGCGCGAGGAGTTGCAGCGCATGCTCAACGAGGATGAGCTGCGCGACGCGTTGTTGCTCGTGTTCGCGAACAAGCAGGACTTGCCCAACGCGATGAACGCCGCCGAAATCACCGACAAGCTCGGTCTGCACTCGTTGAGGCAGAGGCAGTGGTACATCCAGGCGACTTGCGCCACCTCCGGTGATGGTCTCTACGAGGGTTTGGAATGGGTGCGTTCCCCCCCACGGCCCGGCTTACGGAAGCAGAGATCGCGTTTGCTAATCACCGTAAAGGTTGTTATCGATGCACAGCTGTCGACGACTCTCAAGGGAAGGCAATAGATGCTTTTCGACGGGAGATACTTTACGCATCCTTTTTTTCTCGAACGATCAGGTTTATGACCCTACACCCCACGCTCGATCAATCACGACGAAAGGAATCCTTGGGAGGACGAGATGGTGGAGGGTGATGGAACAGGGGAGGGATGCAAAGACTGGAGAATGAAGAAGAATGAAGAAGAAGAAGTGGGGGACTTTGTCAAAGCTTCCTCCATTCATGAAACGAAAGCAACCAACCCCTTCCCCTGTTAAGTACGGCCACTGAACCCAATTTCCCCCCTTTTCCTTTCGCCTTCCGCCCCATACAACCGCCCTCAAAGTCCCCTATTGTTTACCACGTTCTCATTTTCGTTTTCCTCTCTTTTCTCTTTTCTGTTTCTGGCTCACTTGCCCCCTTGTTTCTTGAAACGACGTTCTCTTTTGCTACTCAAGTCTAGTTGAGCTTTGTTGCTCTCTTCTCTTTCGACTTCTTCACCTTCTTGCTTTCAACTTCTCTTCCTCACCCCACTGCCCGTCTTCTTCGCTTTCCTTCTCTCGCAATCTTGCCTTCTTTCACTTCCCACTCCATTCACCCGCCCGGAATTCAAGAGAGCGCTTTTCGGCACATGTAAGCGATCGAGCTTAGCCCCGCGGGGTGGGAAACGTTTCGAGGCTAGTAGACCTTTGTTGTTCATCAGTGTAGCGAAAGCAACTCATCCAGTAGGGGCATCGGTCAGATTCGACATGGTTTTTTGAAAGCGAATCATGAACTCCTCTTCTTTTGTCATCTTTGAAATAAAAAATAAAAAATCTAGGGGTCACGGTAAGGGTAGTTAAGTAGTACGCGTCCGAAACCGAGAGTCGAGTCAAAGTAGTAGTAGAGTAGTAGTAGTAGTACCCTGCCCACTGCAAAGGGGGAAACTTGCTCGGGAGATTCCTGATACCATGGAGCGCGGGGGGAATAAACAAGTTCTCTCTTTCCGACCCCTCGATCCCTCGATCTCTCAGCCAAGCCTACGGTATGATCCGAGCCCTCAATTCGAAGTACTTGATACTTGATCTCACGTCCGGTTCGGGTGCTAACAACTTCCAACGCACGTTGTTTCCACTCCATTAGGCTCAGGTTAGCTGGGGTCTTGCGCTCGTATTGTATACTTCAATTTGCATAAGCAAGAATCTCGAAAGTTTGGGGGGAAATGATGTGCGTCAAGGGACCAGTAGTTTGAACTCGTCGTCTTTTAATACACTACCACGCCACGTTGAAGTCTGTGCCACTGGTGCAGTGATGGTTTCGGAAAGCGCGGTTACCCTCACTGCACCAGTGCCACCACATGCACGATTTCCAGGCTCACTGCAACCCTATCGAATTCGTCCAAACAGCCGCATCATCAAATACGTGTAGCTTCTGGATTGTTCTGCGTTAACGCGCCTCGAGTATGGGGTGTGGTTGATGTGTACTAGGAGAGGTAGACTTTATAAGCTTGAGCTTGGGTTTGGTTCTACGTTCACATTGGAAGAGGAAGAGAACTCCCGGGCGCCAAGCCTGGCTTCAGGCACTGATCATGATAGCCCTTCAAGTGGGCAGTGCAACGTAATAAAATCGACGTCTTGTTCCCCCCGTGATGTACGATGTTGGAAGGGGGCATCGAGAAAACGAATGCGCTACGAAACCATGAGGTTGGGCGGGGGAGGTGAGATCGGACGCGACCAATTGGTGTGGGTGTGGGGGGCTTGACCGGGGAGGACACGTCGGAAGGGCGTTTGACTCGTCGGAGGGGGGGGGGGGGGGAGGGGGGGGGTCGACTCCGCTTTTGAGGCACCTCTCTATTCTCTAGGGGGTTAGCTTAGCGCGTGGGAAGTGCGTGGATTAGGTCAAGTACTACGCGGCACTCACGCGGCCTTCACGCGGCGGCACTTGGCACGCCACGCGGCCGTGGCCTACTCTTGGTTAGGTCGATCGTCGGGTGATACTTCAACCTCCGTTCCATCGGTCGAACGATCTTAGGGCCCTATGTCTCAACGAGTGGGGTGGGAGTTGAATGGGACAAGGTCAACGTTTGAGGTGACTCGCCGTCGAACACAGGGCGCACCGTGCGTTCCCGGAACTTCCTCGCTCGGGAAAGGGGCTCCAAGAGTATTTTTTTTCTCGAGGCGACTCTACCAGGTTGGTTTCGCCCGCATCAAAGTTCGTATCATTCCTTCTTTAGTTATTTCATCAAAAAAAAAAAAAAAAGGAAGCCATCATGTATCGTACGCACATCACGAGAAGAAAGGAGAACGCAAGCAGAGGAGGAGACCAGCACGAAATACGACGAAAGCTAAGAGGACGACGACTCCTCGACCAGCGCAGCGCAGAGAAGAACAACCGTAGAACATCAGAAAGAACTTTGAACAGTCAAAAAGAGGAACAGAGTGGTCGACAGGGATTCGTGGTCATAAGTGTATATAGGAGGTATGTATATCGACAGAATCTAAGGATCGTCGGCTGCGTTCAAGCCATCGCAGGCGTCGAACTCTGTCCCGTTAGTGCAGGCGAAGGGATCGGTGGATTGTTGATCAACACCTGACCTCCGGTACCAGGGGGCGGCAATATCCCTTCCAACGGCGGTGTGATTTTGATCTGATCGAACCACGGGTCACTGATGATCTGGTCCGTCGTTGCGCGCGTTTTCGGATCCGGGTCCAACATCCTTCGAATGATGTTGCGGCATTCCCGAGGGACGAGGTTCGATAAAGGGGGAGGAGTTGATTGCCCACCGTACATCTGCATGTAAGGACCGAAGGAAGGGTCCGACGGTTTGGCCACTCGCCACGGCAATTCCTGGAAGTGCATGCAGTAAAAGACGACGGCGCACGCCCAGACGTCGACTAGTCGAGCATCGTATTCTGTTGATCAGGTGGATTGTTCCAAGGTTAGCACGATAATTGCAAGATCGGCCCATTTATGTGAGCCAAAGAACTCGCCTTTGTGTTCAAATTGTTCCGGGGCGATATACGGCTCGGACCCACAAAGCCCCTTGGAGAGATGCGTCGTCTTCTCCCAACACATCCTAAAAACGTCCGACACACCAAAATCGGTGATCTTGACATGTCCCTTGGCATCGAGCAACAGGTTCTCGGGCTTGATATCACGATGGGCGACACCCATGGAATGGAGGTATGCGACGCCGGCGAGGATCTGCTTGAAGTACGAGTTGATCGCTTGGGGAGACATGTCGCCCTTCTTGATCGCGGCGTAGAGGTCACCACCGGGGCAGTACTCCATCACTTCGCACCAATGGTTCTGCTCGTCTTGGACGAGGTCGACGGTTTCCACAATGTTGTGACTACAGGCGCGGCGAGCAGTGTTTCCCCGATCAGTACCCGTCCACCAAGCGCACAGAGAAGAACCCGCACAAGACTCACTGATGCAATGTCGAACTGATGCAAAATTCGGACGTCAATTTCTTGACGTACTCCTTCTCCGTCTCGTTCTTTCTCCTCTTGCGGAACTCTTTGACGGCATAGAGGCGCTCGGTCGTACGATCCCACTTGTGCGCAAGCTTGACCACAGCGGTCGCACCTTTTCCAATGACCATCTTCTCGCACACGCCGTACTTTTGGCTGAGCGAACCGGCTTGAGAACCGGCGCGTGATCGCGTCTCGCCGTCGCCTCGGGTCGATGTGCCGTCGTGGTCCGAACGCCCATCGTCGGACTTGCGCGAGGTCTGCGATGACTTGCGTTGAACCTTGTTGCGCATGAAATCGTTCAAGGCCTGACCCATTCCACCTTCCTTCTCCTTAGCGCCGTGCGATCCCGCTCGCGGCCGCGAAGTCGAAGCTGACCGATCCTTACCCGAAGGCGAGGTCCCATGTCCAAGGTCTTGATGTGTTGGGCCGGTGGAAGGTCTCCGCGCCAATCGAGCCTGTTCCTCCTTGTGTTCACGCTCGCGTTCCTTGGCCTCCTTCTTTTCCTGTTCCCGCTCCTTCTTGCTAGATCTTCGAGCGAGGTTCGCGCCTCCGTTGCCAGTGCCTTCGGTCCCCGAACCGGCGTTCGAGTCGCCTCGTTCGATTCGCTCGCCGTTCGACCCGGAGCCGCTGTTAAGCGAGGCGTTGGACGCGTTGCTGCTCGAGAAGAGCTTGCCAAAGACGGACTTTTTCTGCTGCACAACAGGGGCTTGGGGTTTCGGGGCCGTTGTCGTCGCAGGGGGTGGCATCAACGTTCGCTCCTGGTCGGCCGTCGTCGTCGTCGTCGTCGCGGTAGTCGCATTCGACGTGGTAGAGGGGACCGAGTTTACGGTGCGAGTGGTCGAAGAGACGGATTTGGTGGTCGCACCGGATGTACCGGTGCTGGCAAAGTTGGCCGCGGCGGTGGCGGTGACCGAGGAAAGCAAAGTGACGGTGCTGGCTACGGCGCTGCCCGTGGGGCCCATCGCGAAATGGTGAGCGCTGAGGTGATCGACTGGCACCTTGGGTAACTCGGTCGGAGCCTTGGGTAGATTCTCGGGACTCAACGCACCCCCAGCTCCTTCGCCTACGGAGGTGCGGGACAGTATTCTCGACGCGAGCACATTGTGGTTCGAGTGCGCGACCTCGGACAAAGTGTGCGCTTCGGAGCCGGCGCCGTAGCCTGTCGAACGGACCGAGCCTTGGTCACGGGAGAGGGACAGGTCCAATTGGGCGAAGGTGGGGAGAGGGTCGACTTGCTGGTCGAATTCACTCGAGGGCGTCGATGTACCGGGGGTGTGCACGCTCGAGTTGGGGTAGGACGAGTCGGACGTCAACGACATGCTTTCAATTGTTGACCGTTGGCGCGAGGGTGTCGGGTGGGTAGCAGCGGGTCGGTGATGCGCACGCGCGGCGTGGGTGCGATCGAGCGTCGGCGTTGGCCCTGCAGCGAGACGGGTCGGAAGGTCAAACGCTCCGAGACGATGTGGGTGGGCTAGGGTGTGACGAGTGCTTGGACGGAGATAGAGAGATGGAGAGGAGCTTGTTGCCTTGATGGGTTGGCCAAGTAAATCCTAATAATGAAGTGGCGCTGCGTCTGGAGACACGCTGGGCCCAGCCAGGGCTGGCTGACCAACGCAGGCTTACTGAGAGCGCTGCTGAAGCGCTGAAGGCTGTCGAAGCGTTGAGGCGCGTAAAGGTCTGAGGCTGGGGCTGGGCCGCTGGGCCGCTGGGGCTGGACCGCTGGAGCGGGGCAGGCCAATGGGTGTGACTGTAACGCGCGGAGGAAGGGAGCCGGAGACGCTGACCAACTGGCAACCGGCGGGGGGCACTCGCAATAGGACTATGTACTGGGCCGTAAGACGGGTCGGTGAGACGGTTGGTCTGGTCGAGTCGATTCGTCAGATGAGCATGATACTAACTCGTGTGCGGCGCCTACCAACGAAGGTGTTTCGAGTAGAGAAAGGCGACCTCGAAAGTGAGGGTCGTGCGCCAGTACAGGCGCGGCGACAGGCGGTGACGGCGGCGACGGCCGGGGGCCAGCGCAAATTCACTTTGATTCGCCCTATCACCGACGCCGCGATTACTAACGCACGCTAGTAACGCTGCTTGCTATTCAACCCTGAAAGAGGTGGCCTCCTCCTCCGCCCCGAGTGACACGTCTCGGTCTCGAGCTCGGCTTCAACGGGCCCAAATTGGATTTGTATTGGCAGCTCGGGGCCGGAACTGGATGTCAGATGCTTACCGCGAAAAATCATTCTAGCATCTTCTTTTCGCCACTTCAATCAGGGGATAGTCAAGGTATGCTCAACAAGCAACACCTCGTTCGGGGCAGAATGAGACTTGAAGCTGCCGGAGCTTCCCCGCGTCAACCATCCCCTCCAAGTTGCTGGAGCTATATATATACGGCGCCCGCACAGCAAGCTGGCCGATAATCTGCAGCTCAGTCAGACATGTTGGGGGACTTATAGCAGTCCTGTCTTACAGGCTGCTCGCGAAAAATTGTCTGGGAGTCGCTGTGTGACACAGGATCGCTGCAACCGCCAACGCACCGATGACTTGTAAAGATTTGCGGCCCGGCGAAAACCTTGCAGTGCCCTTCTTCGGCCTCGCACGAGCTAGCCGCTTGTCTCTGATGGTACCCCTAGTGATCAACAGTCTTCGGAGTCCTATATGTCCTGCACAGTCCACACACGTTTGACACGATGGTGTAGAGCGCTTTTTGGGACATCTTTTTTAGTCAGCCGAGCATTTGCGCACGGACCTTTTGGAGCAATCGTCAGCAGAATTCGGCACGAGCAAGAAGCCGCCGACCGGAGCGATCGAGAGCACGAGAGTACGAAGAATCCCGGTCCCTCGACTCGAGCTGCCTCTGATCCCTCCTCCTTCACTCTATCGCCTCGGGTCGGGTAACTCACAGCATGGCACCTCGACTCTTTGCCCCAGCTCTGAGAGGAAGTCGTCTCACACGCCATGTACTCCGCACGACCGTTCCCCGATCGACAACCATCGTCCTCTCTCAACGTCATTCATTATGCACCTCCTCCCGAGTGCTCGCGATGCCCCCACCATTGAAAGGTGTCAAAGTGCTCGACTTGACGCGCGTTCTGGCCGGTCCGTATGCGACGATGATGTTGTCTGATCTGGGAGCAGACGTAAGTGCTCAGTCTATCGTGGGTGGATTGGAATGATGGACTGGGGCCCCGCCTTTCCGAGCGCTCAGTCCGAGAAGCTGAATCTCTCCTGGAGGTGTGGAGTTGCCATGGTAGGTGTGGAAAGTTGAACATCCTACACGAGGAGACGATACAAGAGCCTGGTACGCTACCCATCCCCGCCATTTCCCACTCCCATTTTCGATCCGCTCATCATTCCCACCTGAATGACACCCGCACAACCTGTAGGAACCCCCCGTCCGCACCCCTGATCGACGTCCCCCCAACACCTCCGACCTCCCCGACTTCCAAAGTCCAGCTCAGAACAGACGACTGGTTCAAGCTACCCCCCGAATCGACTTACTTTTTACAAGCGAATCGCGGGAAGCGCTCGATTGGGATCAACCTCAAGCATCCCGAGGGGCTCAAGTTGGTACTTGAGTTGGTCAAGAAGGCTGATGTATTGGTGAGTACGGGCTCAGTATGCGTGCTTCGTCTTGATTATGTACTCACTTCATGCTCGTGTCACTGGACATGCACCACAGGTCGAGAATTATGTCCCCGGAAAACTCGCCGAGCTGGGCCTCAGCTACGAGACATGCAAGCGGTTGAACCCAAAGTTGATCTACGCATCCATCTCGGGTCAGTGTGCTGTTCAGGATCATCTTCCGCTCTTGAACTGAACCTAAGTATGTGACTCTACAATAGGCTACGGACAAACAGGACCTTATGCTGGGAACCCAGGGTACGTCAAAAAAAGGCTTTTTGCCTGCGACCGGGCTGAAAAGTCTTTTCACATTCCTGACGTTCCGCATCTCTCAATAGCTACGACGTCAACATTGAAGCCGAAGCAGGTCTAATGCACATCACCGGCGAAGCTGGTGCCCCTCCCGTCAAAGTCGGTGTAGCCATCACAGGTACGGGCTCGTAACCTTAGGCTCCCTCAGTTTTGCGCAGATTTCGATTCTCCCGGAACTGACTGACGCCTTCGTATGCGCCTGCAGATTTGACAACGGGTCTTTACCTCAAAGGTGCCGTCTTGGCAGCCTTGATCTCGCGATCCCAAACGGGGAAAGGGGTTTGGATCGATTGCTCGTTGTTTGATTCTCAGGTGAGGAGGTATCACTCTCTCGAGTCGGGGGCGGACAGCGGTCCTGATTACAGAGGGTGTCTTCCTTGCAGATCGCTTCCTTGGCAAATGTGGCTTCGAATTATTTGATCGCTGGTCAAGAAGCGACGAGACAAGGGACCGCGCACCCTTCGTGAGTTTTCACACCTCTTATGGGAAACTTGTCAAACCTAATTGACGGCTGATGTGCTCCTCTCTTCAGTATCGTACCTTATCAAGTCTTCCCTACACAAGATGGCTACATCATGATCGGTGCAGGGAATGGTAACGTTTTTCTCCCCACTGAACCGATGGCCTCTTCCGCGACTGAAGACTCAAACTCCGCCTTTTCAACCTTGCAGACTCCCAATTTAAGAAACTCACGACCTTGATATCCAAACCTGAATTGGCTGACTCCCCAGACTACTCGACCAACGCCCTGCGCGTCGCCAATCGTTCGACCATCATCCCCCTCCTCAAAAAGACCTTCCAATCCCGTTCCACCTCCTCCTGGCTCACCCATTTCAAAGGCGGTGGATTCCCTTTTGCGCCTGTCAACAACATCGCTCAAACGTTCGCTCATCCCCAAGCGAAAGCTAGGAAAGTGACGGTTTCGGTTCAACATCCGAGGGCGGGTAAGATTGATTTATTGGCTCCTGCTGTCGTTTATGATGGGGAGAAGATGAAGGTGCATCGACCGCCGCCTGTTTTGGGTCAACATACTGTTGAAGTGTTGAGGGAGGTTTTGGGGATGGAAGATGGGGAGATCAAGATTTTACAGGATGGTGGGGTCGTTTGAGGACAAACAAAAGGGCTTAAGTGGTTGGCGTAGGGTAGAATAAGTATCGAAAACACTTGTTTCATAATTGCATTATCACATGTTACCCAGCCTGGGCATGCAAGCTATACACGACCTCCCTTACGACATGATAAGTCTCTCCCGGCGTGCCCTCGATCATCACCCTGCCCCTCCCATTCTTCTTAACGACCACTCTCCCACCACTCAAGTTCAACTCGCCCTTATACCCAAACGACTGAGGCGGTGCAGGTCCACAGAGAAGGATGCCTTGACCTGCAAACTCGGACGGGATTCCCCGTGCTGCGAGCCGTTCTTTGAGCAGCGTAAGACGTAGGTCACCGATGAAGAGTGAGGGACGGAGAGGGGGAAGCGTCTTGATCAGGCTTGTAGAGGGCGTAATCGAATCGGCATCCATCTTATCGTCTTGCTCCCCCTTCTCCTTCTCCTTCTCCTCATCCCCGACGCCCTGTTCGACCTTGATTTCCTCTTCCGTCACCTCCGCCTCGGCCTCCGCGTTCCCTTCAATCCTCAACTGTCCCGCGCCCTCCAACACCCCTACCTTTTCCAGAACAGGTAAATCCGACTCGGGATCGAACCGCACCACACCCGACACATAAGTCACATCATAACTCTCAACTCTGGACAACCTCAACGAAGCCATGATACTATCCCCCAAACGGATGGAGAAGTTCTTGGTTTCGTGGCCGACGACGATGGATTCGTTCAGGGAAGGGGTGAATATCTCTTCAGAGTAGGCGTTGACGGCTTGGCAGTGCGCGGCGAGGTCGTTGATCGACGCTTGGGAACCGTTGACGATGACCTATCCAAAGTTGGAAAACGTAATGAGCCACCAGCTCAAACACAGCACGCTTCCTACTGGATCACTCACCAATTTCCTCGGGTTCATCTGCGGCAAGATGGTCTTCAAAGCCCTCCCATCGCTCGCGCCCTCGAAATCAACCACGAAAATCGAGCATACGATCCGTACCTGCACCTCGTCGACAACATACTTGTGCGGTTTCTCCACCTCCTTCTCCTTGACCTTCTCCTCCTCCATCTTGATCTTCTTATTCGCGCCCGTTCCACCAACACCCAAAGCAGCCGCAGCTTGGCCCAACAGCTTCGCCGCATTCGAGTTCCCGACGGCCAATCCCATCGTCATGGGATCCTCATCGATCCCCCTCTTCAACCACCCCTCGATATCAATCGCCTCACCATAAGCATCGACCCTCCTTTTTCTCTCCACAACAGGGAACATGCGATACCGATTCAATCCGTCCATAACCCTCTTGACTCCCGCCTCCCCCTTGACGTAAATATCGAACGTCGCCGCTCGACCACTGAGGTTCGATTCGTCCAAGAATTCGTCCCATGCACCTAGACCTCCCGTAAAGCCACCCGTTCTTCTTCGTGGTGTAGGAACGACAACGCCCTCTTCTTTAATCGCTTCTTCGGCGCCTTCAACATCCGAATCAAGGTCCGAATCGGAATCCGAATTGTCACCTTGGGTATGCAACATCCGGCGAGATCGATCGAGAGCGGCTTGGTGACGCGCTTCACGTTCTTCAATCTCGCGTTCGGCAGCGAGATAACGTTCGAGTTCTTCGCCTTCGAGGTAAACTTTGCGTTTCATCTGTGGTGAGATGATTTTTTTAATGGGTTTCCAGTCATTAGTTTCGACCGGAGTGACTGAAACTATGATAAAGGCTCACTTTGAGGTCCAGAGTGCTGTCCATCTTGACCGCCCGACCGACTTTACCCTCACCCCACTTTTCCCCCTCGGTCTGTGCCTCATCCCAAAGACCAAACAGCCACCTCGTCAAACTGCCTTCGTCACTCGTCTGAGTCAACAAGACGACGTTTCCAGGTACCTGGGCAAATTCGACAAAGAGCTTGCGCGAAAACCCGTGCGAGAGTGAGAGGGGTGTGACGAGGATCGTCTTGGGCACTTCGGGAGGGATGTCAGCGTTGAGGGCTTCGATGGAAGGGTAAATCCGAACGTTACTGCGGGAGGAGAAAGAAAAGAGACTCGGTCAATCATGAGCTGCTCTTGTAACCGATTCTCGCAGATGACATGTAAGGGGGGGGGGGGACCTTACGGGAACTTGAGAATCTTCTCATCCCCCACCTGTCTCCCGACCTGACCTCCCATCCACTCCGTCAAACTCCTCGTAAAAACAAACACATCCTTCGCCGTTCTCGAAACAACACACAAAGGGAACTGCCTCCCTAAACTCTCAAACGACCAATGTGTTTCCAAAAGTACGAGCAGTTCGAGAATGCGTGCCGAGGCATCGACGGGTAGAAGGACCGAATGATTGTTGCGCATGGTGGTGGTGACGCAATCTGTGCAAGTGATACGGGCAAAGTAAGCCTCGAATGAGTCGGCTCTTTTTTCGTTTCAGCCTACCCAAAGACCCGTGGTAACGCACCCAAGAAGGTTTTTTCCTTGTCCATACGTTTGACATTGACCATTAAACTCCTTTCGGCTCCAACGACAACGACACCCATCCTTCTCATGGCTTCATCGATCCTTGCTCCGTTCAGCAGAGCTGAACTATCGAGGTGATGCTCTTTGACATGGTTGAAGATAGGCGCGTAGAGGAACGACGAGGCTGAGCTTGCTGGTGACAGCGAGGAAGAGAGCGAAGGTCGGATCGTAAAGAGGGAACCTCCGAGGGTGTGACCTGATCGGTGGGCGACTAAGGTGTACCCCTTCAATGGGCCTGCACATTCGTAAAAGCCTCTCATCAGTACCTATGCCCATATCCCAACGAACAAGACTTGGACTGGCCTGATAGATGAACAGGCTGTGTCCACCTGACCGCATTGACCGTCAAGAACGCCTGCCGGACCTCGTGAACGGACAACTTCCACACCTGCTGCATCAAATCTTCCTCCTTCACTTCCGTCCCGTCGATCGTGACTTGTTCTCCTCCTTCAACTTGAGCGACCTGATCGTCCACCTCCATCTTCGTTCGTTTCCCCTTGCCCTTGGGTTTGATCGTCGCCTTGTCCAAAGCCGCCTCCCCCTCTCTAAAGCCCTCATTCTCCTCCTCCTCACTCCTCGCGACGACCCACTCCTCCACTGCATACCGTCCCATTTCCCTCGTAGGTAAGGTCGCGTAAACGGGACATCGTAGACCACACTTTGCTTTCAACCAAGGCAGTAAACCCAAACGGGTCAAGAGCGGATGGGTAACGATGACGAGGTTCAACGAAGGTGCGAGGTCTCTCAACCTCTTGAGATAAGTCCCATTCGGATCGGTTGAAGTCGAATTGGAAGAGGAACGGAATTCGGCAGTCGTGTCGTGAATGCCACAATCGAGGAGGATCTTGGCCGAGTCGATCGTCAAGAGGTAGCACGGCGGCGATTCCGATAAAGAGGTGAGCGTGATGCTCATCACGATCACTTGTTCTTGTTTGGGTTGCTTGTTACGCTGGATTTGGCGTGGCTCCTATGTGGTGGGTACGACAGATGAGTCACACCACCGCGTCGCACGAACTGGTGGTGTCGTACGTAAGAAGAGGCCGGCGATGCCGAGTGATCCTCCTGCAGCTTGGATCTATGACCAACTGATTCCCTCGTCACAAGCGCTTCTGACCGTCAAGCTGTGATGTCGGCAGTCGAAAGCTGAGCGTAGGTGGCGAATATCTTCCCCCAAGTTTGATCGACTTTGACGTGGGGTCAAGTCGAAAGGCAACCCGGCACTCGCGTCCGACCCAAGTCAGTTCAAAAATCAATTTCGGCCGAGATAAACTTTCTGATTTTGAAAAAAAAAAAAAGTACGGTCTCGGGAGGGAGGAAGCACAAAACAGGAGACAAAAGAACAGGCAACAAAACGCTTTTTTTTGAGGGGGGGGGCGAGGGAACCGGTCAGAAACACTTGGGGGAAAGAGTAGACAGGAACGAGTCGATAGAGCGGTGAAGAACAAAGAGAGGGGTCGAACACGAAAAAAAGGGGGGGAAATTCAAAACCTCACCACTCTTTAGCCTAGCACACGCTCATCTCAAAGAAACCTGTTCACCAACCCGAATCGTCCCTAGCGGCAGGAGGAGGCGGGCTCCTTCCACCCACATCCGCACCCGCCGATCGACGAGGTTCGGGGGACCTATCCCTACGAGCGGGGGAGACCGAACGACGACGGTAATCGTCGCGACGATC
The DNA here is from genome assembly GCA_001244265.2 of Microbotryum lychnidis-dioicae p1A1 Lamole. Taxonomy (NCBI): domain Eukaryota; kingdom Fungi; phylum Basidiomycota; class Microbotryomycetes; order Microbotryales; family Microbotryaceae; genus Microbotryum; species Microbotryum lychnidis-dioicae. Next base: position 520,980 of record CDLV01000019.1, read on the forward strand.
ATCGCGCTCGTCACGACGGGGAGGCGGTCCACGGTCATCGCGGTCGTCACGTCGGTCCGAACCGCGAGACGAGTAACCGCGGTCTCCGCCGCGATCGTCGTAGCGGGGTCGGGATTCGTAACCTCCTCCTCCTCCTCCACCACGAGATCCTCCAGCACCGGCGGCCTAGGAAAGGGGTGGAACGCAATGCCGTCAGTTTCACGATATTGACTGAGCCGTGTTACGTGAGCGGAGAACGTACAGCATCCTCAACGGTGACGGTCGCGCCGTTGAACTGGGTGTTGTTCAAAATGCGAATCGCCTCATCGGCATCGCTGCGCGAACCGTATTCGATGTATCTAAGTGAGTGAAAGGTGGATCAAAACGTCAGACACGAGTCAGCACACGCGCCAATATTAGGAAAAAGAAACGGGGATGCGTTGCCTCCTCATCCAACTGACCCGGTTCCGGTATTGCGATCGACGTCAGAGTAACCAACGTTGCCGGCCGTGCGACCAAAGTCCTTGAGGTCCTACGAGGGGGTGGAAAAGTCGGAACCGAAACGGGTGGCGAGAGGTGGAGCCAAGGGAAGAGTGGGGATACGACGAAGTTGAATTAGTTCTCCACAAAACGTCCCTCGTCCACGGCCACTTTTGGAACGAGTTTTTGGTGAGGAAGTGAAGGTCCCGAGACATGGAGGAACGCAACGACCCGGACCCGCAACGGAGAAGACCACCCGGCGAGCTGAACCACGTAGCGAGCGAGCGTGATCGGGTAAAAGGACGGTTCGCGACAGGTAAAAATGAAACCTCCGCGAGAGGGATACGCCGTCTTTCGGGTTCAAGAAAGCGTCACGCGAGAACCATCGACGATTCGCCAAACCAGCCCTTTGAGCCAACGACTGCGACCCGCCAAAGCACGAAACGAAACGAAGCGGGACGGAACGGAACGACCCGGACCCGGAAACGAAAGGCCAGATTCACGCAGTTAATGCGCCACGCCACGTCAGGGACCGTCCACTACAACGCGTCCTACGACCGTTCGGAGAAAGCGCCAGGCTCACGCCAACGAGTTGCCTCGAGCCGAAACGAAAACGCGAACCAAGCCCGCCACACGTCAGAACCGGACCGGACCGAATGAAAGAGCGAACGGGCGCCATGCCAAACGTCCCAAAGGTAACGAAACGAAGCGAGCCCCGAGAATCGCGAAGGTCTCGTCCAGGCGCCAAGGCTATTCGGGCCAGCTCACTGTGAAAGAAGATTAGAAAGGACGGCGAGTTTTGCGGCTCTTGGAAGATGGGAGCCGCGCGCGAATCCGATGCCAACCACGCCGAAAGCACGTCAAACGATGATGATAGAAAGCTCTTTACTAACCTGCCACGAGACGCCGTCCGGAATGCCATTGACGACCAACCTGAATCCACGAGGGGGAGGCGGTCCACGGGGAGGGGGACGATCGTAGCCGCCACCACCACTTGCACCACCGCCGTATCCACCACGATCGTATCCACGATCGTATCCACGATCGCCACCACCGCCGTATCCACCACGGTCACCACCGCCGTATCCACCTCGATCACCTCGATCACCGTAGCCGCCCGGTGCACCACGAGGGGGCCCAAAGCTGTGCGCACCACCACGCGGGCGGAAGGGGGGAGGGTGTCAGGAAAGGGTGGGCGCGCGATAGTTTTTGGTCGGCAACGCGGAGTCGCGGGCCACTGAGTGGCACTCACCGATCTTCACGGGGACGAGGCGGTTTAGCGAACTCGACCGAGATGCGATCGCCCATGAAATCACGACCGTGCAGATCAGCTACAGCCGCTTCGGCGTCCTGAGGTGAGGGGAAACATAATGTCAGAGTTGAGAGTCTGATGGGCCGAATCAAGCCCGAGGTGTATGGTGTATGTGCGTGTGTGGTGTAAGAACGTACCTTGAGGTCTTCGTACTCGAGAAAGGCAAAGCCGCCCATGACGCGGATGTCGACGATGCGGCCGAGCGGACTGAAGTAGGCCTCTGTGATCGCAGCGAGGACATCAGTACAGACTTGAAAGTGTGCACTGTTCGATGGACGGGTGCTGAAGGGCATGGAGGAGTAGACGGGGGTGATCACCACCCTCAAGCAGAAGCGCCGCCTGATCCCGCACCATGGCTGCTCCCACGCCCCATCAACCACCCCCAGCACACCACACAGGAGGTACCTACCCAGATCCTGACGTTGCACATCAGGGCCGAGATGGCCAATGTAGAGACGACGACCAGACATTGCTTTTAGAGAGTACGATGGAGTAGTCTTGGGGGAGGGAAAGAGAGAGGCAGAAGAGGGTTGTGTTGCGCGCGCGGGACGCCAGATTACGCCAGATTATTGTCTCTTTTTCTATTCCTTTTCTTAGGCGGGAAGCCGTTTGCGCGCTTTTGTTTTTTGGACCCGCTCGCTCAGAGCTGTCAAAAGAGTCGAGTCATGTTCTCCCAACGCTCACCGTCGCGCAGGGTACGGTTGCGGCAGAAGAGCAAGACCTTTTCAGAACAAAAGACACAAACAGAGAAGGAACATCAACTCGGGGGGAAAAAAGGAAAAAAAAGAAAAAAGAAAAAGTAGAAGAGGAAAAAGTTCTAGGGCCGAGGGACGGGGGGGGGGTGTGTGTGTGATAAGGAAAGCGTTCGTTGCGGGGATCGGCAATGGTCGCCGTGCACGATTGACGCAAAGCGTAGAGCTAGAGTCTAGACACGAAACAAGGAAGAACATTAAAGTGCTACAGTAGACCATAACCCCTCAAGATGCTTCCTCCTCTATCCTTTGAGCCCCACGCTCCTCCCCGTCCCGAGCCGGGTTGGGTTTGAAAGCACAAGTCGGTTTAGCACTAGAGGAAGCACAAAGCAGATCAGTCACCGCACACACACACTACGCCGATAACGTTATGGCTCCTTTGTGAACTTACCGCGGGGTGGTCACTCGATCGGGTGTTGAGGATCAAAGCGACGATCAGGCCGTACAAGCCCAACACCTCGGCAAAAATGAGGATCAGGATCATGCCGACGAACACGCGCGACTAGAAAACAAAAAAACGCCCACACCGTCAGTGGACTTCGATAATGACCTCGCCTTTTGTGCATCGAGTGACTGACTTGTTGAGCCACACCTCGCACACCGGCATCACCGACGATCCCGATCGCGAAACCGGCGGAGAGACCGGCCAAACCGACGGAGAGACCGGCGCCGAGTTGGATGAAACCCGTGTAGAGCGCCATAGGGGACTTGAGGTCACCCGAAATGAGCACAGAGACGACGAGGCCGTAGATCTGGGTTTGAGCAAGGGGAGATCGACAGTAAGCCAAAGAGGTGAGGTGCGGAGCAAGCCAGCCATCGTTTCGGCGATCGTGATCCCGAGTCCACCTCGAACCTTTCCCGAGATTCAATACGACGAAGTTGTACTCACGGCAATGATACCGGCCATGACGACGGGGACGATGCACTTCATCATCAGATCGGGTCGGAGCACACCCATCGCAGCGATACCGACGCCGGACTTTGAGGTACCGTACGATGCACCGATGCCTGTAGAAAAGGAAAAGGGGGATCCAAGGTCAGTTCTGGAGTTGCTGGCAGCTGGGATGACCGCGCAGTCTGGAAGCGGGTAAGGCACGGGAAGGACGCACAGGTGAAGACGATTGCGGCGGTGCAGCCCCTGTGAAGGAACCAATCCAATCCGAGCATCGTGCGAAAAAGGGGTGTATAAACCTGGTCAGCTCAAACTGGCCTCGACAGACCCCCAGATCGGGAGCGATGGCGGTGGAAGGGCGGGCGGAGATGGGTGATGGGTGCATACGCCATACGCCATACGCGCACCAAGCGAGGAAGGCTCACATCGCACCGAAAAAGGGGGCATAGATCTGTACACACAGGGCGATGGTCAATTACCAAGACTAGCCTTGGATCGCAGGAACGTCAACATACGGGGCACGCCTCGGAAAATGCGCTGTAGAGCTCCCAACGTCGGTGAGAAGGTCGGTGGGAAGGTACCCGACGGTGGTGGCGGAACGCGAGCGAGCGGGGGAGCGTGTTCAGCAATTGGGTGCAGGGTGAGAGCAGCACCGCGTCAGTAGCTAAAGCAGCACGCTACATCATCGAGTGCAACAGCACGCACCTGACGGTCGACATGAAGGGCTCGTATGAGGTGGATTGGGCAGAGGGAGGCAAGCGGGAAGGGAGCGCGCGCGGCCGGTGACGACGACTGACGATCGAGGCCGAATCGCCCCATTAGAGATCCGTAATGACCTTTAGAACAGTTGACCTAATCGCCACGGAGGAGGCTCGACGAACAGGGTCATCCCTATCGACGAGGTCAGACCGGCGGAAAAGGAATAGACCACCATTTTTGAGCTAGTCTAAGGAAAACAGGAGCCTTCCTGTTACACTTTGGTCTCGGCGCTGTCGCGATAGGCGCACAACGAACTTCGGAATATCTCACAATCTTCCAGGACTCTTTCCTCGTCTCTCTTCTCTCTCCACTGCAGAAACACATAAAACAGCATCATTTCAACCCCAAAAAGCCCATCTACACCCCACCACCCTAAACTTTCAAACACCTCACCGTCTTACCACATCCAGCCGCGAGCCACTCACCCCCTCCACCCCAAGCCACCGCATTAATCTCCCCCGGTGCTGAATAACTCAAAGAAGGCGTCGTGATCATCTTTGGACCCGTCAAAGTGGCCGATCCTGACGTTGTGGATGCTCCTCGGGTGGAAGAAGTCGCAGGTGGGGTAGGGGAGGTAGAAAGATCCCAAAGGAGGAGCGTCGAGTCGTCCGCTGTGGTAGATCGACCCTTCGAATTTAGTAGTTTTCCTTTACCATCCCGGATCCAAATAACAGAAAAACACCCCCCAAAGTGAGCCACTTACAACACGTAGCCAACCACCCCGGACCGGCCGAGTCCCCCCCACCCCCTCCACCACCACCCCCAAAAGAATGCAACGTCGAACCGCCCCAAGCCATCCCATTCACACTCGCCGCATGCCCTCTCACTTCCATCACCGGTACCCCTGGACTCCTCGTATCCAAAATCTGCACATGCGTCGAATCGGCATGTACGATCGAGAGATACGTTGGATTGGTTGGGGAGAAGGCGAGGCGCAATAAAGGACTTGGAGGGAGCGGAGTTTTCGAACCTGGTTTGGGCGAACCATGCGATTGATTCGATGAAGTTCGCCCACCACCACCACCACCACCACCACCGTTCTTGTTGGATGAAGAACCCAAAGTGGAAGGGGAAGTAGCTTCGTAGAGGATCGTGGAATGTTCCAAGGAACGAAGGTCAAACATTCGGATCGAACCGTCGGCACCGACGGAGGCGAAGACGTCCCGTGAGGCGGGGGACCATGCGACGTCGTAGACTTCTCGATCGTGCGCGATCAGTTGTGTTACGGGTACTCGGGTCGAGATGTCCCAGACCGTACATGTCTGGGAGGGTGCGCGTACCGGGAGAAGATCGGATCAAGCCCGAGTTGCAGAAAGCGAGGTCAAAGTTGCTCATCAGCAAAAAAATAGTTTGACAATGTGCCAGATCTGACCACACTCACTGTATCAATCGACGAAGTGACAATATGGGTCGGCTCCAACGTCGACCAGGAGAACGACGTCAACGGTGCCGAATATTCCTGCTTGGACTGCGCGCGTCGACTCTCACGCAAGGATCAGTTCCCCACCACCTGACCCGCTCGCGAGAAAACGCCTTCGGAATGACTCGACACTCACATTCGCTAACTTTGCTCTTTCGACCAACTTAGTCTGAGGCCCCGCACTCGCCCTCCTGCCCATGGCTCCGACGAAGCCCGCCGATCCGGACCCCGTACCCGCCGAAGAATTCGCCCCCACCATCTCCCCATCATTTGCAACCAAATCCCACAACCTCAAACACTCTGAACTACTCGCGATCATTTCCCTCGTCGTTTCCCCTTGGTTCCCATACTAGAGGATTGTAATTGGTTCGAGAGGCTCGCTGGACTGAAGGAGATCGCCGAGGGTGGGTAAGGCATCGGTGCTCGGGCGGTGGTGAGAAAGGCGGATTGGGAAGGGAGCAGTTGGCCGTTGCGGGCTCGGACGTAGCCTTCGATGGAGAGCGAGTTGTGGTCGTGGTTGTTACTACTACCATGTTGGGAGGAAGCGGTGGAAGGATCGAAATCGTTGGGGTGAACGTCCTCCAAGTCGAGGTAGGCCGGATCGAGGGAGATGATGGTCAAATTGTTGATGTCCTCGAACGCAGAGCCCGACGAGGCCGAAGTCAGGCCACTCAAAGTGGTGGCGGCGGAGGAGAATGCGGTGGTGGGACTGGTGTGGGCGCGCGATTCGTTGTAGGAGCCGACGGCGAGCTTGAGGGTGGAAGTGGTCGTGCCAAGTGGGGAGAACGCGAGCGAGAACGTCGGGCAGTCAGAGTGGTAATCCAGTACAGTCGGCGTCCTGGGAAGCAGTCAATCACATTCATTAACTCGGATCCCTTGTTTGTGCGCTCGTGCACCTCAAGTCCAGCGCGCGATCCATGACAAAGTAGCTTCTCCCCCAGCCAAAGTGCGGACGTGGAGCTGTCCCCTCCGCTCTCCCCCACGAAGACCGACCAGCGCGTGTCCAGCAAGAGGCAATACACGTACATGGTCACCCAGCGTTCCTCTTCCAACTGATCGCAAAGCTAGCCTCCACCTAGGGCGCTACCCGACGACGCCAAAGCTGCGAATTGCTGCTGCAAGAGCACAGGTCAAAGCCGCTCGGCCGTGGATCAGCCGCGCCGGATCTCGAGGTCATCCTTGGTCATCCGAGCTCACGAGTTCGGCCTCGAGATTTCAAAAAGTCAACTGATGCATTACGGGGTACCGATCAACGGAGAGACATGTACAACAAGAAGCCACATACGATAAAAGGAACGAAAACAAACCCAAAAACAAGAAAAACGGGCAACACCCCATCACTCCAGTCTTGCCCCCGAGCTCAATCCTCCTCACTTTCGGAATCGGGCGTATCGGCCGCCAAAGTCCTCGCTGTACTCGGATCCCCCCAACGAAGGAAAAGTTCAGTACATCATCTTTGAGTCTTGTCGAAGAAACCATGATCAAACCCACCTGTCCTAGGCAGACCCTTCTGAGCCCTCTGCGGCGGCGGTGGAGGAGGCACCACGACCGATTTGCCCGCCCTCGCGGCTTTAGGTGGCGCACCTTTGCCCTTCCCTATTCCTCCAACACCCCTCGGAGGACCAGGTATCATCGACGCATCATTCCCGCTTCCTGACCCGGAACCGGACGGATCTTTAGCCACATTTGAGGATCGAGAGGTCGTAGGTACGGTCGAGGAAGCAACGTTCATCGCCTGCTTATCCCTCGACTTTGACAACGGCGGCGCCGACGAGACGCGCGTCATCGCCCCACTCGCAATCGCCTGTACCATACTACTCCTACCTCTCAGCTCCCCTCCTTGCACCATACCCGCGCCTTTACCACCCGCAATCCCACCATCTAAGGTCGCATACCCTTGCAACGAATTCGATTCCCTCATCGCCAAATGGCCCGCAAAGACTTGTCCAGGAGTAGCGAGATAACCTTCTGGAATCGCAGCGTCGTCATCTTCTTCTTCGTCGGAACCATCTTCGTCCGAATCATCCTCATCCTCATCATCATCATCATCATCATCATCATCCTCATCCTCATCGGAAGAAGCGTCCTCCCCATCCGAATCATCCGAGACGTCAATTCGAGAAGGGACGGATTTCATCGCCGCAACGGGACGTTTCATCGCCGCAGGAGGCAATGTCGATTTCGAGCCCTTCTGTCCTGGGCCTGGTGGTGCGGGGGGTAAAGTAGGTCGTTTTGAAGCTGCTGTTGGTCGAGATGGGGGAGCGGCTCGAGCGGTAGTGTTCGCTGATCCTGGAGCGGGTATGAGATCGATGGGTGGGGGAACGATCCGAGGTGACTCTTTGGCGGCGGATCGCTGCAGCGTGTTGAATGGGGGGGCCGCACCGGGTGAGGACATCAACCCTGTCGACGACGACGACGAGGGTTTGATGGGCGAGGATTGAATCGTTCGATCCTGCCCGCTTGTGCTACTACCATTGTTGTTCTTGTTCGGGAGGACGAGCCCCGAAGATACTTTACGCGATGAGTTGTCGGACAGATAGACGGATCCGAAATCCTCGACTTCGGCCAACTTGGAATGCCCTCGATAGTTGGCGACTCTGTTCGAAGAAGGGAGTGCCGCATTCGCACTGACGGTTCGACTCCTTCCCGCACTTGCGTTAGGGGTGTTCAAGCGACCGGTATCGGATCCACTTCCGCTGCCTTTGCCACCCCCACCCCGGTCCGTCCCAGCGAGCAAATGCTTCGCTCGACTGGCTAGGGAGAGAGGTTTGGTGCCTTCGTCGGAAGAAGAGGAAGAGGAAGCGGTCGAGGCACCGTTGGGGTTGATTTTGCGTCGCTTGGTCGTCGTGGGAGCCGAGTTTGAAGCGAGCGGGTGATAAGGTTGGGTTGGGTCGGGGGTGGGGTAAGGGTGGGGCGCGGACGAACGGTCAAGCGCCAAACGCACCGAACTGTCCAGACGTTCCAGTGAGAAGCTCTGCAGATGCAAAGTATGCTCAACATCCCTTCTCTAAATGAAGGACGCTTACGTGCTCACCTGCAGCTGCTCATCCCAAACGAGCACACAATCGACATCCTTGGAGTTCTGGACCTGGCCCGTGAACCTCACTTCGCCCGTCCGCTGTTGGCCCGAACCTCCCTGGGCAGATGAGGTCGATGTTTCGATGGGGAACGCGGCGAGGACGTTCCTTGTTCCGGGGGGTGTAGAGTTCGCGTTTGACGAGGGGTGTACCCATAGTAGCCCCGTGGCGGCCGAGCCTAGCGAGACAGGCTTTTGTGTATCTGGCGGGCGTACACATTGTTTATGTTAGGAAAGTAGCCTCTAGCCCAAATGACCAAACACATGCACTCACACCTGAGCGAGACCAAAGCATCGTCGTCGTGTCTTCTCAGGAACGACGCGCCGAGGTGAATGTCATGCAACGTATCCGAAGCGACCGTCGCAGTCGTCGACGTCGAACTGGCAGCAGCTGCAGCCGCCATCGCCCCCCAAGGCCTACCGTAGTTATTCTTTCTCCTCGAGATCTCTATCCCGAGCGTGTGGCGGCGATAGCTTCTTCCTCCCTGTGACTCCGAGGCGACGTAGACGAGGAGAGACCGGAAACGACGAAGCGAGCAAACCGCCGCCGAGAGTTCCACGATTACACGAGGCGGCTTCGGTCCGCCGGCCAGCCTGCCAAGTGAGACACGGCCGACGGGATTCTGGCGCGGTGTAATTCGACCGGCGGCCGGCGGGGGCTAAATCGTCGCGCTCAGACACCTTCACACTTTTTTCCCTTCAGATGCCTGATCAAGAGTAATGCAAATAACTTGGTCCTCAAAGTCGAGGAGCGCCTCCCTGGATTTTTACAGTGGAGTCGTGACATTCGAGTCGCACATGGTCGCCATCTCATCCCGTCGTTCCCTTCGATCATCGCTCTTCGTCGTCGTCGGAGCCCGACATCCCATCGGCCGGGCGCTTACTCCCGGCCTCACCGATGGGGGTGAGCGTACCAGTCGCCTAGAGGCAGGTCGTCATTACTTCTTCATCGTTATCAAAGTAGAGATTGACAATTTCAACGGGGCGGTTGTGTCCCAGGGCGATGGACATCACGAGACCGTGAGGATCTCCAGTGTGGAGCCAAAAAGGAGAGAGTGACGAAAAATTGATTTGGTCGTCACTCCTCGGCCGCCACTTGACACAGATCTCCCCCTCTCACCACATCGATATTCGCCGCGCTCACACACCCAAACGTCCTGTGGATATAGTCGCTTTCTGCTGCATTGGCCAGCAAGGAGCGATGGCAACCTGCGTTTGGGTGACCAAACGAGACCGCCGGACTCTCCTTGGTGAGTATACCGAATCGAGGCCTGATCGCCACCTCGTGCAGCCCAAGCGCCCAAGGCTTGCCCCTGGGGCCCGTTCTCCGCACCGCACACAATCTTGTGGTCCTTCCAAGGGGCATTTCAATTGATCATCTAGTAAATCGGCGGTATCTCCAAAGGGTGGTCAACATGGTCGCCACGGGCCCTCGTCTGTAGACGTTTATTTCCAAACAGCAAACAACAAACATCGTCTTTGATACGTAGGCCCTTGTCCCACTCTCATCTCGAGTGCCAGCACCTTGAGTCACATTTTTTGCTTGGTGATCCTAGCGTAGTTTCTGACTCGAGACGTCCTTGCACCTTATCATTTTCCTGTGTCCTCCCGAGGACCCTTGTGTGTGACATATCCCGAGTTGCGCAGCCGTTCAAGATAACGATACGTCACCGGCGCACAAAGATTGGATGCTTCCACACAGGGTGTTTTGCAAACACAGATTTTGGTGTTCTCCAATAAGAACTACCACTCATTGTTGGAAGAGTAATGGGAGACTTTGAGTGGCTGACGGATTTCACGTGGAGCCCGAGAAGCGTCGGCGTGACTACAGAAGCGTAAGCGCTAACAGAGCTTGGGTGCGACTTGGGGAAGACACTCCTTGGTGCATAGTCAGGGTGCGACCTTGACCACTCGCGGACGAGAATTGGTAGTGATCATCGAAGGATAAGAGATCATCACTGTCAAGAAGCGTCTGGAGAACCGAGTGATTGGACGCCTCGCGGAGGAGTCGAAGATTGAGCATGGAAAGGGAGTGCGAGCCGATGTGGGCGAGAGGAATAAAAGGAGCTCGGGAGCAGTACGATACGGGTGGCAGTAGCTATTGGTAGGTGTGCCGCGAACACCATGGACTGCTGAATAAGGCATGGGTGTCCGAAGTCGGTTATTCATAGGCAACACTTCTCTCAGCGAGCTATGCTTATGACTTAGCACCTGGGGATCTCGAATCACAACGCTACATGCATTTGCCCCCCCAAGCCGACTGAAAAACATTTCAACACTTTTGCACACCTCATACCACCCGAGATCAAGCCTTTTTCTGTTCCCGTTTAAAAAAATCGCCCGGTCCAAAGCCTCTAGGTCCTAAGGCCTCATCAAGGATCGCCATCATCTTAATGACCTTCTCCTCCTCATACTTGGCCGCAATGATTTGCACTCCGACCGGAACGCCCTCCATTTCCTTGGAGTTATACCGCGCCGCTTTGGGTCCATACAACCTCCCTTCGATCAATTGCGACCCAGGGTCGGTGCGCAGTAGGTCCATAAACTCGGGCGTCAAGGCATCCTTCTCCGGATCGACGAAGGTCACGGGTAAGACACCCGCCGTCGAATCGACGACGTTCCACAAGAAAGTCGAGACAGCGATCGTCGAGATGTCCCACGTCGTTTCACACTTCAACGCCGGTGTCGCTTGAGGAGCGGTCAAGAGACCGTCGAGTCCGTGCGTCTCGAAGAGCTGACGACGGACCTCGTACGCGTAAACTTGACGCTCGTGAGCCCACGCTTGAGTCTCGGTGACGGTCCTTCGTCCAAGCGCGCGGATAATACGAGGGAAGACGTGGTCCCCCATGAACCTCTCGATACCTCCGGCGACGATATTGCGGAACCATCGAGGGTACTTGAGGGGGGCGTCGAGGAGCCACAGGAAGCCTTCTCTGGGGTCATCGCGCACGCTGCCGAGCAAGGTCTCGTAATTGCCTGCAGAGGTGAGGGCGATGAAGAGCTCGAGGCCGCGGACGACGTCCGGAGTGGGGATCTCGACGACCTCGTGGCCCTTCTTGCGGAGAGCATCAATGGACATTTGCAGCGCTCGAGCGCAGGCAGGCGAGTTTCGGACGACGCCGTCTGGGCGACAGGATACACGCTTCATGGCATTGGCGAATGGCTCACTCATCGGCACCCGTGCCACCTTGAAAACTCACCGTGCTGGTAGTAGCCAAACTTGAGCTTCTTGGGCATGTCCAACTCGCGCCAAGGCAAAGGAATCATACCTTCGATCTTGGTGTACTTTGCCGAATGATCGACGAGGCAGCGCATACCAACTTCAAGATCGGCGACACTCCTTCCCATAGGTCCACACGAGACGGCGATAGTTTCGAAGCCCGGGTTCGCACCGTGGATACCGTGCGTCGGAGTACGACCGATCGTGGGCTTGAGGCCGTAGCAACCCGAATAGTGAGCAGGGATACGGAGCGAGCCACCGATGTCGGAGCCGATCCCGAGCGAAGAGGCGTCCGAAGCGAGAAGGGCCGCTTCACCACCGGAGGATCCACCAGGGGTGCGAGTCGAGTCGTGAGGGTTCGTGGTTACACCGAACAGCGGGTTCGCGCATTCGAACGAAAGCATCGTCTGGGGAATGTTGGTCTGAGCAGGAGTTATGGAATTGTGGGGATCAATGGTGGATCGCTGGTGAAGCAGGCGAAAATTCTGTGGCTTACCTTGACGAAAGGATTGGCACCGGCCTCGATGAGAGCACTGACGAGAGGAGCGTCTTGCTCTGAAAAAACCGAGAGCACCAAAAAGGGCTTCAGCGTTACGTTTCCAAAGACTCGCTCGGCTCGAAAGCGTTTTCATACATTCGTCGCAACTCACCCGCTGGAACCCCATGCTTGTAAGTGAACCCAACCGTCGTATCAACTCCCTTGACGTCCAAATGATCTTTGATCGAAATGGGACACCCATACAACCTTCCCCTTTTCTGCTTGGTCTCGTTGAAATCGTCATCGAGTTGCGATGCTCGGTCCCAAGCGGCCTTGAACATGACCTCGGTTAGGAGGTTGGATTTGGCATGCGCGCGCAGGGCTTGGGAGATGTAGACGAGGAGTACGGATTTGGCGGACCAGTTTTTGGTGGAGTAAAGTCTGGTCATAACGAAACAGAGGCAAAGGAGTGAGGACACGTTGCTGCAGACGATCATCTGCTCGGGCGGATGGCCAAACAGGGCTTCGGGCACTGCCCGATTCGGGAAGCTGGGCACTGGGACCCCAACCCGGCACGAAGCCCCATACTAGTAGGACCGCGAATGGAGCGCAACAACTCACTTCTCTGAAAGCCCCGCAGCACCAACCGACAGAACTTGACCAACATCTACCCCTTTGAGCAGTTCGGCTTCTTCTTTGAGTAGGTCGCGACCCCATTGTAGTTCCTTGTCACGGAGAGCGCTGCGGAAAGTGCGCAGGGAAAATGGGGCGCACACGGAGCAGTCATTGGGTCAGATGGAGGGGGCCAACCACGTCATGATGACGGACGAAGAAGGATGGACCTACAGATGGGCATCACGGTTCACTTCCCAGGCTGCAGTCATGTTGATGGGTACGAAAAGGTAAGAGAGTGAACGAGAGAAGGAGGAGGTAGCCAATCGGGAACTCTTTCGAAGATCCCAGGACGACTCGGGCACTGCTGGATCTGAATCGGGCAGTGCTTACACCGGCTCCGGGGCCAACGAAGACCGGACTCTGAAAGCTTCCCGAAGCGGCGATTTACGATTCATGCGACTCGGCTTCTACAAAGAGGTTTGGCATCCGCGCGTGTGTACAGGGTCAATACATATGTAACAATTTCAACACCAGCATGTTACTTCCATCCATCCAGAGCTCTCCTGTACAAACACAGAACCAAGGCCATCATCCCCATTCCTCCCAAACACAGTAAAACTAAGCCCAAAAAAATAAAAATGTGAAAAGTAAGACACGGAGACACGAAGAGGGCTGTTCACAGACAGGTCATCGGCGGCATGGTCGAAGAAGAATACACACAGACACAAGGTGGAAATTTGACAATCAAGGCTCGAGTGGATAAACACCCTAGTTCAGCTTCAAGCCGCCAGCGGTCCATTCATCTCGGCGTCGAGGTGACTCGGGTTAAAGGTGTTGCTATCAAAGTTAATATCGAGACCCCCAGCAGCGTCCCTACGGACATGAACTACGGTCAGCCCAACTCCGTCTTCTCAGCGAAAGTCGTGGTGGGCACTTACAATCCTTCAGGCCAGGTAAAAAATCCATCCGCACCTTGACTGACGAGCACGCTCGAGAAGAAGTTCGTATCGTTCAAGAATGAATCCAACGGATCCATTGGATTGAACCCTGTATTACTCGCTCCCGCACTTCCCGCACCTGCAGCACCCCCACCAGCTCCATACGTCTGATGTCCCGCAGGCGTGTGCGTCCCCGACATAGTCCCCGATCCACCTGTCGCAACGGCCCCACTTCCGAAGAAGCTCCGATTGTCATGATTCCGTTGTGCGAAAGGTGTAGACATGAAAGGGTACGAAGCGGAGGGACTCATCGGAGCTCCAGCGAGCGTACCATGCAAACCCAATGCCGAACCGGGCGGTCCTGATGACGACCCATTCGCACCGAACGGATCGGAACTCCCATCCGCCGCGAGTCCACTGTGGGATAATCGACCTCCGGCTTCGTTCTGGTTCGTTTGCTGCCGGGACATACCGTGCGGATTGGCCGGGTTCTGTTGCGCCTGTAGCATCGCCTTGAACGAAGCCAGCAAGGCTCGCAACATCGTGCAAGCCGTCGAAGCTGCATGGCGAGGCGAGCACGTCGCGGCTTGACAATCGTAAATGGCCTGGACGAGCAATTGCTGCAGTTCGTCGGCGTCGACGAGTTGCGAAAAACGCGTATTGGAGACCTTGACTTTGATCAAGAAGACGGCGCCATAGAGGATGAGTAAGAAGTTGACGTCAGGGCAATGCAGCAGGACGCCCAGCTCGGCGTATTTATGCGCCAGGTCGAGCACAGATTTGGCGGCAGTGATCGTCGTCGAGACGCATTCCGGATCGTCAGCAACTTCGCCATTGCGTAGCATGGTGTGTAGGGGGATTGTGTTGAGGAACAATTTCGACGAGAAGAAGTAGAAGAGTAGGTTGTTCGCGATCGGTTCACCCGCGACGGGGCACCACCGTTGTCGCCAATCGTCCATGCGGTTGTTGAAGATCTTCATCACCGTTGCCGACGGCATCTCGTCACTCGCCGAAGAAAGACCATAGATGCGATCGCGGAACGTGTCCATGACCTGCCCAATGATCATTTGCAGTTCCTGATGCGCGATGACACCTAGATCGAAGGGCAGACTCATCGTGTGCAGCGGGATCAGCAGAGGTTTGGCTTCATGGATTTGGTAGGGTCGACCCATCACGGCGGACATGTTGCGATCGATGACGAAGCCCATCAACCACGTGCGCTCGCGATTGATCGCATCGCGTTGCTCCTCCTCCGACACGTCCTTGAGGTTCGCCCACGGGTTCGCTTGCGACGCGTTGCGACTCGTCGACAAGTGGTGATCGACGAACGGCGGTGGTCGGAACAGACCCAATTCGAGTCCCATCCGCACGGCCATGCCGAAGTAGAGCCATGCCCGTTGTGGTCGATCCTCGGCTTCCTTTTTCGGCGCCGAGGTCCACACCGTCAAGATCATCAAAGCCTGCACGGACTCGATGCTGCGCTCGCCGTTGGCGACGGTGTCGACGAAGCACGCGTGCGCCTCATCGTAGCACTTGACGTGCAGTGTCGGATCGGGATTGAAACGCGAAGCGACGGCACAGATCGCAGTAAAGAGGAACGGGGATCGCGCACAGACCGAGGTCGCCGAGTTTTGCGCCGGGTCGAGCAAGGGGAGGTGGATGTAGCAAAAGTCGAAGAAGATGCGGAACATGTCGACCGCCGTTTCGGGAGTGATAATACCTTTGCTCAACAGCGCCGGTGTCCGCGCCTCGTCCCCGCCTTCGGACCCATCGCCCTGGATCGCCTCCGTCATGCGACTCAGGTTGAAGCCCGGGTCGAGTCCCGTCAGCTTGTTGCGACCGTCGAGCTGAGCCGCGAGACTTGCATCGGCGAGCATCGAAAGCGACGAGCCACCACCGGCACTGCCCGGTGTCCGACTCGCCGAGGGAAGCAGCCCCGAATCCGTCGATGCAGGGGTATGGGACAACGGCGCGGTCGGGATCCGAGCCGAATTGAGCACGCTATTGGGTGACAGGGACATGTTATTGGTCGTAAAGGGGGAATCCGTGCTCGAGGTGCTCTGCGGGTAGTTGCCGCTCGCATGTCGAGGTCGTTTCGCCGGAGGGATCGAAGCCGAGCCTCCAGCGTGCGAGTCATCGCCGGCAGCGGTCGGGGATTCCATCGTCGTCGATGTTGCTCGGGCGCCATTGTTGATACTTTTGCCGTTGCGCGAGGTGTCGATGCCGTCGGCAAGCGTTGATTTGAGCTGCTGCAACGCGCTCGGATCGGGTGCACCGCCTGAGTTCATCGACTGTAAGAAAAGAGACAGATTCTTTTCGACGGATCTGAACTTTTCGGCAAGTGCGGCATCGTGACCACTGCCGTTACCGTTGCTGGTGGTGATGATGGTGGAATGGTCTGCGCTTCCTCCTACTCCACTGTTGCTACCGAGAGCGTGCTGACTGTTGCCCGCGGAGTTGTCGCTGGCCGAAGTATTGGGTAAGTTGGAAGCCTTGGTATTCGGTGTTCCACCCGGAGGTCTGCAGCGGCGAACAGGGAAAATCGAGGTCAGACTCCGGCAGCTCGACGATGTTACGTCACGAGGGCGGGAGCCAGCCTAAAAGAACGTACTTGGTCGGGCGTTTGCCTCGCTTTGATTCGACAAACACGCATTCGTGGTTACCTGCTCTGCAGCGTTTGCAGGGTGGGTCTTCGGCTCCATCACAGCGCGTCTATTTGGCCGTGAGGGCGAGTCATCGCGAGACACCATGGCCGGGACAGGATCGGATTGACGGGGATGCCGAGGGGATGCCGAGGGGATGCCGAGGGCGGCGGCAATGGCGAGCGTTCGTTAGCGTCAGGGCCCGCGGGGGGGCAGCGAGATGGCGCGGTGGGGCCAGAACGCAGAGCGCGGCGCGCGTGGTCCGAGGCCGTGGGCGGGTCGACGAGCGAGAAGATGTCGGTAAATACGGTTCGAGTGGGGTTTCGGGTGGTGGGCACGGCGCGGAGCGTGAGTGAGGTTGTTGTTTTCGTATTGTGATAAGGGAAGAGAGAAAGCAGAGCGTGAAAGATGGGAGAATCCGTCAGCTATGAATCCTCTAGGACGGTTTTGGCGACAGTCGTTGGCAAGCAAGGACCGGGATCGTCCCTGGCCCTGGCCTGCCCCCGCACTCGCGGACATAACGTGAGAGGCGTACCGGCACCGGCAAGCAGTAGCGGGCTGGCTAGCACTCCCAACGCCGCACGGGGCCACCGCAAACGCCAGATCGCAAGACTAACCTTGAGCTTCCGACAAGCGAGACAAGCCCTGCCCGATCTAGGAGCGGTCGGATCGGTGGCTTGGGACCCGGTCATGCGGTGCTGCTGCGTCGGCGTGCCCGAACGAGTCCCACCCGCTGTGGAGCCGCCTTGGCCCGCTGGGCTGTTGCTGTGCTCGTCGTCGGCCTCGTCCAGGTCGTCGTCCAGCACGGACATGGCGTGGTGCGAAGAGGTGTAGTCCCCATTGGGACTGCCGTTGTTGTTGTAGTAGTGTTGTTGGTTCAAGGCTTGTAGTTGAGTCGCACTGAGGGTTGACGACGACGGTGGCGCACCTGCACCCACAGCGCCGTAAGTGGTCGTCGTCGACAGCGATGATCTTCCCCCCTCGGAACGACCCATGTACGAAGCAGAAGTCGACGACATGCCGTGGCTTGTAAGAAGTCGGGGTCGACTAGGGTCCGGTGGGGCTTCAAATGCGTGCAAGTCAAATCTCCGTTCTTAGTCGAGATGTGGGGGCTGGGGAAGGGACTGAGTGAGCGACGCGCAACAACGATCGCTGTGGTCTTGCCGAGCAGAAGCTAGCGGAAGGGGCAACTAATATTACAAACCATACAGAGGCTGCTCGGGGGCCAACCCTGGCCAACCGTGCCCCGGGTGGGGCTGTGAATATTCATAGGGCGAAGAGAGAAGTACAGACAAAAAGACACAGAGACACTGTAGTAGTAGTAGTAGTAGTAGTAGTAGTATGCTTCCGCCACCGGATCTGGAAAAGAATAGAGAAAAGGACAAAAATGCCCTCGAAAGATAGCGAAATGACGAAGATGCCCTCGCTTCTTTTCATGACTCGGAGGATAGAAATGCCCATCTCTAAAGGACCAAAATGCCCTCGGATTCTCGACTTCTGTAACACTTGATATTTCAGCTCATAACCACGAGGGTAGCTTCTTGTAGCGTTGTGATCAGCGCCGTTTACTCAGAATCCCCAGAGATGCCGTGAGAATTCAGTTATCACGGTCGCAAAGGCAGGGGTCCTCATCGATCGTCGACGCGTTGAGGCGCGCGAGTTCGCGAATCGACGTTGGCCACCTTCCGCATTCTCGCCCCGACATTGAAGTCACCACCGACTTTCGACAATGGAACATTCTATCAGGGAGGGGGAAAGTCTCTAGAAGGAGCTCACAGATGCGGGCCATCAATCCGCGCTTGATCACCAGTTTCAGCTCGACATTCGCAAGTCTGACAGGCGTCGTGAGCAAGAGTGTCCAAGATCCTCCGTGCGCCTTCCCTGCGACTGCTATCTCCAAAGGAAAATGCAATGTTTGGACCATCATTGTCTTCAATGAAGCCCACAGTCACCGATCGCTGCTGCACACCGGCGACAGCAACAGCAGACTTACGCGACACCGCTCCAACCTGTTCCATCTCGAGCTGCAGTGAATGGAAGCTGCATCGTCTTCTTCGTGAGCGTCATGAGGTCACGGTGAAGTCGACGATAGTGACTCACCTGGTGAAGAAGGGGGTGTCATCATCATTCCGTCACATCTCTCCACGCGTACACGACGTCCGATCAAGCGCAGGATCCGGGGTGCGGACGAGAGGTCCAAGCGCGACACGATCTGTGGCCTCTGCAAAGGCCCCGGACACAACCGAGTTACATGCGATAGATAGATAGACCGTTCGAAGCTGAGCATAAGGTGTCAAGACTGTCAATGCTACTACTGCTGGCCTGTTTCATATGAAATTCACTCGGTCTATACTCATCGCTCGCTTTCGGTTTGGACTCGCTTCAGTCGCGATAGGGCTCTGACGTTGACTTTGCGACCGTGATAACTGAATTCTCACGGCATCTCTGGGGATTCTGAGTATACGGCGCTGATCACAACGACTACAAGAGCTACCCTCTTGGTTATGAGCTGATATATCAAGTGTTACAGAAGTCGAGAATCCGAGGGCATTTTGGTCCTTTAGAAAAGAAGCGAGGGCATTTTCGTCCTTTCGCTGTCTTTCGAGTGTTAGTTGGCGTCCTACATGAGTATGGACTGGATCCGACTTCACCTCAGCCTGCTCCGAAGGTGTTGGTCGACCGGAGCCTGAACCTTACGTCACGCCCTTCAATCGGTTCAATGCCCCTTTGCACTTTCCTGTCATGTCTCCTGTGAGCAGTGAGTGACTCATAATGCCAAATCCTACTGTCCCGCTGATCATTCCTTGTGCCTGCTCCTATTCCGCCTCGGCTCGACGTGCACTCGGCAGTTGGCGAAGGGAGGGTTTTCGCAACAAACCTGCTCACGGAGGGTCGATGCTGTGCAATGTCGTCTAGCGACGTTCAAATGAGACAGAATGCATGGGTATGTAATCATGTGCACATGTATGCACCAGTATGCACTCGTGTGCAGGGACGACAGAGGTCCGGACAGCAAAGCGATTGCAAGGACCTTCAGTACTGCGTTACGAAGGCGTTGAGTGAACGCGCCATGGCAGTGCGCCAGAATCTCGCGCAGAGTGCACTGGTATTGAGGTCGATATGATTTACAATGCGTCGCAAACAGAGCTCTCAATACTGGAGCCTTAGAGATCTGAACCTGAGCGAGCCGAGCGCGGGTTGTCAAAGGCCGATAAGAAAGCTGCGCATCTCCGGGGCAAGGCATGCATCCCTATCATCCTCTCACAACGGCTCCAGCGTCGAAGAGAACTCGATGCCTCGCTCATAGCAAAGTTTTCCGACGCTGGGCCAGTAGCCATCCATCTTGATTGTTCTTACGTTCGCGCCATCAAAGAACCCAATGACGACGTCGTCCTCCTGTGCTGCGCTTGAGTTTGTTGGTCGAATCGCAGTCGTGCGCAGCTTCTCCAAGGAAGGCGCGTGCAGGATGTCTTCCGCTTCTGAGGTGGCCACGTTGCGGCCGTCGGAGAGGCGAAAGGAGGCGACGACGAAGCGAGAAAGCAGCTCTTACGACGACTATCCGCCTTGATAGCTACTCCGGTCGGAGTGTTTGCTATCGGCTTCACCTTACGGCACAACCGACTCAAGGTCTACCTACTGAACGCGTGTGGTCTGTTCCACACCAACGAAGTAATCGTTTCTGAAGAGAACGGCTTTCTCTCGACCCGCTTACCCTCAACCGTACCTTCGAACACGAGCGAGGTTTTTGGTCTTCTTGATCATGTCGACGGGTAGTGCTCTTCATGAGCCACTACTTCCCAGGTGCGGGGTCCGAGTTTTGTTGAACGATCGAGAAACGCGGGCCGAAGTGTCTCGTAGTTGCCTCGGAAGATGACGACGAGCGTAGCAAGACCTTGAAGTTTCTTCTCCTGGACAAAGTTACGAACCTCGGCCAAGTCGATCGCCTGGGTTGAACAGTCACGCAACACCGACTTGGCCGAGATTCGGAACTTTGCCCAGGAGATGAAATCTCGAGCTCAGCTCATCGCCGTCTTTCGAGGCAAGTACGAGACCCTTCGCCCCGCGTTCCTCGATCGCGACCATTCTTTCAACAGGCTCGTGCCCCGCGCCCCGGAAGTAGTTATCCACGAAGAGCGCTACAAATCCCTCGACACGATGGAGAACACCAAAAACCTCGCTCGCGTTCTCGAAGGTGCAATTGAGGTTAATTGAGTCGGGAGAAAGCTATTCTCTTCAGAGCCGACCACTTCGTTGGTGTTCAACAGACCGCACACGTTCAGAGAGCACACCTTGAGTCGGTCGTGTCGTAAGGTGACGCGATGGCAAACTCTCGGATCGGAGTCGCAAACAGGGCGGATGACCGTCGTAGGAGCTGCTTTCTCGCTTCGTCATCGCCTCCTTTCGCCTCGCCAACGGCGGCAACGTGTACAAGGGTTCGAATGAGCGCATCGATGTCGGCCTCCTTCATCTCGCCACCGTCCTTTCCGTTGCCCTTGGCCGTCTCCTTGCCGTCTCCTTGCCCTTGCCCTCCTCGCCCTTTTTATCTTCGTCCTTGGGGTCCGGTCGAGCATGCTTGGGAAGAGCCCATATGCTTGGAAGAGTTGGGTCGTGCTTGTGGGAAACGCGCTTGAGCAGAACGCGTCGTTTCCGTCGTCTTGCTGCGGTCGGGGGCAATGCCGATGTAGTTGGGCGAGTTCTTGCACGCAACGAGTCGGTTGTTGCCGGCCTGCGAGGAGCACAGCCCGGCGCAAGTCAGAACTTTGTATCATGAACGCGAATGCAGCCAGCCAACTCAACCCTCCTGACTCACGATCTTCTTTTGACGGCTGCTATGGCCTCATTCATCGCCTCCTCGGTGCCGATCGCGAAGTTTTTGATGCAAACCTTATTTTTTCCCTCCCGCCGAGCGGTCGGGTTTCCGAAGAAATTAATCGTGCAGCCTTTGGCTAAAGTATGCCTTCCCTTCCATAGTTTTCGAAATCCTGTCGGCCCTCGCAATGGCTCGCTCCCGTGCTAGAAAACATCCTTGCGGAGATCGGCGTCGACAATGACGTACGCGCGCGCGAGGTGGACACTGCGGACGACGCGGGGCCGATCTCCGTTAGGGTGGACCGTGTGGTTCCTGGCAACACGGGAGAGCGAGCTATAGCGAGGGCCGACAAAATTGCAAACGCGATGGAAGGGAAGGGTTACTTCAGCCAAGGGCTGTTCGATTATTTCTTCGGCAACCTGACCGCTTGGGAGGTTAAGAACAAGGTGTGGCCCGAAAACTTCGCGATCGGTACCGAAGAGGCGATGGAGGAGGTCATAGCAGCCGTGAACAAGATTGTGAGTCAGGAGGGCGGAGTCGGTTGGCTGCATTCGTGTTTCTGGTGAAAAGGTCTGACTTGCGGCGAGCCTGAGCAATGAAGATGCCGAGTACAAAAATTTGGGAACGTTAAGGAAAGAGAGAGAGAGAGAGCCGCGCTAGTGGTGGCCTCGGTTAAACTAAGTCCAAGTCTGAACAGGTCCGAGCGCGAAGTGCGAGCGTGCCCAAGGGTTCTCGATCAGATCGATCACCGAACGATCGGAGTTTTTTTTCCATCTCGCATTGATCGATCTTTTCTTGATCTTGTCCAGAAAGATCAAGTTGATCCGAGACATTGATTACACATCTCACTAGTTGTCGTATCGGTGTTGAGCGCACTGCATACCACCACCACTGTTGTGCCCACTGCATCATAACCATCCTCCTCATCCTTGTCGGTATCATCATCATCATCATCATCATCATCATCATCATCATCATCATCATCATCATCATCATCATCATCATCATCATCATCATCATCATCATCATCATCATCATCATCATCCGAAATGCGAACATGATCTTATATTCAGTTCAGACTTTTGTAAAATAGGTCATGTCGGATAGTGGTACATACCCTATAGAACTCTCTTGTGAACGGCAGGTATCAATTAAAGGGCCGGCTGCCGCCGTGCGGCCCGTGCCGGTAGATCCCACCGTAGGGCTCGGACACCTAATTCGGATCAGATTGGCGAAACGAATTCGAGCATTTTTTTTTTGATAGGGCATGGAAGGTGCTTGGACAGCTTTGCATTTGTGGATCTTTCGTTCCCGGACGGGCCCGGTGCGAGCGGCCAGCGCTCGGGCTCACTGCACTGCAGTATGAAGCCTTTTTTCTGACTAGGTGTGTGGTAGACACGATGTGAACTTGATGTTCTGAAGAAGACTGATCCAATGAATGTGTGAAAAGGCAGCCGTTTTCTGACCAACAGAATAGTTACTTATGGAGCAGAGGCGAACGTACATCCCGGAGAGTTATGATTGAATTGAGTTCTGCAGCTGGTCAAGCTTACACTGCAACTTCGAATACATCTGTTCGGGCAACAATTGAGCTCTCAGGTAGAAGTGGGTCACTTCGGACAGAGATACATTAAACATTGCGAGCAGAAGCTACTTACTCTCTTTCGAAACGTCAGCGGACCAGCCTCTGCACGACAATCAAGCCCGACGCGCGAGATGGTCCGAGCTTAATACTTTGGCCCTTCGCGATTCGTGCGTGCGCCGTCGCCCCGGACGACCAACTCTCCCCCCCAATCCAACCTGAACACCACCACCACCACAATCCGTTTTGTGACAGGGAGCTTTCGATCCACGGTTATTGTCATACGTGGTCCACCACTTGACCTCCATCTGTAGTCCCGGGCTTCCGGTTCGACCTTTCTTTCCCGTTTACGATGGTCGCCCCTCGACCGTCGACGTCGTTCGTCGCGACCCTCACACGACGAATCATGCCCCAACCCACTACACGACCATTCCATTTCCCATCTCCCACCCCTCACTACCCGACCACCTCCCTTGAATTCACGCACCAACGTCGTTCGATCCTCTCCGTCGCAGCGTTCAAGAACCTCCTCTCGCGCCGTCGTCAATCTGAGAATGACGTATCAGAAGCGCAATCCAACAACTTGGCCAAAAGTTTAGACAAGGAAGTGGCGGTGAAGAGTTCGGCTCCGAAGGGTTTGTTCGATACGGTGGCGGAGGAGGAGGAAGTCGTTGAGAGCGTTAAAGTGGCCAGAGGGCAGGTTGGTAGGGCGACTTATGTGAGTTGCTGTTGAGCGCTTATTGGTCATGTGTATGTGTGGGGACCAGGGGGGCAGGATGAGACTGAGGCTAGCTGTATGGTGTACAGCACAAATCGAGTACAGCGAATTTCAAGACGTCGAAACGCAAGCTCAACGACCTCAGTCGCTTGATTGCCGGACGAGGCGCCGATGAAGCCATTCTGCAACTTCAGGTGCGTGTCCTTCCAAGCCTAGACTAAGAACATCTTCTCGTGCTGATGGTTTGAAATGTCCCCTCGGCTTGCAGATGTCACCGAAGAAACAAGCGCCGAGGTTGTTGTCCATGTTGGCGCTCGCTAGGGACCATGCGATGGCCAAAGGACTCAGCCGGGATCAACTCGTCGTTGGTGAGTTGGGTTGAAAATTC
This sequence comes from Microbotryum lychnidis-dioicae p1A1 Lamole, assembly GCA_001244265.2. Taxonomy (NCBI): domain Eukaryota; kingdom Fungi; phylum Basidiomycota; class Microbotryomycetes; order Microbotryales; family Microbotryaceae; genus Microbotryum; species Microbotryum lychnidis-dioicae. The sequence goes on from CDLV01000019.1 coordinate 545,041, forward strand.
TGATCCGAGGCTGCGCAAAAATTTTGAGACCAAACGTCACTGTGATCACCTTGTCCCAGCGCAATCCTGGACTTCCAAAGGCCCCTCCCTCAAACGCGTCGACATCAAAGGTCGAGGACGTTTCGGCACCAAACACCACAACTCTGCCAAACTACACGTCTTGCTCGCCGAGGGAATGACGGAGGAAGAAAAGAGGAGACAGAGGAAGAAGGACCAGTGGAGGAAGAGTATCCGGGGGTTGACGGAGGGGGATGCCGGAGTTGGCAACGGAGGAAGACCGTTGATCAATGTTGGGGTTGGGGATTGGAGGTGGTAGATGGGCTTGTGGAATCGGAAACCTATCGGCCTGCAGTGACTTTTTCCGCTTTTTAAAAAACATAATGCTCGCCGAGGAAATACCCGCGATCTCAACCGCTGCTGCTTTGACGCGATGGCACGCGACGGCCCAGTCCAAAGCGCCAGCCTGAGGGCTTGGCTTTCCGCGAGACTATAATAGCGCTCTGCCAGGCGCTGCCTCGCTCTGCATTCTCATCGCATCGCCGAGCGGATTGCCGTCGTCGTGTCCCGGCGCCGAGTCTCTTCGTCTCGTCCGCGCCTGGTCGACCACGCACGAGACACGAGCACAGTACCCGCGGCGAGCACCCGGTCAACACTTGCCATCGATTTCGAGGGGTCCTTTGACGCATTGAAACCGTCTCGGACTTCGCTCGTCGCCGTTGAGGGAGCGCGATGGAGCAGCCGAGCAGCGGCGGTGGTGGCTCGGCGTTGCTGCTGAGACTGTTTGAGAGTGACTTTTTTGATGTGCACCTGTGTGTCGCCTAGTAAGTGCGCTACGGGTCTACTTGCTGTTGGCGTCGAGGCAGTCGACGGGATCCACGTAGCTCGAAACGATCGGCATTTCGAGAGCGGTCGGCTCGGGTGACACGATGCGCTACGCGTCGCCCCCGAGCCAACATGACCTTGCCGCCCACGATCCACGAGCTCCGGACATGCCATCATGGCCCGAACACGAACGGGACATGCAATACCATCGCTCGGAGGCTAGGGCTCGCCAACCACGCGTCATATCGAATGCAGCAACGCGACCGGACCCGGACCGGCCTCTCCTCTCCTGGCGGCACGTCAAGCTGATCCGATGGTCGGCTTATCCCATTCCACAGCCTCAAGAACTACCCGCATTCAATCGGTATCACACATTACCTCGTCAATCGGCTCAGAGGATTCGCTGCAGACGATGTCGAGTTCTATTGGCCCCAGCTATGGTCAGTGCCCCGAGCCTCCCTCTGTCGAGAGCTACTCAATTCTGCTACCAAATCCGACTCCTAACCCCCACCGCTTCCCCCCTTAGTTACCTCGTCATCACACGGCCTACACCTTCGATCGCGTTGGAGAACTTTATCCTCGAACGATGTGAAAGCGACGCCCACATTGCCGTCATCGTCAGTCTGTACCAGATCTCCCTCGGGAAAAGATCTTGCTAACCTCCAGGCGACACAACAGACGCTGTGGTACCTCCAATCCTCGCTTTCAGATCTCTCCTCCGAGCCCAAATCGGAACAGTTCGCTGTCTGCCGTCGCGTGTACAACCGCGTGCAAGCCATCATCTTCACCGACCCTCCGACACCTCCCCCCATCACCCCAGATAGCGACATCTCGGCCGTCAAACCCCCTTCCCAACCCGACCCCGTCGATATGGGTCTCCCACCGACCAAACTGAATGCTCCGACGGCGATGTTTGTCGGGTTGGGTATCTTGGCCGCATCAATTGCGATGCCAAGATTGGCGAGTACGACTGGCAAAGTCGCTGTCGAGCAGGCGCGTAGAGTCGATCAGATCACCAAGTCCGATTCGGATCCTGGGAACGAGGCCGAGGATAATAGTGCGAGTGACGAGGATCTTCCCTCGGCAAAGGCAGCAAAGTCTACAGCCCCAGGGGCGAAACCGAGACCACCGGCGACGCCGAACGGGGTCTCGAGAAAGAATGGACTGCCGACTCTTCTTGGCGCTTCGCCACGGCGGGCTAGTACGAGCAAGTTGCCGTCCTCGGGGAAACGTCAACCGAGCTATGTACCTGGGGCACCCATCGAGCCTTCCTCCGCGAGCAGCGCCTCTGCTTTCCTGAGCTCGCTAGCCTCGCTTCCACAATCGAAATCACATACGTTCCTGCCAACGACGACGACATCTTCATCGAGTTCGGGCCCAGCAGAGGACCGATCACGCTCGACGACGAATGTTCGACGTGCGTTGACGGCGATCACCTCCAAAAAGTCGGGATGGGCCAACGACCCGGCCACGGCCAGTCCTTTGCTCGGTCGACGGCGGCAGTCCGCGTTCCATCCCCACGCCTTCTCGTCCTCCTCTGTCCCTTCACTCCACGTACCCTCTCCGGGCTTCATCAGCAATCCTTCGAGCTCGTTCCTCAGTGGAGTAACTACACCAGGTTATGGCCTACCTCCAGCCTTCCTGTCCAAGCTATTGCTATTGCAAGCCTGTCGGTCACAATTGGATCTACTAAGGTCCTTGCAGGACATCTCCACCCGACTTGTCCTCGTTCCAAAACCAGCTCGACTTTCATCCCTTCGCGCCGAATTAACCGTCCTCAACCACGGCCTACCGCGAGGTTGTTCCCTCGGTATGCCAAGTCGTAACTACCACCCCATAGCTCCTCCCTCATCCGACAAAGCTCAAAAACGCATTCAGTTCAAACCTCAAGCACGAATCGTGCGCATCTCCCCTTCGGAATCGGTTGTACTCAACTCGGCCGATCGAGCACCTTTCGTCATTCATGTTGAAGTGCTCGAAACTGATCTGGATTTCGATCCTGATCGACGGCAAAATGCGGAAGACTTGCGAAGGGCCTTGCAGGAGAGGGAGGGGAGGTCGTCGTCGTCGATTGGTGGTGGAGCGGTGAAGGGGAATGGGCACGGACTTGTGGGTGGTCCTAGATCATCGACGAGCGATTTATCGGGCGCGAGGAAGAACTCGATGATGGTCTCGAGGGGGAGTTTCGATCATGCTTTGGAGAGGCAGAGGTTCTCGAGTGCGGGCGCGAGTTCTCCTTCCCTTCTGGCGTCGTCGTCGAGCAAAGACCCCCCAACGTTGAGTCCATCACGAGCGGTTGCGTCCAAGGTGCCGAGCGTGCTGGATAATGAAGGGGATATCTCATTGGCTTCTTCCAAAACGAGCAAGAGTTCAATATCGCAGCAGCGACTCGAGGTCGAAATTTTCGAGGAGCCGGAAGGGGAAATGGATTTGGTCGAACAATTATATGGCGACGTCTCAATCCACGACGCGCCTTTCTCACCTCGCGAAGTGGATGAAAAAGAGATTCATAATCGTTCGGTCGACGAACAAGCTTGGGCAAGGGCTTCGACACCTCTTCCGACGGATACACCGGCCGAGGAAACCCTTGGAATGGGAATGATCGACCCGCCGATTGATCGACCCTTGACGCCTTTGATGCCATCCAATACGAGACCTCCTCTATCGGCTTCGTCTTCGTCTTCTCCCGCCGTTCCGACTTGGTCCAAACCCGGTGGGAGATCCGTCAGTTCCCGACCTGCGATCTCGATCGACGACTATGCCGATCGGATGCGCATGGCCGCAGTCATGCTCGCCCAACTCGATGCCTCCCAAGCAGCCACAAGAGGCGTCGTCGCCAAAGGTACCGCAGCGGCAGGGACATTGGTCGGTCTACCCGTTGCGACCGTCGCGGGGATAGGAGGCGTTGTCGGAGCGGGGTTGGGAGCAGTTGCTTCTCGATTACCTTTTGGTTCGAATAAGATGGCTGTGACGGGTGCTGCGTTGAGTGCGGCTGCTGCTTCGAATTCTGAAGGACAAGTAGGCCAAGCTTCGTCGGGGACGATGACGACGACGTTGGATACGACCAGTGCGGCGGATGGGTCCTCGGCTGTGGCAGGTCAACCTCCTCTGATGAGTGGAGTGACGACAACGCCGACACCGAGTGCACCTCAAACGAGGGCAAGGTTGTTGGCCCCTGCGGAAGCGACGATGATTCGCGAACGGATCATGAGTGAGATGATGGCGTTAGAAGAAGAACGCATGGCCCGAATGAGGGAAGACGGTCGTGCTCGCAGCGGTTGGACGCAAGCCGTTTCCTCATCCGGAAATGGTGGTCTTGAAGACGGAGCTGTCGTCATGCGCGCAGTCAACAAAGACGATCCATCCGGTGCGGTCTTTAGAGAATCTTTTGCTGATAAAACGGCGAGGATTCGAGCGGCTTCTCCGTATGGTCATTTGGCGAATTGGAACGTCATTTCGGTCATTGTCAAGACCGGGGCCGATTTGAGGCAGGAACAATTTGCGATTCAGTTGGTCAAAGAGTTTGGGAGGATTTGGGCAGAGGAGAAGTGTCCGAGTTGGGTTTGCTAGTGAGTTGCCGACAGGGCATCGGTGTCGCGCCATCAGCAGGGACTGACGGCTGCGCTCTTTGAGCAGCTTCCGGATATTGGTCACTTCGGAACAGTCGGGTTTGATGGAGACCATCACCGATGCGGTGTCGATCCATTCGATCAAGAAAGACGCGTACACGCGTACGGCCGCCGACGGGACTCAGGTCTTCACTTCCTTCACGTTATACGACCATTTCATCGATGTGAGTGGTCCGAACGTCATTCGTTGAGCTCACACGTCAAACGAAAGGAGAAACTGATATGTGGGGGAGTACGGTCCGATTCAACAGACGTATGGTTCCCCGAGCTCGGGCCGGTTCCGTAAAGCCCAGGACGCGTTCGTCAAGAGTTTGGCGTCGTATTCGGTCATTTGTTATTTGCTCCAACTCAAGGATCGACATAATGGTAATATCCTCGTTGATCGTGATGGGCATCTGATCCGTGAGTCGCGGCCTTTTGCGTGGCCTCTCGTCGACGAGACGGAGCTGACACTTTGCTTCCTGGAGAGCAGACATCGATTTCGGTTTTCTCCTCTCCAACTCGCCCGGATCGCTCGGCTTCGAAATGGCGCCTTTCAAACTGCCGCAGGACTACATCGACATCCTAGGTGGATACGAAAGCGACAAGTTCCTCGAGTTCAAACACCTCTTCAAGCGCGCGTTCAGAGCCGCTCGTAAACACGCCGAGAGAATCATCACCCTCGTCGAATTGATGCAAAAAGGTAAGAAACGTGGGAAAGCAAAAGTCAATGCGAGAGGGCTTCGATGTGGGGACTGACTTGGGGGCGTCGAAATTTTGATATCACCTATAGATTCAAAGCTCGATTGTTTCGCGAATGGCGAGTTGACTTCGCAGCAATTGAGGGAGCGGTTCATGCTTTCCCTGACGTCGGCGCAGATCGATGAGTATTCGGAGAAACTCGTCATCAATGCTGCGACGTCCTCGTTCACGAGGTTGTATGAGTGAGTTTTTATTTCTTCGAGAGTGTGGGGATGTTTTGGATTGAAATGCTGACTTTTTTTTTGAGAATTTGTTCTTCAAGTTTGTTCCAAGGATATAGTAACGGGATTTTGTAAAAGAGGGTAAAGAGGGTGTGTAATGTGGGCAATGCCTACTACTGCAAAGACGTTTTTGGTTTGTTCATCCGAATGACGCCGGCTCAGCGTCCTTGATTAGCAAGAACGTGGAGAGAGTGTAAGGGGATGCCTTACAGAACAGCCCCGTAAGTAGTCTCTGAGTAGCTAGAACTGTCGAGTTCTAGTTACGACGAGACCAGCACGTGACATGTTCTGTAAAGCCGCGCAAGTACAAACGAATCGCCTGTAACATCCATTGGAAGCTGCCGAGAAATGGAGCACCTGGCAGTCGTGGCAGGACCCGCAGTGTTCCCGAGCCGAAAAGTGTGAGTTAGCGCCGGACGACGGGCCGGGCTCCCCGGCCGCTTGCTCCGGGCCGTCGCGATCTGTGTGCCTCAACTGGCTCTTCCCCGCTCGGAACTACTTTTCGTTCCTTTCGCTTCTACTCCGCACTACCGCTTTGATATCTCATCGCACCCTTCACCTTTTACTGCCCAAGTGAGTACGAACATGATCGTGTTCTGTGGTTGTCAGATGTTGACCCGTCCTCTCATTCTTTCGCGTTCGTAGAAAAACTCCACTCTAACAAAATGGTCGCTACTGCCAAGCTTTCGTCCGGTCACACCATCCCTCTCGTAGGGTAAGCTACACTTAACCCATGTACCTCTTCTCGAGGTTCTCCTACAACCACTCGCGCTTTCCGACCAGCTCCGGAAGAGCCATTCATCCCAGTTCCCCACTTTCGCATGACGTGCTCTGACGCGCTCTGACGTCGAACCCAACCTTCCCGCTCCATCTTCGTGCCGAACCCCCGCGTGCTCGGCCCCAGCTCTCCGGTTTGGGCGATTTGTGGACTTGATCACTGACAAGATGTGAGGGCGTTCTTCTAGTTTCGGTACTTGGCAATCGGCCCCTAGGGAAGTCGAGCGCGCCGTCGAGGAGGCCGTCAAGGCTGGTTACACGTAAGTCGACCTCGATCCTCCGCGCGGACGGTCGATGACGAAATCCAGCTGCGAACTGGAATCGGCCCGTGTGGTCGCGTTCACCTGGCTGACATTGTTCGATTTCTTCTTCCTCCTCTTAAAAGTCACTTGGATCTCGCCAAGATTTACCAGAATCGTGAGCTGCACACATTTCTGGGGAAGTTTGAGCGCAGCTTTTTTCTGACTACGTGCTCGGACTGTTTCAATTCTTACAGAGGAGGAGGTTGCCCGCGGCATCAAGAGTGCCGGAGTCGCTCGTGAGAAGTTGTTCATCACCTCCAAGCTGTGGAACTCGAGCCACAAGCCCGAACTCGGTAAGTTGTTGGAGCTGTATCACTTCTCCGTTCGTGTGGTTTTGCTCACCTCTGTACGGCCCCGTTCCTTGTGCCGCGCAGTCGAGGCCGCTCTTGACAACACGCTCAAGGAACTCGACCTCGAATACCTCGATCTCTACCTCATCCACTGGCCTGTTGCTTTCAAGCCCGCCGTCTTCGGACCCAATGGTGACCACACCTCAAACCTGTTCCCCAAGGCCAAGAACGGCAAGGAGGAAGTCGAGCTCGACCTCGAGACTTCGTTGGTCGATACGTGGAAAGCGATGATCAAATTGCTCGACACGGGCAAGGTCAGGACCATTGGTGTTTCCAACTTTTCCATCAAGGCGATCGATACCATCTCCAAGGAGACGGGCGTGACCCCTGCCGTTCACCAGGTCGAACGACACCCTCTTTTGTTGCAACGTGAGCTCATCGAGCACCACAAGAAGCACAACATCCACCTTACCGCTTACAGTCCCCTTGGGTGAGTTTTTATCTACCACCGTACACCCATCTCGAGGCACCTCAACTGATGGTGATGTTGTGGGGGATCTTTACAGCAACAACAACTACGGTGAGAAGAAGCTGTTCGAGTACCCGGAAATTATCGCCATCGCCGATAAGATCGGTGCGACCCCCGCCCAAGTCTTGATCGCCTGGGGTCAAGTCGGTGGTCACAGTGTGCTCCCCAAGAGTGTCACCCCTTCGAGGATCCAATCCAACCTCAAGCAAATCACCTTGACGGAGGAACAGATCGAGCAGATCAACAAACTCGGCGAGGAAAAGTACCGTCGCTTCAACGTGCCTTACAAGTACAAGCCCACGTGGGACATCAACACCTTTGACGAGGACGAGGAGAAGAGCGCGACGCACCAGGTCAAGATCGTTTGAATCGGTTGAGAGCGTTCGAAGTTCAATCGGCTTTATTCGTACATTGCGCATTGTCTCTTCTTCCACAATTGAAATATAGCAAGGTTAACCCAGATTTGGAAGCGAGTGGTGAGCACAGCGAACGGTGCTCGACTTGCCTAACCATCTGCGAAGGAAATCTTCGCAGTCTGGTGCCAGGACGGAAAGATGTCCACTCTACCTAGCAAAAAAAAAAAAAAAGGCCCGGATCGAAAAACATCAAGCGCTTTGATCGAACTTGGGTCGAGGCGACGAACGCGGAAGACTTGGCGAGCTGGCGTACGAGGGAAAACGGTGTCTCCACCACGGCACGTAGGACTTTCACGAGTCTTGCTCTACATTCGCAAATACAAGCCCACTCAAAGCACGCACAACCCAGTCTTCTGGCCAACACTATTATGCATTTTTCTTTACCACACTCACCGCCCCAAAGCAGGGGCTCCCCCACCTCCTCCCATCAGGCCCGACATCATCGCCGCAAAAGGGTTGCTCGCCTGTTGAGGCGGCTTGATCCCAAAGTACATGATGCCCAACTCTTGCAAACTCTGTAAAAAGCTCGACGGACCCCTGATTCAGCAAATTTATCACTTTCACCAAGACTCGACGTTGAATTATTATGGTATAATCCGTCGTGGCTCACCTCCTTGATCTCGGGACTCTTATTGAACCACTGTACCTCCTTCTCGTACCTGGCGCACATCTTGACCCAATTACTCTTCCCTCCCCCCTTCACCTCCTTCTTAACTCCCCCATTCGCCCCTCCGTACTTATCGACGGTCTCCCCCGCGCCAACTTGAATCGTCCTGACGGCCAATTGCAAGAAATTCAACGATTGCAATTTGGTCAGGATCAATTCGTCCCCTTGTTCGGAAGAGGGTAGGTTCTTCCCCAAAGGTGAAGTAGGCGAAGGGTAAGCTACGGATTTGACCGAGAGATCGGGGTAGGTTTTGAGTGCCGAGGAGAGGAAATGAGAGAGGAAGGTGCGAGCGGCGAGAATGGCGTGAGATTCGAGGTAGGATAAAGTCGCTCGCGCGGCGTAACGACCTAGTCCGTTGAGGCCGCTAGGGTCGAGTTGGGACCAGGCGAACATGACTTCGGCCAGCGTGCGGGCAGAGTCTTGGGTCGGGACCAAGAGGAGGTGCAGGGATGCGTTGTGGTAGTTTTGTTCTGGGGGAGGGACGAGGCAATGTTAGTCGCTGTGGTGTGCCAACGAGGAGAGATACGCTTGATGTACCTTTGTAGAGCAATTGACCGAGATAGAGGTGGATCTCGGGATCACCCGATGCGGCGACACCAGTTTTAGATGACCAACTGTAGGGAAGAAGTTTTGCTTCAGTACGGTCGACTGCATCTTACACCTACAGAAGGACATGGCTGACCTGAAGATGTTGTCGGTCAAGGTCTTGCGCCAGGCTCCGGCAGGTCCGGTCAGCGCGATCAATTGCAGCATTTTGGCTGCGGAATTCCGAGGGCGTACAAGTGGTCAGTGGTCTGTGCATTATGACTCTTGTGATTGTACCCAAAGGCTATCGGGGGTTTGTTCTAAGTCGCCCGTGCGGCTCCCTTCATCTGCAACGTGGCGCTCCGAGGGCTGGCACGCGCCTTCTTGAGAACGACTTCACCCCCACCTACTAGCAGTGTTATAGACTCTGAACTCACCTCTCTCCTCGGGTCCACATCCGACATTCCTGGTCTTGTAAATGTCCAATAGATAGATCGCCAAATCGACCCCACTGCCGATCTGAGCCTGCTCCATCAACTTGCGACTCGCTTGCCACAACAACTCGCTCGCTTGCTGCGCTTTCGAATCAAAGGGAAGAGGATTGGTCGGGGATGTGGAAGAGACGTTCTTGGATGAGGTTGCGGGGGTTGCGGTACGACGAGGTGGGGCGAGTAAGCGGGTGGCGCTCGTACGCGCTTTTTGGTGGGCGCCGTAGTAGTCGCCTGCGTCGAGGAGGTCCAAGAATTGTTGCAAAGACGGGGAGGGGGTGGAGGATGACATGGTGGGCGATGTGGGGGGAGCTTGGGAGGCCGTGTGTGGGAGAACGAGGCGAAGAGAGCGGGGTGGATCCTTAGGCCTTATGAGCTCATGAGCGCCAGGCGGTGTCAAATTATTCCTTAGCTTTCGGTTGCTCTGCTCGGTAATGATGAATTGAATCTCCGAGAGAGGCAAAATTTCCTCGCGTCAGGGATCATGCACTTTTAGTGGAAGGGTCATCCGAGTCGTGTCAGATTTTCTGGGTAGAGAGAAAGTTTTTTTAAATTGGCCCGAGCCGATCAAGGCGTGTGCAGTGTCACCGTGCAGCAGGCGAGGCACTGCAGGGCGAGGCCGACCGAAGTGATCGACGGCAACGATCGACAGCGCGCCACGACGTGTCTTGTGTGTGTGAGAGAACGGTGGCTTTCGCGGCTGCTTGTGCTGCTGCTGTGTACCACCCCTCTGTCTCGTTTGTGCGTTCGTGCCCTACCCTGTGGGCTCGGGTATCTGTTTCCGATTTTGTTCTGGGTCAGTCTTTCTGCCCTCGGACAACATGAATGAGCTTAGCAACCAACTTCGGTCGTCGCACGCGACCAAGCGAGCACGCCGAACTCGTCGTTTGCTGCTGGTGCTGGTGCTGGTGCAGCTGCTGGCATGATTTGATATCTTGCAAGTAGTCACACCCACGTTAAAAAATTGTCGCTGATGCCCCTCTTTTCTTCCGACCACAGGCCAGCGGTAGTTTGTAGTCGATCCACAAGCTGCTACAACAACTCGCGTCGCGGACTCTGAGCTCGCAAGCCAAGTCAGTCCGGTTCGTGCGAGGACGACTCGAGCGCACGAGTGGGCCACGGCGCACCGCCCTGCACCGCCAGCCAGCGCCAGCCGAGCTAGCCGAGAGCTGCCCGTGAGGCTGCCCAGAGCTGCCAGCGGTTCGGGTTGGTGATTATTCCATTCCGCACGCGCGCATTCGTCAAGAGTCTGTCGTCGAGTCCCTCTGGCCTCTGGGACGTACCTCTTCAGGGACACCCCATTCGCCTTCTTGGGTAGGATACCCTGTCCTTCGTCAGTGGTCAGTCCTACTCCCACCTTTAAAGCATCGCGTGAGGAACTTTCTTCTGGCTCGAAAGCGAAAGTGGGGATTTCGCACTCGAGCCACCGAGCACCCATTCGGCATCAGTCGTGCCACGCCTGTCGTGTCAAGTCCGACTTCACTCACCCTCTCGACCGTCCGCACCTGATTTTCATCACAGACATTCTCCCACGTCAGACAAAGATGACGACCCTCTCAAGCGATCCACCACCGATACTAGACGATGACGAGGCACCGCCGCCATCGACTACGCCCTCGTTCTCGTTCTCGTCCTCATCGTCATCGTCGGCTCCCTCCATCGACCCTGCTGCCTCGTCCCTCTTCACCGCGTCGTCAGCATCTTCATCCTCATCAGGTGGTATCCTCTCCGATTCATCCTCAACACCCTCCCACGCCGAGATATTCCAGCTCATCGCATCAGGTTCGATGACCGCCCCCTCAACGAACGACCCGAAGCTGTCCCTCCGACCGCAACACGAACGTATACCCATCGAACTCGATTCCGCGGCCTACGAACAAGCCGTACGGGACGAAGACGTCGCCACGTCCAAAGACGAACCCCATACATTATCAGAATACAAGGCCTTCGAAGGACCGGTCAGGAGGCTGTCTATTTTCAGGACACTGTTCGATTCGATCCCTATACCCACTTCTCCGCCGACTTCACCTGTTGCTTCGACGTCGACCTTACCGGATACTTTCGCGCAGGCTACTACCGCTTCGCCTTCTTCTTCTTCTCCTTCCGCGCCTACAGCACTACAACAGGCTGCTGATCAGCACGCGCACGATCGCAAGACGTACGCGAGGGAGCTGTGGTGCAAGTGCAATGACGTACCGGCGGGTGCATCCCTCAATACCGCCGTCTCTGCATCGACCGTACCAACGGCACCACCGCAAGGTGCAGACACTCCTCTCCGAACAGCGTCTACCTCACCAGAGTCGACCAAAACCCCTCGATCCCAACCTTCGGCCCCCATCGCCTCCGCCGCAGCGCGTTGGACCGCGTTCGAGAAGTACGCCGAAGAAAAGGAGAAAGAATTGTGGAAGGTGTTTGTCGAATTCGATAGCGATCGGGATATGAAACTGCGCGTTTCCGAGGTCCGACAGGCGTGCAAGAGGGCCGGGTTGGAGATTATGGATGGGACGTTGGATGATTTCATGAAGACCGTTGATAAGGATGGCGATGGGGCCATCTCGTTCGCCGAGTGGAGGAATTTCTTGTTGGTGCGTTCGACAACGTGATTCGGCTAAGAATTCGGATGGGTTTACTAACATTTCTGACTTGGTGGTATGGTTTGCAGTTATTGCCGAGACCGACTTCGATGCCAGAGATCATGCACTATTATCAGACGCACCGCAAGCATCGACCGTCGATGAGTCGGCTCACGCAGGACGGTAATGGTCAGTTCCTACGCGTCATTGCACAGTACCTTGAAGACGTGAGCTGATCTCGATTTCTACTTTTTTTTTTTTTTTTCTTCATCTCCAGTCGTCATTGGCGGCGGCAAAACAGGCTGGAACCGACTCATGACCAAATCCGCCGCCGCGTCCAAATCCGCCTCCTTGACCTCGCAACAAAAGAAAGCGATGAACTCGTCCGCCGCACTGGCGATCCTTCAAGACGCGACGAATTTAAGAAAGAGGGAGACGGAGAATGATGAGAAGAGGTGGGCGAGGGAATGTGTTGAATGCTGGGCTAGTAAGGTCGGGTCGGTCAAGAAAGGAAAGGCGGTGGACAATGTGGTCCCGCCCAAGACTGCGGTGTCCAAGAATGTCACGACTTCCAGCTCGTCGGTTGGAGCTGCGGGTGTCAAGGATGGTGCAGTAGCTTCGCGCGTCGTCGATTTGACTGAGAAAATAACGACCCCCTCGGCGGATGGAGCGGCAACGATAATATCGACGACCACGGCCGATGCTGGGTCCGCTAGTTCTGCTCATTCGACGTTATCCGTTATTGAAGACGATGTCGACGAGCAAGCCGACGATCTTCAGCACGGCATGTTTGCTGGCGCGGGCAAGTTCCTGCTTGCGGGTGGATTAGCCGGAGCTGTTTCCCGCACGGCGACGGCCCCCTTTGATCGCCTCAAGGTCTACCTCATCACCTCACCTTCCACATTACAACCTGTTACACCGCGCTACACTCCCAGTCTCGGAAGTCCCGAAGCAGCAGCATCATCACGACCGACGAAGAAAGTCCGACGAGGCAAGGGAAGCATCCCCGCCGCCGTCCGAGCGATCTGGCGCCAAGGTGGAGGTCTCGCAGCGTTCTGGACGGGCAACGGTCTGAACGTGATCAAGATCTTCCCCGAATCGGCGATCAAGTTCCTCTCTTACGAATCCGCCAAGCGCGTCTTTGCGCAATACTGGGACCGCGTCCCTGACCAAACGATGATATCCAACTCGAGTCGCTTCGTCTCGGGAGGGATAGGTGGTGTTCTCTCCCAATTCGTTATCTACCCTATCGAGACCCTCAAAACGCGCGTCATGTCCTCTACGGGAGGTGAACATAAAGGCAATGCCTTGATCTTTGAAACCGCGAAAAACATTTGGAAGAAGGGTGGGGTCAAGTTGTACTTCAGGGGATTACCGGCAGGGTTGATTGGAGTGTTCCCTTATTCGGCGATTGATATGTCGACGTTCGAAGGGATCAAGTTGGCGTATACCAACTGGGCGGAGGAGGAACCGGGCATTCCGGGAAGTTTGGCCTTTGGCGCGCTAAGTGGGGGCGTGGGCGCGACGAGTGTTTATCCTTTGTAAGTCCTCACGAGAAGACTTTAATTCGCTGCTAGAGCCCGCGTTTATGGTAGCTCAATCCCCCCTACGTCACGTTCCGTAGAAACCTAGTCCGTACGCGCCTCCAGGCACAAGGCACGCCCGCCCACCCTCAAACCTACACCGGCGTCCGCGACGCCGCTCGTAAATGCTACCAACGTGAAGGCTGGCGAGGGTTTTACAAAGGACTCACCCCGACGTTGGTCAAGGTCGTTCCTGCAGTCGCGATATCGTATGCGGTTTATGATGCGTCCAAGAAGGTGTTGTTTGGGAGGGAGGAGGGGTATCTTGGTGGTGCGAACTCATCGGCATCTTCCGCTTCGGCGACTAAGGATGAGGATTGCACGGAGGAGTAGGGGTCGGAAAGGTGCTTGACGCACGCTCTCAAAAACCCATACGACTGTTTCACTTGTGCATCTTTTTGCGTTTACTTATCTCGTAGTTGGGCGCGCCTTTCAAGAAGCGCCTAGATGGTCTCTTTTTTGTCCTTCCTCCGTTTCGTTTCTTTTCTTTTCCAGTATTTTTGTTGTAACACGCTCAAAGCTCGTGAACTCGTCGACTTGGTTCTAGAAACCCCGCGAGAAATGACCGGTCACTGGGAAAAGGAGGATGGGGAAATGGGCCTGGGGAATAAACACGACTCGAGGGACGTTTTCCTCTCGTGCGAGGGAAGTAGTTGTCTTACCTCGTGCCGAGAAAGGGCCGAAAAGGAAGTTCTGGTGTAGGTACAAAGTCAAATTACACTGCCTCTAGACGTACCTATTAGGAAGTAGGCTTCAGGCATGAACGCCCTGAGGCTACTGAGGAGGGAAAACGCAGTTCAAGGGAAGGAACGGACAACATGCCCCAGCTCGTTCGGAACCTCAGATCTTCACCGCTTACATTTGAGTCTGGTGAGATTGAATTAGCCGTGCGCTGTCGGACCCCCCCCCCCCCCCCCCTCCCCCCCCCCCGCGCTAAACAATTCCGCGGAACCCGAGGAAGCTGCCGGCCGCGGGCGAGGCACCGCACTGCACATTCTCAGATTTAGCCTATGGTACCCGAAGAGGATACCGCTCGTCTTTATTTTGGTTAAGATGCGGAATGTTCTAGACTGTTAAAAGGCCCTATGTCGTGGGCCCTTGGAGGGAAGGTGAAACGAAGCGGGGATGGGGATTTCGTTTTTTCACGTGTTTGCTGACGGATTCGTCAGGGACCGTCGATTGCTGCGCGGACGCTAACGAAGTTCGACATGACCTGCAACGACGGTGGAGTAAGATGTCGAACTTACTGGGATCTGAGCGTGAAGATCGGCCTCAAAGAATCTACTTGCCGACGATAAGTGATGTCGGTTTTACATGCGACATCGTTTGGACGGCAATGAAGACCGACCCGATTTTTTTTCATTAACCCTAACCTTGTGTTTAAAAACACTCGCTTTCAATCAAGAGCCCTATCGGGCGTTGCTAATTGAAAACTCATTTGAAAAAAAAAAAAAAAAAAAAAAAAAAAAAAAAAAAGGCCCCCGATCTCGCTCAAATGACCGACGTCACACAACGTCGGGATGAGTTCCCAACGGTACCGACCACGGAAGGGTATTATAGCTCCAGTAGACACAGTTTTCTAGCGAACCTGTAACTGGAAGGGAGTTACTTTGTTAGCCTCCATCGCACTACGCAGTCATGTCCTTCGACGGCCTCGGGGTCAATCCCGGTGCGAAAAGTATCATCCAGCGCTGCGCCATGCTGCCGAAACGGCGAAGCAGCCTGAGATGCTGAGATGTAGCGATCAGGACATCGACAATCTCAGTCTTCTGGCGCAGAAAAGGTCACTCTGCCTCTCGAGTCGTCAGCAGGCGTAAAGCTGGGTAACACGCCGTTTTGGCCACGTGACACGGGTGTAAGATTTACGTGGTGCCTTATACCATGATATTCCACTCGTAACAGTCGTCACACATCGCAATTTTAACATACGTAAGATGCGTCAAAAAGGCGTAACAACCGTAGCAAACGGTCTAGATTGGGTTGAACTGGTCGCATATTTCCCCCAGTCTTGCGCTTGAGCCACCCGACCACATCGTCAGGCACTCTGACCAAGAAAACCAGGTACCCGTCCGAAGAAGAAGAAGGTAAACATGTCAGTGCTAGCCACTACAAAAAACGGGTAGATGGTCAGTGCCTCCTAGTAGCCCCCGCTCTGGCCATGATACGTTTATACCCTCCATATCTGCTGCAAGGCTTGTGCAGGTGTTACACTGTCACACATGCTACCTATAAATTTATTCCCCCCGGGGTAATACGTAACGAAGCTATTACAAATTTGTAACATCAGACATGTGTAAGAGGGCGGTTACCCAGCCCCACACTCCGCATTTCACCGCGCTGTGCCGAAACTACCGCTGGCTGCCGAACCAGAACCGCGCCGGCGGTTGAGTTTCTCGTGGCCAAGACCTTGTCACATTTTCGCTATTTTCACTCCCCGAAGCTGTCCTGGCGCCGAAACTTCACTCTTCAGTCTTGTCACTCTGCTCTGCGATCCAAACGGCGTCCCCAGCCTCGCCGGCACCGTGGCCCGCTCGACCTCTCGAGTCCCCGTCTCCCATCTCAGCTCTCGGACCCATCTCAGCCCTCCGACAAGTCCGGCTTTCTTTGACTTGAGCTTCTCACTTGAGCTTGGACCACAGCCCTCACCCCATCGCCGCTTCTTCCTCGATTGGTGTCGATCCACCTACCTCGACAGATCGTACATGAGGTCTCCTACGGGCGCTGCACCTTTAGCCAAGGGCCTCGCATGGTGAGTTGTATCCCCCTCTCGATTCCTTTTATCGATTTCCGCCAGTCCAGCTTGCCGGTTCAAAGTTGTCGAGCCGATGGGCGTTGCGCTGTTGCTGGCTGCTTTCGCAGGTGTGCTCGCCGGAGAAATCCAATCCTCGAACTGATCTGGTGCGACGTTCTACTTCGCGACCTTGGTACACAGTGCTCGTTGCAAGTCTCGGAAAACAAGGTGAGCGCATGATCATCGCATACCTGGTCCTTATGAACGGGCAATGGCTTGCAAGGCTTTAGCAGAAGCGGAAAAGTCGGCTAACTCCTGATCGGATCCCGGCGCCGCGCTTCAATTCATTTCTCTCTGTCAGATGCGACGGCAAGAAGCCTGCGTGCAGTGCTTGCTTACGCTCGGCTCGCTTTAAGCATCGACCATTGGATCAAGTCATATGCCGCTATAGTGATCCTCTCGGTGACACCAAGCCCTCCATTGCCCGTGCGTTCCTTCACTCAGCTGGTACTACTCAGCTGTCGTCATCGCTGGCGAGGATCTCCGATCGTCGCGCCCGGAATGCGGATCGGGGGCGGGCGAGTGATGGACTTCGCGCGCGCCGCGCATCGCTTCCGAAACATTTTCTCCAAAGTTCGCGCTAGCCGGTCCTGGGATCGGCGGCGCCTTGCTTATGTGTGCCCGATGGACAACTCCGCCTCGCAACGATGACCAAGCTCAGAGGCTCAGTTCTGAATTTACTGACAACTTGACTATTGACGACGTCCACCTACAGTATCGTCGCAGAGCGTCCCAACGTTGAATAGCGAGGATCGTACGAGCTCCTCGGTTTCGGTCGTCTCGCCATCATCGATCTCCTCGTCCTCCGCCTCGACGTCCTCCTCGTTCGCTTCGTCGTCAGCCTCGTTCCAGTCCTTCTCGTCCTTTCGTAGTGATGCTGACACGGATGCATCGTCAATACGTTACCGGGGCGTGAGTGGGGGAGAAAAGACATCGCCGCCGCCGCCGCCGCCCCCCCCCGCCCCTGCCATTGCATCACCCCTACCCCACCTACCGCACTTCCACCTCATCGTTGATCGCGAGTCCGACGCCTTCCTCTCTGCCGCCCCCAAAACTCGAAGCGTTGACGAAGCCTACTGCGAGACGATCACCGGCATCGCAGTCCTTCCCCTTTGCTGGCGCCTCCTCCTTGCACGCGACGCGAACAACACTGTCTGGTCGACGACGGAATGCGCCGTGCAGCATCCCGATCCCGATGGAAGCCAAATTCGATCCTGCCATTCCTCACTCTGCGCCACCGATACTGGATCACTTTGAGCGGCGTAGTCTTCCTGTCCCGTCGCTCGCTGTCGCTAATTTGAGCGCGTATCGTCGGCCCGATCTGATTTCGCTAGGAAGCTTTGTACCCCAGCCCGAAGCTCCGGTCGTGGCGGTCATGCACACGCCGTTAACGTTGGCGCCTCCGCTCTACAACCTCAACTCGTTACAGGGGACATATGCACACGAGCAAGCCCTTCAACAGAACACGAATCCGACTTACATTGCCACGCACCAGCCCGACCTTGCCCTATCAACACCGGCGCCGCCCAACTATGAACTACCTCCCGGTGCCCAGCTTGACGGCTTCGGCACCACGGAAATGCCGTTCAAGATGGATTCGGAACGACTAGTAACTGCGACTTCGGCTCCTCTGTTCGATCCGGACCAGACGCAATGGCCGTTACTGGAGAGGAGGACGGGGCTGACACCCTTGGAATCGCTACCGACCGGATTCAGTCTCTGGCCGGCGTGGCAAGGTGGGCCGGGAACTCCTGCGTGGCCGGAATATCAGTAAGCGGAGGTACCCCTCGAGGGCGAGGGCGGACCTCAAAGGCATAACATACCTTGTGTTTTTTCATTTCCCCTTGAGCGTCGACGCCCGCTGGACGCTCGACTTGCAACCGCCTATAGATGCAGCAACGACCTTCGCAAACGCAAATTCATTTCAAAATATGTTTTTCGTTTCCGTCCAGCAGCCCAGTCCTTTTTGGCAAGCATATTTACGACTTGTCATGTTGTAATTTACTGGTCCGCAATTCGTTGAAAGACCTCCGGGAAATGGTCCGAGACGATAACTCCAGCAGCTGCGAGTATGGGGAGACTCGTCTGCCTGGGTTCCAACATCCAATGACGCAGAAACAGTCGATGGCATGTCGACAACAGAATATTCCCAAGCGGCGCTGCTGCCGGGACGGCTGTGCTTCCGACACTTGAAAGTTAAATCGCGTCGGCGAGCCCCTGTCGGGATAGCGCTCCCGGCGGAGACCGCGGGCCTGCTTCAAGTCAACCCGGGCAGATGCCAGAACGCTACGGGACTTTGCAGTGCCGACGGGTTCCGAATTGACAAGGGTAGATTCGTGGATGAACTCTTCCTGATTTTTTTGCAAGGACAGCCAGAGAAAAGGGTAATTCAATTGGTACCGTTCTGGTTCCTGAAAAGCAACGAAAGCGATGCACTTGCCAAGAGGAAAGGGGCCTCGACATGTTGCGATGGCTGGGCGCCGAGATTCGCAGAGAGAACTTGAGAAGCGCCGATGGGCCGAAACGCCGTCGTTGGTTGGACAACGGCGTGACTAATCGATCGGGTGCTTTGCCTTTGCGTGCATTACGCAAGCGGGCTGGGCAGAGTGGGCGTAGCCCACGCGCACGCACTCAAGCGCTGAGAAAGCAGCTTCTCATCAACGATAATTTAGGCCCCCGATAACCAGCGCACCTTGCAATCGCGATATCGATCGCTGTGAACGGAGGATGGAGAACAATTGGTTCACTCCACTCTGGTCAACGAGATGATAAAACACCCCCCGATCAATTCCTTGCAGTTGTTTTTGGGGATCAGCCTGCAGTAGGAGGATCACGTGAACCGGAATCAAGGCGAGTGGACCCCAATAAGGTACCGCGACGGGCTTAGGTGCGGCGCACTGGCGCATCAAGGTCGCGCGACCGGCAACCGGCGGTTCGAGCGCATCGGCCGTCGCCAGCTGCGGATCCCGCCGTCTGTCAGCGTGTCACACCCCACTGCTCATCCTCTTTCACCCACTTTTCAGCTTCACCAACGATCTCATTCGACCGAGAGCCGCGTGACAGGACGCAACGACGGCCAGCTACGATGTCCGACTCTTCGAGGCAAACGAGCGAAGCAGCTCCACACCTCGGCCTCGGCGGTATGCTGCCGCTGCAGGAGACGACCGAAGCCGCTGCTGCGAACTCGAGCCCCTTCGGCATCCAGCTCGACATGAGCGCGGTACATGAGCTGCCGATCCGAACTTCTGATCCCACAACTCAGATCGAGAGCTCTTCATCGTCGATGTTCGAGGACAAGGACCTGGAGAAGGGCGAGGGCAGCCCTATGCACGGTTCGGCGGTCGTGCTCCCAGTCTCCGATCACCACCACCTGCCCCGACATCATCATCGCGGAGGCCGAGGTGCGGGCGGTGGCACTGCGGAGGCGACCCCGATCAGCTCCTCAGCCGTCCCATTTACGACCGACGGGGCCGGACTCGATCCAGGACATGCAACAAGGAGTCGAAAAAGGACCCTCTCTCGAATCGCATCTTCCATGTTCCTCGATAAGTTGCACCAGTTCCAAACTTATCAGAGTGCTGCGGACGGCACACCTCACCGCGAAAGCTCGATCGGCGATGATGGCCGACGCTTCAACGCCCTCCTCGAAAAGATCCAATCCAAGTTCCCAAGAATCGGTCGAGGTCTCTTGTACCTCCGAGGACCTTCACCCCCTTGGATCGAGACCGCGGTGCGACCCTTGTGGTCCCAGGGCGAACTTTTCTTCAACCGCAAGCTCGCCTTCATGCAACGCCGCCGTCGCTTCATTACGCCCATCTTTCTCCTCGTGTGGCTCATCGCATTCGTCGTACTCGTGCGCAAATCCTTCTTCAACTCCAGGACGAATGTCGGGACACCGGATTTCATCCTAGGTACCAGCTCGTTCTGGAGCAAGGACGATGGCTGCGGACTGAACGCAACGGGTTGCGCACCCTTCATCAACTCGTCGCTCGTCTTCCGCTGCCCGAGCCAGACGCTCGACGTCGAGCTCCTTAACAACCGCGCGGTCGGCGATCAGGAGATCATCTTCCAACCCCTAGTCGTCGGTGGAGGCGACGCGCAGTCGACGTACCGCGCCGACTCGTGGATCTGCGCCTCGGCGATTCACCATGGGCTGTTCGGGAACCGCAAAGGAGGCTGCGGACGCCTCGAGATGGTCGGCGAGTTCACCGGATTCGTCGGTGTTAACAAGAACGGCGTCGGCTCCGTCTCGTTCGACTCGACCTTTCCTTCGAGTTATCGCTTCGTCGATACCGTCACTCAACAGGGATGCCGGGACATTCGCGACGAAATTCTCGGCTTCGATGTCGCCATGTCGACCATCTTTTCCTTCGTCATACGGTAGGTTCTATGCGGCGTATTTGACTCTATCATCAAGGGAGACTTCACTGACCGATTTTCTCCCGTTTTACATCGCAGCCCTGAGCCCGCTGCCTTCTTCTGGACGTTGCTATGTATGGGATTTTGGCACGTCGTGTTGGCCTCGGACCCGTCCGCCATGCCCCCGAATCTCGAAAGGGGGTTCAAGTTCTTCCTCCCAACACTCTTCATAGGCTACGTCATCTGGCGCACTAGCTTCCGCTGGGTCGTTCCTGCCTTTGAGGCCGCGGCGATTGAGCGCACTGTGTGGTACCTCGGTGGCTTTTGGGTCGGCCTTCTCATCAATTTGTCGCTCGCATGGATTCCCATCATCCGTCTGACGGCAAGTGACATCGCCAAGCAGCCGGGCAGCTTGGTCGCCGTCATCGTCTTGGCGCTGGTCATCTTCTTCTGCGTGCTAAACCAGCTGCGCATCATTCGACGGACGGGATGGTTCTACTTTTACATCTTCTGGTACCTCGTCGGAGGTTGCGTCATCGGCCTCCTGACGCTCATCCCCACGCTTGAGTTTCGCCTGCACCACTACTTCCTCGCGCTCATCTTCCTGCCCGGATGCGCATTCGTCACCCGGCCCTCGGCTTTATTCCAAGGTTTGCTGCTTGGCATCTTCCTCGACGGCGCCGGACGGTGGGGCTTCGATTCGATTCTTCAAGCTGCTTCTTCTCTCGTCGGCGATGGCTCGACGGGGAGCGCGCTCCCGACCTACCTCACTTTGGCGACGAACTTTACGAGCGACCAAGCCTCGATCTTTTGGAACGCGATCCCGGACAGTCTTGCGAGCTCTTGGGATGGCTTCTCCTTGCTCGTTGACGACGTCGAGCGCTACTCGGGTACCGCTACGAACTACAGCATCGCTTGGCTCAACGACACGATCCCGCACTACTTCCGGTGGGTCTGACTAGCGCGTCATTTTTAGGTCCAGAGGTAACAAGGCGCTAAAGACGGTCATTGTTTCCATCTTCAGACTTGCGTACACGTCTTCGGGCAAGAGTGGTGATTTCGCCCGAGCGGCCACGGCTTTCATTTCGAACGGGACTTGGATCGATCCGGCCTCGGGCACGAGCTGAGAATGCCGGATCAAAAAGGGCACATACGTCCCAGACTTGTACGTTATCCCGTCTGATAGTATTTATAAGAAAACTCCCTCGTGTCTATATGTTGTGTATCACTGCGCGACTTTCTCCCTCGCTATCTCATCGGTTTTTGTATTACACGCTTTCGCATCTCTATTTTATCGGACATCCTACTACGAGCTTTCATATCCCTTCATCGGGAACTTATGACCGGATGGAATCTGACTTTTTTGCTTCACTGCAACACGTTCCTTCCCTGAACCCAAACGGCTTTCCGATCGACCTCGGAGCCCAAGTGGAACCATTTCTCCACCTTGGTCTTGAAAGGGGTCGTGGCCTCAACGCTACCTTCCTCCTCGAATCCATCGAACCATTCGACCCTCGAGCAAGGACTCCCCAACTCGATCAATTGAGCATCGAAGGGTCTACCTCTCTCAAAGACTCCGGTTGACAACCCCATGGCTTCGGCTCCTCCCCTCGTAGCGACCCATAAAGCCTCTTCCCATTCGACCCCGCTCTCTCCCTTCTCCACACCCTCCGGCGCATGGGCCCGTTGTCGAGCGACCGCCACGGCCATTCGCATACTCGATTCGATTGAGGGGTCGTACCCTCCTGAAACGTCGGATCCGAGACCGACTTTGACCGCATGAGTCAGGGCCGATCGTAAAGGGAATGATTTCTCCGGGGAGAAGTAGAGATTCGAGAGAGGGCAGTGGGAGATGGACGTTTGGCGTTCGGAGAGGAGCAAGAGGTGCGCCCTAGTCGAGTGCGTGCAATGCGCCATCAGGGATCGAGGGGTGAGGAGCTTGTGCTACGGATTGTAGGAACATTCAATGAAAGGGGGGTGAGCCGAGATCCGAACTGCGATCTACCGCCCGTCAAGAACCTCTTACATGATCCAAAGCGTGTATATCTTCGACTCCGTCCGACAAGGATTTTGACCATTCGACCTGACCGATACTTTCACTCATATGAGACTGAATCCTCAGCTGATGCTTCTCCACCAACGCGCTTAATCCATCTAAAAGCTTAGGTGTACATGTCGGTACGAAGCGCGGAGTGATGCATGCTTCCACGAGGTCGTTGTAGGGTGCCGGAACGGCTTCGAGCTTGGTGGCGAGAGTCGAAAGGAACGTTTCGGTGTCTCGAAGGGAAGCTTCGGTTGTTTCGATGTAGCTGTAGGTGGACCACGGGAAACTTTATAGTACACCGTCAAGGATGTCCGGAGGAACAGATGCACCCACGTGGGGATCCCATTTTGGTCCATGTTGACTTTGCCGATATGGCCCCGAATCCCACCGTCGATGAAAGCCTCGGCCAGGACCACACTGTTCGAAACCCCACAAGCTTTCCTGTTAGCCATCTCCCGCAATAAGTTACCTGAACCAGAACACCACTCACTTGGCCTCAACCGACAACGTCCCAAAGACACTCGCCGCCGTCGTCCCCGAGCCGATCAACCTTTTCACCAACCGCGAGTAGACTTTTAAGCCCAAACCTCGAGGATCGGCGTCTATCCGTGCCTCGGCCGCAAAGGTGTAAGCTTCGAGCCATTCTTTGAGGGGCTGTTGAGTATGGGAGACAAAGTCAGGGTGCAGGCTTGGGTTGAGTTCGGAGTCCGGACATATCGGAGTGGGGGAGGGCTAGCCTACTTTGTCGAGCGCGTTGCCGGCGTTGATGTACTGAGGGGCGTGGACTGAACAGAGTCCAATTTGTTCAGGTGATGATATTTAGAAACCGATGAACAGGAACGTACTGTGCGTATCAACGAAGCCGGGCAAGATGAAGCTGTCCTCGGCCAGTTTGTAAACCTCGTCGAGCACCTCTTTTGGTTTGGGCGCTTCCACGGCTGGTCCAAAGTAGTCGATCGTACCATCGACCTCGTTCTTGACTACGAAGTATTCGAAGAAAACGATTCAGTGGATGGATCTGGGATGTCAGGGCTCCTGTTGACCAGTAGATAGCGGGGGTAACGAACCCAGGAGATGATCATGCAGAATCTCGATCTTTCGGTCCGATGTAGGGTTCAGGAACGTCCCTTGGATGCGGTGACTGGTCTTGACGTTGAATTCCATCGCGGAGAGAGGCCCTGTGCGAGCCAGGTTGTGCTGTGTTGGAGCAGGAGGCGAACGGCAAGTGCCGTGTGGGGGCCCGCGCCCCCGCGCCTGCGAAGATAGGTGCCACCCCTCGACGAGCGTGGTGGACGCCGCCAGTGAGCCGGTGCAAAGGCAAACGGTGTAGACACTCGAAAGCGTGAATGGGGAAAGGGTTTAAACACACAGCTCACGGAACAAATATGTGGGGTCACGAAAGAGGGTTGCAAGGAGAAAAGCAGTCGGGCGGTCGAACCCGTTAACGAGACGATCGACGGAGGCCGTGGGCCTGGGCAAAGACGAGATGGCCGACGCGCGAAGGCGGCGAAGGCCGCCCCCTTGCGGAGGGATTTGTTTCTTGGTTCGGGGCAGCTAACCCCGGAGCTAACCCGAAACCCCAAAACCCCAACTGAGGGCCGCCACCCATGTTCAGGGGCGCTGGCGGTGTCGAGGGAGTCGCGATGATCGACTATCGCGCCAAGTATCGCACCGGTCCGCCAGCTCCGAGTTGTCATCAAGAGTCTATTCGTTCATTACATACAGAATCACGTTTAGGCGATAAGACCAACCCGCCTTTCAACAAAACAACGCGACTCGAAACCCCCACACTCTCTCTCCTCTACTATTCTCTCTCTCTCTCTCAAACCCCAAGAGCGGCCTTGGTCTTTCTCCTCGCCGCTTGCAACTCGGGTCGAACCATTTCGACAAAAATCGGCACCAGAGCAGGGACCAACTTCAATTCGGGCGGTTGGATCGGTCGACGCTTCCTCTTGCCCGGGTTCTTGATAGGGATCCGCTCGAGCATTGCCGTTTTGTAAGGGTTGTTCGAACGAGGGGGTGGAGCTAGAGCTAGTTCGATCGGTCGACGGGGCTCATCCTCATCTTCCGAGGTCGCATTCCCACCCTCTTCGAAATCTTCTTCATCGCTCGCTTCGGCCGTCACGTCCGCGACATCTCCCATCATACCACCGAGATGAAGGTTCTCCATCACACCCGTGACGAAAGCTGCATCGGCGTCGGCCTCCGTCTCTTTACCCTTGAGCATACGTTTTCTCAGTCGATCGTGGTGCGCCTTCTTGAGTTGGTGGTGGTACGCGACGATCGAATCAACTTCGGCCATCATTGCTTGTCGCTCTTGGCTGCCGCCGGCGGGTAAGAGCGCTTCGAGCGAAATGGCGGACGGGAGACCGTCGCGCACAAAGTTGATGAACAGCTCAATGTACTTCATCAAGTTGTCGAACAACCCTTCGCCCTTGCTGTGTACCTGGTGAACAAAGTGGTAGAACCTCGCCTCGTGGCGTCCTACGAGGTCGACAAAGATTTGCACCGTCTGTTGTGGATCGGTGAGGTTCGCGTCTTCGGCGAATTCGACCGTCTTGATGAGATCGTTGAGGAACGTTTGCAGATCTGAAAGCGAATCGGCAATGTTGGCGGCTTTGTACACCTTGGCCAATGGCTCGTAAAAGATCGTGACGATATCCTTGAGCAACTCGGAGGTACTCCCCTGTGACAGCCAAAAATTCGAGACATGTTAACAACCGTACGAGGCATCGTTAGTCGATCGACGACGAACTTACCTCAAAGATTAATTCGATCAACTGCTCCTTATCTCTCGCCTTGGTCAGAATCCTCAACAAGACATGGAGATCCTCGAAAAGCCAAGCATCGTCGTTATCGGGACCCTCGTCCTCGTCGGGATCGGTTAATTGATCGCGCTCATGCTTGTACTCCTCGTAAGCGACGCTCGCGCGTTGGACACGCTCGAACGTCGTTGCGTCCATGCGAGGTTCCTGGTCCGAGTGTAAGATAACGGACATCAAATCGACGTTTTCGGCCTCTGCAAGCCAACAGAGAGGGGGGTTGAGGAACTTTTTTCGTCTGCAACACTTCGCAGCTCTCTTCCCGACTTACTCGCTTCAGCCCTGCACCGATCCTGATACTCTTTGGACGCATCAACAAAGCCCTCCACCTTGTCGCACAACACCTCGTCATCAATCTTGTGCGCGACCAAAGTCGCGTCGTCCTTCAACTCGCTAACTTCGTCGTTCAAGCCACTACTAAACATTTTTTGCAACAGACTGCTCGAACCGAAGGGGCGGGCGAGGAAAAGGTCCAGCACGGCTCGGACCATTGCGATGGGGTTGGAGATTTTGAGGATACCTCGGAGCATGAAGTAGGGCATCATGCCGTGGATGCGCTTTAGTTGCATAAAGATTGAAGACGAGTTGTCGGAACCAAGGAAGAGTTGGTAGATTGTCGATGCAAGGCTGTAGCCGTACCGAAAACCCCTATCAGTAATATGATCCCACCCACTTTACGCACCTTGATGCGACAACGAGCGACTCACGAGATTCTAGCCCACTCCAAAACCTTCCTATACTCGACAGGAAGGTTCTCGACCTTCTCCGTCCGCCGAATCGTCGCAAACACCCTCGACAACCCATCACTCTGCACCAAGTGTTCCCTGAACGTCCGAAGGTATGCCTCCAATTCGGCGACACGTTCATCGACTTCGGATCGAAAGCTACTCGCTTCTTCTTCACGAATTCGATCCATTACTTCCCTCAATTCGACGTCCCGCATCTCCATCGAGGTCAAATCGATGGGTGATTCGACAAGGAAGGACTGGAATGCCCCGGTCGCTGCCAAGACCGGGTTGTTAAGCAAGGAGCGAAGGTAGGCTCGAAGAGTCAATCGGTTACGCTCTCGGGCCAAGGAAGGCATATTGCGCAAATTGACCGGCGCGCTCATGTGCGCAGACGACGATTCGTCGATTGATTGTCGTGGCGAGTTATTGCTCGGTGGTGTTCCTCCTCCTCCTCCTGGTTTCAGTTCCGTCTTGCGACGATCCTTGTTGGGTGGGGAAGCGACGTCTTGCTCGATGCACTCGATGCGGAGCTGCAAGAAAACGGATCCATATCTGTTGATCAGCATCTCGCTACCTATGCCACCACTCGCTGAATGAAACATACCGTATCAGCCAACCTGACGAAATCTCCATACCTCCGGGCGACATAGACATCCTTGTGACCCTTTTGCCTCGTCCGAATGATGAATTCTTCGTGCGTTTTGTTCCTGACCCTACCCTTGACGACCGAATTGCGTACAGAAACAATATTGATCGAAAATGCCGCCTCGGGAGGAGGTTTGACCGAAGCCTGAGCCTTGTTCGCCTTTGACGGAGTGCCAAACTTGGGTGCTTGACTGGCAGGAACGGCGGTCTGCATCGATCCGTCGTCCTCGATTCGGACGACCTCTTCTTTGCCGTCGTTTTCGACGAGCTTGATCGCGGCGCTCATGATGAGCCCTAAATGCTTCTCGATCTTGTTTTGCACCTTGCGACGACTGGTCACTTCGGCTCTCTCGTCCGAACCAGAGATGTTGCGCGAGACGAACGAGTAGACGAACGGTTGCAATTTGTGGCTGAAGAAGGTTGGCGGACACTTGGCGAGGAAGGGGAAGGTGAGAACGAATTGGTGAAAGACGAAGCGGAGGAAGGGTAGATCGACCGTCTCTTCTTCGGTCTTGTTCTTCAGCGACAAAGCCTCCATCGATCCAGGTTTGGGTTCGGGAAGCGGGACGCCATTCTTGAAGCGCGACTCGGGGAGGAAGGGGTGTCCGAGCAACGAGACGGCGCTAGGCGAGCCGAACGCCTCCAGTTCGGAAGCAAAGCCGAGCGTGACGAGTTCGCGTTTGAGATAGTGCGCTCGCAGAGGTGTCAATGCCATGGGATTGTGGGAAGGGGCTACGAATGGACAGGATGTATACGCGAGGTCAGCTCAGACCTAGAAGGGTTTAAAGGGCTATCCCCTGCGCGGTGTCTCACCCTCTATGCTGTTCGTGACGGAAGGCGAGTAGATGCCCAGCTCGGAAATGAAGGAACTCGTGCGGATCAGAGTTGGTTGCCTGGTAGATGTGGTGTTGAGATTGTTGGCGGCGGCAAAGTAAGGGTTGCTTGTTGGCGTTGACGAGCTCAAGGGGTGTGCAGCGGCTGCGACGGGGGCAGGTGAGGCACTCTTTGATGTGGGCACGTATTGCTTATAGGGGTTGTTGGAGGCGGCCATGATGTTCAAATGTGATGAAAACCTGGGTGAAGACATCCCGTTGATCAGCACTGCACTGTGGCCCCTGTCCTTGTGTCGATATCGGGCTATTACCCCGTCGCAGCTTGTGCGTGGGACATTCACTCTATGAGCTCTATGACTGAATGGTTTTCCTTCTGTTAATTGTAGTGCGCACGAGTTCACGCTGCCCTATTCGGCAAAGGAAACCGGTGCGACGAACGAAGATCGATGACGATGACGACGACAGCCGATTGCCCGCTCGTTTCCGCGAACGATCCGCCCTGATGTTCAAGATCGCAAAGGACCACTAGCCGATTCCAACAGAAAACGAATACGCTGTGTGTGTAGTTGACGAACCGAGGGAAGCGCTGATCGGTGTGCGTGTTTGTTCTATGCGCCAGGGGGTGAAAAAGTGAGAGAGCAGAAGCGAGCTCGGCCGTCGTCCTCCGAGCACCAAGATTCCCGATGACGAAATGGCCGACATTATTATTAGCTCCGAGTTGGGCTCATCATATTCTGTGGGCATACTGTTCTGGCACCTGATGGCGCACTCAGTAGTCACAGTTCCGCTGATATTCAACACCACAAATCGTACATGAAGGTGGAACTCGTTCCCCTCGTAGAGCTTTCTCGCACCGATCGCTCCCCGCGGTAGATCGGGCAATCACCGAGCAAGCGCTTTCCGATGGAGCCGTTCACACCAACTCGTCACCAGTTTCCACACTGCGAGTGGAGCAAGCAACTTTTACGTCTTTTTCAATTATTATCATTTCACAACCTCGAACAAAAGGAAAAAAGACAAACACATAAAGCACTTCATTCAAACGGATAGGCTCGTTCTGCTTTGCTCTTAAAAAGCTTGCCCCGGTATGACGGGGTGTGAAGACGACAGACCACCGTCGACGGGCAGGTGGATGCCATTGACCTGTTATCTCAGAAGGAAGGGATGGGGAACGTCAGTGTGAAAATCATGGCGGAGAGCAGCTCAAGACCTCTTTCGAGACTCACATAGGACGAGTCGTCTGTAGGCAAGGTCAATATGGTCAGCATTACAGCTATGCAACCGCCTCCGAGGACAGACGCCAACTCACCGGAAGCAAGGAACAAGACGGCCTGCGCAATTTCCTCGGCAACACCGAACCTGAGATGCGAGGTAAATACATCAACATCAACAACCTCTCTTGTCGACCACCGATGTCTCCCTCAATCGGGACTCACCGGCGAAGAGGGTTCAGCTGCCCAACTTTGCCGAGCGTGCCGCGCTCCTTTGCTCGCTCAAAACTGTGCACACAGTTATATGGAAAATAAGCTCTGGTGACCTTAATGTAGTTGGGAATCACACCTAACTCACGTGTAGGTCGTCATTCCCGTCTCGATCAAGCCGGGGCAGATCGCGTTCTGTCGCGCGAGTGTAGAAACCAATGCTCCTGATCAGCCAAATACTTCAACCGCACGCAAAACATCGAAGCGACCTACGACGCGGATATTGGTACCGAACAAGCCATTGGCACAAGTATTGGCCATGTTGATGACACCCGCTTTGGATGCGCTGAAAGGGGCACAGGCCAGATTATTCGGTTGATCAGTTTCAAGACCGCGAAGCTATCTCTACGTCCCTAATAACCTCACGAGTAGTCGATCGGTCCAGCACCACTTCTAATACCAGCCACTGTACGTTGAAACTACTCGATCAGGGAATCGTCCGGACCGAATACCTCCGGTCATTGCTCCGATCAAGATTTGCGAACGTACCGGAAGCGGTCAAGATGATGCTTCCGCCGGTCTCGGTCTTGCCCGAGTCCTTCTGGACGACCTTCATCGCTTCCGAAGCATGCTTGACCGCCAAAAAGCAACTGCGGGGACGATAAAGACATCTATGGATCAGTCATGGTCTCTTGTCTTGGCAATGACCCCCGAAAGGGCTCGGAAAATCTTGCTCAAGGCGCAGAACCCTTTACCCATAGTTCAGTCCGAAAGCCTCACCTTAAGGTGTTGACCCTGAAGACCTCCATAAACTCCGAAGGTTCGGTGTGTTGCAATAGATTGGCCCCCACGATTCCGGCATTCGCAAAGAAGCAATCGAGACGGCCTTCCTCCCTGATCGCTTGTTCGCAAACGCTCGAAATGGCGTCTTCGTTCGCGGCGTCGGCTTCGATAGGCGTTACCTGGGAAATTCATGGTGATTAGTCGTCGCATGTGGCACGGAGAAAGAGTTGACTGCGACCGACCTTGAGCCCCTTGTAGCGAGCTTCGAGGTCTTTGGCCAACTGAGGCAACGACGAAGCGTTAAAGTCCATCACATAGAGGTGCTTGGCACCTGCGAATTCGTTCCGAGTACTTAGCATCTTCTCCAATCCACGTCATGTGCATCAGGCTTCCTATTCGTCTCTCGCAGGCTCCGTGACCGCGAAAGCTTCCCCGCGCATTCCCTCCCCACAACACCCACCCGACCCATCACCCACCCACCCCACATCACTGCCCAGCACCCAGGAAGTCAACTCACCTTCCCTAGCCAACAGCACGGCCGAAGCCCTCCCAATCCCCTTTTCCGACCCTACACCCGTCAAGATCGCAACCTTGCCCTTGAACCGACCCGATCCCGGAGTCGAGTGAAAGTGTTCTTGAATCTTGGCCAAGCGTGCGAGCGTACGCGCTTGCGCAGCTTGCAATTCGGGGGACACTTGTTTGGAGGAAGACATGCTGGATGATTGGAGATGGGTGAGGTGAGGAATGTTGGGAGTTTTTGGGGGAGAGGCGAGGTGGGTTGGGGGTGTGGAGAGGTGCCGGGAAGCTGGAACGAAGGCTGACACTTTCGGCGAGTGGGAATACCGGGCTGAGAGCGATCCGGAATAGCCGGTTGCGTAATTCGACCCTGCTCAGCTCAGACTCACTCTTGGCGGGCTCCGCTGAGCACGACGGCGAGGACGACGATCGCGGCGCGCGCGTCGACCTCCGCGTTGTCGTCCTCGGCTGGCCAGACTTCCTCGCCGCTCGCATCGGAGACAGACCCGATCGCTCCAAGCAACGAAGCCTACGACTCTTCCCACTTGAGAAACTCGCTTCCCGGCCCCGGATCTCCTTCTTCGTCGAACCCAGGCTATTCGCGTGCTTGTCGACGCCGATCTCCGCCAGGGCGGTTCCCAGCGCCGGAGAGCGAGCCATTGCGAGGGCCGACAGGACTGCGAACGCGATGGAAGGGAAGGAGTACTTCAGCCAAGGGCTGTGCGATTATTTCTTCGGCAACCCGACCGCTTGGGAGGTCAGGAACAAGGTGTGGCCCAAGAGCTTCGCGATCGGCACCGAAGAGGCGATAGAGGAGGTCATAGCAGCCGTGAACAAGATCGTGAGTCAGGAGGGCGGAGTCGGTTGGCTGTATTCGTGTTTCTGGTGCAAAGGTCTGACTTGCGCTGCGCTGTGCTCCTCGCAGACCGGCGACAACCGACTCGTCGCGTGCAAGAACTCGCTCAACTATGTCGGCGTTGCCCCCGACCGTATCGAAACGACGGAGAAGACGGCCGACGTCGTTCTGCTCACCCGCGCTTCCATCAAGCACGACCCAACGCTTTCAACCATATGGGCTCTGCCCAAGCATGCTCGACCGGACGCCAAGGACGAAGGCAAAAACGGCAAGGGCAAGGGCAAGGACAAGGACAAGGACAAGGACAAGGACAAGGACAAGGACAAGGACAAGGACAAGGACAAGGACAAGGACAAGGGCAAGGACAAGGGCAAGGCCACGGCTGTCGGCAAGGGCAAGGACGATGGCGAGATGGAGGAGGACGATATCGACGCGCTCGTTCGAACGCTCGTCCACGTTGCCGCCGTCGGCGAGGCGAGAGGTGGCGACGCCGACGCGAGAAAACAGCTCCTACGACGACTGTCCGCCTTATTAGCTACTCCGATCCGAGAGTTTGCTATCGGCTTCACTTTGCGGCACAACCGACTCAAGGTTCACCTACTGAACGCATGTGGTCTGTTTCACACCAAGCTGGTTCCGAGTCCAAATTGAAGGATCAAACGGTGTAATTCGCAGGCGAAGAAAAACTACTAAAAGGAGGACTAAGGTCAGGAGACGCTGCGGCGCCGTGCGCGAAGGCAAGCGTGACGCCGCTGAGATTGGCTTGAGGTCGTCGTGAGGCGTAGGCGGAGCGACGCCTTACAGGGGGGGTTAAGAACTCGGCATCATTTGTGCACTTTCCGACGCGGATGCAATGCTAGTATTGTTCCGAGTCTATCTTGTGGGTGACTTCTGTGTCGCTCCCCAGCAATCGACGCCGCGAGGTGATCGGTGCAGGGGACCAGGTGTACCCGGGGAGACGACCCGGGGTGAGTCTTAGTCTTTCGTCTCGTTCTTTGGCCAAAGCGGCAAGATGTGAGACACCCAGTCAGAGTCTACACTGGAGCGACAACAAGAAGATCACAGGGCCAAAGTATGGGATGTCACGGGACACTCTACCTCAGTCGCTGCTATGACAATGCCTTCTAACCCTGGTGGAGTGCGATGTCGCGGGGCGGCGGGCGAACGGTTCCACTGAGTGTTCCATGTTCGATCTGAACTCCATCTTCGCCGGGTGCTTCTCCCTGTGATGTTCACCATACGTGGCGACGAGGCTCCTAATGCACTTACACTGATGAACGAAGATGAACTTGGACGTACGCAGGAATTCGAGATGCAGAAACACCTTCGCAGGACCAAAGCGCGTCTCGAAGGCGAACGCAGGGCCCAAGGTCTTGCCGAAGGCTGCTCAAGGTAGGCTAAAATGCGGTCGACCCAGGGGAAACTATCAATATCTGCAAAGGTGCTTCACTTGTAGAATGTGAGTCAATCTTCTGCGAGGCGCCTCGACGAATTCGAGGATTTTGGATCCTCAGAATGTCAAAAAAGAGAAAGCCGGCTGCTGCGACGAGGTGCATTTGGTGCTGCGCGGTCGGAGCTCACTGCGGGCGTGTAACGTGAGGCGCGACGCTGGTCAGTGTTCGTGAAAAACTCGAGTGGAGTGTTCACTGCCCACTGCAGGCAAGACAGCGCGGCAGTATCCAGAACTGTGACTGAGCGGATGATCCGAGGGAGGCTCGGCATATAGTTCGACCTCGTGAGCAAGCCCTTGCAAGCTGATGTTCTTTGATTTCGGTTCGCGTTCGAGTTGAGTTCTATTTTGAAGATTATGAAAGAGAGACGCGAGGTCATGAAACAAGACACATTCGAATAGGGGTCAACCGTTGATCGGCACGGAGGCTCTTCCGAGCCCCGAGCTCCGTGCCGAGGGAAAGTACATAGAGTGACTAGAATTGACCGATCGAACTAGCCCTACACTTACAGAAGGGCAGAGGTTCCCTCGCCCCAGACTCCACCGAGAGAGCTGTTCAGCTCGTTCCTTCAGCCGCGGTTCTGCATTGGCTTTACCTCCGAGCTAAGTGGAAGAGGTACTTGACCTCTACCGCTGGGCATCGCTCGTCGATTGACTGGCCAGTTTCTTGGTGGTGGAGGCCGTGCGCCTTCTGCGAGCGCTTTTTTTTGATCTCTTCTCCAACATCATCCTCATTCTGAATCCCTGAACTCGTACTCAACCCTGAATTCGGGGGCTAGGGTTCGATAGGGCAGGCCTCACTAGCTGGCCCTGCCTTGATGTTGAATTTGGTCAAGATCGTCCTTCAAGTATAAGAGCCCACTTCGAGTGTTCAGCACGGGTGCATCTGCGAAGCTCATCTATACCCAGTACAAGGGAACAGCAAGAAGTCGTGTGTGATATTACTGCATGATGGGTCTCGGATGTTTCGCGCATTCGAGAAATTTAAAGCACCAAAAATAATGAGAGTGAAGACAGTTTTGTGTTTGCACTGATAATGCCAACTGAGCGCGCACGGTCGCTAAATAACAAAAATATGAGGCTGTGTCCATAATGTAGTGATTTCATTGAAAGAGTCTAGGCGAGAAACAAAAAGAAGGGCTACAGTTGGGCGAACGTATGAGTGAGCTGAGAGCGACGAGAGAACCGAAAAGCCGAAGATCCTCAAAGGCGTCTAGGCGAGCATTGTCAAAACGACGGCGAGGAGACCGGTCATCGACCCAACACTCATAAGGGAGGCCCCCCGACCAGCAGAGGAATTGGGCCCTGTCGTCGTCGTCGCCGCCGCCGCCGTGGAAGTGATCAAATCGGCGCTCGTAGTTGTGACCGAAGCCGCGGCAGCCGCAGCAGCAGGCGTAGTCGCCGCCGCCGGTGCCGTCGCCAGCGGTGCCGTCGCCGCGGGTGCCATTGTCGTCGCTTTCGAAGCCGCACCAGCCGCACTAGCCGCACCAGCTTTGGTCGTCCCCGATCCCGACTTGGACTTGGCCGTTCCATCCGCCTTCTTTGTCGCCGACCCCTTGGAGTCAGCCTTCTTGGTCTCCGAAGCGCGGGGTTTGCTACCGCCACTAGCCGTGGTTGTCTTCGCCGCGTTGACCTTGTTCCTCGACGCCTTCTCAACCTGTTCGACCTTCTCCCTCTTAAATTTGGCCTTGAGCGCCAACTTATTTTTGATATGCGAAGACTTGGAACCGGCCCTCTTATTCTTCCTGTTCTCCCGACCCTTCATCGTTTCCCGTCGAGGCAAGGACCTCTTCTTCCGCACATCGCTCTTCTTGGCCGAAGAAGAGACGGTCGTACGACGCTTAATGGGGAGTTGATCATCTTGACGTTTCTTGGGGGTCACGACGTCAAGTTTGCGCGAGAGGATCGACGCGGTCGCATCTTGGCTTTCTTGGACGACGCGAATCACTTTCGGCGATTTGGATAGATTCATCGCGAGTAGGGCGGGCGTTGTGCTTTGAGGAGAGGGGTTCGCGTCTGGAAATAGGTAGGGTTGGAAGTGATGGGCCATGGGGGGTAGAGCGGAGGTCAGTAAAAGATGACAACATTGTGAAATCGAACGTTCGCGAGGCATGGTGGTAGCATTTCGCCGCCCGAACAACACCTTGTCACCCGAACCAAGGGGCGAAAACGGGGGTAGTGGCGAGCGCGCGGCGGCGCACGCGTGTTGCTTCAACGGACTCCGGCTGCACCGCCGCACGTCCTTTGCTGAGCGCCGAAATCGTGAAAGCGCCACCAAACACTCACCTAATGATGTTACGCAAGAAGCGAGCATGACCAAGGTCGTCAAAGCGGACCAACGAGATGTCGAAGTGGGAAGCAGCATCTTGTGGTAGGCTTGAGGTGAGTTTGCGGTGAGGTGATTGGGAAAAAAAGGGGTCAAGTGATGAGCGGCTAACGAGAAGTCAAGGGAGAAAGGGGAGGTTGGGACGGGGGTGGGTGCTAGAGGATGTTTGAGCGGTGTATTCGTATAGGACGATGTAGTTGATCAAAGACACCAAGTGGTTGGAATCGAGGGCGGAAGAATGAGGCGAAGCAAGACGTTGGCAGATGAGGGCAGGAAAAGAAAGGGAGAGACGAAAAGCCGGTGGGTGGTCGAGCTGGCACCTCTGCAACGAGCTGCAACGTCTCGCCAACCGCAGTCGCGCGCGCGCCTGCGCGTTGATAGTCTCACGCGACGCGACGTGGTTCGCTGTGGCCTCTAATTTGTCGAGTCGCGCGTTGGCTCAATGCCCGACCTACGACTCTATTCGTGCGGTGTTGTCGTTGCGTGATCTAGACTTGTGGACTCTAGTTAAATTAAGCGTGGCTCCCTTCGACGGACGTGTGATCTACAAATTATAGCTCTAAATAGACCGCGTCTGCACTTTTCGCTTCGTTGATTCGCTGAACGTGATCGACTCAAAAGACTCGAATTGCACGTGATTTTAGTGAGTAGGTTTTGGGGCGCCACGGAAAAGAAATAGAGGATAAAACCTCAAAGGTCTGCGGTGAAGGAGGAAATAGCAAGGATAATATGCGCGGATAGGACATTATAAACGAACGGAGAGCTAGAAGTGACGAAGTTTTGTCAGTGGGTTTGGGTTCTCTAGATTCGGCATTAGAAACGGTCGGACGAAGGGATTGGGTTGCCTTCGTAACGACGGAACTGGCCTCAGCAAAAGACGAAAGTTCAGTATTGTGGTGGAAAAGAACGCAAAAGAAGGTGATAAGAACTGACGGTGTAACCCAAAAAGGCAAGATCCTTGCTTCCCGAACTGGCTTCGGACGGGCTCGGTTGTTCGGGCACGTCGTTGAGGTCCTCGGTAGGGAAGTAAGACGTGTCCGTCAAAGAGCTGTAGGCCAAAGCCAGAATCGCTCTCGCGAGTTAGCTTTCTGCTCGACAACATCAGGAGTCTGAGGGCGTACGTACCGAAGTTGAGGGATAAAGGGGGATTCGATGTTGCGGATCGTGGTCCAATCGACGCCGGTGAAGAAGACGTGACTCTTGATCTCGTCGGCCGAATTGCGCCCTAATCGAGTTTCGTGGCCGGTAATCATTCTGCACAACCAAACTCAACGTCAGCTCTCCGTCGCTGTCACGAGACCCAAGTGACTCTGACTGACCTTCGAATCATATCCTCCGACTCCCTCGACAGCCTCACATCCTCCGGGAAGTACAACTGGTTCTTCCAGTCGATGATCTTGCGATACGTATCATGCGCGTTCTCGCTGCAGAAAGGTGGGTAGCCTACGAGACATTCGAACATGATCGCTCCGAGCGACCACCAATCGCATTCTTGGCCGTAGCCTTGTTGTAAGAAGATTTCGGGGGCGATGTAGTCGGGCGTACCAACAGTCGAGTAGGCCTAAACCCGAGTGAGGGACATCATGAGACGAACTCTTTCGGAACCAGGAACTCGAGACAGTCTTGTAGATACTCACCAGCTTCCGTCGGTTGGCCTTCCAGGTCGCAATCGCATCCTTCGAACTAACGGTCAAGTTGATCGAGTTGAGCGCGACCGAATTCCTCCCATTATTCTGCGGGCGCGTGGCCCCCTCATTCCCATCCAACAACCTCTGATAATAAGCCGAATCATGCTGCTTGTGGAAACCGGTCGACAGACCAAAGTCAGAAAGTTTGACGTGCCCGTCCTTGTCGATGAGGATGTTGTCCGGTTTGATATCGCGGTGGATGAAACCGAGTTTATGAACGGCCTCGATGGCGAGTACGCATTCGGCCATGTAGAAACGCGTCACGTCCTCGCTGAAGGTATCGTACTTGATCAACATGGTCATCAAATCTCCTCCGGGGAGGAACTCCATTAGGAGGTAGAGGTAGTTCGAGTCCTGGAACGAGTAGTACAACTGTACGACCCAGGGCGAATTGGACTCGGCGAGCACATCTCGTTCGGCTCGGACGTGGGCGAGCTATGGGAAGAACGGAGCAACGGCGTCAGTGACGGGAAGGACTTTCGACAACCACGGATGTTCACTCACCTGGTCCTTTTTGAACATTTCGGCCTTTTTCAAACTCTTCATCGCATAGATCTTACCCGTATCGACTTTTTGAACCAAGCGCACCTGAGAATTCCACACAAGAAACCGAAATAAGCCACGCCCTCACGAAAAGCTTCGCACCTGGTAGCCCACCCAGCTCTTTTTCACTCACCTCACCGAAAGCACCTTTCCCAATGACCTTGACAGTCTTGAAATCGTCCAAGCCTAGACGGGTCCTTCGTAATCGGAGGAAGGACGATTCGGTGCGACCGAGCTGGGCCAGTTGACGCGCCTTGGCTTCGTCCGGCATCGACTTGTCCGCCACGAGTCGCTTTTCGAGTTCGGATCGTCTAATAGTTGCGGGAAGTAGAGTTGGAAGTCAGTACACTAAGTTCGGGACTGTGTGATACCGTCGAGCAACGTTGAAAGCGGATGTGGTTGTCGTCAATGGAAGAGGCCTGAGCGACGATTACACGAGGCACTTTGGATCGCGTAGAGGTCCGAGGATCGCTCAGCGTGTCGACGATGCATCGCAACACCTGCTGTCTCACTCGTTCCAATACTATCTCCGAGTAAACAGCATGATCCCATAGATCCTCCCCTCTAGCAAGCGCTAACCCCTCCCCTATCCGATCCAACTCGGCACGAACGCCGGCCACGACCGGCACCTCTACGTGTCCCGCGCCCCGATGAGGATGAGGATGAGGATGAGGATGAGGATGAACTGACCTGCCATTCCTCTCGATCGCCTCCTGCACGGCCTTGCCGTAGAAGTGTTCCAACTTCAACTTGGCCGCCTGCGCCTTCTCCAACGTATCCTTCCTGAACCCCGTAGGTGATCGTTCGAAATAGACGTATTCGGTTGGGATTGCCGGGACGACGGCGGAGGCAGAGGCAGGGGTGGAGGAGGAGGAGGCGGAGGCGGGCGTTGACATAGTATGAGCCAAGGAGGTGGGGTGGTGGCTTGTTTGACTACTAGACGAGTACGCGGAGGAAGACTGCTGCTGCTGCTGTTGTTGTTGTTGTTGGAGTAAGAGTCGTTGTTGCTCGTACTGGGCTTGAGCGAGGCGTTGCGCTTGGACAAAAGGAGGGTTCGTCCCTGCGCCGTAGGCCTGACCCGGACTCTGTTGAGCTGGAGCCTGCTGCTGGGCTCGAGGCGCGTGGGGCGCGTACTGCTGCTGGCGCGGCTGCGGCTGTGTGTATGACTGCATCAAAATCCAAAGTGGTGCGACGCGCCGGACAAGCTCCGAGTCCGAGCTGGCACTTTCGAGTTGAGCTGCTGCTGCTGCTGTGAAGGGATCTTGAGGCCAAAGAAGCGCTCAAAGACCTCGAGATAATGTCGCAGACGATGAAGCCAGTTAGAGAGAGAGAGAGGCGTGAGGAGTGGCGTCGGGATGTCTCGGGATGTCAAGAAGAAAGATTCGAGTCGTTCGACTCTCGCTCGCTAGAAAGAGGAGGCGCCTTTGCCGAATGAAAGCGCGTGCGGCAGGGCGTCGCGTCGCGTCGCACCGGTACGACCGGGCCGAACCGACTCGGAGTTTCTCACTAAAGTCAAAACCAGTGCCGGTTTTAATTTTCTGTTCTTTTTCCGTCGAGTGAGGTAGCCTCAAATTATAGATCGCTGCGATTGATGTCGAAGTATAGCATGTACTCGTTCTCGCATTAGTAATGCTCATGCGTGGAGGGTGGGTGGCGCCCGAACCCACGCCGAGCCGAGTGCGCCAGTTGCGACTCTCGTCGTCTTACATCCGCTATTCCTCCAAGTAAGCTCCAGGATGGTCCCCGATACAGCTCATGAGATCGAAATCCTCAAGGCAAGTCTGGCTCCGGACTGATCAGTCTTGAACCCTCCCGCGCTCCGCTGCACGGGCACACTGCAACGGGTGCACAATTCAAGCCCCACCTTCATCTCGCTGACACGATCACAAAATGTACTCTTGGGTGCATATAGGACGCGATCAAAAGCTACGGCACAACCGACAGTTCGGGGCAACCGAGTTGCGGTTACGGGATCTTGTTCGACAAGACGGCCAACACACGTACGTTAACCGCCTTGGCTCGATCTGGAAAGACGAGGTCGAGACGGGGTGCATTAGGGACTTGAGTGATTAAGATCGGGTTTGTATGAAATAGTGGAGGCGCTGAATGGGACGTTGCGATCGGCCAAGAGGCAGAAAAAGGTAAGGTCCCAACGTGGCTTCATGTTTCAGGCGATGTGGGGGGAGCGGGGGGTCGCGTTGGACTGATAGGTGCCCGCCCCACTCTCCTCCGAGTCAGGTCGCTTTCGATGCCGAGCTGT
The DNA here is from genome assembly GCA_001244265.2 of Microbotryum lychnidis-dioicae p1A1 Lamole. Classification (NCBI taxonomy): domain Eukaryota; kingdom Fungi; phylum Basidiomycota; class Microbotryomycetes; order Microbotryales; family Microbotryaceae; genus Microbotryum; species Microbotryum lychnidis-dioicae. The sequence continues at coordinate 584,669 of CDLV01000019.1, forward strand.
TGATGATGCCCAAGGACAAGGATGTACAAGTCGTTTGGATAGGGCCAGAGTAGTTACGCAGGTCAAACCAGAGTCGAATGGGGTTGAACGGCAAGACCGTTGGGGTGAGCGTGAGAATGCGAACGGGCGCGTTTTCCGTCGTCGACGATGGCTTGGAAAGAGTGGCAATAATGTCGTGACTTGCGTAATTTGCTGTATTACGTGTACCCCAATTGAAACGACAAAATTCGTTTAGACCTCTCTGGAAACGAAGAGTAGTACTATTCCGGGAAGAGGATGGGCCAAAATTAGTCATGCACGGCGATCTGCCATCGTTACGTGTGTACGCGTTGTCGGGGGTGAGTTGCCTTTTCGACGCTCTCCCCCAAACTACCCACTGGCATCGGGGTTCCACCTCGCCGGCTCATCCAGGATGGCTGAACCCCTACCCATCAAGCCCTCCAAATCGACGACGAAGAGACCGGTCCCCTCGCGTACGCAGTCCAAGAAAGGTCCCACGACCAACGGAGGCAGTGGTGGCACGCCGGGTGGTCCTCGTTCGGATAGGGCGAGAAAGAAGAAGTGGGATTTGCATGCCGGTGATTTGGAGTGGGATTGGGTCGATGAGTCTTTTGAGCAGGATATGGAGGTGTTTGGAAAGGTGAGTTGTCGGTGTAGGTTGGATTGTGGTGGGTGGGTGGGTGGATTGTGTGGATGTGTGGGTGGCTTGTGAGCATTGAGGTGGGGTGCACGCCTCTTCGGGCAAGTCGGTACGGAAATGTGCACCAGGGCGGGGAGGGAGGGTGCACCCGGAGCGGATGCTTGTACCACACCCACGTGGTTTACGAGTACACCATCCGTCGATGTGCAGCTAGCTACACATGTCCATCCTCTGCGTGACGCAGACCCAGATCGCCGCGGCGTGCTCGCTTGCCCGCCGGTCGGGTTAACGCCGATCATGACGTCGTCGTCCGCCAACCTGTTTCGAGCGCGCAGCCAGGTCCCGGGTTCGACCCGAGGGCACATACACTGCACTCGGAGGCCTCAAAGATACACTCGGGAGCAGCGTGGTTCGTTCGACACTGACATACTATATGCGTGTGCTCCTCTTTCTTCCCAGGCCTGTAACGAAGATACCCCATCCGACGGCACAGACACACCCCTGGAAAAGATACGCGCCGTCTCGGACTTTGCGCCCATTCGGGAAAAAGTTCGCAGGTGAGTCGAGCGACGAGGCAAGGAAGGGGTTAGTATGGTCGCTCAGCCGAGTGGAATCCCTTTTAATCACAGGGGCCCCAGGAGAAGAAGGGATATCGTTCGCGAAGGATGGGCATATCACGTCTCACGGTGGCCGCTCTTGGTGAGCTTTCTCACGTCGGCATCAAGGCGGTTCCGTGTTCGACAAGAGCTTACTCTTTCCTGAGGGGCATAGTTCATCATCTTCACCGTCATCTCCATCGAATTCCTCGCGTACGTCATCGTGCGACAGATCGTCAACCTGATAGAGTACTTTGGCTCGTGTAAGTTTCGTGGCCCTGGCATCGGCGGTTGCTGTCGAACTGACGCTGCTGGTGAACGCTCGAATCTTGCAGGGCGTGGTCAGCGAGGCAAGTTACGCCAAGCCTTGCGACGCTCTCGCAATTTTGAAGAGGTACATTCTACTTGCAAAATTCACCCTCGATCACCGAATACTAACACTATATCTCACCCGTCGACAGTGGAAAGAACGGGCTCTCTTGCTCGACGCCCACCTCCGCTTCAACGAATGGAAGCGATCCGCCCCCAACGCCTACTACGACTCGCCTCTGATCCGAAGGGTACTAAGGTCGCTGAGGGAACTGAGGGAAAAGGACGATGCGGAGGGGGTCATGGCCGTATTGCACGCCGCGTTGAGGAATAATTTTGCCGGGTCCGAGAGTTTTCGGCTTTACAGGTCAGTCGCCGACGCGTTGTTACAGTTGGCGAACCAGAAGTCTAAAGCCAACGACGTCCGCGGTCTTGATAGCGAAACGTTTTATGGGACGAAAGACCTCGTTCAGGACTACGTCGACGAAGGTGGGTCCCGGGGCGGACGTACAGTCCCATTCAAGCGCTCGTCCCGCCGCTGACTGTTACGTGTGCCTCGACCCACAGTCGCACGATCGATCGAGTTCGTGCGCAAAGCCCCACTCGACCAGGTCCCGCTCGAGATCAAACACGAATTTTTCCGCTCGAGCGCCAAAAACCTCGGCGCGACGGCTTTGTGTCTTTCCGGTGGCGCAGGCTTGGGCTACTACCACTTCGGAGTCGTGCGTGCCTTGCTCGATACGAACACCCTCCCTCGTGTTGTGACGGGGACCTCGGCAGGATCGATCGTCGCTGCTTTCTTGTGCACGCGCACGGACGACGAACTGCGCCGCTTGCTCGTCCCTGAACTGGCGGACCGAATTAACGCATGTGAGGAAGGCCTGACAACCTGGCTCCCTCGCTTGCTCAAGACGGGCGCTCGGTTCGAAGCGACGCACTGGGCTCGAAAAGCGAGTTTCTTCACGATGGGGAACATGACCTTTCGCGAAGCGTTCGAAAGGACCGGGCGGATCCTCAACATCTCCGTCATCCCCTACGACACACATTCGCCTACGAAATTGCTCAACTACCTCACCGCACCGGATTGCGTCATCTATTCCGCCTCGATCGCTTCATCAGCCGTTCCGAGTGTGATGAACCCGGTTGTGTTGTTGCAAAAAGATAAGGACGGGAAGGTCAAGCCTTGGGAATTTGGGGGCAAGCACAAGGACGGGAGTTTGAGGGTCGATATCCCCTTGCAAGCTCTACATCTCTTGTACAACGTCAACTTTTCTGTGGTTTCCCAGTGAGTTTGGGGCACATAGAGCTATGTCTTCGGTAAGGTCTTGATCCTTCAAAGACTTAAAACACGCCCGTCACATCCACAGAGTCAACCCCCACATCCACCTCTTCGCGTTCGCGCCTCGAGGAGCTCCTGGTCGACCGGTCGCTCACCGTCGAGGCAAAGGTTGGAGAGGCGGTTTCCTCCTTTCCGCGGCGGAACAGTTCCTCAAGATTGAATTGACCAAAAACTTTAGGGTCATAAGGGATTTGGAGTTGATGCCCGAGTTTGGGGGTCAGAATTGGTCCGCTTTGTTCTTGCAGGATTTCGAGGGTCAGTATTGGGGTGGGACCAAGTCCCATCCTGAGGGCAAGAGCTCAATACGGGGTTTTGGCTGATGATTTCAGGGTCGTTCGTCTCTATAGGCACGGTAACGATTTGGCCCCGTTCCCGTTTTTGGGACTGGTTTCAACTCTTATCCGACCCGAATCGAACCGAATTGGCACGCAAGTTGCGCGTAGGTCAAATGGCGACCTTTCCGCGCGTGAAAATGATCGAGAACCGACTCAAGATTGAACGTCAGATCGATCGAGGGAGGGAAGACATGTTGAAGGAGGTTAAGAAGGGGAAGAGTGGCGCGGGGCAGTTATTGGGCGGTCGGATCGATCATCGAGATAGTTCGGTGGATCGTTGGGACGAGCTTAGTCGGGTTAGGGAGAAGGACGACCGGGGCGGAAAGATCAAGGTCCCGGAAGAAGCGGTCGTACTGGACGATGACGACGAGGAGGGAGAGAAAGGTGGGACACACATCGAACCTGGTCCCGCGGCATCGACGCCAAAGGACGAGCGAAGTCACTCCGTCATTCACAACGCCGAACGGAGGAAAGAGATCCTAGCTCGACTCGGGCTCAAAAATGCTGAAACGATGGGGTCGACAAACGCTCGGTCGACAACCGAAGCGGCGGTTTTCGCAGGTGAGGATTCAGAAGGGGAGATCACGAAGGATCATCGAACGTTGAGGAGGAGGTATTCGATGGGGACGTTGAGGAGGAGTAAGAGGAGTAAGAGTGATGGGAGTCGACGGACGACAATGTTTGGGGACGAGACCTCGTCAGAGGATGAGGAGGATGATTTCCTGAGTTTGAGACAGGGGTCAGGGGGGAGGGGTGGGGGATGGAGCTCGACGGGTAGTCAGGGGTGATCTCTGAGGTTGTAACATGTCAATCAATCCCGCGAGTAACCAAAGTATTCAGTACAACACATCCATTCCTATTCATCCTCATCTTTGAAAACCGGCTTCCAAACCTTGACGACCCAATCACCCCCAGCACTAGCCAACAATCCAAGTCCCTGGTAACTACCCCGGTCCGGCTCCCCATACCTCGGCTGCAACCAATCGACGGCGTAAACACTATCCTTGTGCCCTTCCAACCTCTGCGCGAGCCTCCCGGACTCCATCGTGGTAGACGTTGTCGTCGATCCAGATTCGTTCGTTGATGATCCAGATGAAGGCACAGGCACAGTCAGGTCGTAGATCAGGACTACTGGATCGCTGGACCCTACAGCGATCAAAAGCGATTCATCCAATGGTCGCGGTCTCGAATCTTCTTCCTCCGTCTTCTGTCCCCCTCCCATCCCACCACCCGAAGAACCCTTCTTCCCCTTTTCCCCACTCCCTTCCTCATCCCCTTCCCTTCGTCGTCTGTCCTCTTCCTCCTCTTCGTCTAGCCCATGGCCATGCCCAAGTCCTCCCATCCTCCCTGCAGAACTACCCGAAAAACTGGCAGCCCTCGACCTTCGACCCGTCGACCCCGCGCCACCCCTCTTAGATTTTCCTATCGTCGAAACAATATCTGAGTATTCCTTGCCTTGAAAGAAGGATACTTTGATAGGCCAATTACGATTCTTCCCGCGGAGGGTTTGGATCAATTTAGGTGGCGTGAGAGCTTGTTTTAATGGGTCGAAATGGGAGGAACGATCATAGATCCTTATAACTGTGGTTGAAGAAAAAGTTTTACAGTTTTGGGCCTTTTAGTCTCAATTCATAGAAAGAGAGCTGTTTTTTTTTAGCAGCGATGTTGATGCGGTGTAAGGACGTACAATTATCGAAACCCACTGAAGCCATCCACCTTGGTTCCCTACCCTTTCCACCATGTCCTCGCCCACCATACCAATCCGGCGCCAAGGCCAAACACGAGATTGAACTAGTTCCCTTTTTGCCACTACTCACCTTGGACCCAGTCGAGTTTGCCGAGGGTGAGGTCGAGTTGGTTTCGGGGAAGGGGAGGAAGGTCGAGGCGCGGAGGGAGAAGTGGCGAATGGAGCCGAAGGAGTCGCCGATGAGGAGGTTGGGAGATCGGCGGAAGGATTGGCTGTGGAAGAAGCAATCAAACCCTTAGATTAACATGCGGTCGTTTGCCCCCAGACCGTAGACCGTAGACCGTGAACCCGTAGACCGTGAACCCGTAGACCTACACCGAATTGATCATCGCGTCACACATCACCACCATCGCCGGTTTATCCATCCTCAAATCGCCCACACCTAAAACTTTGCCCGATGTACCCCATACGAAGACCTGTTCGCTCTCACTTCCCTGTGCAGCATGGGGATGCAACCAATCGACGGATTGGACCAGACCTTCTGTCGTTAAGGACCAGATGGGAGCGAAGGAGGAGGACCGGTGAAGGGGTAAAGGGGATGTGGGTGTTTGGAGTGAAGAATCAGGGGTAGAGGGGGAAGGCGAGCCGCCGAGGGGGTGTACGAATAAACGCGAGTCGTAGCCTCCCGACAAGACGTGTTGCATCGAAGGTTGGAACGCAATGTCCGATACAGGGGCGGTGTGTGAAGAAAGGTGGGTGATCTAAGGTGTGAAGGACGGAAGTCAGCGGGACGCGTATGCCAGAACTTGTCCGCTCAAACTCTCACCTCTTGTACATCTCCATCGTCCCAACCATTACCCTGCTCTCCATCACCGTCGGGATCGGCGTCCCCATCGTGCTCTGCGTCGGAAGCTTCCCCACTGCGAGTGCCCGCAGCCCCTATCTCATCCTTGGACCCCCAAAGTCTGACGCCATCGAACGCCGCACTCGCCAATACCCTGCCTCTGTTTCCCCAATCGCCGTCTGAGAATTTGAGTGCATAGACCGCGCCTCGATGAGCTTTCAAGTCGTACGCTCTGCCCCATTTCCAGCTTTGCCTCGTGCGACGGGAGGAATGGGACGAGTAGGAGCGCGAGTGGGGGAGGGAAATGTCGAGGTCACGCTTGAGCGAGGCGTCGCGCATCGCTGGGGACGTGGTAGGGGGAGCATGGGCCGCGATGGCGATCGTTACTGCTGCGGCGGTGGTGGTGGTAGTCGTGGTCTTGGAAGACACAGAGGAGGAACCACCACCCGACCCTAGACCGATCTCGGTCGGTGGCTTTGAAGAGGCCGAGGTCGAGGGCGGGGTCGGGAACAATGAAGCGGCAAGTGAAGAAGGTGTACTTGGCAAGGGAGGTCGACTCGGAGATCTCCACGTCAAAGTGGATGTACTGGGTGTCGGGGATTGATGCACGGGTTCCTTGAGGCGCATGAACGATCCTTCGCTCGTCGTCGGTGGAATCGAGGCCGGTCCTTCCTCCGGTGTTGAGGATGGCCCTACAGCCGCCATGGATGGCTTGGGCGTCATATCCCTCGACCTGGACTCATTCACCGTTTCTTGCTGTTGCTGCTGGTGCTGTTGCTGCTGCTGTTGTTGCTGCTGCTTGGCTTTGTGATTGGACTCCCTCTTGCCCCACCTCCAACTCAACTCCCACAGACTGGCCCTCAACCCCTCGTTCTCCTTTTCCAACACATCGACGCGCACTTTGAGTCGCTTGTAATCCCTCAACAGACGTTCGTGGATCGCGGCGTCGATCTGGGTGGGGTGCGGAGCCAACGGAGCGGAGGGGAGGATCGGAGCAGAGGGCGTCGAGACAGAGACGGAAGCACCGCCGGCTAAGGAAACTGAGGGGAGCGTAGAATCCTGCGTAGAGTCCATCCCTGGCAGGAGTGCTACACCCTACTGGGCAGCCGAGTAAAAGGGTTGTGGACTCAGTCAGTCGGACGCGGCGAGAGAGAGGGAGAGAGAGAGAGAAGAGGGGAAAAGGGGCGCGAGATCTCAGCCAGCTGCAATTTGGATTAGCAAAGATCCACTAGCGACTGCGTTTCAAAACATTTAAAATCGCAAGCTCGCATTCCGGAACCGCTTAGCTAGCCGTCCGTTAATAGCTGCCCCACCAGCGCGGCCCTCCGCTATTAATCGACCCCCACCTTCACGGCCGCGCTCACTTCGCACGGACCGCCAAAAGTGGCTGCTAGGGCGCATCATCTCCTTATTACTACAGTCACGGCGTATCTTAGCCACACCGAATAACGAGGTGCGTCATCTCTCCAGCTGCGATATGATGTACACGCCCCGGGAAACAGCCACAACTACCGGCGGAATCGACCTTGGCCTCCCCTTGCTAATCCCTACCGCACCTTCCCCCACAGAATGCTGCCCCGACCTTTGGTTGGTCTCGGTCCATCGATACGATCGAATGTACGACCCATTCTCCCGATCAAGAAACGCGCATTCCCCATGCTCCTTCCCGGCCCATCGCTCGTCGCCTCGAGAGCCTTCTCATTATGGCCTTCCCAAAGCAATGCAACACCATCCCCACTCCCTATCGAGACATTACCCTCCCCACCACCACCACCACCGCGGCCCCCTACCATGTCCGAGCTCTCGATGCCGACCTCGCTCCCCGACCCAACCCTATGGGAACCCCTATCCACCCTCCTCGTCTCCCTCCCCGCGACACTCCACCTCACCTGGCCACTCTTCCTCCCACTCCTCACCCTCCTCATCCGTTCCTCCTCCATGATCCCTCTTCAACTCTGGCAACGGAGGCAAATGCGACGGTTTGCGACGGTCATAAGGCCGAGGTTGAAGGGCGTGCATGAGAGCTTGGCATTGAACTTGCGAGATAGCTCCAGGAGGAAGGGACTGAGTTATGAACAGTATGAACAGGAGTATAAGAAAGCGGTGAGTCGATTGAGCACATGTAAAAGCAATTCTCCAAGCTGATGCCAAGGGATTTTTCTTTTTCTTCGTGCCCCAGTCCAAGGAAGCGACCCGTCAAATGTACCGCTCCTATGGCTTCCACCCTCGACTAACGATGTACATCGGACCCCTCATCAACATACCTTTATTCATCTTCATATCCCTCATCCTCCGGGACGCATGCCAACGCGCTCTCCTCGTACTTCCCCTTTCCCCTGCCCATCTCCCACTTCCCTCCTCCGCAACCCTCACCCCAGAAATTTTGTCAAACCTCCAAGACTTAGCCACTAGTTCGTTCCTCTGGTGCCCTAGTCTCTGTCTTCCCGATTCAACCATGTTCGTACCCCTCATGGTCGGATTAGCGACCTTGGTCAATACGGAAGTGTCGGCCAAGCTGAGGAGAGCGGTGATGAGGGCTGGGAAAGAGGTGGACAGGATTGAGGGCAGGATCGCGGGAAATGCGGTCGTGGGGTTGAGGATGGGTCAAGTCGGCGCGTTGGGTACGAGCGGTTTGACCGCGGCTGAGAAGAGACGCATCACGGTGATTAATTCGAGGAGGGAAGGGAATGATGGAACGAGGGGGTTGACGACTCAGACTCGAACAACGAATGGGCCGAAGGAACAGGTGCAAGAGGTGGTGGAAGCAGAGGATGAGGAAGAACCGAGAAGTTCGAGGATCATTACCAATGCGATGAGGTGTGCTTCGGTCGCTTTCATCCCTATCGCCGCGATGGCACCTGTGGTACGTAGCTCCCAAGCTTACTCGCTTGCCAGGAGGGAGGAATTCGCGAAAGCTGACTCTCTCTTTTGCGATGGTATGGACGCACCCAGGCTGTCTGCCTCTACTGGCTCACATCGAATTGTCTGACCCTGTTGACGAATCTCACGTTTGCTTACTACGATCGAACAAGGGAAAGGAAGGAGAGGCTCGACAAGATTCTGAGGAGGTGAATCATCGTTCTAGAAGGAGGAGAAGTTTGCTATGTGATGCAATACAAGATGTGCGACAATAACTTCTTGCAAGGAATACGAGACTGAGCTCAGAAGACTGTGTTCACAGGATTGTCATCCGGTTGAGCGGGCACCGTGTGGGCCGTTGGAAAAATGCCTTCTAAGCATAAGCAACGAAAAGTGCTCCTGACGCAAAGTATTTTTAGAAGACTCACCAAGCATTTGCCGAGCTTTTGATTCGTAAGGGCAGAATCCAGTTTGGAACACAGCAGTAGCCCGGTGCACGGCCGTCAGAACAGTGAGCGGCGTCAATTTAAGCGGAAGGCCATCTGTCCATCGACCCCTTGGATTGGTCATCTCAGGGAAAAGGTGGGGCACCGAACGGCGGCTGGCGGCGGCGACCGGCATCGACGGCCGAGGTGCCTGTCACTGAGTCGCCCCGGCATATTTCGTTCTCAACCCATTGACCACCTACCCGCCACTTGACCTTTTGCAACGTGCAATCTGTGCGAGTCGAACGTCGGTCATTTTCTACGGACCTACGTTCTCGTGCCCTGACAACGCCTCCGTAGCTGACCAGGCGCTGACAACTCCAACGACAACGTTAACGGGGTCTTGGACATGAAGCGGCCGGCCTCTTCGCAAGTGGCGCCTGCTGAACAATCACGCTCCGCGCCCACGGGCACGCACACACCTCAAGTCTGTATATGCGGTCCATCAAGTGACGTAGCAACAAATGAACGGCCACGGAATGATCTGGAGCCACCACCGCAAGTGGAGCAGCAGCAGCACCAGGAGCTACGACGCACAGAATCCAATGCCGACCGCGTGCCGGCGGCGCCAATGCCATGCCGACATTGCGGCGGCGCAAATCGAGCCGCGGCCCAACTCAAACCTTCCCCTGCTGCTGCTGCCGCCGCCCAGAGCCGAGGCACCGACTCGGAGACATCTGCTCTCGAACGTACCACCTCCTCGACGAGCGACGTAGAGAAAGGTCGTGAATCTTCCTCGGTAGATACACCACCAGGACCACAGGCAATCATCTTCCCCGATGGAGGATGGAGAGCATGGCTGTGAGTTGTGACTGGCCGAATGAAAGGGAGGAAACTAGCTCCAAATTTTAGCGTGCCTGTGCCGGTTTTTTTTGCCGTGTCGGCACCGAGATCGAAAGCTTGCTTCTCTCCGCTCATCTGATTTGGACACGTCTAGCTGATGTTGACGACCATGCGTACCGTTGGAACAGTGTCGTCGCTGGGGCTTGGTGTGTGAGCTGTGAGTAGAGCCAATTCCGTCCTCGGAAAGGGCTCGACCCAGAGAGCTGACTTGCTCGACTTTATTTCCCGGGGAAACTAGTCACCACCTGGGGCTACACGAACGCGTTCGGCGTGAGTGTCAGTTGGTACGAGAAGCATCAATTGGAGGGGAGGCCACCAAGTGATATCGCCTGGGTGAGTTCAATCGTACCACTTTCAAGACGACTGCGGTAGGTCTGACGATCTCGAGCTGTGTCGTTCCGCAGATCGGTTCGACGCAACTCGCCTTGGTGCTCGCATGCGCCGTCATCTCGGGCAAGGCTTTCGATGCCGGCTACATCAAGTATCTGCTCGTGCTCGGGACCTGCATCTACACTGTCGGTCTGTTTGGCCTGTCTTACGCGACGACCTACGTCCAAATTTTCCTCGCCCAGGGGATCGCGTGCGGGATGGCCGCCGGGATTCTGTTCCTCCCTGCTGTTTCGGCCGTATCGCATTTCTTCCGCGTGCGACGAGCAACAGCGTTGGGTGTCCTCGCCACTGGCTCATCGGTCGGTGGTGTGGTATACCCTCTGCTGCTCAACCACGTCTTTCCCACAATCGGGTTTGGCCCTGCGATTCGCGCAGCGGGGTACCTCACCGTCGGTCTCCTCGTCTTCGCCTGCCTGACCATCAACTCCCGCCTCCCACCTCGCAAAACGGGGCCCATCATCGACTTTAGCCACTTCCGCGACCCCGCTTACTCAGCTTTCGTCGTGGGCGAGTGCTTGATCATGTGGGGTTTGTACATCCCTTATTTCTACATCCAGTCGTATTCGTCGGCCCACGGCGTGCATCCGCAAATTTCGCTCTACTCGTTGTCGTTCCTCAACGCCGCTTCTTTGTTTGGTCGCATCATTCCCAATTGGCTTGCGGACACTTACGGGCCGTTCACAATCCTGATCGTAAGTCCCCTCAGGCCTCCACCCGCTACTGGACGCTCACCACGAATCCTCTCGATCCCTCGGCAGCCGAACTGTCTACTTTCGGGCATCTTTTGCTTCGCCTGGCTCGCTTTGGCCAAGACGAACGCCGGGACCGTAGTGTTCTGCCTGGCCTATGGCTTCAGTAGCGGTGCTTACGTTTCAATGATGCCTGCGTGAGTATCCTCTTCTCCTATCCGGATAAGCGTAATGCACTCGATGGCTGATGTTTCCTCACCCTATTATATCGAACATCTCAGTTGCGTCGCGTCGATGACGACCGACATGTCAACGATCGGAATCCGCATCGCCATGGCGTTCTTGGCCGTCTCACTTTTCGCCTTGACGGGTACACCGATCGCGGGCGCCATGGTCGCTAGAGAGAACGGGAGTTATGTAGGCGCGACCATCTTCTCCGGCGTTATGATCATCGCGGGAACTTGCGTGAATGGCGTGACGTGGTCGCTCATGTCTAAACGTAAGGGGACGAGGAGGGTTTGAAAGGACATTATATTGTACAAAGTGGATACGGTATAATTTAGTTTAATAGTGCGGTAGGTTGGACATAAGTGCAATACAACCGCTCCACATATGTAGGAAGAAGTCCAAATTCAACATTCAAAGCGAAAAAAAATATAAAAAATGGGAAGAAGACGACGACGACGAAAGCCGCCGCACCCGCGTCCGGCACGTGCATGAAAATGAACGAGGAAGCAAAGTCTACATTAGATCCAGGCGAACAGAAGGAAACAAAGGGGGAGACTAATTACAATCTCTGACCTTCACAAAGAAAGTAAAGGACAACCGAAATACGAAAAGGGAGAGGAGCACCGCATTCTCTATGCAGTCGCAAGATCATACACCGTTTCGGGCGTCACGCCTTTCCCGAGACCCATCTCCATCCCGACTTCGGGACCCCAGATCTCGGCCCAGATACCTTCCCCTTCGACGTGGAGCGGCTCTTCAGGTGCGTTACCAAGGGCCCGTTCTTGGTTCCAGATCATCGTTAATGACGAGGCGAGACTTTTGAGCCCGAGGAGGAAACCGAGGTCGGCTTGGTTCGGATGCGTCGGTGGGAAGCTCGCGACGACCCGACCGTCGGGAAGAATCGTTCCCGGAGCCGGTACCGAGGGTGACGAACCATCGCCCTCGTCGGAGCTCTTTGACATCGACGCGGCGAGTTCGTCAACGGTGATAAAATCGTCGCCGGTCGTGCAGTGGGCAAAGTCGATGAGCCGGATCGTCACCCCTCCGGGGGGCACGCGATGCTTCTTGCCATGGTGACGGTGGGCGTGCGACGAGGCCGAGGCGTGATGATGTCGGTCCAAAACGGGGCCCGAGGGGGAATCGGAGAGGCCCGTCGACGTCGTCGTCATCGTCGTCGTCGTCGTGACGCAACTCGATTCGCCCGTCGACGACAGCTGCCCCCCCGAGAACATCTGCGCTTTCAGATTTGCTTGTACCTCGGCGTCGCCGTCGTAGATGAAGAGCAGACTGGCGGCGTAGAAGCGGTAACGGTTCAACCCCTTGAGGATCGACGCGAGGCGGTACAGTTGTCGGAGGATGATGGGGATCTGGTACGCGAGCACCTCGACGCCGTTCGAGAGAAAGTGGGCCAGGACGGAGGGGAATTCCTGCGTTGTGACGTTACGGCCAAAGTACTTGTCCTGGAAGACGTAGCGGCCCTCGGCTGACTTGAAAACCTGCCAGTGAAAGGGTACGAATGTTACGGCGCATCAGAGACCTTGCGGTCACCAAAGCACCACCAGCACCGGCGAGGTCACTCACCTGCATCCCGCAAATACGCACGCCGAGGTCGTGGCTTGTCGTTTTGGAGCATTTCTTAGTCTGACTCGCCTTCTTGGCCGGGGTCGCGGCGATGCCGTATTGGCGCGTCCCCATTTTGAGGTCGAGCACGCACGGCGACTTGAGCGAGCCTGTCAGGTCCTCCATCAGGATGAATTGCTCCTGGCGCAAAGGTGCCGTCGGTGTTTCGGTTGACTGCGGCGGCGGTATAGAAGGCTCAACGACAGCCGGAATCGAGAACGAGGGAGGAAGCGAACCGATTGTGGGCTCGGATGGTGGGTTCTTTGCAACGACGGGGTTGGCCTGGTGCTTCAAGGGGTGGTCGCTCGCCGGCAATGGAGCAGTTTCGTCGACGGGGCAAAGGGAAGAAGTCGTCGCAGGGAGCAAGGGGGACGAAGCGGCGTTCGACGTGGTCCCTCCAGGCTCGCTGACGTCGTCCATGGCGAAGATGCCCTCCTGCGAGCCGACACTGCAGCCTCGTTCGCGCTGCAAGCCGCCGGCACCGAACGAAAGGTGCCGCGAGCGGCTCTGCCGCTCTTCGACGACACCATTCTCGACGCTCGATTGTCGCGTGCAAAGCAGGGCGCCCGTCGACTGCGTCTCGCGCAGCTCGGGCCGTTCGGGTCGCTGCAGCGAGGCGGCACGCGCACTGACAGGGGTCACTTTGCCACCGGTGCCGAGGTTCGACGCGCTGTTGGTCCCCGACAGGCCGTGCCGCTTGCCTTCCTTCCACTCACGACGTCCTTCGCGCAGCTTGGGCGAGCTAAAGACCTCGCGCAGGACCTGTTCGCATAAGCGTGTGTTGACCGTCGTCGAGCCCGTGCCTGACGTGTGGCGCCCGACGCGGGAGACGGCCGACGAAGCCGAGCCCAAGACGGCGCCCGACGACAATGACCGGCTCGGGGAGAGGCGCCGAGCGAGCGATCTCCGCAGCGCCGTATCGTCGGCGACGGGCGATTGCCCGAGGCGCTGGTGCTGCCGTTGCGCGAGTGCCGACTCGACATAGTTCGTGTCGACGGGCGTTGAATGCGGCGTCGGTGGCGTCGCACTCAACAGGGGGAACGATGGAACCGCGGACAACGACGAGAGCGGCGTGTCTTCGCCAACGCTGCCGCTGATGGAAAAGGACGAAGGAGCAAAATCAGGGCTCGAGAGCAAATTCGACCCACCCCCGCCGGCGCCGGTGGTCGTCGTCGTGCCCGTGCTCGCGTCCCCGCCCAGGAGCTCGGGATCGGTGTTGTTGCCGGATTTGCGTCGCGCGTTGCGGTGCATGCGGCCACTCCGACGCAGGCCTTTGGTAACGTCCCAGACGAGCGTGTTGGGTATGATGTGGCGGTTGCGTTCGAGGACGACTTCGGGCACCTCTTCCATCGCCGCCTCATTCGCCCCGAGTCCACCTCCGCCTCCTTCTCCTTCCTCAGCGCTGCGCATCGTCGCCGCGCTCTTTTCCCGAAATATGCGTCGTTCGGGCACTTGAGGTGTCGAGGCTCGGGCCCGCGACGACTCGCGCGAGCTCAGAGCCGGTCTCCGATACGTGACATTCAGGACTCCGAGATATTGCGGGACGAAGGCGAGCAGCTTGGGGCAGGAGCGCTCGACGGCTTCGTAAAACTCGTTCTCTCGCGACGCCAGCGGCTGCAAAGGGACAGAGGGATTCATCCTGGTTAGCTCATGCCAAATGCGTAACGTTATCAGATGTCCCGAGACCGTACCTTGCAGATCGCCTTTTTGGAAAAGCGGAAGATGTGGTTGTGGCCTCCGACCTGGTGATCGTAAGGTTCGAGCGGAACCGTCGCGGCGATTGTACCGTCCCTGTCCAGCAACCTCGAGCCCCACTCGTCGCCGGCGGCAGCACGGCGCATCTCGACCGTCCCACCGCCGTTCCGCGCGATCTTGTCCTTGAGCGGACCGACGTCGAGCTCAAACTCTTCGTCCTGCGATTCGAGCGTGTGGCCGCGGGTCAGGGGCGCTCCTTCTTCTTCGAGGTTGCCGTCCTCTTCGTCCCCGTCCTGAGCTCCGTCGTCGATGCCATCTCGGTCGTCTTCGTCGTCGTCGTCGTCGTCGTCGTATTCGTCGTCGTCGTCGCTCCACTCGTCTTCGTCCTCGGTCGTCGTAGCGTCATCGTACGTACTGACACTCTCACTCGAGGCTATCGAAGGCGCGATATTGACCGGAGCCGAAGTCGAAGCCGAAGCCGAGGTCGACGGCGGGGCTAAAGTCGAGGCCACGGCCGTGTCCGGCGGCTCAGTCGGCACTGCGCGCTTCTGACTCGTCGCACCTTGGTCTAGCACGAGCCGCCGTACACCCTCGACTAGGCTCTGCGTCGCCGTCGGGGTTGGGGTCCCGTTTGCACTCGAAGAATCGTGCCCCAACGGCTTGGGCGAGTAGATGACTTTGACGACCGAATTCGACGTCGAGCTCGGAATCGAAGGTGGCGGTGGTGGCTCGTTCAAGACGGAGGGGGAAGATCCTGCATGAAAAGGTGCAGGTTCGGAGGTGGTCGAAGAACCTCTCGAAGGAATGGGCACCACAGGTGGGCCGAGAATGTCGTGGACCGAATGGGGTGGCATCGCTGCATTCGGTAAGGAGAATTCGGGCACGGGAGAACCCAACATTCCACCACCACCGATCGTGCCTACGGTTCTCCGCGGGCTTGTCAGCCGTGGACTCACGGGTCGACTCGTCGTCAATCCACTCGGTTCAATGCCAAGCGCCGGCGACGGGTGACCCGATCGGTCGCCTTTGCTCGGAGAAGGGAGGATGTTCGGCGACGAGCGACGGCTGTGCGACGAGCGACGCTGGGCCTGCGAGGCCGAGACGGAGCGAGAGATGGAGGCGCGTTGCGAGGAAAAGGGGGAACCGGGGGCAAAAAAGTGGTTCGGTTCCGGCGAGGTGTGGGTCGACGGCGTCGCGTTCGTCTGCTTAATCGCGGTCGCTCGCTCCTTGCCCTTGATCGACAGCGAGGGGCTCTTGGCGTTGAGAACCATGATGGAACTCGTCTCCGACCGTGTGCTAGAAGGCAGACGCGATTTCGACGGCCGCCGCAGTGCCTCGAGCTCCTTGTCGGGGATCGACGTCGTCTCCTTAAACAGGTTGAGGCTCACGCTCGCCTTGCGCCCTCCTGCCCCCGCGGCCGTGGTGTGCGCATTCGTACGGACTACGCGAGAGGAAGAGGAAGGCGGAGAAGAAAACGAGTCGTGGTGGGCGACGGCAGCCAACGTGAGAGCTACGGGTGAGGAGGAGACTGACGACGGCGGTGACGCCAGGGGAGACGAG
This sequence comes from Microbotryum lychnidis-dioicae p1A1 Lamole, assembly GCA_001244265.2. Classification (NCBI taxonomy): domain Eukaryota; kingdom Fungi; phylum Basidiomycota; class Microbotryomycetes; order Microbotryales; family Microbotryaceae; genus Microbotryum; species Microbotryum lychnidis-dioicae. Next base: position 600,788 of record CDLV01000019.1, read on the forward strand.
CCGGGCGAGACGGACAAAGTCGGGTCCAACGGTGCCGTCGAGGCCAGCGTATATCGAGACGACATCGGATCACTGAGCGACGATGGATCCGGGGGACTGGCTGTCGTCTCCCCGAGCGTGGCAGTGGCTCCGGGCCCCACCTTGAGCGGTAATGGTTCGTTGCCGAGCGCGGTCGAGGTCGTGTCGACCGAGTGAGATCCCGACGATCGCCTCTTGCTCGGGCTCACTGCTTCCTCCATCTCCCTACTCCGTGAGTGCGGAACTGTTAATTGTCGTCAGAGAGGAGAGCAAGCCAAAATTGGTCAGCGTCCGCAACCCGTAATTGGGTCAACTCGGGGGGCCACTCCACAGGGCGTGGTCGACTGTCAGCTCGGACAACTCTCGCCACCATAGCAAGGGCTAAAAGAGGCGTTGCTTTAAAGCAAATATGTAGAGGCTCTTTCGGTCGTCGCGACTGGGGGCTAAAAGTTGTCGCCGAGCCGGCAGGTCGGGCAGAGGCGATCAAGGACAACCGGGTCCTGCGGGCTCCGCGTGATATGGTACTCACTGTATGTAGCAATGTGTCCGATTGGCAGTTCTGGATCGATGTTTCAGAAGGTCTGCACCGGCGTCGACGTCTGGGACGACCGCGATAGCTCGAGAGACAGGGGCGAGAGTCAATAATCGGCAACAGGAGAGGTGCACAGGTCCTGCTTGATTATGCCAAAGCTGATTTAGTTAAGCGAGTTGTTGTGATGGTGGTCCACAGTAAAAGACCACAGGGTCTCGATGCGCAGGACTGTGGGATGTTGTGGCGCTCGTTCGGCGACGGCGACTGTGACTGTGACTGAGCGAGCGACACTGGCGAGGGAGCCGTCAGAGAGAGTGGCGTAAGTAAGCGTAGAGAGGTGGGATGCACAAGACGAGCCGAGGTAGACCAAATGGCCGGTGGTCTGGGGGGTGGAGATCGGTAAGCAACCAAAAGTCGAGGCGAGCGCGCGTCACGGCGGTCAAAGCGCTAGCGCCGGCAGCTCGCCAGAACTCGCCCGCTACAAGAACCAACGCCACAGTTTGCAAGCGCCACATATCATCGACCGCTCCTGGCAGAGTGTCGCTACCGATTGAAGCTCGGCGAAGTACAATCTTACCGGCTCGACAAAGCGTAGGCATAACATATGCCGATCCTAACTCGTTGTTGGAGCGTTTCAGTTACAACTGTTCGAATTCATTATCTGCTGTGGGCAGTTCGGTCCAACACTGAGGGTCGGTTAATTCCGGTAATACCCATTCTGAAGGGTATTACCCAGGTCTCACCTGGGTATTGTCCCGAGCGCGCCTGGGTAATACCCAGCTGACGGGTAATACCCAGGCGCGCGGTATCAACCCCACGTCGGGCATTAACTCTCTGACGGGTATTACCCATCTCCGCGGGTAATACCCAGCCGACGGGGAATACCCGGGCGCGCGGTAATACCCCCCAGCCGGGTATTAACTTTGACATGGGTAATATCTGCCTGGATGGTTATTCCCCCGGCCTCCGGGTTTCTTCTGTACGTGCAGCGTAGTTACTACCGGGTCTGGGTTGTTACCACCGCAATACCACCACTCGGATGTCTAGAACTTCTCTGTAACACTCTTGCCTCTGGCAGTGGATGAAACAGACGAGTGAAGGAAGCCAGTGTATTATTCCAGGTTCAGAAAATTGGGCCGAGCTTCGTCATCCATCCGGTCAAAGATGTACTCCGGGACTCCTCTCGACCAACCCTCCGATGTATGCGACCAGCTGAGCCCAGGATGCACCGCAGATCCACAATCTCGACCGCTCCTGAAGCACGTTTACCTTGAGTGAAGAACAAATTCTGATGCTTGTGCCCTCCTACAACAGACAAAGCCTTCCTCTTTTGCCGCTTTAGCGTCGGCTTGGCAATCGGGCCCGTTCGACCGTGTCAACAGGTTGCAAGTGGCTCAAACCAAGCGACCGTACCTTCCCAAGCAGGAAGTTCTATGAAGCGAGAGGAATGTGTCAGGGTCGTAAGGCCGCCTGGCACAACCAAGTGCGAATGCGCGCACCTGCTCCCCATATCGGAACTCATAAATCGCCAAAAGTTGACCAAAATGTTTGACACGATCGGCTCCTTCGCCTTCACGAGGGAACGCCTGAGAGTTGTCTCTTGCACGACGTCGACTACTGTCTATCAATATATCGTACTGAAAATGCTTCCTCAGCGTAACTGTAATCGTAACCTGGTACTATAACTTACTGAGATCCATGAAGCATCCCGTGTGTCTGCGGAAACTCTTGCATGCTTTGACAGTCGCTCCGCCGCCGCAATCCGGTCCCGTCCAGAGTCCATGCGGTAGCCTTCAAAAGAATTGATCGACAAGCTCAAAATTGATGTCCTGATTGCGTCAACCTATGCGGCAGTGAGCCGCAGATTAGCAATTCGAAATGCCGGATGGATCTGAACCAAATGTGAATACGCACCTTTCGCTTGAAGACCACAGGGGCCAGCTGACCAAACAATTCGCGTGCAATGAATTGCGCAACTCGCATTACATCGTTGATACCCGGTCCCTGCTTCAGCTTGTCACTGCGCCGTCCGTAAAGACCCAAAGCTTCGGCCCCCGAGTCCCCATTTTCACTCGAAGCTTGTCGTGATGCGGCCGCGGACGAACCGCGCATTTGATCTCCCGTTGCGTTCATGAACAACCCCCGTGACTGTTGCATCTGCTCGAGCTCCATCTTCTTGTCCTACTGATGCTTCATCAGTGCCGGTACAGTGATGGGATAAGAGAAGCGAGGAAAGCGCGAACACGCCATTTGCAAGGCAGCATCCGCACACACATCTGCATGGGTTACAGAGAAGTGGTCAGAGATTTTACATCGAAATCAACTCGTATTTCTTGGGCAGAGCATTTTATTACTGACAACGATTCACTGCTTCTCGCAACGACCGAGCTGCTTCGCAACTCGTCCGGCTACCGAGACTGGGTCCTCGCCATCCGTTCACGCCTGCCCTCCGGCGTCGTCCGTTACCTCAACACGGGCGTACCACTCGAGTCTTGGCCTGCTTCGTATGTCCCTCTCTGGGACCACTACGCCTGCTCCTCCATTTGCGCCTCCGTCGATTCGCAAACTGTCCTCCGGGCCTGTCACCTTACCTCGACGAATCGCTCGCAGCACCCAAGGTCTGGCAGGCACTTCGCGAACGCTACGGCACCGTCTCTGCTGTCGATCTGCTACCGGTCATCCAACGCCTCTTCAGCTCCGACCCTGTGCCCGTCACTCCCGACCTGTTCCTGCAATTCCGCGACAGTTTCGAAAACGACGCCCGGCTGCTGCAGGACTCGCAGGTCACCGTGAACGCCCTTCTCGCCTCGCACTTGCTTGCTCGCCTTCCTTCGTCCTTCGACGCCTGGCGCACCACCTTCGTTGCTGACCAGGGCGATTCCACTGCGATGCCCTCCGCCACCGAGATCTTCACGCGCCTTTACCGCGATGTCAAAGCCCGCCCCGTCGATACTCCTGTTGCCGCCGTCACCACCGCTGTGATGATGTCACGCCTGCTCAAGCGGTGGTAAGTCTCTGATCGAAGGACCAAGGGAGACCAGACCTTGGAGCAGCTGGTAGCTCGTTGGGCTCATAACCTGTGCCGTCGCCACCCCGCAGGCTCGCCACGGCTGTTCAAGGCCGTGCCCAAATCCGTCTTGTCGCAAGTTGCACTGGCTCCGGGAATGCCCCGACACCGCCTGGGCCGCCGCCTACCGAGCTCGTCGCACCGCCGAGAAGAAGGCCTCCCAGCCAGTCGCGTCACTAGCCGCAGTGGACACACCCAACTCTGTGTCGTTCACGGCCTGTCTCCTCGCAACACCTTCGCCATTTCGCAAATCGGCTTGGCTTCTTGACTCGGGCGCTAATCGCCATATGACGAACGACAGGGGCCTTTTTTCCGGGCTTCGCACGGTCGCAGGCCCACGAGTTGGAGGCGTCGCCGGCTCCCTCCCTTCCACCGGCTGCGGCACCATTTGCATCCAGACTTCAACGGGTCCCATCACCGTGTCCAATGTCCTCCTGGTACCGGATCTCCCAAGCAACTTCTTGGTCTGGTCTCCCTTGGTCCTTCGATCAGAGACTTACCACCGCTTGAGCAGGCGTGACATCATCACAGCGGTGGTGACGGCGGCAACAGGAGTATCGACGGGGCGGGCTTTGACATCGCGGTAAAGGCGCGTGAAGATCTCGGTGGCGGAGGGCATCGCAGTGGAATCGCCCTGGTCAGCAACGAAGGTGGTGCGCCAGGCGTCGAAGGACGAAGGAAGGCGAGCAAGCAAGTGCGAGGCGAGAAGGGCGTTCACGGTGACCTGCGAGTCCTGCAGCAGCCGGGCGTCGTTTTCGAAACTGTCGCGGAATTGCAGGAACAGGTCGGGAGTGACGGGCACAGGGTCGGAGCTGAAGAGGCGTTGGATGACCGGTAGCAGATCGACAGCAGAGACGGTGCCGTAGCGTTCGCGAAGTGCCTGCCAGACCTTGGGTGCTGCGAGCGATTCGTCGAGGTAAGGTGACAGGCCCGGGAGGACAGTTTGCGAATCGACGGAGGCGCAAATGGAGGAGCAGGCGTAGTGGTCCCAGAGAGGGACATACGAAGCAGGCCAAGACTCGAGTGGTACGCCGTGTTGAGGTAACGGACGACGCCGGAGGGCAGGCGTGAACGGATGGCGAGGACCCAGTCTCGGTAGCCGGACGAGTTGCGAAGCAGCTCGGTCGTTGCGAGAAGCAGTGAATCGTTGTCAGTAATAAAATGCTCTGCCCAAGAAATACGAGTTGATTTCGATGTAAAATCTCTGACCACTTCTCTGTAACCCATGCAGATGTGTGTGCGGATGCTGCCTTGCAAATGGCGTGTTCGCGCTTTCCTCGCTTCTCTTATCCCATCACTGTACCGGCACTGATGAAGCATCAGTAGGACAAGAAGATGGAGCTCGAGCAGATGCAACAGTCACGGGGGTTGTTCATGAACGCAACGGGAGATCAAATGCGCGGTTCGTCCGCGGCCGCATCACGACAAGCTTCGAGTGAAAATGGGGACTCGGGGGCCGAAGCTTTGGGTCTTTACGGACGGCGCAGTGACAAGCTGAAGCAGGGACCGGGTATCAACGATGTAATGCGAGTTGCGCAATTCATTGCACGCGAATTGTTTGGTCAGCTGGCCCCTGTGGTCTTCAAGCGAAAGGTGCGTATTCACATTTGGTTCAGATCCATCCGGCATTTCGAATTGCTAATCTGCGGCTCACTGCCGCATAGGTTGACGCAATCAGGACATCAATTTTGAGCTTGTCGATCAATTCTTTTGAAGGCTACCGCATGGACTCTGGACGGGACCGGATTGCGGCGGCGGAGCGACTGTCAAAGCATGCAAGAGTTTCCGCAGACACACGGGATGCTTCATGGATCTCAGTAAGTTATAGTACCAGGTTACGATTACAGTTACGCTGAGGAAGCATTTTCAGTACGATATATTGATAGACAGTAGTCGACGTCGTGCAAGAGACAACTCTCAGGCGTTCCCTCGTGAAGGCGAAGGAGCCGATCGTGTCAAACATTTTGGTCAACTTTTGGCGATTTATGAGTTCCGATATGGGGAGCAGGTGCGCGCATTCGCACTTGGTTGTGCCAGGCGGCCTTACGACCCTGACACATTCCTCTCGCTTCATAGAACTTCCTGCTTGGGAAGGTACGGTCGCTTGGTTTGAGCCACTTGCAACCTGTTGACACGGTCGAACGGGCCCCGATTGCCAAGCCGACGCTAAAGCGGCAAAAGAGGAAGGCTTTGTCTGTTGTAGGAGGGCACAAGCATCAGAATTTGTTCTTCACTCAAGGTAAACGTGCTTCAGGAGCGGTCGAGATTGTGGATCTGCGGTGCATCCTGGGCTCAGCTGGTCGCATACATCGGAGGGTTGGTCGAGAGGAGTCCCGGGAGTACATCTTTGACCGGATGGATGACGAAGCTCGGCCCAATTTTCTGAACCTGGAATAATACACTGGCTTCCTTCACTCGTCTGTTTCATCCACTGCCAGAGGCAAGAGTGTTACAGAGAAGTTCTAGACATCCGAGTGGTGGTATTGCGGTGGTAACAACCCAGACCCGGTAGTAACTACGCTGCACGTACAGAAGAAACCCGGAGGCCGGGGAATAACCATCCAGGCAGATATTACCCATGTCAAAGTTAATACCCGGCTGGGGGGTATTACCGCGCGCCCGGGTATTCCCCGTCGGCTGGGTATTACCCGCGGAGATGGGTAATACCCGTCAGAGAGTTAATGCCCGACGTGGGGTTGATACCGCGCGCCTGGGTATTACCCGTCAGCTGGGTATTACCCAGGCGCGCTCGGGACAATACCCAGGTGAGACCTGGGTAATACCCTTCAGAATGGGTATTACCAGAATTAACCGACCCTCAGTGCGATCGGCTTCAGATACAGGCACAAGCGACCTCGAAGAGGAAGAAGTGCTGGCAACTAGGAACAGGACCCTAGTGCCCAAGAAGCGAGGTGCGCGCCAAGGAGCAGGATCGCCACAATTGTCGCAGGAGACTCAACAAACAAGCCCCCACGTGGGTTCAAGCGGTCAACGTTCGACTCCTGCAGCCAGCGGTGTCAGAGGCCCGGGCCCGCCAAGAAACAAGAAGAAGAAGACCGAACACAATCCTAACAGAAGCCAACAGACCAACCCAAAGAGAGACCTTGGCAACGGTCGAGCTGAAGAAGAAGAAGACGAGGATCAGACAGGATGAAGAAGAAGTCGAGAAATTGGAACGCTCTCCAAGGACTTGAGGAAGCGGAGCACGCGCGGCAGCTGCGGATGATTTGGATGCCAACGATCCAAACTATGCGGCTACGGGTCAAAGATGGTAACGGAGGTAGACACTTGCTAGACAAATACTACAACATCTGGCATGCAATACAAAATGGCTGCATTAACATTAGTAATATGAACGCGAGCATTAGTAGTTTATGATACAGACCCTAATGAGTAAGCCAATGCCAATTGAGCTCGCACTAGCATTTAATGATAAAGAACCTAATGAGCAAGCTAATGTGAATTAAGCTCGATCACGCTCCCGAAAAGAGCCCCTATTGAGACTTTTTGGATGGTATTACCCATTAAAATTGGAAATACTCGAACCGAAGGGAATGCCGTCTGCTTGGGTAATACCCATTCTGATGGGTAATACCGCAGCCCAGGCAATACCCATTCAGATGGGTATTCCCCGCCAAAAACGTCGCTCAGTGCAACGTCAGAACGTACCCCTACAAATCGAATCGTTCCAGGTTCCAGTACTTTGGAATCAACTCAGAATCGACTGCGTCACATTCCGAAACGAGCTCGAACCACTCGAATTTGTGATGCTCTTACTGAATCGATTTCAAATCACTGAAACTGTTCTGGAACGATTTCATAGTTCCATAGTTAGGGGTGGGTTTTGCTAAGGACACCCAAATGGCAGCCCGATCTCTGACGGTCAAGCCAGTCTTCCATATTCTACTCGCGGGACCCCGCTCGAGATAGATTGAATGTTTCTCTGGCCAATAGGGGCTTGCGCCGTCGCGCCGCCGGATCCCGTGACCTGCTGGCTCGCGATTCCCACGTGCACGACCCGGTGGCTCTATAACTTGCGACGCACGCGCGTGAAACGCTTCAAGGGAAGGAACTTCGGTCAGAGCCCCATTCCATTCACTAGTGCATTGCTACCTTAAAGATACGGCTCTTGAACATCGTGTGCTCGGGGGCGCTAATCCCAGGGGGGTTTTTCGTAGGCGCGCGGCCGCCGCACGTGCGGTGGGGTTGACTGCAGTGGGCGAACGTGCAAGAATTGAAAAGTTCTCCGCTATCGCCAGAAGGAGCGACAGACGATGGTGTTTCCGCTAGCAGGAAAAAACCAAGGCAGACCGGATGAATCTGGGTTGGTGGGCGGTGAGCTTGTAGCGCGAATTAATTTGTTGAAGTTCCACTCGAGATTGCAGTGCCTCCGTGTGATGAGAGCCCGTCACGGGTAGATTGGCGGCCCCTGTCACTGTTACCGGTCGTCCTTTACGACTTTCGGTAGATTCCTTGAAGCGAGCCAACTCTTATGGGTGAACATGGCGGGACCTGACCGTCAGACTTCGACTGGACGATTCGATAGATTCTGTAACTGCAAACTCGGTTAAATCCGGTCGCCGGTAGCCGCCGCCGGTCGGGTCGACTTTAAGAATCGAAGGCCAGCAATGTTCGGAGGACCGAGGCCCAAATCAAACAGTGGGATTTGACCTTCTCCAAGACCTTGCAGAGACATTCATGTGTTCCCCCTCTAATGCAGCAGAGTTCGTAGCGGAAGTTGACTCACGCGCGGTCGATTTCAGCGCCAGCGCTCGGTCTTCGGCGATCCACGGGGATCAGCATGGCAGTAGCAAGCGCATATGGCGCGATCGGCCCACGCTGCGCCAAGTCTGGCCAAGTCGCTGTGACTTGCTGCTTCAGCAGCTCCGCAGCTCGTGTCGCTCAGCTTCCTCCCGCACCCTCCCCCCCGCATCCCTCCCTCCATTCCTTTCTTCAAAACACTACTCTGTACGTGGTCGATCCCCGTCGTCGTCAAGCGTTTCCATGCCCACTGCTGACCTGACTTGTTCTATCATCACCACCTACGTTGTACATCTTTGAAATTTGTCGGGCCTTTTTTCACGTCGCGCTCGCGCTCGCACCATCCGCCAACCCCGCTGCCACGTCCTCCCCTGCCCGCTGTTCGCCGTCGCCCCTCCCTGCCTCTACCGTCCGCGCCGCTCTCTCCCCCTCTCACCTCGCCCTGTCATACAATAGCCAAAATGGTTTCTTCTGCCGTTCTCGGTTTCCCCCGTATCGGTGCCAAGCGCGAGGTCAAGAAGGCGACCGAGGCCTACTGGGCCAACAAGCTCGATGCCGCCGAGCTCCAAAAAGTGGCCAAGGAGCAGAGGCTCGCCCGCTGGCAGACGATCAAGGATGCCGGCGTCGACATCATCCCTTCGTGAGTTTCTCTTCCGAGTTCGTCCCACCCTGTTCAGCCGGTCCATGCGTGGTATCCCTCGACGATTCACGCACTGCGTCCTCGGTGGGCTTGGCAGCGCCGCTTTTCCCCCTTTGCGCGCCCGTCGCGCGCCACGTTTCGCCGCGAAAGACCTCGCTTGCTGACGCTACCCACGTGCCTGTGCCGGCCCCTTTTCGTACACCCCTATCGTTTCTTTGTTCTGCTTTCCCGATGTCTGCAGCGGTGACTTTACCCTCTACGACCATGTCCTTGACTTTTCCACCACCTTCAATGTAAGGAGCCCACGCAACCGGACTGTTGGGGCGGAGATGACCATTCCTTGGACCTTGTGCTTGCGGGCTGATCTCGGGTGCATGGACTTCTCCCCTAAAACAGGTCATCCCCGCCAAGTATGCCGAGGCCGACATCTCGGCCCTCGACCGCTACTTTGCCATGGGTCGAGGTCGCCAAGTCGGCGGCGTCGATGTCCCCGCTGGTGAGATGCAAAAGTGGTTTGACTCGAACTACCACTGTGAGTAATTGCCTCTCTTTTTGACTCTGCGGTGGAATGAGCACGGCCTCTGACCTACCCGTCGGTGCTCCCTACTCGCCCTGTGTTCAGACCTCAAGGGCGAGCTCTCGTCCAAGACCGAGTTCAAGCTCAATGACACCAAGCCCGTCGACGAATTTGAGGAAGCCAAGGCCGCGGGCATCACGACGCGCCCCGTCCTGCTCGGCCCCATCACGTACTTGTTGATTGGCAAGGTCGGCCGCGACGAGACGTCGTCCGAGTTCAAGACTCTCGATGTCCTCGACAAGCTCGTGCCCGTCTACGGCGAGCTCCTCAAGAAGCTCGAAGCCGCCGGCGCGAGCGAGGTCCAGATCGACGAGCCTGCTTTGGCGCTCGACGCGACAGACGACCTCGAGAAGGAGTACACCTCCACCTTCGAGGCCCTCGCCAAGGCCGCCCCCGGCCTCAAGATCACTGTCGCTACCTACTTTGGCCGCCTCGAGAAGAAGTCGATCGCGTACGTCGCCAAGTTGCCCGTCCACGCCGTCCACATCGACCTCGACCGTGCCGCGTCGCAGCTCGACGCCGTCGTGGCCGCCGTCAAGCCGACCCAGCTCGTGCTCTCGCTCGGTCTCGTCTCGGGCCGCAACATCTGGAAGAACGACATTGCCGCCTCGGTCGAGACCGCCAAGAAGGTTGTCGCCGAGCTCGGGGCCGACCGCGTCGTCGTAGCGACGTCGTCGTCGCTCCTCCACACCCCTGTCACCCTGGCCAACGAGTCCAAGCTCAAGCCCGAGGTCAAGGACTGGTTCTCGTTCGCGACCGAGAAGGCCGCCGAAGTCGCGACCATCGCCAAGGCCGTCGAGTCCCCCGAGTCCGTCAAGGAGGCGCTCGAGGCCAACGCGACCTCGATCCGCGCCCGCCGCGACTTTGAGCAGAACTCGGACGCCGCCGTTCGTGAGCGCGTCGCCGCCGTTACCAAGGAGATGTACAACCGCCAGTCTCCCTTCCCCGAGCGCATCGCCGCGCAGAACAAGGTCTTCCCCCTCCCGACGTTCCCGACGACGACGATCGGCTCGTTCCCGCAGACCAAGGAGATCCGCGTCGCGCGCGCCAAGCTCGGCAAGGGCGAGCTTTCGGAGAAGGAGTACGACAACTTTATCGAGAATGAGATCAAGTCCGTCGTCGAGTTCCAGGAAAAGGTTGGCCTCGACCTCCTCGTCCACGGCGAGCCTGAGCGCAACGACATGGTCCAGTACTTTGGCGAGCGCCTCGCCGGCTTCGAGTTCACCGAGAACGCGTGGGTCCAGTCGTACGGATCACGCTACGTGCGCCCCCCCATCGTCGTCTCGGACGTCTCGCGCCCTGCGCCCATGACCGTGCGCTGGTCGTCTTACGCGCAGTCGCTGTCCAAGCAGCCCGTCAAGGGCATGCTCACGGGCCCCGTTACGATCCTCAACTGGTCCTTCCCGCGTGCCGACGTCTCCAAGGAGGTGCAGTGCAAGCAGCTCGCGCTCGCGCTCCGCGACGAGGTCGTCGACCTCGAGAAGGCCGGCATCTTTGCGATCCAGGTCGACGAGCCCGCCATCCGCGAAGGTTTGCCGCTGCGCCAGGTCGATCAGGAGGAGTACCTCACCTGGGCCGTCGACTCGTTCCGCCTTTCGACCGCCGGCGTCAAGGACTCGACGCAAACCCACTCCCATTTCTGCTACTCGGACTTTAACTCGATCTTTGATCACATCATCCGTCTGGACGCCGACGTCATCTCGATCGAGGCCAGCAAGTCCGATCTCAAGTTGCTCGAAGTCTTCAAGACGTACAAGTACCCCAACGCGATCGGTCCCGGTGTCTACGACATCCACTCGCCGCGCGTCCCCAGCGTGCAGGAGTTGCAGGACAAGATCGCCGGCCTGCTCAAGGCGATCCCGCAGGTCAAGGACCTCTTCATCAACCCCGACTGCGGCCTCAAGACCCGCGGCTGGAAGGAGACGGAGGAGTCGTTGAAGAACCTCGTCGAGGCTGCCCGCTGGGCCCGCGAAACCTACAAGGCCTAAAGAAAAGGCTCGGTCTGTGCTCTCCCTGTCTCGCTCTCCCGTGGTTTCCGTTCGGCTCGTCTTTCCTCCCCTTGTTGTTCGCATCTTCAACACCGCAACACAGTAGCATTCGTCGTTCGCTCAACGTGTCGACCAAACTAAAGGACTCCCCTCCTCTGCTTTCTTGATACCGCTTTCTCTTCCGCCCCCCTAAAAAAACCAATATACGAGGTTCGAAGTGCTCGACCTCGATGTCAACATCAACCTCTTGTCCCCAACTCGTATGATTCCCCCACTCTTTCCCAAAAATGGAAACCGGGCTCGTTCTTTTTTCGTTCGGGACTAGACTGTCCCCGCTTTCCTTCTTCTCTTTTCGCCTTTGCAATAACGAAGCCTCAACTTGCTTCACCAAATTTGGGAGAACTTGCACTTGATGCAGCTGATGCCTCGTTCTGGCGTGTCGAAGCGAGTCGGATGTGGGCTCAGCATTCGGCGTCCGCGGGTGGTTTGAACATGTCCGTCCATTTGATCCTAGGTCAATACATGACTAAATTAGATGGTGTTGATGCTGGAGAATAGATATATGACTACACTTAGTTGTTGTGTGCACGGAGAGCACGGAGAACATGTAAGCGTAGTGCAGGACATACGATGTTGGGGAATCTTCATGTCCGTACCGCAGCTTCGCGTGTGCCGGCACGGACATGGCCGCGAATCGAGGCGTTTGACCCCTAACTTCCGTGATCCGGCATGCATTCAATATCAAAGGCTGTGATCCGACTGACTTGCGTTGGCTCCCATCCCGATTTTTTCGTAGACATCTCTTCAAATAGGATTCACCGGTTGCAGGTCCGACCCAACGGTACCCGATCAACGCAGACTCCCGGCCGCCGCAGAGGAGTTCCGCCCCCGGCCCACATGAATCGAACGCGTTAAGTCGGGTCGAGTAGAACCCTTATTCGCCGCGTAACAAAGAAAGGCTTAGCCCAGACATGCAGCGCGACTTTGTTCCATTCCGTCAGGGGTCGGACCTTTGGAAGGCTCAACACGGCCCAATGCTTAGACAGGTCGAGGTTCCAGAGCGCTGGACTTGCGGTTCGGCCACAGCCGCCTGCTTTTGACAGCGCACCTCCGACTCAGAGTGAGACGGGTTCGGCATCTCGTAACACACCCATGGCGCAGCACACCAAGGCGAAACGCAAGTAACAACGACTTGCGCGTGAGCCTCTCAGAACGCTCCAACGAGCGTGACGCTCCCGAGTCGGCCAGATACGGATCATGACGACACTTGCGGCGACCATCTCGCGGCCATGTCGACACGCGCGGTGCAGGCACCACCTCCAACCTCTACATTCTTGACGCCGGGACAGCACCACTTAGTAGCATCGAGTATTCACCCCGACTCAAGCCATAGTATCGAGAGGAGCGTGGTCAACGAGGACGATGGCCACGACAATCGCGACGACTCCGCCACTGCATTTCCAGTTCGAGTGCCCATCGCAACAGCGATGCCATCACCTCTACATCGCCTACTTGGTCTTCATCGAAAGCGCTCAATCAGAAGCTGAGATTCAAAGGTATCGCTTTTAATCCCGACGCTGGTGCATCGCAGCCGGGGACGATGTCGTCAACGCCTTTGACTCCAAGAGTTCGGCATCCCTCAGTGTACCACCCGTGCTTTCTCGGGATCGACTGCTCTGAAATTCGATGGTACGTCTTCAAGTTTCCAGCTTGAGCTCGTATTCTGCTCTGAACAACGCTGATATCACGATGTTACGGGCTCCGCTCATGCTCAGTTTCGACCATCAAAGCCGGATGTCCTATCCGCAATTAGTGGCTAGCGTCCTCCGGATGACGCCCTTGGTTCCCATCCATGTCACCGCAAAAGCGCATCGTTACGTTTTCCTTCAAGATGTTTTTGACGAGGTTGCTGACGAGCTCGCAATTACTCCCCAAGGTACGCAAAACAATCCAAAAGTAATGTTCCTTCGCGAGTAAATTCCAAATCACGGACACTCCCTTCTTTCTGACGACTCCTGCTTCGATTAATCGGTCGCCGATCAGACGGATATCTCCTTTGCTCCTCGATCGTCGTCTCCTCTCGATACCTCAAACTCGTGTCGTTCGCTGCACTGGCCGACTTTTCGGACCAATGTAAGTTCTTGAGTCGACCAGCTCGGCTCTCGACCTCCACACGCTGCCAGCCGAAGCACTACTGTCAATGGGGGTTTATCCCTTTTTCCGCATCGACGAATGTTTGCAAAGCGATCTAAATTGCTGAACGATTTGACGTATTGCCATTACTTCAGATTTACCAGCACGCCAGCGATCGTCGTCAATTTTTTACATTGCGCTTTCGACCCTGCTGGCTCACGGACGGCACCTCTACAAGACGACTCACCGACCTTTCCTCCAAAGCGTCCGCACACGGCCGCCTGAGGTCCGCACTTGGCTCAGCAAAGTGCGCGCCCATCCCGCCCCACTCCGACTCCGCCTGTGACTCTTGAGCTGTTGCAGAGAGGAGACATACTTACTACACTGTTGAAATCATGTTGTATAGCGACTTTGCTAAACAAAAATGTTGAGGATCAACCTAGGGAGTCATGAACAAAGCTTTAAAGTCGCATCATCAGAAGGACTCGGAGCGCTCACTACTACAAAAAATTCCCAGAAGATTACAACGCTGCAACTTTTTGAGAAAGTCCTATCACCGCTAGTTGTCTTGAGCATCGCTAAATCAAAGGATCTCTTACTCGCCGTTTTGCACCCCTGGAACAGATTGGAAGCGTCTTGCATCTTCCAGACCCCTTTTCCCTCATGGAAAGCCCCTTCCAGAAGTGTTTTTTGTTTTTTGTTTCCCACGCTATGCTCTCGACTCTCAAGCTCAACTCCGTACTATTTTCCTCTCTATTCCTGACGTGCAACTCAAATCTCGGCGGTCACCAAATCGGACTCCAACGGGCGGTGACATCCCAGGATCGGGAGCGAAGATACGCGATGACCAGGGAGCACGTAGAAAGAAAGGGGACATATACATTAATTCACGACGAGAAACACGCAAAAGCAGAAATACTACGACAAAGGGGGGGGGGGCAAGGGAGGGGTCGAAGCCAGAGAGCGAGGTCCCCAGGGACTGACAGGCCGCAGCCAAGCCCCAGCTACTCGTCACCCCGACAACGCCTGATGTCCCTCCTTGGCTGAGTCTCGAGTGCTGGCTGTTGAGCCGTCGGAAGTCGGGCAAAAAACGATCCAATAAAACGAACGAGCCTTCTTCCCGATCCACGCCGTAACGACCATTCCATTCGACGAGATCCATTAAGCGGCTTGGAGGGAAAAGGGGAAGGTGGCTGAAGCATAGTCAACATCCGAGCGAGACACATGGGAAAAAGAGAAGGGAGAAGGGGGAGAGAGAGGAGATAAAAAAAACAGGGGCACTTCACATAGCCTCCAAAAACGATCGACCCTGCTTGCCGATCCAACATCCAAAAACAAGGAATGCCACTGGGCAAAAGAAAGGAAGAGAGGTGCGCAGCCTTCCACTGCGCACCAAGGTTCGAGACAGTCAGCTTCCAAAATGAAAGTCGACCTTGGAAAAGGAAGAGAGAGAGAGAGATAAAAAAAGGAAGGAAGGAAGGAAAGACTTAACTCGATCATCACAACTCCCAATCTCGAGCCCCAGGAACAAAGCCCGCCCGAGAGAGAAAATCTCGATTGAACGCTCTAAGTGCACTGGGGATCGAGGGAGGGGCCACGACGCGGTCCTTCTCGAACCGCTGGTGGACGTGCCAGCGCAGCAAGTGCAACCGCTGGAACCCAATCGCACAAGCCAACCGAACCCACATCCACTTCGAGGTCGTTCGCCCACGACCCGCAAAAGGGGAGCCCCATAGTCAGCTGCTCCTGGATGAACGTCGACGGATCGACGTCGGTATCCTCGATACCGAGCTTGTCGAACAGGATGCGTAGCACCCCGCTCCAGTAGCTGGCCGAGTACGCGCACCCGAAAAAGTAGTGCGACACCGTCTCGATGACCGCTGCATCGTTGCCACAGAACAGACACGACGACGAAGAAGCATGGCCCTGGACATGTTGCTTCTTGCGCGTCGGTGTCACATCGTACATAAGCCGCCAGTGGGTGTCCTGCTCCGCAGCAGACGGGAACCGGTCATGAAGCCAACTCCAGAAGCGCTGCCTCCCGCTCTGAGAAGTCCCCTCGGGGAAACGCTTGACCCGAGGCTCCTGAGGTTGCCCACCAGGCAGAGCTCGGTCCTGACCGTCCTTCCCCGGGAACCGAACCGTGTTCACAAGCCGACGAAGCTTGCGAATCGTGAACGGTCGAGTGAGCCCAAAGAAGTTGAAGCACCGAGGATGGGGATCCTCCTTGAGAGGGATCCTAGCGGGTCGCACCGCGGTCTTGGGCAGCAAGGCTTTCGCCTTGAGCTTCTGACCAACGCGCGCCCAGACGTGCTCGTGCCGCAGGGCTGGTTCCTTAGAGTGCTGCCAGAAACCGCGTCGATGACCAACCAGAGCCCAGCCCTTTCCTTCGTCCCTCCAGTACAGGTCCGCCATCTGCGCAAACTTCGCCACTGCGTCCGCATCGTCATATGCGTGCTTGGCACCTTCAGCATAGAGTGAAGGGAGGCGAGGCGGAAGCGAGAGCAATTCGGGGAGCGTAAGTTGTTCGGACTTGATGGTTGGTAAGGTGACCCTGGCCGCTGCAACGACTGCCCCCAGCGCGTCGAGTCGCGATACAGCTTCTCGACCCGAGCCGTGCTGCTGAAGAACCCCCACGGACTGAAATCGCGGGTCGCAGCGACGAGGGACCTCCAGCTCTCGCGAGCTAGGGGCGCCCAGATCGCCTCGTTCGAGCCCGCCACAGCATCCCAAAATCGAAGCGCCACCGAATGAACGATGTCGCCGATCGAAATCAAGCCCAAGCCACCGTCCTCCCGAGCCTGGAACACGAAATCGCGAGCGACGGTATTTCGCCCTGCTCCTCCCCAGACAAAATCCGTAAGTGCTGTCTCCGCCGCCTTAATGAACCATTGAGGCGGTATGTCGAAGGACAGCACGTGGAGGACCGTCGAGATGATGTGAGCGTTGGCATAGAAGACCTTCCCACTCGGCGAAAGTGTCCGGTCTCCAGCGGCGCGGGTCTTGGCCTTGATCCTGTCAAGAACATGGGTCCAAAACAGTTTCGAGTCACCATGGCGAAAGAAGGCATAGCCGCACCACTTGAAGCTCTCCCCCTCCTGCACCGATGGCAGCGCCTGCGCAGTCTCGTCCCGAAGCCAGTTCGGTCCGAGTGGTAGCACCAGCGTCTTGTCCGTGTTGGTCTTCCCGTTGGTTGCCTTGTACCACGCCTGCGACAGCGTTTCCAGCTTCGACAATGCCGCCGGTGACTCCACCACCACCACAGCATCGTCGGCAAACGCCAGATGCGTAAGCTGCGCACGCGGCCCCCCTGGCCACACCTTCTGCAGGTCGAGCGCGATCCCGCGCCGAACGAGGGCGTCGAGGAAGGGCTGGAACGTGATGTTCCAAACCGGGCACGAGAGGGGATCCCCCTGACCGAGACCACACAGCAACCGCACCAACTCCGTGGGGAACCCATTGATGAGGTAGCGCACCCCCAGAGTCTCGGGATCGTACAGAGCGCGCAGCAGGGAAATGAAACGCTCACCAAAGCCAAAGGCCTCGAAGACGTCGAAGATCCATGCGTGATCGACCCGATCGTACGCGCTCTGCTGATCCAAGGACAAGAGGGCGCCCTCGGGGAAAACTTCAGTGCCTAGCGACTTGAGTTTTTCGAGAAGGAGAGTGAGATGACTTCCCGCGTCTGCTGAACGTCTTGATGGCATGAACCCGTGTTGCGCAGGCGGCAAAAGCTCGCCGAGCACCCCATTGAGTCGCGCCACCAAGACCTTGCTGAGGACCTTGTAGGTTGTCTCGCGCAGTGTGATCGGTCGGTATGCCCCAGTGATTTCAGATTGGCCCCCGGTTTGTTCTTGGGCAAAAGCCGCACCAGCCCCTCTGCCAAGGACGCCGTCATTTTACCCCCCTCCCAAATCGAGTTGAACAGGTCCAACAGCTTGGGAGCGAAGTAGGTTGGCAGCGCCTTGAAAAGCTCATACGGAATGCCCGAAGGCCCCGGTGATCGCCCTGAATCCGTCTTCTTCAACGCCGCTTCGACCTCGGAAAGGTTGAAGGGCTCGTCAAGCGCCACTCTGGCTTGAAGGGGCAGCCGACGACCGAACGTAGGGTCCGAGCGGTCGTCATCGTAGCATTTCGCTGCGCGAATAGGGTCGAGCAGGGACCGACGTGCGTTCGTCGGGTCGCCACGAGCTGGGTCCGGCGTGAAGAGCGACTGTGCGTGCCGTGAAGCAATGCCCAGCGCCTCCTGCATGTCAACGGTCTCGGTGCCATCCACATCCTCCAGCGAGACGATGCTCGTCTGGCGACTCCGGCGGTTGAGACGCGTGCGAATGCTTGCCGATTGACCTTCCCTCGAGTCGACTGACGGCACATGCGCACGAATGCGCAGCCACTGAGCCTCCTTTACCGCCAACTGATCCAACTGCGACTTGGCGAGAGCATACGCATCGCGCTCGGCCTCATTCATATGCTCACCGCGTGCCTCCAACGCCTCCATCACGGATTGGTTCTCGGCCCGCAGTCGGCGCATGTCGGCACGAGTCGAGCGGTATCGTGCGTGGCCAGCGGCTGCGACCGCCCGTAAAGCGGCGTCATAGACGTCACCGAGTGGAGCGGTCCCCTCGAGTCTCCGATAGACCTCGTCGACGACCCCGGGAATCGAATCGACAAAGTCTTGATCGTTGAAGACCGTTGGGTTTAGCCTGGAAATGAATTCACTCGTGGTGGGAAGAGCAGGGGGTGGTTCGGCATCAGCAGCGTTCGATGTAGGCAATGCGAAAGTCGCAACTACGGGTCTGTGGTCCGAGCAGGGCGCATCGAAGAGTGTGGAAGCGCTCAACAACCGGTTTGCCCAACTGCGCTGGACAAGAATATAATCGATCCGCGACCACGAGCAGATTTCTCGTTTGTCCCCCTACCAAGGTAGTGATGGCGAGTGAATGCCGGGGTGATGGGATGGAGTTGTCGGAGCGTGTCGAGTGGGTTGAATGCGATCTTTGACAGCAAGGTCTGCCAGTGCGATACAGGAGTCCAAGCGCGATCGGTGATGGCCACTCGGTCGACCGATATATCCGGACAATCATTGAGATCGCCGGCCAAGATCCGAAGAGTCTTGGGCCCCGGAGCGGTGAAGTGCAGGAGCCCGTAGAAGTCGCGACGCTCTTCCCCCTTGACCGGCGCATACATGTTGATGATCTCGATATCGAGCTCCTCAAAGCGAAACACCGAGCGCAGGATCCGACCGTCGAATTGAGGGGCTTCTGCAAACACGACCGGGGTAGAGGAGAGGAGACGGCCCGCCAGAGGTGAGCCATCGGGTATAAGGGTAAGGACATGAGGTGCGAAACGAATACAAGCTCCTGGCCAAGCACTCTCGAAGCCTTCGCGCAACGCGTTGTAGCTGAGGTGGTGCTCTTGCAGGAGAATGGCCGCAGGGGCCGGCCGAAGGGTTTTTAGATAGCGGATGATTTTGACTTGGTTGACTGCGTTCTTGATCGATCGGACGTTGAAAGTCAACACGGTGAGGGACTCAATCATGATTGAATCAGATCAGCGCCGCCCCCTTCGAATTCCGGCACCTCGGACCTGTAACCCCCGGAACTGTTGCCCCTGAGTCGTCACCCCCTGATGCACCGTGGATCATGGCGGATCCCGCCCGGGTGACACGTCGGTTGCCGGGTGCCGAGCTCGAACGAAGGCGTCGAGGACTCGTCGAGGCTATCGAGGTCGTCGAGGTTGCCGATGATTCCGACGTGCCACCGGACAAAGGCGATGCCGGAGCAGAAGTAGAAGGCGAAGGAGAGGTCGGGGTCGAAACGGGCGCCGCTGTCGTCGTCTGCGTCTCCTTTGTTGGGCCCGTGGTCGCACGGGTCAACGTCTCTTTCCCAGTGTCGCCGCCCTCCGGTTCGGTCGAAGCGACCGATTCGCCGTCGTCGTCGTCGTCGTCACTGTCGCCGTCGTTCGCATCGTCCTTGTTGCCGGTCGCTGCACCTGCGGGGTTAGCACGAGGTCCCAGCTGGATCATGTTCGTGCCAGAGGCACGAGAGTTCAATGCGGCGGGCCCACCGTGCTTCCCATTCTTTCCAGCAACTCGGAAGCCGGTGGTCGAAGTCGAAGTCGAAGTCGAGGCCCCCGGAACAGGGGCGGCGGTGGCCGGAGTCGAAACCGGCTTCCTGCAAGTCCCCCACTGGTGTCCAGCGCGATCGCACACGGCGCAGTAGTGCGTCTCAAATTCGTGTCGCAAGCCGTACTTGGCGCCCAGGATCTCGATCTCTTGTGGCAAGGCGGCGTTGAGCGCAGCCTTCTGCGTCTCGGTGGAGCCTTGGAAAAGATCAGCATGTAAGCGAAGGTACGCGCAGTGGAACCCGTCTTCGGTCATGGCCATCGGATCCCCATTCGGATCGACCGCGAGGCCCCGCTGTAATTGCATCAGGGTATAGCCTTGCGTGCGACCTGCGCGGCCGAACGAAAGGGTGAGAGCATCATCGAGAGATTTTCGGAGCACGGAAGCGGGAATCGCGCTGGAAGAGGAGGGTAAGGTGAATCGCACCTGGACGATGTGGTTTAGGGGGAAACACTCGGGAGCTCGGTGACCATCTCTTTTCCGTGATAGGGGAATGGACCCGCTGCAGCGGCTTCGAGACAGGCCTGGTCGGATTCGAACACGAGCTCGTACATATGACGAGCAATCGGGAACCTCTTCGTTGCCTTCGTCACGATCGGGTTCAGCTTCACACATTTCGAGAAGAGCTTCTCGACCTCGGGGTCAAGCTCGGCGCCCTCGGGCCGCGCGAACATGAATGGCGTCTCGGCCAGCCCAAAGTGCTCACGCAGCGCAATCTGTACAGGGCCTCTTGGGGACCCAGTACCATCCATGATGACTCGGATCACGTTGGAGGCCGGCATCGCGTCGTTTCGTACCGCCCTTTGAGCAGCTCGTGCGAGAGCCGGCGCCTGCGAAGGCGGGCTGGAAGGGTCATGCAACAGTACCATCAGCCGGCGGGTCGACTTGGAGGATGGTACGATGCCAAGGGCTTTGAAAGCCTTCTGCATCGACTTCTCATGGTCCAATCGAGCCTGAGAAGCCTGGGCAGACCAGGCTGGAGGATTAACGGTTCCTCCAGTGACCGTCTCACGGGTTTCCGTGTTGAGTGATTCATCTCTCAACACGTCACCAGCCCACGGGGCGTTGGGCGGGTGCGGGGGTGGGCCGGGCGGATCCGGCATCACTTCTTGTCGTCGTCCTGTAGCTCTTGAAGCGGTTGGTGGGCGACTGTACACACTACACGACGGTACACACTTTGTGTGTGTGTGTGTGTGAATAGGATTTTTTTTTTTGTAGAAAACGTTCATCATATTGCCCCCAGTTCCTGTTCCCCCTGTTTTGGCCTACGGAAAAACTAGATGGAAGACTACGATGATAACACAAACCGCCCGCAAAAGTGCGAGAAACGAGCCAAGTCCACCAATCCGAGATTCGGATTCAAATGCCCTAGCCAAGCGGTTGCTCCCCCCAGGAGACTAATGAGAGAGAGAAAGAGAGATGAAGAGAAAAAAAAGAAAGAAAAGAAATGTACTAACGACAGAAGGCCCACCCCACAGCCACTTCCCACTCGGTCGAGACGAAGACAAGAGCACGACTGCGCAACCACCACGACCCTCGACGCTCCAAGTCTCTGCTCAGTCACAACAAGACGCGGTGAAGGTCCCTCAAAACCTCCCCATCGGCAGTCCCTGGCCCCTCAAAGCCGACTTTCTGCCTGTGTCCGCTGATCCCTCCCTTGACTCAGAACCCCGAAGCCGAAGAGCGCGAGCCACACCGAGTCGACGCCAAATCGCGAGATGGTCAATGATCCGCAACGATGAACCTGTAACAAATGAAAGACGAAAGCGATCTATTTAGTGTACAGTAGGAGAAAATGATGTCACGAGAATTTGGTGTATGTGTGTGGTGGTGGTGGGGGGAAAGTCGAACCCAGCCTCTACTGCCCTCTCCTCCCCCAAGCTCCTCCCGCCCTCAGCTTCAATCTCTCCTCCAAGATGATCCTCCTCCTCCCAACACCCTCCATCCTCGTCCCCCACTTCTGCATCCCCCACCTCCCGCTGCTGATCATCTCCAAGACCAGCCCGGTGAATATTTCGATCGTCCTCCCCGCTCCTTCTTGATCGCGTAGACTGGCCTTGAGCTTCGGAAGTCCGAACAAGCGTTGAACAGCCGTGTAATGCGTGTTGTCGATTGTGTCGAGCCCCAGTGCGTCGCAGAGCACGCTCCTTGCCGCGATCCAAACGTTCCCAGAGTCAACGCAGTCGAAGAAGTAGTGCTCCCGATCGTCCTTGGGCGCTCCACAGACGAGGCACGCGGGCGAGTCGTCGTGCTTTTGATGAAACTGCAGACTCCGAGTCGGGGTGAAGTTCCTGACGAGCTTGAACCACACCTCGCGTTCCCTCGCCGTCAATGCCTTCGAGTTGACCCCCTTCCAGAATCCCTTGATATCGTCGGGCTGCAGCGAGTCCCTGAAACTGATCGTGTCGGTGAAGGCCTTTGCATTCAAGACTCGGCGGACGCGACGGATGGTGTATGGCCGATCCATGCTGAGCAAGTTGTATTGTGTTGATTGGTCTGGGAGAGCCGGTCTCGGAAGGCGCTGCGGCGGGTCGATCGGATGGGGCAGGATCGACTCGAGCGGGTGGTGGGCGGACCTCGGATCTGGGGCGGACTCGGGGAGGCCCGTTGATTCGTACTGCCGCCACCGGTTGAGCTATTGGTGTGAACCTTAATCGATTGATCGCATGTCGGTACCATGCCACAATGTGCTCTCGTTGTGGGCGGCCCCGTTGATCGTATTCGCTGTTGCTGACGACCACATCCGTCGGCGGCGTCCAGAGATGAAAGCCCCCGCCCGGGTACAGCTCGCGTCGAAACAGGTCGGCTACCTTGGCGTAAATGGCAAACGCAGCATAGTCGGCGTCGTAGGGTGGTCGCGACACAGCTGGTGCTCCTGGTAGGTAGTGAAGGGTGTGCAACTTGATCGGAAGAGCGAGAAGGTTCGCGAGCGTCAACATCCTCGGCTTGACTTGCGCATTGTGCGTCGATGGTACCTTCAGCACGGCCTGCCATCTTGGGTGTAGATCGGTTCGGATCGGAGTGTAGTCGCAAGGCCACGCATCAGTTGCCAAGTCAAAGTCGGGGGCGGGATGGGCTCGTACAATTGCCGCGCGCGCAAGTCCCTGCCAGATCGCATCCGAACCGCCAAGAAGCACATCCCAGACGCGTGCCGCAACCGAGTCGACGACGTCCTGCATCCGCATGACCCCAAGACCCCCTTGAACCTCGGTGTGAAGACGACGTCCTTGCCATAGCACGACCTCCTCTTGCCGCCGCGGACAAAGTCGACGAGAATGCGATCAAGCTCCTTGACGACCTCAAGCGGTGGGATGTCGGCGGAGAGGATGTGCAGAATCTTGGGAATGGCAAATCGGTTGACGTAGAACGCTCGGTGTGGTGTGTGAGCCCCCGGTCCCGTGCCGAATCGAGCACCGCTTCGAGCCGTGCGACGAGATTCACGTTGGCGAGTTCGGTGTTGCCGGTGGGTTCGAAAGATAGGCCGATCCACTCGAGCGACTCGCCCTCGGCCTTGACGACGAGCGGACGATCGCCAGCCTCCCAGCGACACCCGATGGGTAGTACGACGGTCTTGTCGGTGTTGAGCCGGCCATTGGTTGCGAGCCTCCAGTCGAGCGCCAGGTCGTCGAGCAAGGTGAGTGACTCCGAGCCCGCGACGGCGACGACGACGTCATCGGCAAACGCAAGAGATGTAATGGCGCGGCTCTGTGGGTAGGGGTGAATGGTAGGAAGCGAGAGGTTCAGCGCGATGCCTCGACGGTGCAGAGCATCCAGGAACGGCTGGAACACGACATCCCAGACCGACGACGACGCCGGGTCCCCTTGGCCGAGCCCACACGTCAGCCGCACCGGCGGAGTCAAGAAGCCGTTGATGATATATTGCGCCGTAGTCGAGTCACCCGAGTAGAGCATCCTCAGAACGCGTTGGAAGGCGGCAGGAGCGCCGAGAGCGTCAAAGATGGCGAAGATCCATTCGTGCTCGACGAGGTCGTAAGCCGACGATTGGTCAAGAGACAAGAGCGCCGCGTCAGGGAACTCGGTGCCGCGCGCGCCCAGCTCCTCGATCAAGAGTCGCAGGTGGAATGACGCGTCCGCCGATCGGCGGCCCTTGACGAAGCCGTGCTGTTGCGGTGGGAGCAGGTCCGGCAGCACGTGGTTGAGTCGCGCAACGTAGACCTTGGTGAAGAGCTTGTAGTCACACTCGCGCAAGGTGATGGGCCGGTACGACGAGAGCTCGGCGCGATCGGCCCCGATCTTGTGGTGCTTGAAGAGCAGGCGAACGAGTCCTTGCCCCTGCTTCGGTGAAAGCGAGCCGCGCTCGGTCATCGCGTTGAAAGCCCTGCTCAGCGCCTTGGCCCACGCCCGCGGCGCTGTGTGATAGAGCTCGTAGGGCACGCCAGATGGACCCGGCGATCGACCGGGGTGCGTTGTTGCGATTGCGGCTACGACCTCGTCCTCGGTGATGGGTTGCTGCAGCAGCTCGATGTGCGCTGCCGAGAGTCGTCGCAGAAAGAGCGGGTCCGAGCTCGGGTCGTCGCAAGTGCGCGCCGCCCTGATCGGCGCCAAGAAATCGTCCCTACGTCGCTCGACGTGGTCCCGATCGCGCGGCTCGAGATTGTAGAGGCGCTGAAAGTGCGCCTGTGTGTAGTCAAGCGCGACGTCAATGTCATGTGTCAGCTCCCCGTTGGGCAATCGCAGTGCTGTGATCTTGGAATCCGAACTCCGTGCCGCGAGCTTGGCGCGGACCGGCCGCGACAGTCGTTCCTCGGTAGCGATTTCGGGTACGTGGACTCGGATCCGAAGTTGGCGCGCGCGCTCGTTGACCGCTCGCCTAAGTTCCTCCGTCGTCCGCGTCCATTCGGCCGTCTCCTCGTCCCCCATCACCGGCAACGCCTCCAGATCCTGCACCCTTCCCACCAAGACCGCCATCCGCTCCACCCGCTCCTGATGCTCCCTCCTCGCCAGCTCCCGACCCTCCTTCTCGCAGTTCCCCAGCACCACCTCGAGCTCCCCCACCGGTTCCTCCCCACTCGCTCCTTCCAACCATCCTTCCAACATCCCCTGGAACGCCGCCGTCTTAAAGGTCGCCGCGTTGATACGATGTAATTGGTTTGATGTCGTTGGTAAACTGTTGTTGGGTTGAACCGCGTCTCCTCGCTCGTCCGAGAGCACCAGGACGATCGAGACCGGTCGGTGATCCGAAAGGTCCTTGGGGTGGTCGTAGATCGTCGAGGCTTGGACGAGTCGCTTTTGGTGGGTGCGCTGCAGAAGGAAGTAGTCAAGTCGTGAAAAGGACTTTGGTCGCTTGCGGACGATGTTGGGTCTGGTGAAAGATGGTGTGAGTGGGTGTTTGAATCGTATGCAGTCGGTGTAGGGCGAGTCGAGCTTGCCGATCAGGATCGGCCAGTGATGGCCGTGCCGACCTTGGTTCCGCCGATCGATCGCCGGCAGCGGGCAGTCGTTGAGATCGCCGCCGAGGAGTCGAAGGTGGGTGCTCTGCGTCCTGTGGAAGTGTAGTTTGTCAAAGAATGTGAGTCGTTGTTTTGTATCGACTGGTGCGTAAAGGTTGTTGATCTCGAGTATCCGGATGTCGCCTCGAAGTCGAAAGGAGGTGACCAGGATTCGTCCGTCGAGTGCCGAGTGGGTGCGCAAAATCTCGGCGTCGATCAGGGGCGAGTCGGCGGGGATCAAAGTCAGACAGTGTTTGCTGATGAAGGCCTTGCCCTCGTACTCGTCCTTGATACATTGCCAGAGTTCCGGTTTGATGAAGTGTTCTTGTAGTAGAATGGCGGATGCTTTGAATGTTGATAAATAAGTGTAAATGTCGCGTCGCTTTTCCGGGATCCCCATGCACCTCCTCACGTTCCAGCTGGTGATGAGGTGCTTGATCATGATTGGGTAGACGATGTAGACGTGCTCTTGGCGGTAGTGTCGTCCTCAAAGAGTGGGAATTCGGGGAGAATGTCATCCTCGGGCTCGTGGTCGGACCAGCGCTTCTCCTCCTCCACCCCTTTACCCTTCTCCGCTTTCGCCTTGGCCCCCTCGACTTGCATCGCCGCCGCCGCCGACATCGACCTCGTCACCCTCTTCCCCTGACCCGCTACCTCCTTTCCTGCTCGACCTTTGACCCTGTTCAGAACGCGCTTGACATCGACCGGGTCGTCGCTCGGATCGCTGAGATCGGCCACCGTTTGCGACCTCTTCATCTTCTTGTTCGACCGGGAGCTGGTGCCACGAATGTTGATGAATCGCAGTTGTCCATCTTCCTGACCCCACTCTGCAAATTGGTGGCGAACGAGCGGTTCCTCCGCGTCGAGTTGGGCGCTGATGATCGCCTCGTTTTCTGCTTGGACACGTGCAGCAGCTTCGGCGTTAGCTCGGTCCCACGCCGCACCCTCGCGCAGCGACTTTGCCAACGTCTCCGGAGATAGTGGAGGCCACGAGGGACTCCGAGGAGTCGACTCGCGGGAAACCGTGGTGATCGTCGTTTGGCCGTCGTCGATGATCATGATGCTGTCGTCCTGTACCCCCTGTTCCTGTTCGACTTCTTCTTCCACCTCCGTCTCCATCCCTTCGTCCTCCTCTGCTCCATCTTTCATCACGTCATCCCCCTTCGTTCGCTTCCCTCCGAGCTGTCGTCCTGTTCGTCCTTGTCGTCGTCCTCGTCGTCGTCCTTGTCGTCGTCCTTGCCGTCGCCTCCCGCCTTGTCGATGCCCGCTCCGGCGTTCCCATCTGAGTCCGAATCCTCGTCGTCCGCCTTGGCGCCCGTATCCTCGTTTCCTTCTTCGACCTGCTCCTTTTCCTCGCCCTCCTTTCCTGCATCCTCCTCCTCGATGTCATCCTCCTGTCCTCCTTCGACCTCGAGCCCCGCAAATCGGTTCCGCGATTCGAGTTGGTCGGTTCCGAGGGCGCGGCTAGGGGCCACCACCTCGGAGGTGTTGTTGTTGTTGGCAGTGGGGCGGATGTTGTTGGTGGTGGTGGTGGCCGCTCGACCCACTCCTGTCTGCTCTCCTCCCCCACCATTCCGGCGCCTCTCATCACCGCGTGCCTGGCCAGGTCCTCCGCCTCCTTTCTATTCGCGGCCTGCATCAGGGGGCACCTCTCCACGTGACCTGCAAAGTGGCAGCGCGCGCACGGTGCCTCCTTTTCGTAGTCGTGTCGGACGGCGGTCACGTCAAGGCCGCGTGTGGGCAAGTCCATCCTCGAAGGGAGAATCTCCTTGAGCGTAGTAGTCGGGTGCTGGAACAAAGAGGCGTCATCGAAGTGGATGAACGCCGAGAAGTCACCGACGGTGTGGGCGTAGGCCTTGGCGGTGTCGACGTGAATGACGCGCAAAACCTGCACAAGTTGGCACGAGTGACCTTTGGTGGAGAGCTGTTGAACGATGGAATGGAACGCCGCGACGATCTGTTCCTTGGAAGGGGGTCTGACCACACCAACATTGATGCGCATCTCGAGCATGTTGCGGTGGAAGGGGTGGGCCTTGGCAAAGCGCGCGTTGGCCGAGTTCCAGACGAGCATGGGGGCGGACGCAAGGGCCGCGTCACGGGCCTCGGCCGAGACGAATCCGACCGTGATGCGATGGTGCAGGACCCCGGTGCGGAAAGTCGATGAGTGTTGGAGACCGGTGATCCGAGGCATGAAAGCTTCGAGATCACCAGAAAGCGGGACTCCGGTGTCAAAGCAGATCGGCGTGTTGGGCGAGAGCAGGGTGCGTACGCACGCAACGAGCTCCCCTTTGTCGGTCGCAGATGCCTTCCCCGTGCTTTTGTGCGACAGGCTCACCTCGAGCGCGTTGGCGAACGGGTTGATTATGTTCCTTGTGGCGTTGAGAGCTGAGAACTTGAGCGCAGTAGCAACCGTGGACGGGAAGTCAGGGGTCGCAAAGATGGCCTGAACGAAACGGTCCGCTCGGTTTCCGGGGACGGCCTGAATTGCCGCCAGAATGCCGGGTAAAGCCTGTAGACGTGCAAGTCGATCTTGTTGCTGAGCAGGAGTCTCATTCGAGACCACTGAAGAGTTGGTAGCGGCGGCGTAGGTCGCGGTTCGGCTAGCGACCTGGGTGGCTTGCGTCTCCTTCGTCCCCGCAATCGGGAGGCTCGTCGGCGCGGACGCCGGCGGTGGTGGGGCTCTGGCCCCAGGGGCCGAGCCGGGATCGCCGGTCTGCATGGATCTCTCTGTGTATCACTTGTTGGCGTAACCGAAGGTGTGGCGTGGGGCGATTTCGGCTTCGAAAGTGAAAGTGGGGGATTTTTTTTTTTTGTATGAAACTCATCGCTAATTTGCAAGACGAGAAACCCCCCTACGGAACTAAAGGTGATGTTGCCCAGTATGCACGTTGATGACCACAACCGCCGCTCGATGCGTTGTAACTAGCAGAACAGACCAACCCGATACATCCGAGTTCAAGTCCCCCCACCCACGGTTGCTCCCTCCCAGAGACGAATGAAAGGAAGATTGAAGATAATACACGGGGAATCTGGAAACGATGGAAGAAATGTTGGTGGTGGTACATGTGTTGTACAGGTGAATCCGATCATAGTTGTACAGTTGAACCTTCTTCGATCTTTTGACTTCAGACCCCCCTGAGACTGCCATACTCCTTGAGGCCCTTAATTCTTTGAGACGCGTCGAACAAGGCCTCCCATGGCACAAACATCCCGCTCAATCCGAATGATTCACGTGGTCCAAAAGGGGGAATGTAACCCCCTGCGACCGCAGCAATCACATACCCCTTGTACCCGTCTGCGCTGGATCTCCACCGCGGAGTCCAACCCCCTTTTCGGTTACCAAAGTCTGCCCCTCCTCGCGACCGCACGACCCCAGATCACCCCCATTTCAATGACTGCAACTGCGAAACAGGCCTACTTCGCACAAAAACACACAATCCAGAGATTTCCGGGGAAAGTCATGGAGCATGTGACAGTCCATTGGACACGCCTCGGTCTGCAGCGCGGGCGGGTGGCCGTCAACACCGGCGCGCAGCTGGAGACAAGAGGCGGGGTATACCTTCCGCAGGGGCCTCGCTTCCCTGCGGCGTACTCCCAATCTCGGAACGCACACTCGAGTCCCGTTGTACGTGCAGGTGGTTCCCAATCACCGCAGATACTGGGGAAAGAAGGAGCATGAGGCCCACGACGGTGATGTCATTGGGTGGGACCTCGCTCGAGTGTGGATGTGTATGGCGGTTCGGTACCCGAGTCACCCGCCGCGCGGCCGCGACTCCGAGCGAGCAGCAAAGCAAGGAGAGGCGAGCCACGCAGGCAGTTTGTGCCGGCCTTGAACAGGAGATCACGGAGTCGCTCGACCGAAAGAGAAAACAGACCCGGCCCTTGAGAGGAGTGGAAAACTCACGGCGTAGTCCAGGAGAGGGCCGAGGGGATCCGCTTTCGCTGTGTGTCATCGTGATGTGGCAGAAGCTCGAACCAAGGGCGACGATGCTCGCCGGCGCAAAGAACCCGAGGCTCCTGGGGAGTACGGAAGCCTATGATGAGGAATGGCAAAAAGAGCGAGAGAAAACAGGTTCAGTATGCTGGCGTTTTTGGGAGACAGTGGAGAGATTGAGAAAGAGGGAAAGGGGACTTGTGATTTTTTTTGATTTTTTTTTTTTTTTTTTTTTTTTTTTTTTTTTTTTTTTTTTTTGGTTTTGGTTTGGGTAGGGAGGGAGCGCCGTCTACTTCATCGTGCCAGTCTGAGCTCCAACCTCTCCTTCAGTCCGGCCATCTCCTTGTCCATGCTCGACATCGCTCTGGCGTGGCGATGGAGATCCCAGCGTCGGTTGCTGAGAGTGTCAAGCGCCAGCGCAATGAAGGCGCGGGTTGGGCGCTTTTTCGAAGCCGGAAGGCGAGCGCGCAGTCGAGGGAGGCCGTGCTCGATCTGAAGTGCCGTGTAGTCGAGGTCGAGGATCGACACGACCCCCAGCGCGTCGCAGAGAATGGACCTAGCTGCTTGCCAAAACTGAGAAGAGTCAGGGCAATCATGCCAAAAGTGAGTAAAGTCATCCTCCACCCCTGCCAGGCTGCATGCCTGCACAAGGCAGCAGGCTGAGTCGCCATGCCGCTGCACAAACTGGCGCTTCCGCGTTGGCGTGAAGTGGTACGCCAGCTTGAAGTGCACCTCGCGCTCGCGGGCCGTGGCGGGCCCGGTGTTGAACCACCCCAGAAGAGTCGCCTTTCTTTGGGTGTGGCGAGTGATCCAGGGCGTTGTGTGTCGTCGAAACGTCGATGGTTGATGACGCGTCGAAGTCGCGCAATGGTGTAAGGTCTGTCCAAGCTCAACATTCTCCACTGATCAGCACGCAAGGGGGCGGAGGGGAGGGAAAGTTTTTGATCAGGCATGCCGACCGGAGTCGCTCTGGGCAAGATATGCTCGAGGGGACCACCGGGCCGGACTCCAGGTGCTCCAACAACACGAATGACGGGTGGTCGACGTGCGAGGACGGGAACAGGAGGCGGAAGCGGCGGGATGAAGCGATCGCCTGCGACCTGGATCCACGCCTGGACTTGATCGCGCTTCCATTGCCACAGGTTGGACAGCTCCGAGCCGTCGCCTTGGGGATGCTTCTCAGGGGTCCAGGGCACCGTTGGAGCTGCGGGGTATTGGGCTCGCGCATAGATGTCAGCGATGGTGCGTTCGAAACTGAAAAGCTTCGCCAAACGCTTATCCTGCTCCGAGAACACCCGCGAGTCATGCAGACCAGGTTGGAGGGGAGAAAGAGAGAGAAAATTGGAGACCGAAAGTTTGGCAGGATCGACGACGGCAGGGTAGCGTTCAGCGACCGAGAGCACCGCTCGCCAGCGGGGATGTAGCTCCCGGGGTGCGTCGGCGTTCCTCCACGTCCACAGATCCGTAGCAAAGTCAAAGGTTGGAAGCGCTCGCCGGATGGAACTCCGAGCCAGCTCGCCCCAAATCGCAGTTGACCCGCCGGCCAGCACGTCCCAAATCCGTACCGAGACTGAATCCACCACATCTTGGATGCTAACGACGCTGAGACCACCTCGCGCCCGTGTCGTGAAGACGACCGATTGCTTGTAGTCGCTGCGCCGCGGTCCTCCCTTCACAAAGTCGGCAAGCTTGCGCTCGATCGCCTTGATCACGTCGGATGGCGGTATGTCGGCGGAGAGAGAGTGCAACACCTTGGAGATGCCGTAGCGGTTGAGATAGAAAGCCCGGGTATGATGCGTCATCCATCGGTCGCGCACCGAGAGAATCACTCGATCAACCCTTTGCTCAAGATCATGGAATCCCAGCCTGTTGTTGCCGTCAGGCGCAAACTGGAGACCGATCCAGGGAAGAGACTCGTCCGGTGCCACGAATGACAGTTTGGACAAGTCCGCGCGATCCCACAACGTCGCGCCCAATGGCATCACCACGGTTTTGTCGGTGTTTAGGCGTCCGTTCGTCGCGAGTCGCCAATCCCGAGCTAACGCCTCGAGCGAAGCAATAGCGTCCGGTCCAGCGACAGCGACGACGGCGTCATCCGCGAACGCCAAATTGGTGATGCATCGAGTCTGCGGACGAGGAGCCAGCTCTGGAAGGGTGATAGTCAGCGCAATGTTGCGTCGACTGAGAGAATCAAGGAAGGGTTGGAATACCACATCCCAGATAGAAGAAGAGAGAGGATCGCCCTGGCCAAGACCGCACAGGAGTCGCACCGTCTCGGTAAGGAAACCGTTGACAATGTACCGCGCTGTGGACGTCTCGCCGTTGTAGAGCATCCGCAAGACGCGCTGGAAAGATTCCGGCGCGCCGAGAGCCTCAAACACCGCAAAGACCCAGTCGTGCTCGACCCTGTCGTAAGCCGAGCTCTGATCCAGGGAGAGGAGCGCTGCTGTCGGGAACTCTGCCCCACGACCCCTAATCTCATCGATCAGGAGCCTCAGATGCAAAGCCGCGTCCGCTGGTCTTCGCCCTTGACGAACCCATGCTGTCCGGCCGGAAGAACATCGGGGAGGATCCGGTTCAGACGAGCCACGTAGACCTTGGTGAAGATCTTGTAGTCGCATTCCCGCAAGGTGATCGGACGATACGATTTGAGGTCGCACCGCGCTG
Source organism: Microbotryum lychnidis-dioicae p1A1 Lamole (assembly GCA_001244265.2). Lineage (NCBI taxonomy): Eukaryota > Fungi > Basidiomycota > Microbotryomycetes > Microbotryales > Microbotryaceae > Microbotryum > Microbotryum lychnidis-dioicae. The sequence continues at coordinate 632,679 of CDLV01000019.1, forward strand.
CACCAGGTTTGTTGTGTTTGAACAAGAGGCGCACATTGGCCTGGCTCTGTTGTGGAGTAAGGGAGCCTCGAGTAATCAGCTCGTTGTAGGCTCGAGTCAAGAGAGGGGCCCAAAGCAGGGGGCAGGCTCGATACATCTCATAGGGGACCCCTGAAGGACCCGGAGATCGACCTTCGTGCGTGGTTCGAATCGCTGCGAGCACCTCGGCCTCGCTGATGGGCTCGGCCAGAATGTCGACGTGCGAATTCGAGAACCGCCGAAGGAAGCGAGCGTCGGAAAGCGGGTCGTCACAAGGTCTTGCTGATCTGATGGGTCCCAAGAGCTCATCCCGCATCGTCACGACCTGTTCCGGATCCTTCGCTTCGACAAGGTAGTGCTGCTGGAAATGAGAATGGGTGTGTTCGAGCGCGCGCTCAATGTCAGTGGTGAGCTCGCCATCAGCGAGCCGGATACTCTGAAACTTCACATCGCGGGACCGAGCAGCCAGTTTGGCATGTACCGGACGACTGAGACGTTCCTCGGATGCAATCTCGGGAACGTGCGCCCTGATCCGGGACTGCCTTGCTCGCTCGTTCACAAGCTTGGAGAGAGCGTCGTGGGTGTTCGTCCAGTCGATAATATCGAAGGGGCTCAGCACCCGACGAGACTCAATGTCCTGCAGTCGAGATACCAGCATCATCTCGAGGGCGTTGCGCTCCCGAAACAGACGCCGAGACAGCTCGAGAGCTTGGACCCGAGACTCCGAGAGTACGCGCTGAAGGTCCGCGACCGGATCCCCAGACGGCTCCTGCTCAAGGAGAGGAGTGACGAACTCCTTAAACTCGGCGTGTTTGAAGGTCGACGAGTTGATGCGGGTCAGAAAATGCGCCGCCTGGGGAAGGCAGAGCTCCTCTTCGACCTCGGCACCACTTGCGCGCAGCCTAAATGTGACCATAACCGGTCGATGATCCGACATGGGTCGAGAGATATTGTACAGAGTAGAAGCAGAAACGATCCGTCGCTCGTGTCGCCGCTGCACCAGAACAAAGTCGATGCGCGCGCGCGAAATGAGCTGGCCATCCTTGCTGAGATGCGGGCGCGTGGTCGCCGGCGACAGTGGGTGCATGAGCCGAATGGCATCCGTGTACGCCCCGTCAAGCCGAAACATAAGCACAGGCCAGTGGTGGGTGTTCGGGCGGTCCACCTGTTGCGCTCGATCCACCGCGGGAATAGGGCAGTCGTTCAGATCGCCCGCGATGAACCGAATGTGAGAGGAGACGGTCGCCCGAAAGCGAAGGGAGGTGAAGAAGAGGAGGCGCTCGGCGGGTTGAACCGGAGCGTAGATATTGTTGAGTTCGACGACGTCCGTCGAACCCCGCACATCGAAGGTGGTCACGAGTAAGCGCCCGCCAAGAGACTGACGCGTGCGACGATGACCACCGAGAAGAGGAGAAGAGCTTGGAATCAAAGTGAGGCAGTGTTGAGAAAAGTAGGCCTCGCCCTGGTGGGACTGGGCGTACTCGTGGCGTATGTGAGGTTGCCGTGCTTTAGGAACATTATGTTCCTGGAGAAGGATAGCAGAAGGGGGAGGTGTGAGCGAAGTGATATACGAAAGAAGCCGACGACGTCGTTCAGGGGTATTGAAGCCCCTGTTGACGTTCCAGGTCATGATGATGAAGTCAATCATTACGATTGCGCCTTCGTTGCAGCAGCAGCTCCCTTGATGGACAACATAGGTCCGAATGTGGGTGAGGGGAGCGGGTCCGCAGCAGTCGATTCGTTCCAGTCCGATGTGCGCGCAACGCTGGTGAGACGCTGGATACGCTCGGACCGGCGAAGACCCTGGGAACTTCCTTTGTCCACCTCCTGCTTGGGCTCGGGCTCGGGATCAAACACTGGACCTGGAGACGGCGAAGGCATCCAACCGGTTACAGACGGGGTGCGGTCCAACTCGGTGATCTCATCGTACAGACCAGCATCCTGTTTGCGCTCGCGGTCCGACACACGATTCATCCAGTCGTCGGGAAGGCCGTCCATATCAAGCTGATGGTGACTGGCCGATCGGGACCGCGTCAGCTCAGGGGTCGTCGAAACAACCACAGGCACAGTGCCCGTCTCGGCCGACTGCGATTCCCCTTCTTCCGCGTCACTCGTCTCCGTGTGTTCCTCCTGGCTCCCCTCCGCTCCGCGGTCCTGCAGATCCGACAGATCCGAAGGCTCCAACGGCGGCACCTCCTGCTGTTGTTGTTTTTTTTTCTTTTTTTTTTTTTTTTTTTTTTTTTTTTTTTTTTTTTGTAGAAAACGTTCATCATATTGCCCCCAGTTCCTGTTCCCCTGTTTTGGCCTACGGAAAAACTAGATGGAAGACTACGATGATAACACAAACCGCCCGCAAAAGTGCGAGAAACGAGCCAAGTCCACCAATCCGAGATTCGGATTCAAATGCCCTAGCCAAGCGGTTGCTCCCCCCAGGAGACTAATGAGAGAGAGAAAGAGAGATGAAGAGAAAAAAAAGAAAGAAAAGAAATGTACTAACGACAGAAGGCCCACCCCACAGCCACTTCCCACTCGGTCGAGACGAAGACAAGAGCACGACTGCGCAACCACCACGACCCTCGACGCTCCAAGTCTCTGCTCAGTCACAACAAGACGCGGTGAAGGTCCCTCAAAACCTCCCCCATCGGCAGTCCCTGGCCCCTCAAAGCCGACTTTCTGCCTGTGTCCGCTGATCCCTCCCTTGACTCAGAACCCCGAAGCCGAAGAGCGCGAGCCACACCGAGTCGACGCCAAATCGCGAGATGGTCAATGATCCGCAACGATGAACCTGTAACAAATGAAAGACGAAAGCGATCTATTTAGTGTACAGTAGGAGAAAATGATGTCACGAGAATTTGGTGTGTGTGTGTGTGTAGTGGTGGTGGGGGGAAAGTCGAACCCAGCCTCTACTGCCCTCTCCTCCCCCAAGCTCCTCCCGCCCTCAGCTTCAACCTCTCCTCCAAGATGATCCTCCTCCTCCCAACACCCTCCATCCTCGTCCCCCACTTTTGCATCCCCACCTCCGCTGCTGATCATCTCCAAGACCAGCCCGGTGAATATTTCGATCGTCCTCCCCGCTCCTTCTTGATCGCGTAGACTGGCCTTGAGCTTCGGAAGTCCGAACATGCGTTGAACAGCCGTGTAATGCGTGTTGTCGATCGTGTCGAGCCCCAGTGCGTCGCAGAGCACGCTCCTTGCCGCTATCCAAACGTTCCCAGAGTCAACGCAGTCGAAAAAGTAGTGGTCGGTGTCGTCCATCGGCGCTTCGCAGACGAGGCACGCGGGAGAAGTGTCGTGATTCTAAGATTTTTTTTTTTTTTGTATGATTGTTTTTTTTTTGTATGATTTTTTTTTATATGATTTTTTTTTGTATGATTTTTTTTTTGTAGAAAACGTTCATCATATTGTGTATGATTTTTTTTTTGGTATGATTTTTTTTTTTTGTATGTATTTACTACTAAAACAGAAGAGGCTGGGTAGGACAGTCTACATTTGTGTTACATTAATGAAAATGGGGCGGATGGTCGAGTGGTCTAAGACGCCAGATTCAAGGATTACGAGTTTATTGTAACTGCATTGCGTCGCAATGATATTCCTGGTCTCGAAAGAGGCGTGGGTTCGAGTCCCACTCCGCTCAATATCTTTTTCAACCTTGATCGTCATTTTTGCAGCACATAACTGGCCAGCCAGGCCCTGAGTTTTGAAAAAGGCGCGGGTTCGAGTCCCACTCTGATCAAAACTTTTAAACGACGTCACAAGTCCCTCGATGCTTTTATCTTGTTTATCCGTTTTAATCACAGCCAGGCAGGCCCAGAGATGGCAAAGGTATGGCGCGTTCGCGCCGGGCCCCTTTTAAGTTGTTGATTGCGCAGCCGCCGGATCGACGTTCGTCGTGCGAGTTCCCCGCGACCCGCCTGCCGGTTGAACCGCCGCGTATTTCTTTACTTTGTCTAAGATTTGGCTTGTGATGGAAGAGAGCACATGTACGGCTCGCTGCTACAATTCGTCATCTCGCACGACGTGCCGCGGGTCTGGTCTCGCCGATGGGGACCCGCAAATTTGGGACGGCCCTTATCGCGCAGAATTGGTAAATCCGGGGCCCCTGGGGGATATATGGTCGTAATCAAAGTAAAATATATGACATATTACCGGTCCACGCAGCACTCCCTGGTGTTTGTGTAAAGAGACCGCAGCCATGACAATGATGGCCGCTATCGTATGATCCCTACGCGTTCCAGATCAGGAAGTTTTGGGATTCGTGTAAAAATCTTCCCCCAAGGTAGTCGCTGGGGAATCTTGATTGTGCCATCCCCCCTCCGAGTGGTACTTCGTGGTGAAGCAGGGCGTAGCTAGAGGGCGGGTTGTGACGGAGCGCGTGTTCCTGTTTACTAGATCTGTTCCTACAGGACGATTTGGGAGTCATCCGGTGCATACAACGCCACAACTGACCATCATCGCGGGACAAAGCGCGTGTTTCTCTCGAGTCAGACCACAGCTTTCAATTCTCCGATTAATATTTTTTGCGTCGGCGGTCGAGGTCTCTCTTCGCGCTCGTTTCCGTCTCGGCGTCGGCGGATTTTTCCCACAAGCACTCCCGCATCCCCCTCGCCCGGGTTATCGCTCGAGCGCCCCCATTTCGCCCCCCCCCCCCCCTCACTTCCTCTCTGTGAGCTCTGCGAGCATTTGTACTTTACCATGCCCCCCACTAGTTGTGCGACTCCAAGCGTCCGGGGTGGAAAGCGCTCGGCGGCTAAAAGCTCCGCCTGAGGCAACCAAGCAAACGCCCGCTGATCTCAATACATCACAAGTCTTGCAGAGTGAGACGAACGTCACCGTTGTAGACGGTAGGCACGCCAAGACACGCCAGAGAGAGCCGAATGACCCTACAGCAAGAAAAAGAACCCTTACAGTGGCACGACCCCTCCTTGCCCAGCCCAGCGCCCTTAATCGCCTCGTGCGCGACTCTGTCTCGTGGACGAGATCTTTGACCCCGTACCCACGTCGGGGGGCGGGGGGGGGGGAGAGGAAAAAAAAGAAAAAAAAAAAAAAGAAAAAGAAAAGGAAGAGGGAAAGAAAAAAAAGGAAAAGGGGAAAGGAGAAGAGGGAGGGGAAGAGAAAGAAGGAGAAGAAGAAGAGGGAGGAGGGGGAAACAGGAGGAAGAGAGGAAGTGGTACGGAACAAGTCATTTTGACAATATACATCATATTACAGGTGTTATGAAGCCACAAAGTTGTAACATTTCTTTTGATGCCGAGCTCGGCCATTCATCTCAGCCCTTGTCAGTCCTCTACAGAACCTTGTGATTGTGGGTCGTTCGGATCCATCTCCGAGTCGTCTGTCAGCCCGAAAGGCTTTCCGCAGTCCAAGCACGCCCCTTCACACCCAGTCACCGATCCGTCATCGCTTAGTTTTGACCCCTTGAGTCGACAAGTAGTTTGACCACAGAATCGACAGTGCCTTGCCCCTTTTGTGGTACCCGCGCGCGTCAAAGCGCTGCTCGTGCCCAAGTCCGCGCTCGAACCAGCGTCGCTCGAGGCAGTTGCAACAAAGGGGCGGATGGATGACGTTGGCGGATCTGAGGCATCGATTTCTATATCCGTAAGCCTCCCCAAGACTGGCGGTTTGTGACCAAGTAATGGCTTAGCCGCTAGCATGCTAACATCACGACCACGGGAGGGGTCGGTAAGCAAAGCTTGAATCACTTTGACGTCGTTCCCACCCATGTTCATTGTGGCTTGAGCATTTGCCAGCGACGACCATCTCGATGCCCATGTATTAATGTGCTCTTGCGACATACTTTGTAAAAGATGTCTACTCCGTTGGCATACTTGTTCCAAAGCTCGGGAATCTCCAATATCCGAAGATTTTGAGGAGCTCCCAGTCGTATCTTGCTTGGGAGATATCTGTATAGCGCTCGTTCGCTGGGTGTATGGACATGTAATACAGCGAATCGAGTACCCTGACGTTCCGCTAGCCAGTCGTGGCGAAGCTTGCGATCGGTTAGCAGCCGGCTTTGCATATGCTGTATCGCCGACGTATTGTTTTGCAGCAAGTTCCGTGGCGACCACTTGACGGGCTCCAAACGCAGAGTCCCGCGCTCGACGTGATAGGGCTCGATCAAAAAGCGCATTTGCGCTGTTGGCGACTGAACAGGTACGATGCCGAATGTTTCGGTGGATCGGGTGTAGAGCAGCGGGTTGACTATATCTGACACATGGTTGAGTGCCGTGGGAGAAATGCCGAGGTCTTGCGCCTTAGACGATGTAATTCCACAGTGAGCCAGAGGTTGTAGTGCCCCACAAATGGTTTTCCGGTACGATTGAACGTCCCAACCTGCAAATACAAGGGATAGTGGGTGAGAAAGGTTGCCGCTTCTTCGAATCGCGATGGTGAAGTTGGACTGACCGTGAGATTGTGCACTAGCACGTAGTCAGCCAAGCACGCATTGGCATGGCACGGAGAAACACCCGACTTTGGAAACCGCTGGCGGAGGTTCCGGTGGATGCCTCCTTCGAGACTGTTGGTGCCGCACTGGCAGGAATATAAACGGACACCGTCATCCGCCTTTCCATCTGGCCCTCCGCAAGGCCCAAGGTCGGTGTACAGCTCGATGCCAACTGGATCCGAGACTTGGCCTTTCCGAATCGCCTCAAGACATCTCTTCGCTGCCTCGTGCGCCGCTTTGTTGAAAAGTGGTTGCTTCGACTTCGCATCGATCAATGGTCCGAACTTCTCAAAGACCTCCCGGACCAAAGGCTCGAGAATGCTTGGCGGAGGGATTCATCGACGAACGCGTCTCCAAAGCTTCTTATTCCATACCGGCGAACGGAGGGCTTCTTCCCACGTCATTCCGAGTTTTGCTAGGCGAGCCTCCATCAGGAGTCGATCATCCGCATTCGGGATGAAAATCGCATCGGAGAACGCGCGAGCAAAGGCTTTGGCAGCGCCATGTTTTTTGGACACATAGATCCGGTCAAAGAAATGCCAGAGATCGATTAGAATCCGCACAGCGGTCTCGTCTGAGGAAGGGACTAGTGAAAGGGGATAGTTCGATATACGTACATCAGCTCCAGCCCCGGCGCCAGGACTGGGGCAAGTCCGTAGTAACTGACCTTTGCTTGTTGCAGCCTTGCCCCAGATAGCTTTGCCAGCTGCTTCATTCTGTCGTCCGTGTTATCGGCGCTTCGTTTCCGAAAGAAGCGTGATAGCAGTTGCATCGTAAGATATGGCACGTTGCAGCATGAAGACAAGGGATGGCCGCGTGCGGCGCGCCTGATTGCGCCAACTCAAGTGCGCCAACTCAAGTGCGCCAACTCAAGTGCGCCAACTCAAGTGCGCCAACTCAAGTGCGCCAACTCAAGTGCGCCAACTCAAGTGCGCCAACTCAAGTGCGCCAACTCAAGTGCGCCAACTCAAGTGCGCCAACTCAACTCGGTGCGCCAACTCACGCGCGCGCGGTGCGCTAACTCAAGTGCGCTAACTCAAAGGCTTTGCGCAAGGTTCGCCGGGTTCACTCGGACGCCGAGGATACCGGCCACCTTCTCTCCCTGGGGTCCCTCCATCCGGGAAGCCAAGTCGCCTCCCCAACCAGCCCACATCCCAACAATCGATCTACCTTCTGTGTGATGTGCCTCTCGGAAGCACCCGAGTGCCTGGTTCACCTCGCGGTCGGCTGCCCATTTGCCCGGCGCCTCTGGTCTGCTCTGTCCCCGACCCCCACCCAGTCTTTGTGAACTTTGTATGCCCGGTCGTGTCTCGCTCGGAACGTCGACTTGTCGAACTATGGGTCCTCTTCTTTCACTCGATCTTCTGGAAGCTCTGTCGCGGTCGTCGATTCTCGTCGGATCTTTTGGAACCGATCATCGAAACGGAGTTCGAGGGGCTTCGAGCCTCTATCCAGGAGTCCAAGGGTCGCCTAGTGTCTCTGTAAGACACCAAAGGGGGTTTTAGTGGGTATGGTTGATCCTGGTTCAGGGTCAATGAGTCCTACACTACTGGCTTCTGCCAGTGTGCGTAACAGCATTCCCTCCGACTTTTCCGAAGATTTCTAGGTATTAATATAATTATGCTGTTAATGAAGTCTATCAAATAAAAAACAAAAAAACTCAAGTGCGCCAACTCGGGCGCCCGACTGCGCCAACTCAAGTGCGCTATCTCAATTGCGCCAACTCAATTTGGCGCGCGCGAATTAGCGCAAGCGCACCCCCAGCACCGGTACCGCCCCAGATCTGTCTTCGGACCGATCCTGACACGACCCGCTGGCTCCTCGGCGCTCGTCGGTGCGGCTCGCCCCGGGGCCTCGACTGCGCGTGCGTCGACGGGTCCGTTGTAAACCATCTTGGTTGCCTATCCAGTACGCCAAAAGTGGAGGCACTGTTATACCCGGTAATTAGCCACGGCTGTACGCGCGTCTGGCCCGAGGCACAACAGGAAGTATGTCGTATGAGTGATGCAGGCGGAAGCTAGGCGCGCGGGTGCTTAGGCTGGAGTGTGGGCGCACAGCTGAGGGTTGGCTGAGGCCAGGTGGATGGCTGGATTAGGAAGGAGTTTCGCTTAGCGAAAGAGGCTTTTCTTAGTTGCATCTTGGGGCTACTCTCTTGTTCTTTTCCTCATCACTTGATCTTACAACTTCCTGGTCCTGACTTTGGCGTGTTATCACAACGCATCTCTGCGCCGCTTAGGAGCGCGAGACTATCAGATTCACAACAAAGTAGACTCTACCTTATCCTTTGATTCGTTTTTTCTTTGGAATACCAGTGGAACCGTGGTACCCGGGATCCCGTCGGAGGCATTTCCGACATAGCGGGCCCCGTCAGGAGTCATTCCGGTTGTAGCGGGGTCGCGTTATTTTAGCGGGGTCTGTGGTACTTGGAATTCCGTCGGAAGCAGCGGTTGTAGCGGAGTTGTTTCGGTCGAAGCAGGATCGAGTTCCGAAGTCGTGTCGGTCGAAGCAGGGTCGAGTTCCGAAGTGGTTTCGAGGGCGGAGTCGGGAGTCGTTTCAATTTCCACTAGTCCGAGCAGGGATCTGCCAAACGCCGGTTTTGGCAGATTTCTCAGTGGTTAAGCGGTCCCGGATAAACTCAGTACTTCGGTGACTCGGACTTGACTGGCAGCGACGAATCATGTGGCGGGATTTGAGTGGAAGACCGGGCCGGATGCGCGGACGAAGGGATGAAGGGGAATGAAAGGAGCGCAGCGGTTTGAATGGTCGGAACGTTTGAGGGGAGTTTGCTTCTTGTTCTTAGCTAGACCACTTCTAGGATCCAATACAGCATCCTAGCTGGTTCTCACTTTCTGCGTGTGTCAGGTCTCGTCTCTCGTCTCCAGTCTCCAGTCTCAGCGTTTTGTTCTCGTACTCGGTCTCGATTCTCGGTTTGGGCCCCTTTCTCGTCTCTCGGCCGTTCCGGTAGCTCTCTCCTTTCTCGTCCCTCGTCTTCGGTCTCGGTTCCATCGTTTCCCCTTATCTTTCCATATCATCATTGATGGAGCGCTTTGCTATACCATAGAACCTGTTAAATTAACAGGAGGATGAAGTTCAAATAGCGGTATAATTGAAGAGTACATATGGTTACAGCAGGACGGAAACAGGGAATTTGAGGGGGACACCCTTGTGCAACCCTATGCTCAAAATTCTGGTTCTGCCTGGACGTCCCGATCGACCAGCGAAAAACGTTTCGAGGTCAGCTGCGAGCGCCGAACTGGGCGTCGAGGGAGCGGATGGACCTCACCGATCGATCGCCTCTTGGACGTGCGGGATGCGCGCTCACGTTGTTCCGCCGTCGTAGGGGCACGAACAGCGGTAAAGCTTTTGTTTGTGAGCATCGCGTTGGCGACAAGAGGCCGCTGTCGCCGCAGCCGGTCGGCGAGACCCGATGCGACGGAACGTCGCTCGCACTCCATGCGTAGCCGGACCGCCGAAGCCTCGTCCAGGTTGCTCCCCCTCTCACTCTGAGAATACGCGAGCGCCCCGGGGGGTCGTCTACAACGAGCCGCCGATCGATCATGACTGTCAGCGCATCGCTCGGCCTGGGGGGGCAGGCGGGGGCCAAGGACGCACCGGATTGAGGTGGGCACGGTTGCAGGTGGACGCGATGCGGGCGGGCTCAGCTGGCGTAGAACGTGGTGGAGGTCGGGGTGCTCGAAGGGGTGTGTGAGCGCAAGAGCGAACGTCGGCGCAAACGAGCTCAAAGCTGCCGGCGCGTACGCTCGGACCAGCTCGGGCCCCCGCGAGTCGGCTCCTGACGTCACGTCTACTTTGGCCAATTGTCGCCGACGCTCCGAGGAGTATGGGGGGCGGCTGTGCTTCTCCAGAAGATCGTGGGTCCTGCCATGGGAGTTCGCAGTGGTCGCTGGAAAATACGAAACGGACCGAGCAGGTGTCAGCTCCCCTTTGCGAACGACCGGACGTACGCTTGCCAAGATTGCCTACATCTGACCGCATGGAAGGACAGCAATTGATGCTAAGCTAGCTGTGCAATCGGAGCGGTAGCCCCCTTGGTGATGGTGCAAGCAGTGTACGTGGAGTCAGGGTATGTGTGCTACACTGATCAGCTTCGATCCTCCTCGAGCGGCGAGGGGACGGTGCTCACCAGGATAATGATCTGCATGGAGGACTGAGGGGAGCACTAGGGCCTAAAAGTCAGTGCCGAGCTCGCCAGGGCGGGGACTCGGCTGTGGGGTGTCGCACAGTGACTCACCAGCGCGGCGCGTTGGAACGACGAAATGCGGTCAGACGATCAGACGACGTGGTCGATAGCGAATCTCACAGGTTACCCAGAGAGAGGTTGGCTGGGGGTGTATATGTGGGGCCAATACAAAAGACAGAGAGAAGGGGAGAGGTGATGCGACCGCGCGCTCGAGACCTCCCCGAGCCGGCGCGAGCGACGGCCCACCGCCGCTCTCAGGAGACAGTAGTGCTCGGACCTCCTGGCCGACGTCGGGCGAGCTAGTAGCAGGTATATGCCGGGACTCGGCTCCCCTACCGCAAACGTTGACGACAGTATGAAGCGTGAGTGGAACCTTTATTTACTGTGCGACTATGAATGGCTGTGTGAGAATTCACGGTGGAGATTGCCCACCCGGCCACTAGGCGCTCCACCAGGAAGTCCCGTCGTACGACTTACTGTCCCGTGCCTCCCCGGTTGCGTCAGCACCCGCTGGATTTGCCGCAGAGTTCTAGCCCAGTATCGAGCTCCGAGCACCTTTCAACAAGCTCCTCGACGTCCTTCGCGGTCCAGAGCCCCAAGAACCCCCGATCGACCTGGAAGCAAATCACTGTGCGTGGCCATGAACGCTCGGATGTGCTCGACCCGCATCTCTTTACTCGCAAACAGGGTGAGCCCACTGACGGGACAAGTTGAAATAGCGACGTGGGGCAGCCTTTCAAGGATCGTCCCTCCCTGCAAGCTTCCGCATCGCCGCTGAACCTTGTCGCTTGCCACCCGACTGCCCAATCGAGTACTAGTTGAAGCGGCTTCTGCGCCCCATCCCGGCGGTGTCGATGTATTCGAGCGTCCTTCTTACTTCGACTCGGTCAAACGGAATCGTCAGGTAGCCCAGTGTTCTTGCTCGGAGCTTTCCTTGTCGTCGCTCTCACCGCTGGAGCAAGGATGCGAGCGATCATGGCGGATCCTTCGGCGATCGAGGCGAGACAGGTCGTGAGGATCGCGACAAAGGGTTCTGATGTGTCGACCATGCCGACAAAAAAAAACGAGTAGAAGAAGTACAGCCCAGAGGGATCTCTGCTATGAACACCGAATTCCTCGAGGGTATCAGAGCGAGACCAAGTGTAAAACCAGCCCCTTCACAACTAGACTACACAGTCAAAAAGGCTAACAGTTTCAATCGATGCAGATTGAAATCAGAAGATTTAAGGCGCAAGGTAACTTTGGTCCTTGCACCAAGCTCGGTGGGCCCAGGCTCCGGCTTGATCGACGAACTCACCTTCCGAGCAATTTCGACGACGCGTGTCATGCCGACTAATTCCGTGAACGGAGTTGGGAGGGAGTTGCGGAGTCCTCATTCGTGACAGCGGTCTGTGTCAAAAGGACAAGCAGCACAACCAACTGGTAATTTTGACTCAAAAGCAGGACCTCTGGATCCTTAGACCACTCGGACATCCGCCCGTTTGTTATTTAATGTACAACGAAGGCGTACTGCGCTACGCACCCTCTTTTTTAACCGCGCGAGCTTGCGCAGTGGAAGGCTGCGCGTCTTCCCCCCGCCCTCCTCTTTACCCTAGGGCGGTTTCCCTGTTTGTCTGGAACGGCAGGTAGGGTAGACGCTTAAGAATGTTGGTATTCCCTGCTAAGTCTTTCCATTTCTCGTTTCCTCTCTCTCTTCCTCTCCGGTGGCTCAGACGTTGACAATAATTTGGGCCACACCCCCTTTCTCCTTTTCCTGCTTTTGGATCCGAGCTGGTTGCGTCGGATCGGCGAGAAGGATCGCTCGCTTGGGTCAAGATTCTCGCAACATGGCGAGGCTCGTTCGGATGATTTTTCTTTGGATCGTTCGCTCGGCTTGAAGGCTCAATAGCCAGCGCTCGAGACGCAGCCAACCGAGGCCTTCAGGCGCTGTCGGGGTGACGAGTAGCTGGGGCTTGGCTGCGGCCTGTCAGTCCCTGGGGACCTCTATCTTGTCACAGTTATTGGTTAAGAGTCTGAAGAGTTTCTAATACGATTAGGTTTGATCTCATTATTCTAATTCTTATTTGCTAAACGGAATATATTATCACCTCACAAATCTTGCCCTGACCTTACAATCTATTAGCTTGTTTAGATTGGTCTGCGCCTGAGTGACACTTTTCTCCTTAGTCTTACTCCGTTCGCTCTGGTAACGGTTCTGACATAAGTGTCCTCAGGTGAGTTGTCATTACATATATTGTTCGATCTCGCAACGGTTCTGACATAAGTGTCCTCAGTGCGAGATACATAGCGTTCCACATTCCATCTTATATCTCTGGCTTTGACCCCTCCCTTGCCCCCCCCCCCCCTCCCCCCCTTTGTTGTAGTATTTCTACTTCTCCGTGTTTCTGGTCGTGGCTTTTTCTATATGTCCCCTTTCTTTCTAAGTGCTCCCTGCTTATCGCGCATCTTCGCTCCCGAACCTGGGATGTCACCGTCCGTTGAAGTCCGACTTATAGGTGCTCGGCGGGTTTTGATCTGCGCGGCGCTCTTGGCGCGCAGGGGTATGATTACCATCCATCTGCTTGTCGTCACTGCTTAGAACCTCTTTTAGCTCTTTTTGAAGCGGTTCCAGCTAACCCGAAGGCAAAAACAAACAGAAAGCATAAAAAAGAGGGCTTCGGGCGTCAGGGTGATTGCGCGCAGTCGTTGTCCTGTCTTTGTCTCGACCGAGTGGGAGTTGGGAAGTGGATGCGGAATGGGCCTCATGTCGTTGGTACATTCTTTGCTCTTCGGGTTCTGTTTTTTTTTTTTTCTTTCCCTCTCATTCGTCTTCTGGGGTGAGCAACCGCTTGGCTGGGGCATTTCAATCCCAAGTGTGGAAGGGGTCGACGCCATCCTGTTGCTCGCAACTTGTGGGCCGCTATCACGAAATAGAAGGCGTGAGCCGAACGAAGGGGCTCGAGACGAGGGGTGAGGGACGAGCCGAAAGATCTTCTAAGGGCTTCTCAACAGGGACGATGGCGTGACCCTTGACGAGATTCGAGTTGCAGGAACGGAACGGAAAAGAGAGGGTAATAGTACGGAGTTGAGCTTGAGTGTCGAGAGCACAGCGTAGGAGACGAAAAGAGGAAGAGGCATAGCGTGACGCGAGAAGGGCGGTGCGGGTTGCATGGGAAAGCTGCTCGGGGCCGAGTAATGCCCAGCAGTGCTTTCATCGTCAAATTCCACGAGGAATTGAGGACAATATGATGAGCAGTCTCCACGACCAACAAAAAATGACCGGGCGGGACAAATCAGGATATTCACGGAGAGGGTCTTGACAATGATCAGCAGTGGGATTTGGAGGATACAGGAGGACGGGGCGAGTATGATAAGCTTGGAGGACTCTGCACCCGTCCCCCACGCCGCCAGAGTGTCGGTTGAAAACAGGGCTATGATTTATATAACAACACAGGGGGGGTATTATGTTAAAGGTCTCCTACAGCTAAGGATTCATATCTTCCCCTTCCATCTCGGACTCGTCAAGCGTGGTGATCGTCCCGTCCTCTTGGATCATGCGGATGTACTGCACAGACAGCAGGGAGCAAGGAAACCATGATCGGTTTCATCTTAATAATATGTGAACTCGCCCAATAGAGAGGCTCACCTCGTGTCGTTGCTGAATCAGCTCGGCTGGCGTCGACATTGGTGTGAGGGCAAAGGGCATACGAGCATAATCGTCCGACCCGAGCGCGAGCGGCGCCTCCGCGCGACGATTGACGGCCTGCGCAAAAAAAAATGAGCACATTTTCCGATCCCACACGCAAAATATTAAGTCCCTTACCCGATCTCCCAGTGCGGACTTTTTGCCGGGCGCATACTTGGACAGCTTGGCGTCCCTGGTTGGGGTGCGAGGGCCAAGGGCCAAGTTCAGGGGATGCGCTGGACCCAATATACCAAGCCGGCCCACAAAACTCACGTGATAGAGTACAGCGTCTTGAGGTGATCGCGCAGCAGCAAGGCGATGCCACACCTGACGGATTGGCGAGCAAGATCCGGACTCGGGGCCGGTGCGATTCGATCTGGTTCGAGGGTATGCAGCGGTCAGTCAAGGAGGGCGTGTCAAGCTAAATACGACCATCCAGGACGGACCTCCTTTCGAGGTCGCGGGTAACTGCTGCCCGTCGGTCCCCTCCGGCGGCATTGAAGAGGGTGCCTCGTCGTCGAGCCACTCGGCCCCCTCGTCCAGACCCGCTTCGAGCAAGTGGAGGACCTGGAGACCCGAGACGGCGAGTGCAGAGTTGAGGTGCGCGATGACCGACAGGGGTTCCTCGTAGCGCTTGTAGTCCAATGTCGAGAGTGCCTCGGCAATGTAACGCACGAACGCAACGTCGTCATCGGAACAGCTCGCTCCCGGTTCGACCTCGAGCGCGCGCGTTAGTGTTTTGAGGAAATCGAGCTGTACGACGCGTTTCTCCTTCTGCAGGAGACCGTACCAACGACCGAAATGCGAGACCGGTGGGTCGCCGAGGTATCCGGTGATGCGCTGCGATTGGTTCGCGCCACGCGCGTTCGAGCGCGAGAACGTGAAAGCGACCTTGGCAGGCTCGAGGAAGCGCGTGCTCAGCAGCGACGCGTGTTTCTGGTACATCAGCGAGAGTGTTGCGTGCGCCTGGCTCAAAGTCTGCGCGTCGGGACTCGTCGTCAGGGCGACGAGGTGGGGCGCGATCGTGAGCGGGTGGCTGAAGCCGGAGTGCGCGACCGCCGTCAAGAGTTCCACGCCGACGCGCTGGATCGCACCGTTCGTCGACAGCGTCGAGGCGAGGATCTGGTCGATGTAGCGTTGACTGATGGCGCTCGCGACGCCCGAGTCGGCGAATCCGTCGACGTTGCCGACGAGTTCCTCAAGCTTGACGGCACCATGGGCTTTGGCGGCGGCGGCGGCCCTTTTCGAGGCACCGACGAGGAGCGGCGCCGCGGCCGTCGTCGGACCACCGGCGCGCGCTTGGCTGCCCAAAAAGTCCTGCATGATCTTGAGCAGCTGCAATTGCGTCTGCTGCGCGGGCGAGGCAAAGATGGCGTCCATGATCGATGTCGACGGCGGCAGCAGCATCAGAGTCGGGTACGCGCGAAAGAGGAAGCCGAGACTCGACAGCGCCGCCGCCGAGACGACGGGGCTGATCTGGAGCTGGTGCAGCTTGACGAGGATGCCGTAGACGTGCTCCGAAATGGACTTGGGCGTGATCTGGTTGATTTGCGCTTTGGTTTCTGCGGGCAATCAACGGGGTGACACAAAGAGCCATCAGCAAGAGAAAACGGGCAGAGGGGGGGACGGGGGAGACCAGACTTGCGAGGGTACTGGATGCGCAGCTGGTCGAGGTTGGCGTGCTCGCAAAACAGCGACGACAAAAAGCACAAGATCGGCAGCGCCTTGGTCGGATCCCCCTTGGTCGGTCCCACGACCGCGGCTGCTCCTCCCCCGGCGGCCATCGCCATGAGTATCTTGACGGTCGCAAGCAGCCGCTCGACGCTGACGCGAAAGACGTTGATCATGGCGCCGAAATCGTGGGTTTGCCCGCGCACGACGGCACAGTAGCACGCGACAACCTCCTGCAGCGTCGTGGCGCTCGACGAGGGCTTGTTCAGCATCGGCATCAACGCGCTCTGCAGATCCTTGGCGAACTTGGTCGACGTCTTGGGCATCGTCGTCACGGCCGAGCGGAAGATCTTGAGGAGGTAGTCGCTGACGATCTGCTCCTGCGGCGTCGTTGCGCTCTTGAGGAACGGCAGCAGGATCGTCGCCTTCGACGTCGACAGCAACGACGCGTCAACCGAGACGAGGACGTGGACGGTTTTGACGCACGCGACGATGTTGCGCGAGCCTTCTTCGTCCTCGAGCAGGCCGTCGATGAGAGACTCGGTGATGTCGCGCAGTCGTTCGAGGGGCGTCGTCGTGCTCGCGTTAGTCGCTGTTGAGGTCGCTGTCGCCGCCACCGCCGCTGTCGTCGTCGAGGTCTTGTCCCGGTGGCGGGCGAGGACTATGCGCAACACCTCGTCGACGGGAGGGGCCCGGTCGCGATTCTCGCCGCCGGTGATGGCCATGACGAGGTGAGCCAGCTGGTCGATGCGCGGCTCGTGTGTCCCGACGTCGTAGCGTTCGTCCGTAGCGCCAACGGTGGCACCCAAGGTCTCCACCTGGCCGCCACCGCCAACTGGAGTCGCGGAACCCGAATGGCTAGCGCCGCCACCAGCATCACCGTGACGACCCCAGCGTGTGAACCAGAGCTCCTCGATGGCGTCGACCGCGAGCTCCTTGACGCCGTCGTCCTCGTCCAGCGTGCGCCACACGAGCTTGCGACAAATGTCGATGCGTTGCTCCTCGGTAGCAACGACGCCGTAGAGCGTCTTGAGGAGCCGCACGACGCGCTTGCGCACGCTGAGGCCGGTGTCGGTGATGCGTTCGGCGATCTGCGGGAGGTAGCGCGTCGCGAGGGCGGGACGATTGACGACGTACTTGCCGACGAGTTCGATCGCGGCGTCGCGCACGGCGGGCGAGCCGTCGAGCATGCGATGTTCGATGCCGGCACGGACCTCGGAGCGGTGGAAGAGCTCCGGGTCCTGCGCGACGAGCACGCCGATGCCGCGCAGGGCCTTGGTGCGCAGCGCGACGGCCGTCGACTCGGAGCTCTCGACGACGAGCGCGAGGATCGAGTCGTACAGGCCGGCAAGGGGTCGGCCCCGCGCAAGCTGGACGGCGAGATCGTCGACCACGGGCTGCTCGGCTTCGGGGGAGGGCCCAAAGACGTCGTCGTCGCCGCTCGAAAAGATCCAGGCCGTCGTGGCGTGGTGGCGCAGTCGTGCGTGGAACAACTGCGCGAGCCGACCAACCTCGGTGTGTTCGAGTTCCTCGGGTGTGTAGTGCGCGAGCAACGACGTCGACTTGTGCAGCGCTGCGACGAGATCAGCTCCGAAAGTCGCGGCTGCAAAGTCGGCGACGCCGTCGTGCTGGTCGCGACGCACGAGGTGGCGTACGACGGCGCGTTGGGCCTTGACGTACGCGTCCAACGCGGCGACGTCCTCTTTGCCGACGATATCGCCGAGGTTCCCGAGTACAGTCGAGGTGGCTGATGACGTCGAGGAGGGGGGTTCGCTCGCAGCGTCCTGGCGCAACCTTGCTCCAATCGAGCAAAGGTGATCGAGCGCAATGTTCTTGAGCGCGTTCCCTTCGTGCGTGCTCTTGGTGTCGGCGAGGCTGTTGAGCATGGACTTGCAGCACACGTGGAGCACGATCTCGGCCGCGGGCCACTCGGGCAGATGGAGGGTGACGAGCAGGTCGGCGATGAGGTTGTCAAAGACGGCGCGGTACTCGGTCTCGATCGAGCCGCTCGACGCTTTGCCGGCCTTGGACGACTTGGTCAAGAGGTACGAGACGACGGTGTAGGCGCTCTTGGTCGCCGCATCGAGGGCCGGCTTGACGAGGTCGCGGTAGGCGACGTCGAGTGCATCGTCGACACCTCCATTTGCTGCAGCATCGTCTTGGTGCGGGGCAGGCTCCCAGGAGAGTTCGTCGTTGTCCTCGTCGAGGGTGGGCGAGAAAACGGCCGAGGAGGAGAGGCCGAGTCCATTCTGGTCAGCTCCGGCGATGCGAGACGCGACCTGAGCACACAGACCGGTCTCGCATGTCTGCACGAGGTTGAGGATCAATGCCGAGAGCGTGTGGATCGAAGAACCATTACGAAGCCTATCCCGGAATTTGTTAGGAATCAGGATCAGTTTAGCCGATTAACGAGCCAAGATGGGTGAAATTACTCACCGAATGGCACCGCGACCCTTCTTCGCGACGTCGAGCTTGGTCAAGTTACCGAGCACCTCTTCCATGATCCACGCTCGTTGGTCGGCGTACCTTCCGTAAAGGCCACGGGTCAACCCTAGCGAGGCCATGCGCAAACCCTTCATCGCTAGCGCAGCGACGTTGGTGTCGACTCTTTTGCCCTTCCCGGTCGGAGCAGGAGCTGCCTCGTGGAAAAAGGGGCCCAGGGCAAAGTAGACGCTCGAGATGACAATCTCCTCCGACAACTCTTGCTGCTGCACGAGACGGGTGACGAGCGGAGTCGTCGCGGCGAGCGATTCGCACAGTGCTTGGATCTCGGTGCGTCGCCCGGCGAGCAGATCGGTGAGGTGCGAATCCGTCTGGGCTTCGACGAGCGGGAAGATAAGCGTATCGAAAGCGTAGCGCAGACTCGTGAGGATCGAGAGGAGGTAGTCGACCGAGTAGAGCGATTTGGGGAGCAAGGTCATCGTCAGCACGAGCAGGGCGACGCGGATCGCGAGTACGGCGTCGGCGATGTGGCGAGCGCAGCGATCAAAGTCGTCAAGGGTGTCGTCGGTCCACACGCGCTCGTCCTTTGTCGCGACAGTGGGTTCGATGTCGGCGGCTTCGACTCCATCAACGTCCATCAGGGCGTTGGCGGCGCTTGGGGTGCGGGAACGAGAGCGGGACTTGGGGGAGTGTGGCCTTGTCGTCATCGTCGTTGCGTCTTCGTCGGGATCGTACTCGAGCTCTTCTTCGCTCTCGACGGCGCGTGGACTGCCCCTCGACCCGCGCCCCTTTTGTGGTGACTCGGACGAGCCGCGTCGCGCGAACTTGGCCCGCTTGCCGTTGGACGCAGAACGCGCCCTGGCACCGCCACCACCATTCGTTTCCTTGTTCGCGACGTGGGGCCACACCCTGAGCTCTTCGACCCCACTCCAGCTGCGTTCGACAATCTTGAGCAAACGTGCAACGCCGCCTTCTTCGACGTCCTCGAGCAACTCTTCGCCGGCGCGCTTGGCGTGCACGTTCGACAGCTGCTGGATCAAGGTGCGCAGCACGGCGCCGTCGAGTAGCGGCAACCCGTCGATCGTCGTCGCCGATTCGTTGAAAAACACCTTGTTCTCGCTGGTGAGGTTCGGAGCGGTGGATGCGGCGGCGTGGACGTGCGACGAGGACGTGTCATTGATGTACGAGTCGTCGCTTGAAAACAGATCGGCGAGCAGATCCGAAAGACGATCGACGACGCCCTGCGCAGCGTTGGCTTTGATCGTGCCTTTGCCCGACTGGAGTACGCGCGACGTCGAGGCCGAAGATGAATCGACCCCATCGACGTCGCTGCTTGTGCCCAACTTGAAACGCTTGACGGCGCTCTCCATCCCCGCGGCGGCGTGAGGGGTCTGAACCTCGTGATCGCTGTCGACGAGCATGTGCGCGCGCTGCGACTCGGTCGTACCGTAGGCCGCGAGGCGTCGTTTGGGGCTGCGGGAAGCATCGACTTCGATCTCGAGCGTGAACGAAGGGTGTCGCGAGGGCGAAGCAGTGGGGCTGCTCGACTGATGCGGACGGGCGTAGCGGTGGCCGTTGAAGGAATTTGACGCGCCGCCGGACATGAGCAGCGGGTCGGGCGAGCTCGTCGGTGGCAACATCCGCGGCGGCTTGCACCCGGACTTTTCGCGTGAGAAGAGGGTGTTGACCGGTCCCGCTCGGGGTGGGGTCTGCGCCATCATCAGCGAGCTCGTCGACGACTTGGACGGCGACGACAGCAGTGAAGGTGGGGGTGGGGCGCGCGCGAGGCGGCCTTGGGCCTCTGCGGCGAGGTACTCTTCAAAAAAGGTCGCACTTTGCGAGCGATCGATGTCCGTCGTCAAGGTACGGTCCGCATCGGGATTCTGTGCGACCCTGGTCATGGAAGGTAGAGGTGGGTAAGGGAAGCCGATCGTGTCGAGCAGTTGCGAGGTCAGAGTCTTCGCCGGCGGTGCGACGAGTCCCGTCGGGGAGGGGTTGACAGAGTAGGGCGGGATGGAGGTGGTTCTGTGGTAGTGGGCAGTAGCATTAACATTGCAGCTTCGCATAGTCTTTCGTCGGCGTGTGCGATTGCTGTGGGACTGACCCTTGAGGATAGCCCTGATGCGCGAACGCTTGTACCGGTTGCTGCAACGCCTCAGCGGCTCGAGCCATCTCCATCTGGCGCCATTGCTCGATGTACGGGTCGTTGCGAAGTGTCGGGTCGAGTAAGGTCCCGATCTCTTGCGCGAATTGCTCAAACAGGGGCTCTTGGGGGCCGGCGTGGAGGGAGAGCGAGGCTGGGTGCGCGAACAGCGTCAGCGTGCACGGTCGGGGTGGGGGCAGATGGTTGATGACTGTGAAAGCGGTGGTCGAGGTGGAGGGAATAGACGACGGTGCGTAAAGTGGGTCAGCTCGAGGTTGGTCGACCGTTCGTGAAATCCTGTGCCGGTTTTTGACATTGGCCTTCCGCCGCGACGACAGCCAGTCGGGTGCAACGCGCGACGGGTGACGGTACAGGCCAGGAAAGTGACTCACCATCCGCGACCGAGGTCAGACCAGCTGCCAAGGGGTAACCTCGAATGAGGTCTCTTGCCGAGCGTTCAATGTTGGCTTGGGCATCGTCGGAGCCATTCATCGTCGTTCGCGCGGCTTCCCACAGCACGGCCGCGAGCTGGACGACGACAACACGAGCAGCAGCTAGTCCAGACGAAGTTGAACGCGACGACCACTAACCAGCACCTCGTCTGTCCGCCGCTGGAGGGGAGAGTGAGACTAGACAGCCGCCGAGGTGCGTAGACGCGAATGCGAGTGGGTAGAGAGTGGGGGATGCGACCGGCGCTGCGGATGCGCTGCCGACTATAAGCGCGCACTCTCGCGCACTGCACTGGCAGCTGGGTAGAGCTGGGTGGGGGGTTATATAATCCGACCGCGCAGAGTACGGGACACCAGGTCTGTCAGTCAGAGCCAGGAGTCAAGTCAATAGCACCGGCTCAGTCAAAATATCTTTGCTGCATGAGTAGTCGTGGCACTTCGTTTTTCTGCAGATTGTCGCGCAAGCGGGTCATCCCGACCCAGTCCCGACATCTTCAGGTGCGGTAGTACTAGCTTCTTTGAGATGAGCCAGAATTACTACCAGGTGATGCGCCAGACGATACGAAGATGAAAAGTCCATTCAAAAAAGTGGTGCTCCACCAAATCGAGTGCGCAAACATCGATGAGCCCCGAGCCACCGACCGCTTCTTTTTACCTACCAATTGATCGAGAATCTTGTCCCAATTGGGCCTCGGATTGGACGGCAAATTGCGAGTCGTGAGCTTCTTTTCACGAGCTTCAGGAGTAGTGCAGCGCAAAGAGTGGGAAAAGTGCATCACCACTTTCTTCCTCTTTACTCCTTCATTCGTCTTCCCTCTCTCGCGTTCGTTTCCCCGAAATCATGCCATGGGATTTCATCGTCGTCCCTCAATCGGGCGCAGGCAGGGAGGGGTCCGAGCGTCCGGGTGCATGATGAAGCGAGGCCCCCGAGGCACGAGGTCGTCGGGGCGATTATCAGCCGCCGCTACCGACACGTGCGCTCGGCTTCAAGCATAGTAGACCGGTTATCACCACCGTCTCTGCCTCCGCCTTAGACAGCAAGCACTGCCATCATGGAACACGAGATCATGCGCCATCGTCCCGATGCGATCGACCTGTCGCACCACCTGTCGTTGCTCGCGAGGTCGAGAATGAGCTCGCCGCTCAAGGTAAGTTCATCGTCTCGGCCATTGTCGATCGGTGATTGCTAAGCGAGGGCAGCCTTCACTTGAAGTAGTATGGCCAGGCATGGGGCACAAGTGCTGACCAAAGTGCCCTTCTACGACATAGGGAATGTACAAGTACTTTGGAAGGTTCGTGTCGATCCCTCTGTATCCCAAACCCCTGCGAACGAATGCACGGTCCGGGTTCGATCCGCCACTACGTCACATTGGCCGCCGGACCGTCCGAATCTTCTTATCGAAGCCCTTCGGCGACCGCATGCTCGCGTGCCCGCGATGACCTCTAGCTCCCGGCAGCCAGTTAAATGTATATCAAACATCCAACTGACCTGGATCACCTGACTTGATAGACCTGGCATGCTTATGCTAGCCGGAGGATTGCCCCCACCGGACTACTTCCCCTTTGACTCGATCTCGGCCCACGCGCTCGTGCCCAACTCGTACAAGACGACCGAGGCGACCCTGTCCTCATGGCTATGGTCCTTCTTCAAACCGACGACGACGACGATCACGATCCCCAAGTACATTCCCAACGCCACGCCGGACCAAATTCAACTTTCTTCGGCGTTGCAGTACGGTACCGCCGTCGGTATCCCTTCGTTGGCCAAGTTTATTAAGGATTTCACCGAACTCGTTTTCCGACCCGGGTACGCCAACTACGAGACCTTGGTCAACGCCGGCTCGACGGACGCGTGGAGCAAGATTTGTACGACCCTCTTGGAACGTGGCGATGGCTTCTTGTGCGAACAAAACACTTACCCGAGTGCGCTGTCGACCGCTTGGCCGAGTGGATTTCGACCCATCCCTTTGCCCATGGATGGAGCTGGCTTCACCCCCGAAGGACTCCAGGATCTGCTCGAAGATTGGGACGTCTTTGCTCGCGGCGGTATGCGTCGGTGAGTTGATTGAAACTGGCATAAGCCGAGTCCCCGTACTGACTTCGTTCACTTACCTCCCTCCATAGCCCTCGTGTGCTGTACACGGTTCCCGTGTGCCAGAACCCCACGGGCGCGACGATGACCGCCGCACGCAAGCAACAGATCTACGACATTTGCGTCAAGTACGACGTCATCATCGTCGAGGACGACCCTTACTACTTCCTTCAAGCCGGCGAATACGAACCCGTCCACCTGCGCGGCAGGAAGGCGTCCAAGTCTTTGACCGAGACGGACGAGGAATTCCTCCAATCGCTCGTCCCTTCGTTTTTGAGGTACGACTACCAAGGGCGCGTCATTCGCATCGACACGTTCTCCAAGACGATTTGTCCCGGTGCGAGGATGGGTTGGACGACAGGTCATCCCTTATTGATGGAACGTATGCAGAGGGCGAATGAGAGTTCTTCGCAAGCGGCGAGCGGGTTTTCACAGGCCTTGATTACTAAGTTGTTGGTCGAGGAGTGGGGGATGAAGGGATTTTTGAGGTGGCTCAAGGGTGAGTGAAGCTTGCGCGTCACAGCATACGGAGTACTCGCTATTGACGCTTCTTGCGTAACTACGCAGGCTTAAAGGCGCAGTACCGCATCCGACGCGACACCCTCGTCGACTCTTTGCTTGTCCAGGGTCACGCCTCGTTGGACATTCGATCGGTGGTGGGCCGCAGTGATCAGTTCCTCTGGGTCGTGAAGGACCAAAGGGACGAAAAGGGGTTCATCGCTTCGAGTGAAGATGAGAAGGTCCTCCGTCGAGGTTCGAACGAGTCGACAATCTTGTCGTTTGTCGCTCCTCAGGGTGGAATGTTTGGTGAGCTGCGAAAATGGCTTAGGTCATCGAGCCAAATGCTAAAAACTTCTGGGTGCTTCAACCAGTCTGGTTACGCATTCACCTTTCGAATCACCCGCTACACCCGTCCCAATCGACCTCCTCGCTCATCTTTAACCTCTGGGAACAACTAGCCGAGAACAACGTCCTCGTCGCCCCCGGAACCATGTTCGACACCGATCTGTTCGGCCAACCTTTATCCCAAAGCACCGATCCCGAATTTGCTTCTTCGGGACTGGGAGAAGAGCAGGAACGAATGCCGGTAACAGATCTGTTGGGACAAGGGATCAAGCTCATGCAGAATGGATCGGGGGATGGTTATTTCCGGTTGGCGTTCTCTTCCGCTTCAAAGGAAGAGATGGAGAAGGCTTGTAAGATTATTGGTAAGGTCGTGACCGACTTCTTTGAGGCGCCAGAAGTGTGAAGCGGCGTGGCGTGCGATTGGGTTTTCGGCGGTTTTTTTTTTTTTTTTTTTTTTTTTTTTTTTTTTATTTTATTACGTGTAGCTTTGGAAATATGGGATGGAATTTTTTATGATTGCTGTAATGGTGCACTCATCTTCCACTGATCTTTTTCACCTACAAGATCTTTGGATCGAAACGGGAAATTTGAGAGTCATCGCGTGCCTCTATCGCTCTCGTCCTCTCGTCCTCTCGTCCGGTCTTTTGTCCCCTCCCAACGTACGTGGCACCACCAATCCTCGCGGGAAGCGGTCATAGGCAAGGTGCCCAGTCAATATGCCGCTCCCTGCTCACATGATCGAGTCGGCACTTGCAACATCAGTGTCGAATAGGAGGGATCAGATCGAGGATTGGGAGACGGTCAGTTCAACTCAGCTTCCGTTGGTGATTGAACCTACACGGCGGGTCGAGGGGGATACTGATCTTGCTATTGCATGAGGACTGTTTACAGGGCTATTCGGACGAGGATAGTTCGACTGCCGAAGTCGGGACAGGGTTAGATAACGTAGCGCTCTGGTAGGTCATCCTTTTTATGTCTGTCAAAAGCTTCCTTGATCCCATCTCGAGGTAACTGACTCATTGTTTCTTTCCCCGATCCTGGTGGGTTATAGGAACGCCCCTCCTCAACAACAGTACACCCTTCTTCCCTCTCAAGCTACCCAGTCCGCATCCCATACCTCGTCCTCTCGTCTTCCCCCCACTCAAGCGGTGTTTGGTCCCCCACCACCCAAGATGATGATTCTCAAAAGACCGACCACGAATGGCGTACAGCGCAAAGGGGATGGAGGTGCAGGTGTAAACGGGGAAGGTACGGCATCACAGTTCAAGACTTTGAAGCAGAGGGAATTGGAGTACCTACAGGCGAGGAGGAAATTGTTCGGCGGTGAGGAAGAACAACTTGAAGTCGAACCTTACACTTTGACAACCAACTCGAATAATCGTTCTTCGAAAACCGACTCGGAATACCTAGATATAACCTCGAATCAGCTTGGAATAGGTTTGGGAAGTCTTTCCCTTGTTCCGGATTCGGTTTCTAGAGCTCACGCGAGGAGAGGTTTGGTTGGTGGGGTAACAACATCATCGTCGAATTCGGGTTCGGTCGCTGGCTCTAGGGAGGCTTCTCCGAGGCGGACGAACGGAGGGAAGGAGACTCTACCGGGGAACAAGCCTCTTGTTGGAGTCTTGCGACACCCCAGAGGACCCAATGCGGAGAGTGGAGGATTTGGCTTTGTAGCATCGACCGCTTCGACGAAGGGTTCCGGACGAGGCAGAGGCAGGGGAAGAGGTCGAGGGAGAGGGACAAACCCATGAGGTTGGATAGATGTAAGGTTATGTGATATTCACAAGGCAGCCCTGGTGCATCTATTAGAGCAACCTCGCTTCTAGGCGTATAAGAAATCGACAAAAGACCTAGTGGGTAAAGCCCAATCCTTCGCACGGGCGGCACCGAACGTCGCGACAGGGTTTACGATCGGTCGGGCCTGACGATCGGGGCTCCGAGATGGACTCGAGTCTGATAGGTTATGCGTACGCGCTCGTTGTTCAAAGCGGGAAAAACGGGCATCGCTAAACGATGGCCGCGCGGCACCGTTCAGTGGCGAGGAGCGATTAGGCAAGACAGTGGGCCGAAGAAGGACAGAGTCGGCCAGGGCAAGATCGGCGACACTCGAGGAGATGGATTCCGATTCGGTCAAAGCGCCATCATCGGTCGTCGACGCTTCGTCATCGGTGACGAATTCTTCTTCGTGCTCTGCGGTCCAGGCTTGGGCTCGGATCGTTTCGAACGTCTCATCGCCCGCGTACTCGAATTCAGAGCCCGTGTCCGCTTCATCATCACCGTGAAAGGAAGACGCGGCGTCGGATTCTTCAGAGGCCGAGGTCGCTGAAAACTCGGACAGATCCGTCGCGGGTGGGGTTTCAAAATCAAATCCACCAACGGTGGGTCGAAGCATGGTCGTGCGTAGGACATGCGTCACTCGCACATGAGGGTCGAGGGGTGAAATGGCGCGGGAAAACGATCGGAGGCGGTAATAGCGAGCGACGGCGTGGAGGAGGTACCGTGCGTGGGGCGAGGGCAACGACCAGACGAGCTGCGAAGGCGAACGAAGAGTCTCGGTGATCGACGCTGGCGGTTCCGGAGGAATGGTTTTGGAACCAGTACGACGAGACAAAGACGTTGGTAGGTCTGAAAGAAGGTCGTCGTCCATAGCGCCGACGGCGGTGCTGGGAGGCGACCAGTCCTCGACGGGTGTCGCATCGATCACTCGCCCGCCGACGAGCCGTGATGACATGTCGACCGAGGCTGGTGAAACGTGGTAGTATCCAGCCGGGGTCCGAGTTGTCGACATGGACAACCAATCGTGAAGTTGCGCTTCGATCGTGTTGACGAGCTCCTCGGTGCGGTTGATGCCTTGCAGCGAAGAATTCGGTCGATGGCCCGACATGGCTCGGATCTCTCGTCGGAGACCCCTAAGCGACAAATAAAAGGCGCCATGATTCGTCGAGGAAGGGTCTTGCGGTAACGGTCCATCGACTGCGGTGGACCCGGGGACGTAGGCGGAACGAGAAAAGCTCTCCGACGGCGGGACGAACGTTGTCGAGGCCGGTGGGACGGGACCCGGAAAGAGATCGATCCGCGAGGGTCGTGTGATGTGGGGGTTCCCCGCCAGTTGGGCTGTAACATGGTGGTCGACGATGGTCAGGACAACGAAGCATCTGCACTATAAACTCGCAATACGATCAAACTCGTACGGACCATTCTCATAGCGTCTCCGGCGTCGCTTGCCACTAATCTCTTCAGCCCTCTTCCCACTCGATGTACTCGCCTTCGGTGCTTTTTCCTCACTCCTCGTCGACCCCGAATTGACCTTGGTTTTGCTGTGTCGCAAGATAGCGGGCAGGGTCAAGGGTACGCTGCCTGCGATGCGGTTCGTGGCGTCCTCGTCGCTGGGTTGGAGACCGATCGACTTGCGTAACTGCCGGTTTGATGAGAGCGGAATGGTCTTGGGCAGATCATCCAAATTGCGTGCGGGATCACGGGCGCAGATCGAGATCGACATGACTTTGTTCTGGGCGGGTGGGGGAGACGACATGATGTGGGCACGTCCCAAAGACGAGCTTTCGGGTTGGCGACTGACTATCGGTCGGGAGCGAAAACGGAGGCGGCAAGGCTCGGCCAGGCGTCGTTGATCGCGGCTCGGGTGCATGACTCGATCCGAGTTCGACAGTCCGGAAGTCTCGAGCCGATCGTTTACTTGTCAGACACGCAGCGAAAAGAAAGGGCCCAAACGACTAGACTGCATTTCACACGAGAGAAAAGGGAAATCGAACCTGCACATGCGTGTATGACCTGCTACAATCCAATTGAATACCTCCTTCCCAAAAAAGAGACGGGAAGGCCGGCCCGGATGGCTAGACAGATGGTCAAAGGGCATCGTGGACTGGTATCGGTGTTGCAGGATCGATGAATGAATGTGCTCCCCTCTGGGGGAGGGAGAGGACTAAGACTAACTGAAAAAAAAGGGGTAACCGGCTAATAAATGCCCCATATTCGGTCAGGCTGTGCGTGCGAGGCCGCTCAGGCCTCATAGAGGCGCCCCCTTGGCCAACTACGACTAAATGATCTTGTCGGCCCGCGCCTTCTCCAACGTCGGCGCCGTGAACGAGGCGGTGAGTTGCTAGAGCTAGTGCTAAAAGCTGAGATCTTTCACTTCCGTGCTCCAAGCTCATGATCAACTAAAGTGTGCAGTGACTGGCCAATTTAATCGTGTAGTTGTCCCAGCGCCGGACCGGTTACTCCGACGAAGCTGAGAGTTTTTCGACCCGAACCTCAGAGACAACTCGACTCCATCGATCAGCGCATCGGCGTCATCACACCGGGTCTGACTCGGGGTTCACCGGTACCAGTGAGAGTGAGGCTGGAACCCGCGCGAGACCGGTTGTGAGTCTCAATTACTACATACCGTCACCGAAAGGAGCTAATTGCACCTCGGCGTGCTATGTGCGCCACCGTGCTGAGTTTCCGAAGCGGCGCGTCGGCGAATTGCACGTGCGCGCCGTGCGGGCCTTGTCGGTGGTTTACTACGCTAGTACTGGCTCTGACGCTTGTTTCTGTTGACGCTCGTGTCTCTTGTCGCTAGCCCGCGTCTCGTGGATCTTCCTCCGTCATCGCACTGCCTTGAGACGCTTTTCGGAAATCATGAAGTGAGTTCACACTCCTATTCGTGTGCTAATTAGTGCTGTACACCTTGTGCTACTCGATACACCGAACTGATGCGGTGTACTTGCCGTCCTCCCCTTCGACTCCGCTCCTCCCGTTTCCCCCCGCCTCACGGTTGACTCACCCATCCTGCTCCGCTCGTCGTTGCGCTCCTTGGCCATGCATTCACTCAGTTTCATGACGGGCAACGCGTCCGATCCGGAAACGAATCCACTCAATCTTGATAACGTACGTCGTTGGCTGCGTGGGCCGTGTGGTGCTGGAGTCTTTTGCGAATCGAGCGAGCGGGGAACCTTCCCGAACTGGATGGATCAGGGGCAAGGCTGAAGTAGAGCCGGAGCAAGGGAGCTAATACGGAGTTTTCGTTGGGCGGGTCGGGTCCGGTTTTACAGATTCGCAAGACGTTGATTCGCTTGGAGGATACCATCATCTTTCGTAAGTACGCTGACCGCGACCGCCCCGTAATTTCGACACGTCATTCCTAATCACGAATTGCCCTCCTCTCAGTCTTGATCGAGCGTGCACAGTTCGCTCACAACCCGCGCATGTACGACCGCAACGGCTTCGCGGATGTGCTCAAGCAGGACAATGGCTTCCAGGGCAGTTGGCTGATGTGGCTCTTCAAGGAGACCGAGTCGAGTCATGGTACGTAACGGGCGTTCGCGCGCAGGAAGAACTCGGGAGGGGGGGTCGGACCAAGTTGATCTTATCTCCGCTCTTGATTCACCCACCCCGACGTCTTTTCCCTCCTCGTACGGTCCACTCTGGCCATGCGTCGACCACGTAGCCAAGGTTCGACGCTATGATAGGTAAGCTTCGAGCGACGAGGATGCCGTCTGTATCGACCTTATCGCTGATCTCAACCTCACTTATGCCCTCAGCCCGGACGAATACCCCTTCACCGAGCGCAAACTGCTCCCCTCCCCCATTCTGCCTCCTCTCGACTACCCACGCCTCCTCTACCCCAAAAGCATCTACAACGCCAATTCGCGCATCCTCAAGTTCTACATCGAGGAAGTCGTCCCCGTCATTACGATGCGCGTGACGAAAAGTCTGGGAAAGGAGAATGATGATGGGAATTATGGCTCGGCGGGAACGAGGGACGTCGAGTGCTTGCAAGCGATGAGCAAAAGGATTCATTGCGGTACGTTCTTTTTGTTTCGCTATCTGAGCAAATACGGCTTGGTAGAAGGATTGGTGATCTTATATACAACTCTCCTCTGCGATTGGATCTTTAGGTATGTTCGTTTCGGAATCCAAGTTCCTCGAATCCCCTTCGTCCTTCATTCCTCATATCCTCAACCCCAACCCCGTCGAACTTGAAAAACTTATCACCAAACCGGCCGTCGAAGCCGCTCTATTGAAACGGCTTGAAAAGAAAGCGGCCTGGTACGGCGCCGAACTAGGACCGGATGGAAATCCCATCCCGGCGATGACCAAGGTCGATGTGCAGGATGTGGTCAGGCTCTATAGAGATTTCGTGATCCCGTTGACGAGGGATGTTGAGGTTGAGTATTTGTTAAAGAGGTTGGATGGATTGAGTGAAGATGAAATTGAGGAGTTGAGGAAGAGAGGTTAAGAGAGAACTGACCGGGAGGGGAGGGGAGGGTTTTCTTGGATGCGGAGGGGTGGTATAAAGGTCTGGCGTTTTTTTATGGTATTCACGCCGGTTTTTTCTTGGTTTTTTTTTTTTTTTTTTTTTTTTTTTTTTCTCTCTTTTTCTTGATTTATATGATCGATCTAGTCGTACGTGCAGCCTCATTCGTGATGCGTTACAACTCAAGAGAGGTTTTTTGGGGTACTTCCTTTAGGCGAGAACGTTCTCGCGCTTGACGTCGCTCGGCTTCTTTACGACACTCCCTCTTTACAGATCGAAGGAATATCCTAAGGTGCATGAAGAGACCAAGTGTTCCGAGGAGAGATATGGGATACGAACAGAGAGATTCCTTGGGTTGAATTACACAGCGAGCGCATGGGCCGAAGGTGATACAACTACGAAAAGAGTCAGATGACCCGTGTATGTGTGTGTGAGTTGGTCTCCAGCGGAAGGGCAGGAGAAAGGTCATGAGTTGAGATGCGATGCTTTTAGCAGCACACTTCGAGGCAGCAGCAACATGCCATCGCTCCCAGGCTATGGAAAAAGAAAGGTTCGGGGGGTCAGGGTTCGGAAGCCGGATCGAGAACGAGAAAATTTGCCTCGCGCTCACAGTGCGGCACAACATCCTCCTCCACCACTGTTCTGTTGCGGCTGTTGCACGTATACCATCTGCGGTTGCGGCTGACCGTCTGTGTGATTGATCCAAGGCCGAAAATCAGCTACCACCCTCTACGAAATATTACGATTGCCACTCATATGCCGTACAAGACATCCCCGGCCCCGATCCATACTGCTGCTGCTGCTGCTGCTGCTGGCCCTGTGGCGGATAGTACCCCTGTTGCGGCTGTTGGGGAGGGTGGTAGCCTTGCTGCTGTTGTTGGTGGTGGTGTTGCTGGTTCTGAGGCGGGTAGTATTGCTGCTGGCCTTTG
This sequence comes from Microbotryum lychnidis-dioicae p1A1 Lamole, assembly GCA_001244265.2. NCBI lineage: Eukaryota > Fungi > Basidiomycota > Microbotryomycetes > Microbotryales > Microbotryaceae > Microbotryum > Microbotryum lychnidis-dioicae. The sequence goes on from CDLV01000019.1 coordinate 663,832, forward strand.
TCGGACATGATCCCGCCGCCGCCACCGCCGTACGCGTTGGGGGGAGGCTGCGGTTGCTTGGAGCCGTCTGCGCCGGAGAAAGTAGAGTGTTTGAGTTGACATTGAGTACGATGGCGTGGGTGCGAGGGGTCGGTTTGTGGCGTGGCGAGGTGAAGCGCCGGAAGTGGTGGCGTGTGGAGTTTCGGGTGGCGTGTGGAGTTTCGGAGTGCGAATCAAGTCAGCTCAAAGGTGCTGCTACGTGTATGGCCTATGTGCCGATCCCCCATCATTCACTCCTCGGCGGATCTGGACGCCCGTTACGCTGTGTGCTCATCACGAGCTCACTCGTCGTCCTGGCCACCTCGCAGCATGCTCGTCACTCGATTTTTTTCTCTCGTGTTCGTCGCGCGATGGCGTTGAAGGATTCGACTTGAGCTTGGGGTTCGGCTTGGCATTCCTTCTCCTTCACCGACCGACCGCGCGAACGTCATCGAGCGAGATCAAGGGAGGAGAGACCCCATCGTCCTGGGACTAGAGCAGACGTAAGATGACTCACAGTATTGCTGACTTGCCATGACTGTAATCCGGAGTGGGATGGACGAGGGTGCTAGGTGTGAGTCAGGAAGAACTAACGAGATAGAGGCTGGCTTCGGAACGGCCGCTAGCCGCCGCTGCGCCGCGCCTCGGTCAGTCCTCGGTGGCTTCGGTTCCTTGAAGGCCGAATCGGCTTTGACCGCGGCACCAAATTGGGCGAATTATGCCGCGCCTGCTGGTGGCAGCGACGAGCTGAGGCAGTGCTACCGAGATTGAACGGAGGTCAAACAAATAGGAGGAGGTATGGAGAGGGGGGGTGGGGGGGTGGTACTTAGAGTATCAATTCGAGAAAAGAGCAGAGAGGTGTGCGAGGGCCACTGAGATGAAATTGTGCGACTCGGGGCGTATATCGCTTCGGCGCCCTCTCCTGTTTGGCTTTCCAAGTTGAAGCCCTCGGCTCGTTGCCGAACCTGCCTGTGGTCAAATTTCAGGTCTGCAGAAGGAATCCAAAAAGCGAGAAGACTTGAATCAAGTTCTAGAGTGTGATATCCGCAAGAGTTGGGTGTCAAAAAATTACCCGTTCCGACCTGAGACTCGGAAGCGCGCGCGCGACTGCAGTGTGTTCGGGGGGGGGTTGACGCGTCTGCTTCGACGACGCTTTCAACAGTCGCACTTGCACATGACGCGGCGCACTTCGACCCCGTCTACATCGACAACCTCTCAGGTCGATGTCGATTCTACGAGCACGAGTGCTGGGGAAGCGACGGGACGGGGTCGACGTATTCGCAAGCCGACTCGACGCGACGACGAGCTGGTGCAGACTGGCACCACGAGGAGCGCGCTTACTGCCGCTGCGATAGGCACCGCGGTACAACCTTTGGCGAGTAGGTCGACGGCTGGGACGACCAAGGTCAAGAGGGGGAGGTCGAGAAAGGTCGTTGTCCCACCTCAGGAGCAGCAGCAGCCGTTGATCGAACGGCCCGACGTTGAGGATGCGCACGACTCGCAGCCAATGGTCAAGTCCGCTTCGATCGTCGCCCAACAACCCGTCGAGATACCCAACCTCATCAAGCCCATCGTCGAGGTCGTACTCAAGCCTATGCACGACACTTCACCGTCGTCGCCTCCTCCTCCTCCTCCTCGATCTCCTCTCCCTGTCCCTGTCCCTGTCCCTGTCCCTGTCCCTGTCGACATCGCACCACAGCCCAAACAACCCGTTGCACCATCCTCACCACCACCCCTCATCAAACCAACAGAAGTCATCATACTACCCGCGACCTCGTCCTCCCAACCGGACCTCCAACTTACGGCTGTACCCCAGCCCAAGCCCAAGCCGATCGCAAGAGCTCATCTCCCTCCACCTCCCTCGCAGTCCCACCACCACCACCATGACTCGGATTCAGACGAGGTCGACGACTTTTTCATGAAGAGGAGAACCGCACCTATCGCTTCGAGGGCTCCACATAATTCGGCTGCGGCGGGAGCGAAGGATAGGAGAGCACCTATGAGGAGACCGGGTGGGGGGACGCTCAACCATTCGGCTGGTTTGGAACCCGAGGCGGCGAATGCGAAAGCTGGGCCTTCGACGAGTTAGTAGATCCCCGAATGTGTTTCATGTGATACAGGTGTGTCTCTCGTCTGACGAAAGTTTTTTGGTGTGTGTGGTTCAGGTAAATCACCAGTCAGGAAATACCTCTCCCCTCGACCGTCCTCAACTCCACCTCCTTTACCTTCCGATTACTCGGAGTCGTCGTCCTCTTCTTCTTCTTCCGACATTGAATTCATCCAGGATCCAGGAGACCCCGCTCTTGAATTTGGTCATCGTAAAATCAACTTACCTTCCTGGGCTAGGCAATCTTCACCGGGTAAAATCCACGGTAACAAAAAGAGGGATCGCTCAATCTCGACTGTACCGCCGCCGCCGTTGGCCGAGGTGAAGGGGAAATGGAAAGGCAAGGCAAGGGCTGAGCAGAGGGATAGTAGTAGTGATGGGTTCTTTATCGCGAGGGACGAAGATGCGGACGATGTGGGAGCTAGAAAGAGGAAGAGGAAGGAGGGGGGGAGGGGGTATAGTCCTTCGAGTACGGGAAGGAGTAGGAGTTCAAGTCGTAGCTTGACGCCGCCGGAGGAAGTGTCGAGTGAGGTGTTGCAGCAGATTATACGGGCGGCTCAGTGAGTGCTCGAAATACTAAAGGCACGGTAGGGGCTGGGCTCTCCCTGACGGAACTGATTTTTTTCTTTGCGTAGTGGCGAACTCGGCGCTTCGCTCGCTTTCAATTCCTCCCCTTCAAAAGACGACGAGCGCTCACGCCACTCCTCCGTCGATTCCACCGATGCGGACCTACCTTCCGAGATGCACGAGCTACGACCAAAACATTCCCTCCTCGCCCCGACGCAGGATCCCACGGACGCCATTGCCCACAGCGCACACGAACTCGATGTCGTCGCTTCTTCGGAAATGATCGTGTTGGTGATTAGGTTCGCGATCGAACTGGACGTCACTGCTTCGGCGAGCGCGACACTTTGGACTCAACCTTGGTTGATGAACCTTGGTTCGAACGCGCAGTTTGGAGAGGTTTTTAAGAGTATTTCGAGGAGGTATGGGGTTGCGGAGGACGATTTGGTTTTGACTTTTAGAGGGAGACGCGTTTATAGGTTTGGGACGCCGAGGAGCTTGAAGATGTGTGCTGGAGGGGAGGAGAATGAGCTACGGGTTTATCGGGTCGAGTTGTGGGAGGAAGTTGAGGAGTTGAGGAGGAGAAGGGTAGGGGTCGAAGCGGAGCGAGAGAAGGCGGTGCAGGATGGTCGGACTAGGTTAGGTGGGGAACAACTGCTGCTGAGTGAGGGAGATGATCAGGATGAGGCCGAACTCGTCGGAAGTAACGGTCAAGTGAGCATGCGATCTTCACCTCTCCCGGACCTTCCTTCATCGACAACGCCAGCTCGAGAACCCGATTCGCCAGATCAGGATCAACTCATTCGTCTCACCGTTCGAGGAGGCCCTAAATCTTCTTTCGGTTTCGCCGTCAAGCCGACCTTTCCATTACGCAAGGTTTTGGCGTGGTATTGCAAGAAGGAAGGGATTGTAGATGCTAGAAGGATCGCGAAAATGTCGCTCCTATGGGATGGGGAAAAGTTGGATTTGGAGCAAACGGTCGCGGATATTGACGAGTTTGAGGATGAGGATACGTTGGACGTCAAGGGCTGAACTGGGGGGAAGGTTGAAGGCGTAATTTTTGTTGGTGTGGGCTATTGCCTGTGTGAATGTGAATGATAGGCATCTTTAATTCAGCTGTTCTGGTCTATGCGATCCTACGAGAGAGAGTTAGCTCGTTGTAATTTACGGCGAGAAAGAGCTAGCTCGGTCTACTTTACAGAGTACGCAATTTGATCTTGTTCCTCTTTGCATTATCTTGTCATTGCAGTCCCAATCCGAGAACCGCACCCGACGGTCGCTACGAGCAAGAAAAACCCAAGTGGCGTAAAAACGATAGACCTAGCCTAAAAAGTCAAAACTTCTCCCCCTTCCCATCCTAAGCCTCCTCAAGCGCATCCTCAACCTTCTCCGATGACTCGGTCAACTCCTCCGTCTGGTTCTTCTTCTCTTCTGTTGCGACACCGTTGGAGGAAGATTTGGCCTCGGCGGCTTTGATCTTCTTCTCAACTGCGGCGACGCGTTCTTTCGTTACGCGATCTTGGTTGTCAACGAGGTACTTTTTCTTCGTTTCCAAGGCTTCGATCGTCGATGGTACGTCGGAGAGGGTCAGAGGGGCGGGAATACCGAGGGTCAATAAAGCTGAGAGGGTACCGAAGGGTAGGTTGAGGGCTTGTGACGAAGACGAGGACGAGGAAGCGGGGGTGTCCCCTTCGGTCACGGCTCCGTTCGTCGCAGTGAATTTTTTAACGTTGTTACCTCCTCCCTTCTTCTTCGACTTGCCTCCAAAACCACCCCACGATTCTTCCTCTTGATCACTCTTCTTCTTCAACGCGACCGCACCAGCGGGAGGACCCTCTTCGACCTTCCTCAATTCCAAAGCCTTGACACCGGCGATCGCCGAACGCTCGTACAAAGGCGTCGAGTTACCCAAAGTGCCATTCGAAGAAACGTTTCCAATCCGTTTATTGAACGAATTGATGAGGTTAAGACAATCCTCAATCTCGCGTTCAAAAGCAGGAGCTTGCGCTTCTTCGAGAAGGCGAAGGTTGATCTCGTTGCGTTTGGCATCTTCGTTCGCTTTGCGTTCGGCTTGGAAACGTTCTTGGCGTTTTTGGCGATCGTCGTGCATTTTTTGGTCTGGAACGATTGTACCAAGGAGTCGAGGGCCGGGGGGTTAGGAAAAGGTGACGGGGGTGTTTGGAAGCGCGTCGGCCGACTCACAATACTTGTCATTGGCCTCCCTGTAAGCTAACGCCGAGGCCTTCTTCTTGTCATAGACCTCATCCAATTGTTTCGAAATCGCATTCCGTTCCTCAAACAAGGCGTCCCTACCCTTGGAAACTTCATCATGCTGCTTATTAATCTCATCCAACTCGGCGCGAACCTCGTTAATCTTGTCCTGGTTTGCCTTAGTCTCGGGTGAATCCATCGTAGCGCGAATTTCTTCAATCTTCTTCCTCTCCTCATCGATAGCGACTTGTTGCGTAGAGAAGGATTCAACGTTCTTGCGAGCTTTTTTAAGGTTAGAGATTTCTTGGAGTGCTTTTTTTTCGTCGACGAGTTTCATCGTTCCGGATTCGACTTGGCGTTCGAGAGATCTGCAAGGGGGGAGGGGAGCAGTGCGGGTTAGAGTCGTAGAAAGTATGGAGGGCAAGAAGGAGAGAGAGAGCTCACTTGATTTGGGCATCGAGTTCGGTGACGGACTTGAAAGGTGCCTTGGACTTGGCGGCTTGCAACTCTTTGATCTACGATGGACCAAACGAGAAGGTCAATAGGTGAGAACCCCCCTTCCCCAGTACCGGCGACGACCGTTTACCCCCGCCCCTCCTCACTCCTCAACATCGACGTACCTTGTTGGAAACGCCATCCTGCATCGCCTTGAGTTGCTCGAACGTGTTACCGCGTCCACCCTTGAGTTTTTGCGATTCGGCACGCAGGGTATCGAGTTGGGCACGGAGGGCGACTTTACGATCTTGGTTCGGTCCTTTACCCGACGCGGCCGCGATTCGATTCCGCACGTCCGTCTAGCAGGGTGGGGATGTTCGAAAGGGGGGGGGGGGTCAGTTTAGTTTTGGTTTCGACGTGTTGGTAGAAAGGAGGAACGAGGATAGGATACGCACGGACTTGAGTTGGAGGGCTTCGATTTGGGCCCGGAGCGTCTCTTGCTCCTTGTCGTAGGCGCTCTTGTCAGGTCGACCTGAATGGTGGTCCGCCTGAGAGACAGAGACAGATGTAGGGATGAGTCAGTCACGGGTTAGATGAAAGGAACCGGGGACGGGCTAGCTACGGGCACGAGCACGAGTACGAGCACGCGAGCAATCGATGCCCGATTCGGACCGATCTCTCTCCATTGTTCTCCATTGTCGGGTGCTCACGCGCGGATGGATGAACGCACCTTGTCATTCAAAGGCTTGTCCACGGTCGTGAGGGTCGGATCTTGGCCTTTGGGAACGGCGGAGAGGGCCGGTTGGGAAGCGAGCCTCTTTTGAGCGGCGAGCGCTTTCTTGGTCGGTTTAGTCTCTGCCGCGCCGACGACCCTGCAGAGGGAGAGGGAAAGGAGAGAAGGGGCCAGGGTCAGGGTCAGGGTGGAGGGGAGAGTAGGAAAAAAAAAAAAAAGAGAGGGGCAACTTGCATTTTTTTTGGAGGAGAGGGTGGAGGGGAGTGGGGGTTGAAAGAGAGGAAGCAAAAGAGTGAGGTACCTGCGCGACGGCAAGACACGTCAACGACCCGCCCGGCCTGGCGAGCGCGACCGACCGCCTGGTGCAGTTCGGCCAGGCTCAGCCACAGCAGCTGCACAGCTAGCACAGCTCCTCATAGCGCGTACACTGCCAGTCCGGTGCCGGCACTGCCCGCTCGATCACGCGGCAAGGCCAGTGAGTCGTACATACTGAATAGTCGAGAGCGCTCGAGCGGATCAGGATTCTTGATCGAGTGGCAAAGGCATGCTTGCACTTGCAGTATATTTTGGATGAAACCAGACTTGCTTCAAAACTAGTGCCAGTTTATTACGTTGACCGAGCCATTACGAGTCGCCATTAAAATGTCCCATGTCGAGATCCGGGTGGCTGCCCGCCCGCTTGCCGCTTGCCGCTTACCGCTTGCCGCTTACCGCTCGCTGTTGTTGCTGCTGCTGCTGCTTCGTCGATACACCCACCCACCCACGCGCGCAAACCCACAACATCTTTCTTTCTCCCTCCCCCAAAAGCGACCCTCCATGTTGGCCCGAACAGCTGCGCGCACCTTGTTGCGATCACGCAATGTGAGTTCCTTCTTCTCTTAAGCCTGCGCCTGTTGACCCGCCCGCGGAGCCAATCGGAGCCACGACGAATTCCCGCCCGTCGCACGTCGCCCGCCCCGCCCCGGCTCAGCACACACGCCCACCGTCTCCACGTCCCTCTGCACCCTCACCACATCCTTTTCGCATGCAGGGGACCCAAGCAAGCGATAGATGCAGAGTGGCCTGCGGTGTAGGGCGAGCGTGCCAGCGGTCCAGTGTGCAGTTACGCTCCTGACTACTCCCACACGATCACTCCCACAACACCCATAGCAAATCACCGTCACCCGACCCGTTCCTGCACTCACACGCCACCTTTGATTCGCCCAGGTGATCGGTGCCCGCTCGTTGGCCACGGCCGTGTCGTCGCCGCTGACGCAGATCTCGACCCTGCCCAACGGCCTCACCGTCGCGACCGAGGCTCACCCTCACGCCTCCACCGCCACCGTAGGCGTTTGGATCGACGCCGGATCCCGTGCCGAGACCGACAAGACCTCCGGAACGGCCCACTTTCTCGAACACATGGCCTTCAAGGGTACTGCCAAGCGCTCCCAGCACCAACTCGAGCTCGAGGTAGAGAACTTGGGCGCCCACCTCAACGCCTACACCTCCCGCGAACAGACCGTCTACTACGCCAAGTCGTTCCGACACGACGTAGGCAAGTCCGTCGAGATCATCTCGGACATTCTACAGGCGTCCAAGCTCGAGTCCAATGCGATCGAGCGCGAGCGCGACGTCATCCTTCGCGAACAAGAGGAGGTCGACAAGCAGTTGGAGGAGGTCGTCTTTGACCATTTGCACGCCGTCGCTTTCCAGGGTGCGTGCAGCGGCAGAGCATAGAATATCTGCGGTAGTGCGAGTGCTGATGGGCTGGATTTCGGTGTGATTACTTCCTTCTGGGCAGGCCAACCACTCGGACGAACGATCCTCGGCCCCAAGGAAAACATCCTCTCGATCCAACGCGACGACCTCGCGTCCTACATCAAGACCAACTACCTCGCCGACCGCATGGTCCTCGTCGGCACCGGCGGCGTAGAGCACTCGGCGCTCGTCGACCTCGCTCAGCAGCACTTTGGCTCGCTGCCCGTCTCGGCGAACCCGCTACAGCTCGGCCGCGCCAACTCGTCGACGCAGACCCACGCCGGCAAGGCTCCGTCGCAGTTCATCGGATCCGAAGTGCGAGTGCGCGACGACACGATGGCGACGGCGAACTTTGCGATCGCCGTCGAGGGTGTCGGCTGGAACTCGCCCGACTATTACCCGATGCTGGTGATGCAGTCCATCTTTGGTAACTGGGACCGCTCGCTCGGCTCAGCGTCATTGCTCTCTTCCAAGCTGTCGCATATCATCGCCGAGAATAACCTCGCCAACTCGTTCATGTCGTTCTCCACCTCCTACTCGGATACCGGTCTTTGGGGGATTTACTTTGTTTCCGAGAATCTGATGAACCTAGACGACTTGACGCACTTTACTTTGAAGGAATGGCAACGCATGTCAACCTCGCCTGCGGAAGGGGAGGTCGAACGCGCCAAGTCGCAACTCAAGGCTTCGCTCTTGTTGGGTCTGGACGGCACGACCGCCGTCGCGGAGGACATTGGTCGTCAACTGATCACGAGCGGGAAGAGGTTGACGCCACAGGAGATCGAAGCTGCGATCGATAGCGTTGACGTGGGTGAGATTCAGAGGGTCGCGCAAAAGTATTTGTGGGATAAGGATTTCGCTTTGGCTGCTGTTGGAAGGGTCGAGGGTTTGGCGGATTACTCGAGGATGAGAGCGGGGATGAGCTCGTTGCTTTGGTAGATTTTATTCAGAGGGAGCGCGGGATCGGCGTTCGAGTTGATGTGGTAGATGCATTGTGGGGAATTTGAAAATCGAAGGGCTATGATATATTTTGGGGGGGGGGGGATGGGGGGACGTCATCGAATTGATCTTTGACTAAGAGAGTCTTTTGGGGCACCCTTTTAGTGACAGTGCTATTAAGCCACCCGAACTTGTTTCAATCGAGCGCTCTCTTTTTCGACGAGTCGAGCGCTCTGCATACCGAGTGGCTCGTTCGAGCAGCGGATGCGATGCAAAACTGATAGGTGAGTCCTCCCTCTTTTTTTTTTTGGATGCCATTCGGGCCCCTTCTTCCCGGAGAGTGAGACTGATGTGCAAATCCCGTCTTCGATTGCCGAAGTTCGGACCTTTGCCGAACGCACTCGTCATCTTCGCCCTCGCCAGTCCTCTCGCAAGACAGGCGCCTCATTCTCACTTGCGCTATCCGCCTTGAACTCAACCGGACCATCACCGCGACGAGGGCGACAAAAGACGACGGCGTGCTTTATTGAGCTTTGTCTCGTGTATTGCCCTCCCCACTCGAGGGATCGTCACCTCGGCGAGGCGTTGGCGTGGAAGCCGTTAACCGTTCGAACCGTCATCACGGCTGGTTGTCGATCGTAGACGATCAAGTGAGCCTGTCACACGAGCATCTACGACACCCCACTACTTCAAAAGTACTACTTGCCTCGTGCACCCTTCGGCGCGGCTGTCACACCCCGTCGTGACTCTTTTTACCATGTCGTTCAATTTCGAATGGCCCGAATTCAGTCCCGAGTTTTACGAATCAGCCAAGGAGATTCTAGCTCAGGTGTGTGGGGCGTCGTACCGACTTGGGGTGATCCATCGTGCGTGTTTAACTCACCTTCTTTCAATCGTGGTGACCAGGCACTCAACAAGGGTGAAACACCGCCGATCATCGCTGATAGGATCGAGGTCAAGGAATTGAACATGGGCACCATCGTACGCTTTATAGACCCAAACTCGGGGTTCATCATCACGCAGCTGTGTATCTGACCAAAACGCTTTTGTTACACAGCCCCCCGAGTTGGAGATACTTGAAATTGGGGACCTCTCGACCGATCGCTTCAGAGGCATCTTTCGCTTGAGTTATTCGGGCAATGCGTACATCGTCTTGCAAACCAAGGTCCAGGTCAGTTTCAGTTCGGAGCGCAAAAAGGAAACGTAAACTCAGGAAAATAACTTTTGACGAATCTCGCACCTCGCACACTCCTCCGCTCGACGACGACAGGCGAACCCACTTAACGTGCCCCGACCGGCGCTAGACATCCTAGGCACCCCTCGCATCCTCTTTGCCGCCGCTCCCCTAGTCGTTCCCATGACCTTGCGACTCTCCAACCTCTCCCTCCGAGCGATCGTCGTCCTCGTCGTCTCGAGACAAAAAGGTATCACCCTAGTCTTCAAGAACGATCCACTCGAAGCGGTGAACGTTTCTTCCTCTTTCGACGGCGTCGATTCCGTCGCCGGTTACATTCAACGTGAAATTGAAGCGCAACTTAGAGAAGCTTTTCGTTCGGATTTACCGAGCGTGATTCATAGGTTATCGCAAAAATGGTTGTCCGGGGAGGTTCAATCTGCTTCGGGGGGAATTGCGTTGTCTGGATTCAAGAGGAAGGGAAGGTCGAATGGGTTCAGCAAGGATGCTACGATACAAACTCGTACAACGGTTGGTACGGGGGAGAAGATGAGGACTAGGGCGTTGACGACCAGGTTGGGAGATTTGAACTTGGACGTTGATAAGGCTGAGAGCGTCGAGTATCGTTCGGAGGCGGGCGCGACGAGTTATACGACGCTCGGAGGGAAAGAGACCCATTCGGAGACGAGCGGAGGTCTCGGGGGCAACCGCGATCGAACGGCGGCTACGTCGAGGAGGAGGCCGAAAGCACATGCCAGATCCAGCTCGTTCGCACCTTCTTCGACGTCGATCTTGGACGTGCTCGATTCGGTGCCCGAGTCGATCGAGAACTACGACCCGACTTACGGACCTCGACCCGAGTCGGCACCGCAAAACACCGGCTTTGCGAATTATAAACGCGTGGTTCGGACGGGCGCGAGTGGAAGAGGATTGGGGGACGTGTTGGACGAGCAAGGGGAAGAGGACTCGGACTCGTTCGACTATGAAATCGTGGGGATGCCCGATCTCGACGACGTCAGCGATCCCAAGTGGGGAAATGGGGGGTCGCATCTCGATCGACATCACGGCTACGACGATGAGCAAGACGACGATCTTGATTTTGACGATTTGGATCCCGAACACCCTCGACATCGGTACGAGACGATCCCTGCAGTCGGAGGTGGAACGATCACTCGACCTCGCGTGTTTCACACCCAGTCGCAGATGCGCACGCGAACGTTCAGTCAAGGCTCATTGACGGCGCACGGCAGCCCCTCGACGACGGCCGCGACCGCTCGAGCTCGATTGGGGCGCATTTCGACCGAATCGATCGCGAGCGATCCGTTCGGTTCGCCACCTGATCATCCGTCTCATGGAGCTGGCGTGCTGGACACGTTGCGACTTTATGGAGCGGGGACGGCTTCAATCGCGGGCGCATCTTCGGCTCGGTTTCCGTTTCCGAAATTATCTTCGTCAACGTCGGCTGCGAACCGAGAGCGGACGCATCCTTCGTTGCCGAGGTCGTCGTCGGCTCCGAATGTGAGGAGGAGCGTGTTCGAGGCGCATCGATCAGCACTGTCGTCGCAGCTTTCGATGAGTGGGAGGGCGACGCGCGGTGCTTTGTCCATCGGTTCGGGATACTCGTCGTCATCTTCTTCCATCACGTCGCCGATTATGATCGGGGAGGGACCCGATGAAGAGGAGGAGGAGGAAGAAGCGCTCGTGTACCCTCCTACTCGACCGACGCCGATCGATTTGTTGTCGTGTTCGCCTTCGTCGATCCTCAACGATTCGTACGACGATGATCTACCGATCACGCTCAACCCTGCCCACAATGAGCAGTGCGGTCATTTGACGACGCTGAATCATTCGAATTACACGCTCTCGCCGTTCACGAGGAACCACGAACACTTTACGGCACGTTCGAGGCCGTATGGGAATGTGAGAGTCAGGGCTGGAGTGGGGGGGGACGTTGCGAGCTTGGGTGAGGAGGGAGCCAAGTCGATGATCCCGATTGGGATTTCGAGGGAAGCGAATTCGGGTGCACCGATCAAGGCAAAACGGAAGAGGGTGCATCGGATCGGAGCTGCGGCAGCAGTTAGGCCTGAACGGTCCATCTCGAGTGGGATCTCGTCCGGTGCGGGATCGACTGAATCTTGGTCGAGGTCGAGGGTCTCGCCGCCGATGATGGGGGAGAGGGGGAACAGATCGTTGAATGGGTCTGTGAGTGGGAAGAGGTGGGGTGCGGATGGGATGATGACGCCTGGATTGGGCTGTGGTGGGGGGAGAATGAGGGTCGGCCGCGCACCGTCCGAATTGAGCGATTATTTCCCCAGCATGTCCGACTTGGGGAGGAGGAGTGGAGCGGTGAGGAGGTGAGGGAGCCGGATGATCTTTGAACGTTCTGTTGTTGTAATGATGATGACGCTTTCACCGAGGGCCTTGCACGCTGAGAAAGCGAATTTTTCGAACTCGAGCGAGTCCGGCTGATGAGAGCTCATCGATCATGGTCGTCCTTCGCTCATGCCCACTCGCTCGCCTCGATCACCTACGATCTTCCGTCGCAGCCATGTCAGCGCTCGCTCGTATTCCCACTCCCTCTGCTCTTCGGGCGATCCAACATGGGATTCGATACAGCCGTTGTGCTTGTACGTGTGCGGTGCGCCCCCTTGCCGCACCGCAGCCTCCTCATCATCGCCGCACGTTCATTGCTGCCCCACTTGGAGCGCGCGACTCGGCATCCGCATCGACGTCCAAGCTTGCCCCGGAGCCACCCGCGCGCTCAGTATCGGCGAGGAGGGCGTTGCTGTATGTTCCCGGATCGAACGTCAAGATGTTGAGGAGTGCGTTGAGCAAGGGCACCAGCGACGCGTTGATCTTGGACCTCGAGGTCGGTGCCCATCCCAGTTCAGGTGCAGTCAATGTAAGCACTGCTTCGATCACTGATCCGCATCCGGTCCTTTCAAACAGGACTCGGTTGCGACGGGCCAGAAAGGAGCGGCGAGGCAGAATGTGTTCGAGTAAGTTTTGGTCCGTGATCGGCTGCAAAAGTGGGGGCACAAAAAGTGGGGGCAATCCCGACCGGGTGCGAGCGACCGAGGACATGCGACGCAGCGATTCGGCATGTTACAGACGCTCAATTGGATCAATTATTTGTTTGTTTTCTGGTAGTGCACTCCAATCGGCCGACTCGACCCAATCGCAGCTGTTCGTGCGGATCAACTCCCCCACTCGCTCCTTTGGCTTCGATGACCTCCAAGTCGTGCTCAAATCGTCCAACCTCCAAGGTATCGTCATCCCCAAGGTCGACACCGTCCAAGATGTCCAAGTCGTAGATCGTTGCATCTCGGAGCACGGCTTGGAAACGACAAAAGATCGGATCAAACTCATCGTCTCTGTCGAGTCGCCGCTCTCGTTGATAAACCTCAAAGAAATCGCAACCTCCTCCAACAGGATTGACGCCTTGCTCTTTGCCGCAGAAGACTATTGCGCTTCTTCCAACATCATTCGCACCGAATCGAGGCAGGAGATGCTCTTTGTTCGATCACAAATCGTCGCCGTCGCCAAGGCGTTCGGTCTCGGGGCAATCGATCTGGTTCGCACGGCGTACAAGGGGGAGACGGCAACGCAGGGGTTGAAGGAAGAGGCAACCGAGGGTCGAAGGTTGGGATTTGATGGCAAGCAGTGCATTCATCCGAACCAGGTCGAGACCGTGCAAAAGTGCTTCACCCCTTCCGAGAAAGGTGGGCACCCGCGCGAAAATTGAGCGGAGGAGGTGGGAGGCTTGTTGCTGAAACGTTTTACATGCGGGACAGACATCGAGCGAGCGACTAGAATCCTCGAACAGTACAATGTTGCGTCTTTAGGGGGAGCAGGTGCCTACGGGTTGATTGGGGAGGATGGAAACTCGGCCATGATTGATGCTCCAATGGTCAGTTCAATTGAGGATGTTTCGGGCTGATCAAGGTGGACACTCAGTAGTTCTTGTGCAGTGCTCTGATTTTGCTTTCAAGCTCTCATCATAGCTTCTTCAAGCAGAGAGAATACTAGCTCAGGCAAAGGCTGCTGGAGTGCTTCTATGATGGGTGGAGGAGGAGGTTGAAGCTGTCAAGAATCCAATCATACCTGATTCTCGCTTGATAATATTTACTTCTTGTGCCACTACTTCACTTGCATATAGCCAAACTCCCTCACCTTTTTAGTCTTTATCCTTTGCCTGCCTGATCCCGGCGCCTGATTGAGCCTCGATTGACTCGTTGGCTTGGGTCCAAGTCGCGCGCCTCGCTGGCGCTCGTCTCTCTTCCTTCTCCAACAATCTTCCAGCCTCAATGTTGTGCTCGTACTCAACCCCTTGAGTCGGGATCCAGTCTTCCAACCTTCTAATAGGTTATGAGCCCCAAAGCCACTAGCAAAGCTTCTACAGCAGGCCCACGCGACCTCCCACCACCCTTGCCCGTCTCGCCGCCACCACTGCAGAACCCTTCAATCACTCCCCTCAGCACCGTTTCATCCTCTCTCTCCTCGCTCGGATCCTGCTTGCTTGCGTATCCTCGATTGTGCTTCCGCATTTAAGCTCCCCTGATCTTACACAGTAGTTGAGACCTGACGCTTGAGGATACAATCACCTCGTCGTCGCAGATTTTCAGTCAAGGCGAGCGAGATAGGCGGCGAAAGCGACAGCCTCTTGTTTTGAGCCGATATTTTGGTATGCATGACGACGTGTGTGTGGTGGAATTAACGGTGGAAATTTTAATTCCTGAGAGTACTTTTCCGTCCCACGGCTTTTCCGTGAGGCTGGTGAATTAATCCGATGGAAAATCACGAAGGCATGCTTTGCGCAGCGATATTCGACTTTTTTTCACGCGTGTCGGCCCCGAAAAACGCCTCAGGATTTCATTCTTGGATGGAAGTTCGACACTCTCGACTTTGGGGTTAGTACCCGTGCCCGTGCCGGGGGGGAGGGGGGGCTGGGAGGAAAAAGATGAAAAAGAAAAAGAAAAAGAAAAAGAAGGAAAGAAGGAAAGGAAGAAAAAAGAGAGAAGAAGGAAAGAAAGAAAAAATGAAAGGAAAGAAACAAGAACGGAAAGAAGGAAAGACGAACACACGATGTAGGTCATAGTACTTTCTTGTTGCATAACTTGCAAACCTAAGTCGGTATCTGGCGGTGTAGCCAGTACACCTATACCAGGTACACGTAGATATGGAATGCCTAAGCTTCAGAAACAGGCCGGCGGTCTTGCTCGCAGCGGCCTCACTTCAAAGCCTTTTCACGGCTCGGACGGCAGTGTTGAGAGCAATGAAGAAAGCAGGCTTTGAGAATGTGGATTGCAAGAAGTACTATTTGCATCGCAAGAAATGCTTTCCACAGAATT
Organism: Microbotryum lychnidis-dioicae p1A1 Lamole; assembly: GCA_001244265.2. Classification (NCBI taxonomy): domain Eukaryota; kingdom Fungi; phylum Basidiomycota; class Microbotryomycetes; order Microbotryales; family Microbotryaceae; genus Microbotryum; species Microbotryum lychnidis-dioicae. Next base: position 679,101 of record CDLV01000019.1, read on the forward strand.
TATGCGAACATTCTCACCGTGATTGGAGCCAATGGCTAGAATAAGGCACCGTTCAGTCCGCGCCGCGCCTGCCGGGGAGAGGATACTAGGAATTGCCGTCTTCCTCGGCGAGTGCCGCAAAATTGTAGTCGTCAAAATACTTTTCCATCCCATGTTGCGTGTATGCAGTGGTTCGAGGCGAGTGCTCGGTGACGTGGATGTTCGTTCAAGCCCGGGTTGGGGCGAGCTGGACTGGGTGGTGCGGTCGTTGAGAGGGCCGACGAAACCCAACAACATAAATTCTCACCGCGGATCAGGCGACATCGTGCCTCCGGCTCTGGGGCCACTAGTACCTAACTCAAGACTGAGTGAACTCGCCTCTTGGGGGGGTGGTTCATTCCATATAGACTTTTCATTTCCTCCTTTGTTCTCTCTCTCCTTCCAGCCTCAACCTCCGCCCAGAAGCACGATTCTCGCCGAACCGGTCGGAGCTGAGGTCCATTCAGCTCGGAGTGCTCTCGAGTCCAACTACGACGCTGACGAGATGAACGAGATGACGAGCGTTGCGCATTGCAGAAGGACCTGAGGGAAAGTGCATACAAAATATGAAACAAGCATAGAAAAGAGAGAAAAACAGAAACCTCAGAAGGAGGAGGAGAGAAAAGGAAAGGCATACGACCGATGAAGAAAGTACGGCACTGCGCACGGAAATTCATCATCACACCCTCAGGACCTCGCCCAAGCGGACTGCGCCTTCCTGAAGAGTGCGATACTCGGGATGGTAGCTCATGAAAAGCGAGATAAAGATGCCAGAGATGCCAAAGAGAGGTTGTATCTTGGGTGCAGTCGGGCTCGGAGGGATGGCGGACACCGAACACACGTCGCTGATTGCAAGATGGGGTTTTTCCTCGAATTCAACTAGCGCAAGAGCCAGCGCCCCAGAACCCAAGTCAGGCCTCGCGTTCCCACTGCAACGATCCCACCACTACCACCACCCAACTTCGGACACGGCTCAGGTAGTTGTCACAATGCTTGGGAAGATCGTGTCGATTGATCCCTCAACAGGGATGTCTCCCGTGCAGTAAGTAACGCGAACAGCAAAACATTTAGGGAAGCAACCCGTTGATATACCTTCATGATGTCAACCAAACCCCCATCCTGCCTTAGAGACGCGGTCATCGAACGGGTGGGCCGACCCGAACTGTTTTCGAGACAAATCGGCCTCGAGCTCGCGACACCCGAAGGGGTCGTCGTGGAAGCTCTGCAACGAATACGGGCAAGTTTTCTCAAGAAATGGCTACCGCATGCAGCATAGCTACGGATTCGAATCAGTAACTTCATGAACTGTGCTCTTGGTGTTGGATTGTTGAGGAGCTAATAGAAACCTACCAGGTGGCAGCACTTCCCTTCAACACGCCTTCTTTGAATGTCAACCCTCGAGCTCGAGGTGTTTACCATCAGCTGCCGCAGTGGTGACACTGCATGCGTGAGTTATCACTTGACATGGCTGTGCAGTATTAGGTATGACGGAACCTGATGTAAAAAACAGACTTTGGGGGTCAGTGACAGGAGGCGACCCTAGCAGTGTTGGAGAGAAAAAATCGGGGCGGTATAATACAGGGCGGTACTGGGCGGTACCGGTGCTGGGGGGTCGGGGTGCTCGCCGCGCCCGCCTAGGCCTCTTCACCTCCCGCCGTCCACTTGGGGCATCACTATCACCAGCGTCTCGCTCTGTATGGCTTCTTCTAATGAAGCGACGCCAATTGTTTCCGCCGACTCTCGGCCACCAACGCTCACCCGACTCCTCGCTACTTGTGCTCCATCCAGCTGGTTTCTCCCGCCACCGCACCACGATAGAGCGTGTCACTCAACTGCCTCGCGCGTTCCAGCCGATGCTGGGACGACCGCCTACGATTGCGTCGCGCGGCTGGGAGGATTGAAATGGGACTCACCCGCGTCACCTGGCGTCAGGGTTCTCAGCTCTTTCTTCGATATACTCGAGCAACACCCCTCATTGCTGGACCTGTTCCGCGAGAAGGTGGACGCCATCAGCAATGCTCCTTACAGCGAGATGCCTCGGATGAGCGAGCACGAAGTCGAAATGTCGTTCCTTCGCCTGTTATTTGGCGGTCTAGATTCTGCAACGGCGGCGCTGCTTAACCATTATGCCGCGATCACCGAGGCCGTCGGAACTTCTTCCGCTTCCGCATCGACCCGCTATTCGGTTCAAATGCGCGAACCTCAACGTGCTCTCCGCACGCAGGGCGATGCTGTCGTCTACATTCAACGTGGGGCTGGCAACGTCGTTTCAGGTATCTCGATCGAATACAAGCGGGACAACGTACACCATAGCTTGGCCAAGGTACGCCAGGAGGGCGCCCTCTCGCATATTCCCATATTCGACCACGGGGCCCCAGTGCCACTTCAGAAACTAGAGGAAGAAAAGTCGAAGAGTGCAGATGCTGTGGCGACCAAGGTGAGGCATGCATCTTGCAGGCTTGGACATACGCTTTCTCGATCCGGCCTCGAAAATATCTGCGTTTACTCATTTCATATTTTTCATGCTCGTGAAGGCCATCATCCAATGCGTCTCTAGCGAGAGTCGATTCTTTTTGCTGCTGTCGGTTCCGTTCTTCCAAATTGGTGAACTGGGTACGTCGTAGATTTGAACTCACCGAAACCTGTCGAAACTTTCCGGGCCCCACTGACGCATGCGATCATGCGGTCTTGCTTTGGCCATTCGCCCGCCCACAGTCCAGCACCAGTCGACGCATGCTGCAACGGCAAGCGATCCCGTAGCGTCGACCTCAGCGGCGTCTGCCTCAATCTCGGCTGCGACCGCGTACTCACCGGCACCGCCCCTCAAGGCCAGGTACAGCCTGGTTCTACAAGAACTGGCCCGATGGGTAGAGCCCTCTCCGACGACCATGAACCCAGACGCGGCCGAAACACTTGGCGCTGATCTTCCACGACGGTCACTCATCGTGTCGTTTATCGCCCTGGCCTTCACAGCCGTTATCGAGGTCCCCAAGCCGGACCAAGCCGTCGTCGATGCACTGCTCGATGCCCGTTCCCAACCTCCGAATCGGCCACGAACTCGCTCCAAGCCGGACTCGGACTCGGACTCGGACCGTGACGATGATCCCTCCCCGCGGGTCCGAAAAGGCCAGAAGACTTCGGCCGAAGCCACCTGTGCTCAAGCCGAGGAATCAAATCGACCCATCACCCCGCCCGTCTCCGTGGAGTTGCAATCCGATCTCTCATTCGACCCGTTGACGCCCGTGACTCGCATCTTCTCGTCTCCTCCTGCATCAACGGATTGGACTCCTACGATCTCGCCGCTTTCTGGTTCGTGCCACTCATCGGAACCGATCACCATCGTTGAAGATCGCGGGTTCGTGATCCAGGCCAGCTTGTCGAACGCGCATTGGTCTATGATGGTGCGTCATGTGCTCTGCCCTGCTGCTCCCGTCCTAGCCCATGTAGCCCAGCTCACCAACCGGATCGTTTACTTGATGCTCTTGCGCAGTCGTACACGGGCACGAGCCGCATAGAACTGGTCGAGATCGGCTTTGATATCGTCTCTTCGGTTCCTTCCGACTCGCCCCTTGCGTCGCGTCTGTCGTCGAAACCTTCCCCAGCGAGCGATTTTATCCGAAGCCTCCATTTGTCCGATGTTGTTTTGCGGTGGCTGTCCGAAAACCCCCGGGAAGAACTCGAGGACGATCGAATTCCCCTCGAACTCTTGGATCGGTTCGAGCCCACTGCGGATTTTCGTCTGGAGAAGGAGGTCGGGACAGGAAGTACTGCCGGAGGCTGGCTTGCGAAGGTGGTACGAGTCAACCGACCTTTGTCCTCGTCCGCTAAAGCCGAGGTACCGCTTGTTGATCACCCTGCTCCGAACGCGAGGTACTTTCTCAAGCTCATGCCGTGTGTTTACGCCGGCTCGGTCATCCGCGAGACGCTGTTTTACCAGCACGTCTTCCCTCACCTCCCCGACCATCTTCGAAAACATCTGCCGCAATATCACGGCACGTACCGAAGGACCAATGGCAATGGATACGCCATGGCCCTTGAGAATGTGGGGACAACAATGAACCAGCTCGACTTCTACGGATCGCGCCAATTGTGGTAAGTTCCTGCAGGGCGGCGCACTGAATCCAGCCATGTGCGAGCCGGTCGAGAGGTTGGGCGGATTCCTGACCTCGTGGGTCTTCTTTGCGTTTTCTACTCGGGGTGCAGGGAGATCGAGGCGGCTTTCAGGGAACTTGGCATCATCCACAATGACGTCAGCGCCCGCAACGTACTGGTTCGACCCAACAATGGTCCTTTTTGCTTCGTTGATTGGGGACGATCGTATCTCAAACTCTGAGTGTGAATCTTTTCTCTCCTCCTCCTTCTGAGGTTTCTGTTTTTTTCTCTCTTCTATGCTTGTTTCATATTTTGTACGCACTTTCCCTCAGGTCCATCTGCAATGCGCAACGCTCGTCATCTCATCCATCTCGTCAGCGTCGTAGTTGGACTCGAGAGCACCCCGAGCTGAATGGACCTCAGCTCCGACCGGTTCGGCGAGAATCGTGCTTCTGGGCGGAGGTTGAGGCTGGAAGGAGAGAGAGAACAAAGGAGGAAATGAAAAGTCTATATGGAATGAACCACCCCCCCAAGAGGCGAGTTCACTCAGTCTTTGAGTTAGGTACTAGTGGCCCCAGAGCCGGAGGCACGATGTCGCCTGATCCGCGGTGAGAATTTATGTTGTTGGGTTTCGTCGGCCCTCTCAACGACCGCACCACCCAGTCCAGTTCGCCCTAACCCGGGCTTGAACAAACATCCACTCGTTATAGCCGCCAGAGAGCTGCGCTCAATCATGTGTCAAACTGGCGATCGTAACTGGGAGATGAGGAGTGCGTCGACCTTGCACACTACGTTGACACTCGCGATGGACGCCACACCAAAGCAGGCGCTGCCACCTGCCGCCAACTCGTTCAGCACATCGCTGTTCAGTTTCAAGAACTTAGTAGATAGCCCTTTAATTGATACCTGATGACCTTTTGTTACCTTTGTTACACAAGTCTGAACTGACTATAAAATTATGTTCGCATTTTGTTGAGTGTAGATGTCATGCGAAACACCCCAAACCGACTGGGCAACGCCGCGCGCAACCGGAGCTCATAAAAAAAGGCGAATCAGTGAGGTGTTTATTACGGATGACGATGATGATGATGATGCTACCGACAAGGATGAGGAGGATGGTTATGATGGGCACAACAGTGGTGGTGGTAGTGACAATAATGCGCTCAACACCGATAGCGACAACTGGGGAGATGTGAAGCCATCTGTTGCCATATAAGGCAGTTCAATGTCTCGGATCAAATTGTTCTTTGGGGATAGGATCAAGAAAAGATCGATCAACGCGAGATGGAGAAAAAGAGATCGGATCGGATCCTATCCTCCGGTGATCTGATCCTGTGAGAACCCTTGACCGTAGCGGTTCAAATGCGTTCTCGTTGAGTTGAGCTTGCGCATGTTTATTACGGCAACTGAATCCGAGCTGCAGTGAATGCTGTGCTAGCCCTTATTTGACGTCACAGCGGGGGATCCACTCCAACACAGCAAAAGTACAAGTGACGTATTTCACACAGTCATTCCTACATGGCTCGCCATCCCGCATGTAACCATGTTACAGAGAATTTGTGCTGGGTGCGAGAAACCACTGCCACGGCGAGCTCGGGGTGAAGGTTGTTTGAACGAGCTCGGCCCGGACAGCTGAAGCAGCAGCTAGGCGGAGGAAGAATCACCTCTAGATGATGATAAGCAGGGCCTCGGCTTCTAACGCCTGTCGACAAGGGCTGCCAAATCAGAAATCAATCCATCGTGAGAAAGCTTACCCTGCTCCCACGGAGCTTTCACTTCAGCTTCTTCTCTCTGCCTCAGGAGGCAAGTCCGCGGATGATCCAGCCCGCAAAAGTGCATGACGATTCCGAGTAGGTCGAAAACGCCAGTCCAATAAGATGTGTAGGGTTGAAGTTTTTTTTGTAGGCCGTAGTGGCTTCGGAACAGCACCATCTTGCTTTCGGCGGGGAAGCTTCCCGGGTCCTCCCAGCCGGACCAAATGATTCTGGTGGTGGGTATCATGGCCTTTGGGCCATTGGGACCCTCGGGTCGACTGAATACGAGGTAGAGAATCACGTAGGCGAGCGACTCGATGTCGTGCCAGGGCTGATGGGGAAGAGGGGGTCCCACACCGCCAAGGGGTGGGAATCTTTGGCGAGCTAGGAAGGCAAAAGTCCCCTACGGAGACGAGACAGCCGGGGTTCGTCAGCACATACAACACACTCGAAGTCTTTACGTTCGACTCCCAGCGAAGCTGAACCTACGGCTCGGCGGTATCGCTCGGCGGGGGCGGGACCGTCATCCTTGATGTAGATGGCCAGGTCGTAATCGATGAGCACACCCTGTCCATCTGGAGCGACCATAATGTTCCCGGCCGAGACGTCACGATGCAGGATGTGCATCCGGTAGAGATTACGCAGACCTGAGGATGACACAGTAGCTCGTGAGATCATGGCGCCGACACGCCCCAATCATAGCCAAGTCCTGACACTCACCTTTGGCTACACTCAGGATGACTCGAGCAAGGGAGACGGTCGAATCGATGACCCAGATGGGATCAAAGCATTGCTCATGAAAGGCGACTTCCATCGCCCTCGGCGTGAATCGGAACCCACGCGGCACCCCACCGCCGCTTCCGAGAAACTTGGGCACAACAGTGAACTCGCCCTCGCGGTACACATCGACGATGTTGGTCAACCCTTCGCGCTCTTCGGGTGAAGCTGTAGCGATGGAGAGGCGGATACGGTCGTGTTCATCGCTTCGAGGCTCCGCTACGAAAGAAACCGTCATGGCATATTCCTGGGTAGACGTGGACGCTTCCTTCTCGCCACCGCCTCGGGTCGCCCTGACTCGATAGGCCGACGTGGACCGTCCATCCCAAAAGGTGCTCCGGCAGAGCTGTTCCACAACTTCGACGCGACTGAACGTGGGGACTGATGCCAAGTGCTTGCGATATCGAGGCACCCGCAGAGGCAACCCGGCGAAGGCGAACGGGTAAGCAGAAAGGCTCGCGACGATGCCAAGCTCCGAGTCCGTCAGGCTGAGCAGTCGGGTAAAGAACGTCGAGAGGTGGCCATTCGCTTCGGTGCACTCAATATCGGGACTGAACAATAGACCGCCATGGGTGCAAAGAAAGATGACGAGGGTCGATTCGACGAGGATAAAGCCAAAGGCGTGCAAGCGGATCGGGTTGGTGGCGAGCGCACGGATGTATCCCTCAAATCGTTCGTGGAGAGCTTATTTGTCGCCACCTACATAACGTACCCGACCCCTGACCATGATATCACCTACTACCGCGACCCGTGACCAGTCTTGTGGAGTCTCGTGCTGCTCGCAGTGTGAGCTCCTGTTGGCGTCGGCGCCTCCGGCTTCAAAGGCTTCTCGAGTGAGGAGGGCAGCACCCGGCATCTTGTCGGAGAAGTCCAGGCGACCGAAATGCACTGGGTCACGGTAGGTAATGAAACGTCCGCGGGTTCTCTGCACAGGCCGAACGCACTCGTCAACGATCAGACGCTTTACACTCTTGCCCCTTGCCCGAACCAGGCTGGCTCAGTCCGTTCCGAGTCAACGAGGCCGACTGACCAGACTCGGCTTCCCGGACTCCCAAGTGATCTCGGGCATCCCTGAAGGCGCTGTTCTGCTGCCCTCCGCTTCCGAGTCGTGCATTGACTTGATGAAATAGTCCCTCAATGGCGGCCACTCGAACCCCCGGCCGTCATCAGAGCTCGAACTTCCAGATGACGAAGAGGCGCTTGATGTACCAGTGGAAGAGTGATCGTCAGACGACGGGTTCGGCGGCGGTGATGATGCGGCGGTCGATGCTTGGGCGGATGTTCCGCTAGATTCATATGACTCTGGCAGCGATACGATCGACGAGGCCAGGCCCTGTTCCTTGGTCGACCAACCAGGAGTTGAAGCCACGCATGGCACACCAATCGAACTGACATCATCCCAAGGGTGTCGCGCATCATAGAGTGACGGATCTTGCATCGCGTCAGTGAATGTGTGCAGCTGTGTACGAAATGTCGCGTTCAGTACAGAGTAAAGGGCGTGTGTCAGGATTGTTCCAAGTGCGGTGTGTGAAGTGTGAAGTGTACGGGGAGAGAAGATGCGTGTAGTCAAGGACGGGGCCTGTGGCGGAAGAGCGGGCAGTTGTTGGCGCACAACAATACCAGACAACACCTGGAGCCGGGTGGCACGCCTAATTAGAGCGAGCCAACTTTTGATTCGGCCGGGCCCAAAACATTTTGGCCAATGCGCCGCTTTCAACTTTCCGACCGCTCTACTAGTAATACTAGGCTTTGCCCATTCGATTCGGAATAGGATTATAGGTGGCGGGCTAGAATGCCCAGATGCACTACATTGCATTATTGTGCCCTCATCCTCTTCCCTCCGTCCCGCCTCTTCATAGTGCTCATACTCTCCTCTGCTTACTATAGTAGCCCCCCAAGTACACAAAGCCCGCGACGAAAAAAAGCCCAGACTTACGAGGACAATAAAGAAGTTGGGTGCGCATATAGCGCGACACGCTGCGCGCAAAAAAAGCCGATCAAAGATCAAATTTGAGCCTGTAGCAAGTTTGGCCCATGAACTGAACTTGAAGTCTCTCCAAGTCCGTCAGATCGATACACTGACCCGAGTGTGGTAGGGACATTAGCTTCGGCAGTCTGTATGTTACTACCTCTCTATATATAAAAAGGTGAGTTAAGGAATGTACCTGAAATCGCTATTTTTGAGTCGGTTGCGGCCCGGAGGGCCGCCTGTTCCGGGCCGCCTGTGGTGGATGTAACAGCATACTGTTATGTCTGCCGCACCTGCCTGTGGTGTCCATGTTCCGATCAGAAGTCATGTACCAGTGCTGTGGCGACTTTTATATTTCCCGCGCCGTTCCAACGAAGCTATAGCGCTCCCAGTATTTCCTTCTTTTTTTCGCTGACATAAAACAATGCTTCCACTCATATTGCATTTAATGTACCGCAAGCGTGTGGCTTTGCATGATATTGCTTCTACAGCAGAGCTCCGCCTGACGCGCGAGGGGAGGGCTGGCGTTTGTCACGTGATGCGGTGCGCCGGCGGTGTCAGTGTCATTCCGGCAGTCGACCGAACAACAAATCAAACCAGGTAAATAATCCTGTGCCACTCCCTCGAACCTTTCCTTTCTCCCTCCCACTCTCATCCAATTTTAGTGACACTCATTCAAGAACAAACCCTCGCTACTATGCCCCGGTCCCAAGGTCGCCGGGGAGCGGCTCGACCGTCCTCTTCGTCCCGCTCCGATCAACAGAATCAGCCCCCGGCGCGTCTTGACAACAATTCAACCGATCTTGGCATTGCGACACGTATACGAGCGCGCCGTGCAGCTATGCAGAACGGACAGCGTGGTCAGCGCGATGGCCAACTCGACGCTGGGCTCGCCCCACCACCACCTCCTCATGCGCAAAGGCGTGTGCGCCGGGCTCGAATCGCGCTCAAACCCCTCAAGCCCCACGTTTCAATCCGCGACGACCTCGGCCCCCAGACGGCCGTGTGCACCCACTGCAAGGCTCGGAACTGGGAGTGCGAAAGGTCGAAGTCGACCGGACACTTCAGCAGGTGCTGCTCGCAGGGCAAGGTGCAGCATGCAGCTGCAGGCTCCCCCTCCCCAGCCCAATCTCGAGTATCGGCAGCTTCTTGATAATGCGGTTGGGATCGATCCATGCCCAACGGTCAATAGGGGCACATAACTCGTGTGAGAGGGCCGATTGCGCAAGGTAGAGCAGAAGAAAAAAGCGAAGGTTCTACTGGCATTGTCAATCGTTCACATCACTGTACCCAGGAAGGCTACGTGTTGCAAGCATCGACCACATGAGTCAGCAAAATGGGCACGCGCGCTCAAGCTCGACGACGTCTTGTTAAGCGTCCTTAAGCGCGCTTAAGCGCCTCTAAGCGGGGCGCGCCCTTAAGCCGGCGTTATCTACAAATCGCATAAGGGTGCTTAGTGGCGGCTTAAGAACGCGCGCGGTATGCGGTGCTTGCGCCCAGTAAGCTGGCGCGTATGCGCGCGTTATGCGGTGCTCACGCCCTGCAGTGTAAGCTGATTCAGCGCTACTATACAATGCCAATTTGCGACTCCTGTCCAAGCAACCAGTACGTTACATTGCATAAAATCAATCGAAAAGAGACTCTTCAAAATCGAAAGCCTGTTGAGCCGTCATCCTCATTAGGCCGACAGCCTCCGGGTTGAGCTCGCCCCACTACCGTCTCCTGCGCAAAGGCGAGTCTAGGCGAGTGCGCAGGGCTCGAATCGCGCTCAAACCACTCGAGCCCCACATTTCGATCCGCGGCTACCTCGGCCCCCAGACGGCCGTGTGCACCCACTGCAAGGCTCGGCACTGGGAGTGCGAAAGGCGAGGTCGACCGGGCACTCTAGCACGTGCTGCTGGCAGGGCAAGGTGCAGCTGCTGCCCCCTCCCCAGCCCAATCCCGAGTATCGAAGACTGCTCGAAGGCTCGGATAGTGGTCGATTGCTCCTTCCAACAACATCCGTTCGCAGTAGGCCCCACATACTGTACTGTACGACAGTATCTACACGCACACAGAAGCTAAAGTATTCCGCAAGAACGCCCGGTCGTATAACAACGCGCTGTTGTGCACTTCGCTCGCTGCCCAGTTTGACCAGACTCGACAGGGCACTCTAGGACTCCCGTGTATCGCATCTTTGGTCGCCTTCACTATGGACTCGAGTTCTTGGTCGCCTTCACTATGGACTCGACGCCCTGATCCTTGTTGTCAATTACGCCCAGTGCTTGCCCAAACATGGCTCATCGACCTGGTCGAGGCCACCGACACTCGAATTCGTGATAGACGAATACTCCCAAGCCGAGACCGATCGGCTTACCTACATCCAGATTCATCAAGAAAACCTGCGCCTCACCACGGCCCAAGGCATCACCGGTGCTGTAACGGCTTGACCCCAGATCAGATTCGACGTTCGGTGATTTTGGGCTCCACGTTCAAGAATAGCAAGAATAGCCCGCGCGAGATCACGCAGCGTTACCAAGATACGATGGCGTGCGTTGTCAAATAGAAAGCCTTCGCTGTTCATCACGGTGACGTGCAACCCTGTATGGCCGGAAATCAAGGCTGCACTGGGGCCGAATGACACAGCATGCAACCGTCCGGATGCCATTGCACGAGCGTTTGAAGCCAAGCTGAAGCGACTCTGCGACGACTTTTTGGGGCACAAGCACCGGGCAGGCTGTTTCGCGATGAACGGAGACCAGTTCCTTTGCTATACTTCCTTTCTTGTTTTCTTTCTTTCTATCTCTGCTGAAATCATGTGTACTGGTCAATTCTCCTGCTGTTTGAATTTAGAATTTCATCCTCCCGTAAATTCAACGAATTTCCCCTCGTGAGAATGCTTACTAAAGCCCGGCAGCAAAGAGACAGGTGAGCGAGTCGATGCCTCATAGCTTATCCTTTGAGTATCTTGGAGTGAAATGGGAGCCTGTCTTATGTCGCGATTTTCTCCCGTGTTGACCTTCCAGTAGCTTTTCAGCGACCATCCTAGAGCGACTGTGATAGCCCTCCGAAGAGGGGCTGAAGCGATCACTGCACTAAACGGTAAATCAATAATATTATATATAAAAATGACAACAAAGTAGTAAATCTAAACTATGGCATCTACTACACTAGAACTACCGTTATCTGATCAAGATCTCGATCAACTCGTCTATCTTTTGGATTATGCGGCGCAGGCTCAGCTCGCCGCTCGCCGCTCGCTCCGCCAAGACCTCTTCCACTCGACCTTGTTGAATCACATTTTGCGGGACATCCATTCCGCAGCACGCCCCGAGAATTTCGACCAGTTCCGACAGCCCTGGCCATGCTTCCCTGCAAGGTTCCATAAAAATCTCCCTTTCTTCTGGAACGCAGAGGGTGTCTTGTTTTGAATCCGCTGCGTCGGCCAGGTTGCCACTTGAACCCTGGTTCCATGTTTTCCAGACTTCGTTCGTTTCGGTGGCCATGCCCCTCTCTATCCCATCCGGTCGACTGAGCGCCACTGAAAGAACAATCAAGAGTATACTCGTAACATCGTGCCACCAGCTATGTTGGATGTGCGCCATCTCGGGATTCAGAAGTGTCGGTGCCACGTACGGTGAGATTCCCTGCAGACTCAACCAAGCGGTATCAAGACATTAATACTAGACCATCGCAGAGGGGCAAGAATAGAAACCTCCCACGTAGTACGTACGAAGCGTTTCAGTAGTGCAGCCTCGGAGAAGGGGCCGTTCAGCTCTGCCGCAAGATGCAGATCGGTAATGAGGCCCTCGCCATTGCCGTCGATCCCGAGTGACTCGGGCTTCATGTCATGGTGCAGCCAGCCGAGTCGGTAGAGTTGGTCGACTCCTAGTCATCGCCAATAAGCACGAGGCAAGTCAATGTGGGCTCATCTAACTCTCGAGCTGTATGACCTACCAGTCACGGCACCCCTTGCTAGCTTTGCCAATCCCAGTGTTGAGTCGATGTCGCAAGTTAAGCCCAACGGTCGGAACGGTGGCTCATGGAACGCGAGTTCGAGGGCGCGTGGGGTGTAGCTTTCCCCGACTTTTGCATCGCCTTTATTGATGAAGGTTGGCCCGGTGATGAAAGTTGTCTCCCGGTAGACGTTGCGAACATGCGAGAGATTACTGCGATCGCAATCTGGACTTTGGTGGATTTGCTGGAGGAGCGAGTCGTAACCTCCAATGCCCGCGGCTTCCACGGTGGGAACATCCGTGCGATTGCCGTTGCAATACGCAACAGGAAACATCGACGTCAACTCCCCTTGCATCGAGGGATGGGTCGACTGCCGGTCCAGAACGACGATATCATCCAGCAAATTCGGATTTGGAGTGTCGCCGTAAATCGGAACTCGGGGAGGAAGTTGCACCGAGCGAAGGAAATATGGGAGCTTGTCCCCGCCCGCGAGGATCCCGGACTCCGTGTCGCTCAGCAACAGACATCGGATGAGGAATCGGACCAACGGTCGCCTATCTTCTTCGCAATCGATTTACTCAGATCGAATGATCCCGGAAGGCATATCGACGTAGATGGTGAGCCTTGTTGCGCAGATTGTGGCACCGAAGGTCCACCGTCGGATAGTGAGAGTCGGGCGAAAGCGATAAAATCGCCGACCGGTTTGCTCCTTCACTGAACTGTTCGAGTTATCGGTGTAAGATGATTTGAATTCCAAAAATATTGCAACTTGGGTTGTTTGTCTGTTGTCCTTGGCTTTTGAGTGCCTCTCGTTTTTCCGCTTCCTCTTCCCCTGGGGACTCGGCCCCTCGCCGGCGGGGGGGTCCGTGCTTACAATGGATGACTCTGGTGGGCCACTGATCCATGCATCGATGATCTCGGGTGTCTGGCAAGATTCCAGCGTTATGATCATGTCGTAGGCTTTGTCTCTGCTTGAATAGTCGCCACTCGACTCGGGCAAGTCGTACGGACAAGCACCGCGCGCCTCCTCGTGGAACAACGCTCTTTTCAACACCCCTCAACGACAACGAGCAGAAGTGCCTCATTCAACAAACTCATTGCGGCGGGACTTCACCAAACTCATTGCGGCGGGACTTCACCTCGGTCCAGCTGTCCAGGAGTACTTGGCCAAGAACAAGGTCACCACCATCTGGGACCTCAAACCTGGCAAAAAAGAAATTTCCATCGCCGACCCTGACTATGGTTTCCATCTTCAGAGGAAACCCATCTCACGATACACCAAAGCGAGCGCAGCATCACGCAATGAACCGCGCGGGGACCGCCTAAACAAGGGAACGCAACTTCATCAGCGACCTCGAGGAAACGGCCACCAAGCCGACAGGATTACCTCCGCAATGGAGAAGATCCAACAAGCACTGCTCGCCGACTCGACCGCCCAGCCGATCACGATAACTGGTCGTATGGGATCGAGACCGTACGGCAGGACGCCTCCCGCACTCCGACCGGCCGCACCTACGCGCTAAGTAGCGAACGCCACTCTGGCGGCCCCTCCGCCCCTGAGGGAACAATTTCGCCTACAGGCGTAGCAGGCGAGTCATCAGCGGCAGCAAACCCCCCAAGCCGAGTATCGACGTATTCAAGATCAGCAAGCCGTCACCAACGCACTGGCAAAACAAGCCCTCAACAACTACCGGGATCCCCCCTCGGCGGTGACAGTGAGCGCTGCGAGTCTCGCCGCCTCGCACCACATGCCCCAGGGCACCCGTACCCAAAGTCCATATCTCACTCCAGGGGATTTGTCGATGTCGCTCATCGCCGGCCCCTCCAACGTCCAGGACACCGAAGCACTTTTGGGGACCAAGCCCGAACCCGCAGACGCTGGCCGGACAGGGCTCACCGTCAGCATCATCGAATTACAGGCAGGCCCCGACGCCTCGACGGGATTATTGAAACCCCAGGAATAGAGACGCTCTACTCAGCGGGGGACGATGTAGGCCCGCCCCTCCAATTCACTCATAATACTCATTAGAGCCGTTAGCCTCCATTTCCATTTCCTGTCTCTCTTTAGCTCTGCCGTTGAACTCTCCTCTCTTCTCCTCCCCCCATCCATTCATTCTCCCCGAGTTCACACCGATCTACCTTCGATAATCACTTGACACCGCTTATCGACGTTCTTCACTTCACTTTCCTTTCTCATCAAATACAATTCAAGGACCTGTACCGTCTTTCTCTTGCCGTTCGATAGAGAGGGTACAACCTGGGCTTTCCGCTTTCGGCTTCAACACGATCTGGGAAGCCTACAGCTTTTTTGACGGTACAGGTGGTGTAGGCTTCCCAGAAAGCCCAGGGCGCGCGGAGAGCGGGCGGGCGGGAGAACTTGGAAATTGCCCATATAAACAGGTCGAAACACACTACTGAAGCTTTGGCGCTCCTGTCTGGTCTATGCAGGCTTGCTTTCGTTATAGCCGGGCCGCCGTAATCCCACCAAAGCTCGCCCCACTCCTGTCGTCGATTGCATCAGGTTCGCCAGGATGATGTTGATTGGTATGCGCGAAATTTAGGAGTTTGATCACAACGCGCAGTACCAAGTCTATTTCTACATTCATATTCGTCCATTAAAATTGCAAAACAGGAACGCAGATGTCGAGCACGGTTTTACTCGCAAAGTGCCTTGAAACTCGCCTGGATGTGTTCATACGACATCTGACCGGAGGCCCAACGCGACGCAAGTTCTGGCTCAGTCTCGAAGTCTTCCAGGCCCAAAAAAGAAAATTCCAGCGAGCAATTTTGCTGCAGGACACTCAGAACCTTCTCCACGCCGGACCAACGAGATGCGCACGCATTCAGGAGCTCCCTGAAGCCGGATCTCGTAGACAGCCAGCCTTTCCTGATTGCTGCCTCGTCGAGATCCCCGGCATTCCACACGTTCCAGATACGCGCGGCTTTCGGCTTCTCAAAAAGTCGCGCGTCGGCAGATTCAGATTCAGATTGGAAAGCCGTGCGGCACGCCACATAGAGAAATGATTCTATATCATGCCAGCGCTCGTGCACCACACCCTCGGTTGCGGGGCTGAGCAGGAGTCGAGAGATGTAGGGAAGCGTGCCCTGTGGTTGATCATGGTACAGGGGAAGGGTGGGAAGCAGTAAGGTGAGACCAGGAACATGTCAAGGGCTAGCACGGACGTGAGAACGTACCGAGCGGCTGAGGCGACACCCCTCTTCTGCCGTTCGAACCTTCTTGACCGCTAGATTGTAATCAATCAATACTCCTTTGCCATTTTTGTCCACCATGACGTTGCCATAGGACACGTCACGGTGGATGAAGCCGTAATTCCAAAGCTGACGATGCCCTGTCACGCAAGGCAAAGGGTCGTCAGTGTTGGCACACCCTTCAGCGCGCTGTCCCGCTCTGCTCTGAGCACTCACCCTCAATCGCACCCTCGAGAGCGCACGCGAGCTGCTTGGTGGTCTTGAGTGTGGCGAGTGGGTAATAACGTTCTTCGTGAACGACGACCTCCCTGGCCCGTGGGGTGCAACCGGCGAGGGATTCGTTGCCGGGTAGGAACATGGGGAGGGTCCTATATTCGGTGCGAAAGACGCCGACCAGTGGAGCGAGCCCGCGAGGTCTCTTTTCTTGGATCACGTTGCGGATCTCGGCCAAGTCCGAGTTGCGCGACTCCTCGACCCAGATGATCGTCATTGCGAAGGTCCTGATGTTGGCGCCCTCAGCAAGTTTGACCTCGTATGTCGACGTTGCGCGGCCGCACTCTCTTTGTCGACGAAAGATGAGCTCCTTGATCTTGACGTTGGACATCGTCGTTGCTCCCCGCTGAACTCGGAGGCCGCCGGCGGGAAGAAGTCGGGGCAGAGCGTGAACGGGCCGTAGCGGTCGTCGAGCGAGGTTGTGGTCGCTAGAATGCCGTTAAGCCGATCGCTGTGTTGGACGAGACGGTACAAGAACGTCGACAGCTCTCCATTCTCTTCGGTGACTGTTCTAGATTTGGTAGAGAACACCCCGCAAGCAGACATCACGTAGACCTTGAGACGTTCGCCGCGAAGGGTAAACCCGATCGCATGTTCGCGAATCGGCGTTGCGAGGAGTGCCGACAACCGTCGGAACAACTGGCGCTCGGCGTTGGAGGTGCCGGCTTTGGTCTCGCCGACGGCGGCCACTTGCGTAAAGGAGCGTTTGGCCTGGTTCAGGCCCACCTTGTCCTTGTCCTTGACCTTGGCCGTGTTCGTGCTGTCTTCTTCTGCGTTGTTGTCCTCGTCGTGAGGCTGGCCCTTGCCGTTTTCGTTCGCGTTGGAGTTCACGTTGGTGGCGGGGCCCGCATCGGCGTCGAGTTTCTTGGCCGGATCGGCGTGACTGGGAAGGGCCCATACATTCGGGAGGGTTGGGTCGTGCGCGACCGCAGCGTGGGTCAAGAGCACGACGTCGGCCGTCTTCTCGGTCGTCTCCACACGGTCAGGTGCGACGCTGATGTACTGGGGCGAGTTCTGGCAGGCGACCAGTCGCCGGTCTCCAGTCTAGAGGTCCAACAGTAAGACAAACGGCAGTGAGAAGGCGAGTCAGCTCTCGAAGGAACATACACCCTCGATGTCAAGCGATCCAGGCGTCGACTCACCGTGTTGATGACACCTGCTATGACCTCGCCCAGCGCTTCTTCGGTGCCCATCTTGAACTCCTTGGGCCAGATCTTGTTAGCGAGCTCGTCAGCGGTC
The DNA here is from genome assembly GCA_001244265.2 of Microbotryum lychnidis-dioicae p1A1 Lamole. NCBI lineage: Eukaryota > Fungi > Basidiomycota > Microbotryomycetes > Microbotryales > Microbotryaceae > Microbotryum > Microbotryum lychnidis-dioicae. The sequence continues at coordinate 696,369 of CDLV01000019.1, forward strand.
GGATGGCCGAAGAAGTAGGCCTCGAGGGCCGCACAATGTTTTTGGTCCATCTGGACCGCTTCGGAGATCCTCTCGGCTCTGTCCGATGCTCGCTCGTGCGAGGCCGCCTCCCGGCGCGATCGTAATGGGGTCGATTGAGTCGACGATACCAAGGGAGAGACCGCGTCCCTCAGTTCGGCGAGGTCGTACGCGTTGGCGGTTGCGCTTGAGGCCGGGGCCGAGTTTGCAGCCGCTGAAACTGAGGTCGAGGGCGAGGGCGAGGGCGAGGGCGAGGGCGAGGGCGAGGTCGAGGTCGAGGCAAGAGCCTGAGCGGGCGAGTCGACGCCGTGTGCCACGGGCTTCGCGTTCCTTTCAGCGATGCGCGCGCTCCTGCGCATTGGCCCTGTCGACGCGCCGGCGCTCGGCGCGCGAGGTTCGTGTCGGCGCGGGCGGTCACTGCAACGGCCCCAATTGGGGCGTGGGCCAGTGGCGTCAGTCATGCGAGTCAAAACAAGGCCAAGCTCGGTCTATTATGGGCCAACTCACTGTGGCCAACTCACTGTGAAGGCCCTGGGCGTGATGGGTTACGGGGCAGTGGGGGCTGGTCACCACTAGGACCGGTGGTAAACCGGTGGTAAGTCTTGAAGACGAGCAGGGAGTGGGAAGAGGGTGAGGGAGAGCAAGATGTGAAGCGATTTTTCCTTCGTTGCGGAATATCGAGACTCTGGTCGAGACATCAGCTACCTGTCATGCAAAATGATTTCGCAACTCCCAGCTTTGGACTCCGCCCGCCTCCTCCCAACTTTGGACTCCGCGCGCCTCCGCGCGCCTCCTCGTGGAACAACGGTCTTTTCCGAAGTGTTTGTCCGATTTTTACACCCTCTTTTCCAAAGATGTCGGCTTTTGCACATGCGCCTCAATATCTCACCAAAAGTTGCTCTGCATGCTCCAAAACTTGCTCAAAAGTCGTCGAAAACGCGTTCCGTTTGCGGGCGCGCGGCGGCCGGCCGATCGAACATAGCGAAAAACCCCCCGGGATGGGGCGGATTTACTATGAAAGTGGCTTGCCGCATCTTGCCGCGCGCGTCGCTTCAACTGTCTTCGGCTGGTCTCCCAGCCTCTTGAAAAGCTTCAGCCTTCCTTGCATATTCGGTGATGGGCTCGTGACTCCCTTGTCAGACTTGCATTTTGCTGATTTTGGGCGCATTTTATCCGCGGTGTCGTTCTTGCGGCTTGTAGAGGCTCTACCGGCGGCATCCCGCGGGTCGGGCACGCTCCGAAGGGCGTCAAATTGTGGCTCGGCATGTGCGCTCGTGGTGATAATGCGCTCGTCGGAAGTGAGATCCGCGGTTGAACGACACAAAGTTGAACGATACGCAGTCGTCGTTCGGGGCGACTGGCAGGCCAACCACCGCGAGCTCAAACCAAGGACTCGAATCGACCGGTCACCCCGCCCATCTCCGTAGGGTTGCAAAGTGATCCCTCATTTGATCCGTTGACGCCTGTGACTCGCATCTTCTCGTCCCCTCCTGCATCGACGGATTGGAGTCCTGCGACCTCGCCGCTCTCCGGCTCGGGCCTCCCGTCATCACCATAGTTCAAGATCGTGGGTTCGTGATCAAGGCCAGCTTGTCGAGCGCGTACTGGTCTACGATGGTGCGTCACGCGCTCTACCATGCTGCTCCCGTCCTAGCCCTTGTAGCCCAGCTCACAGAAAGGATTGTTTACTTCCTGCTCTTGTGCAGTTGTACACGGGCACAAGCCGCGTGGAATTGGTCGAGATCGGGTTTGATATCGTCTCTTCGGTTCCTTCCGACTCGCCCCTTGCGTCCCGTCTGCCGTCAAAGCCTTCCCCAGCCAGCGATTTTATTCGGGGCCTCCATCTGTCCGATGTGGTTTTGCGATGGCTGTCCGAAAACCCCGGGAAGAGCTCAAGGACGATCGAATCCCCCTCGAACTCTTGGATCGGTTCGAGCCCACTGCAGATCTTCGTCTGGAGAAGGAGGTCGGGTCGGGAAGTACTGCCGGAGGGTGGCTTGCGAAGGTGGTGCAAGTCAACCGACCTTTGTGCTCATCGGCCAAAGCCGAGGCACCCCTTGTTGATCACCCTGCTCCGAATACGACGTACTTTCTCAAGCTCGTGACGTGTAGATACGTCGGCTCCGTCATCCGCGAGACGCTGTTTTACCAGCACGTCTTGCCCCACCTCCCCGAGCATCTTCGAAAACATATCCCGCAATATCACGGCACATATCGAAGGACGAATGGCAACGGATACGCCATGGTGCTTGAGAATGTGGGCAAACCGATGAACGAGGCCGACTTTTACGGATCGCCGGGCGAATCGTGGTAAGTTCCTGCAGGGCGGCGCACTGATCCAGCCATGTGCAAGCCGGTCAAGAGGCCGCGCGGATTCCTGACCCTCTGATTCTTTTTCTTTTTTCCACGGGAGGTGCAGGAAGATCGAGGCGGCTTTCAGGGAACTCGGCATCATCCACAATGATGTCAGGGCCGGCAACGTACTGGTTCGACCCAACAATGGCCCTCTTTGCTTCGTTGATTGGGGACGATCGTATCTCAAACTCCGAGTATGAATCTTTTCTCTCCTTCTCCTTCTGAGGTCTCTGTTTTTCTCTCTCTTCTATGCTTGTTTTATATTTTGTACGCACTTTCCCTCAGGTTCATCTGCAATGCGTAACGCTCGTCATCTCGTTCATCTCGTCCGCGTCGTAGTTGTGGCTGGATTCAGTGCGCCGCCCTTTAGGAACTTCCCACAACGGGCCGGGCGTTCCGTAGAAGTCGCTGAGCTCGTTCATCATTGTTCCCAAATCTTCAGATACCATGACATATCCGTTGCCATTGGTCCTTCGGTGCGTGCTGTGATATTGCGGCAGATGTTTGCGAAGATGGTCGGGAAGGTGGGGGAAGACGTGCTGGTAGAACAGCGTCTCGCGCGCAAATGACCGGGCCAACGTCAGTGCTAGGCTCGGCTTCACGTTCGCGCGTGCCAACACCCCTGTCCCTCTCCCCACTCACTTTTCACTCGCACCACCTGACAAGACTCGGCACTGATCGCACCACGCCGCAACTCGACCTCACACGCTTTCACATCGTTCCATCATCGTCTTTGGCACGATAAGCCTTACACCTCCACCTGAGAGGGCGTGATCACTTTCAGCAGCGTGCTAGCTTGCGTCGATGCATCGCTCGAGCGTTTTTGGTAGGACACGTGCACGGTCACCGCATCGCCTCGTTCACCTCAATCGCCCACTAGGTACTCGACGGATGAGTGTGGTGAGCTCTTCATTCAGATAGTCCTCAGCTTTTGCCGCATTTGCTCACTTCATGTTCGACATTGCTGCCCACCACTAGTTCAGATCGCGCGTTCGACATTGGCCGACTCGCTGGCATCCGAGCTTGGCACCAAACCGCTCTGTGACTTGTACGACCATACTCTGCGCATCCCTCATCAGCACCATCGAAGAGATGCTCAGCTTTCCTGAGGTCTCGAATTGATGCACACATCACTCAATCCTCGTCGCTCCACCCCGAACACCACTGTCGACCTGTGACGATCTCCTCCGCCACCCCCACATTGTTCACTCGCGTCGTCAACGTCAGGCCAATCACACGAATGCAGTCACTCGCCGTCACATCTCTTTCTTGATTGAGTCGAAGAGTCTCATCGACGCGGCAAGCTTGGGGTTGTCGGAACATCTCTTGCTCGACTCGGCGAATATTTCGATGCCCATCCGCATTTCGACCGACCGAACCGACAAACCTTTGAAGCTCGGTCTCCCCCTGCCCGTGCCCATCTCATCACCACGACGTGAGAAGTAACAATCTGCTCGCCCCTCGCGACGGCCACCTCGACCGCCTCGACCGCCTCGACCATCAACCTTCCACCGCACTCGTGCTCGATCGCCATGGACTCACTGTCATCAACTGACCTGACCTACTCATCATGAGCGCCGACCCCACAATCGCCCCCTTCTCGAATCCTATGGCACTTCACCTATCGCCACGCTTGACCTCACCTCGTCTTGATTTGTGTCGCCGCACCCAGCTCGACACTTCCCCGTGATCTTTGCATCCCCACCGGCGCATTAGCTCGATCAACCAGGTCCCCAATCTGGTATGCTCTCCTCTCCAGCCCAGTCATCCTCTCCGCAAGTCCCGTCAATACTGAAACTACTGCAAACGCTCATCTGTCTTCCACAGCATTGCCCGACATCCCTAGCGCGCAAGATCGAACTCGCAGGTCACCCATCGTCAGCTTCCCACCGATTTGCTTCATCATCGCTCACACCCGATTCCACGAGCTTCTGATTCGATCCTGCCATCACGAATACGACTTCTCCCGACCCGAAGTCCGTCATTTCCTTGCGATCAGCTTGACTGTTCTGCGCCGTTTTCGGCTGGCTCGGCACTCGAGCCACTTCATCGAGCAGCGTCGTCTCGACTCGGACCGTTCGGCACTCGGACGATCGATGATCAGCTGGACCCGTCCATCTCCAGGCAACTTGCTTCGGCCATACTCGATGGACGAGCGAGCCCCAACTGACATGTGTCCTCCTCGATGTGCCCACCTTGCCCAAATCACCACTCCAACTCGTCCGGTCAACTCGAGCTTCAACTCGACGATACTTATAACGTCGACGATCCTATCTCTCTGACACCGTGTTTGAACGCGACCCGATACGCCAGTCGATACATTTCAATTTGACCGATTCGACTCCGACCGCGTGGCGCTAACCGCTGACATGATCGATATGAAAATTGTGATGGTGCTGTCCATGGACGGTGTTGGAACATGATGTAGGAGGGCATGGGTACACGGAAGAGACGGTTTGTGATGTAATCCACGTGAACCCCAACATGAATTGTCACATCATCGTGTGAACCCCAACGCGCATTGTCGCATGATCATGTGAAGCACAACTTCCATGATCGCTGACCGTCACCATCTCCGGGTGAGCGCTCGAACACGTGATCGTGTGGGCGGTTTATTGCTCCGCCAGCCCGAATACCGCTCCGATGATGGATATATGATGTGTCGCGATGAACCGCATTCGTTATTTTCCATTTCGGAGATCGCGAGCGCTCTCAGTGGCCGAAGGCAGCAGGGGCCGCCGTTCTCTCAAATACCAGATGGCGCTCGCCCAAATCGCCCAAGCATCTTTGTAAGGATTTGCGCTCTACAGCGCGCGCAGAGCTGGCGGGCAGCTGGCCGGGGATTTGGTATTTGGTATTTGAAAACTGTCCATATAAACAGGTTGAAAAACACTACTGAAGCTTCGGTGCTCCTGCCTGGTCTATGCAGGCTTGCTTTCGTTATAGCCGGGCCGCCGTAATCCCACCAAAGCTCGCCCCACTCCTGTCGTCGATTGCATCAGGTTCGCCAGGATGATGTTGATTGGTATGCGCGAAATTTAGGAGTTTGATCACAACGCGCAGTACGGAGTCTAGTATTACATTCAGATTCGTCCATAGAAATGCAAGACAATAACGCGGATGTCGAGCACGGTTCTACTCGCAAAGGGCCTTAAAAGCCGCCTGGACATGTTCATACGACATCTGACCCGAGTTCCAAAGCGACGCAAGTTCTGGCTCTGTATTGATGGGTCTCACCCTGGCGAAAGACCAATCCAGCGAGCAATTTTGCTGCAGGACACTCAGAACCTTCTCCACGCCACACCAACGAAATGCGCATGCGTTCAGGAGCTCCTCGAAGCCGGGTTCCGTAGACAGCCAACCTTTCCTGGCTGCTGCCTCGTCGAGATCCCGGCATTCCACACGTTCCAGATACGCGCGGCTTTCGGCTTCTCAAAAAGTCGCGCGTCGGCAGACCCGGATTCAGATTGGAAAGCCGTGCGGCACGCCACATAGAAGAATGATTCTATATCATGCCAGCGCTCGTGCACCACACCCTCGGTTGCGGGGCTGAGCAGGAGTCGAGAGATGTAGGGAAGCGTGCCCTGTGGTTGATCATGGTACAGGGGAGGATGGAAAGGAGTTAGGTGAGACCAAGAACGCGTGAAGGGCTAGCAAGGACACGAGAACGTACCGAACGGCTGAGGCGACACTCTTCGTCAACCGTTCGAGCCTTCTTCACCGCCAGATTGTAATCAATCAAAACTCCATCGCCGTGCCGGTCGACCATGACGTTGCCATACGACACGTCACGGTGGATGAACCCATGTTCCCACAGCTGACGATGCCCTGTCACGCGCGGCAGTGGGTCGTCAGTGTTGGCAAACCCTTCGGCGCGCTGTCCCGCTTTGCTCTGAGCACTCACCCTCAATCGCACGCTCGAGAGCGCACGCGAGCTGCTTGGTGGTCTTAAGTGTGGCGAGTGGGTAATAACGTTCTTCGTGAACGACGACCTCCCTGGCCCGTGGGGTGCAACCGGCGAGGGATTCGTTGCCGGGTAGGAACATGGGGAGGGTCCTATATTCGGTGCGAAAGACGCCGACCAGTGGAGCGAGCCCGCGAGGTCTCTTTTCTTGGATCACGTTGCGGATCTCGGCCAAGTCCGAGTTGCGCGACTCCTCGACCCAGATGATCGTCATTGCGAAGGTCCTGATGTTGGCGCCCTCAGCAAGTTTGACCTCGTATGTCGACGTTGCGCGGCCGCACTCTCTTTGTCGACGAAAGATGAGCTCCTTGATCTTGACGTTGGACATCGTCGTTGCTCCCCGCTGAACTCGGAGGCCGCCGGCGGGAAGAAGTCGGGGCAGAGCGTGAACGGGCCGTAGCGGTCGTCGAGCGAGGTTGTGGTCGCTAGAATGCCGTTAAGCCGATCGCTGTGTTGGACGAGACGGTACAAGAACGTCGACAGCTCTCCATTCTCTTCGGTGACTGTTCTAGATTTGGTAGAGAACACCCGCGCAAGCAGACATCACGTAGACCTTGAGACGTTCGCCGCGAAGGGTAAACCCGATCGCATGTTCGCGAATCGGCGTTGCGAGGAGTGCCGACAACCGTCGGAACAACTGGCGCTCGGCGTTGGAGGTGCCGGCTTTGGTCTCGCCGACGGCGGCCACTTGCGTAAAGGAGCGTTTGGCCTGGTTCAGGCCCACCTTGTCCTTGTCCTTGACCTTGGCCGTGTTCGTGCTGTCTTCTTCTGCGTTGTTGTCCTCGTCGTGAGGCTGGCCCTTGCCGTTTTCGTTCGCGTTGGAGTTCACGTTGGTGGCGGGGCCCGCATCGGCGTCGAGTTTCTTGGCCGGATCGGCGTGACTGGGAAGGGCCCATACATTCGGGAGGGTTGGGTCGTGCGCGACCGCAGCGTGGGTCAAGAGCACGACGTCGGCCGTCTTCTCGGTCGTCTCCACACGGTCAGGTGCGACGCTGATGTACTGGGGCGAGTTCTGGCAGGCGACCAGTCGCCGGTCTCCAGTCTAGAGGTCCAACAGTAAGACAAACGGCAGTGAGAAGGCGAGTCAGCTCTCGAAGGAACATACACCCTCGATGTCAAGCGATCCAGGCGTCGACTCACCGTGTTGATGACACCTGCTATGACCTCGCCCAGCGCTTCTTCGGTGCCCATCTTGAACTCCTTGGGCCAGATCTTGTTAGCGAGCTCGTCAGCGGTCGGATGGCCGAAGAAGTAGGCCTCGAGGGCCGCACAATGTTTTTGGTCCATCTGGACCGCTTCGGAGATCCTCTCGGCTCTGTCCGATGCTCGCTCGTGCGAGGCCGCCTCCCGGCGCGATCGTAATGGGGTCGATTGAGTCGACGATACCAAGGGAGAGACCGCGTCCCTCAGTTCGGCGAGGTCGTACGCGTTGGCGGTTGCGCTTGAGGCCGGGGCCGAGTTTGCAGCCGCTGAAACTGAGGTCGAGGGCGAGGGCGAGGGCGAGGGCGAGGGCGAGGGCGAGGTCGAGGTCGAGGCAAGAGCCTGAGCGGGCGAGTCGACGCCGTGTGCCACGGGCTTCGCGTTCCTTTCAGCGATGCGCGCGCTCCTGCGCATTGGCCCTGTCGACGCGCCGGCGCTCGGGCGCGCGAGGTTCGTGTCGGCGCGGGCGGTCACTGCAACGGCCCCAATTGGGGCGTGGGCCAGTGGCGTCAGTCATGCGAGTCAAAACAAGGCCAAGCTCGGTCTATTATGGGCCAACTCACTGTGGCCAACTCACTGTGAAGGCCCTGGGCGTGATGGGTTACGGGGCAGTGGGGGCTGGTCACCACTAGGACCGGTGGTAAACCGGTGGTAAGTCTTGAAGACGAGCAGGGAGTGGGAAGAGGGTGAGGGAGAGCAAGATGTGAAGCGATTTTTCCTTCGTTGCGGAATATCGAGACTCTGGTCGAGACATCAGCTACCTGTCATGCAAAATGATTTCGCAACTCCCAGCTTTGGACTCCGCCCGCCTCCTCCCAACTTTGGACTCCGCGCGCCTCCGCGCGCCTCCTCGTGGAACAACGGTCTTTTCCGAAGTGTTTGTCCGATTTTTACACCCTCTTTTCCAAAGATGTCGGCTTTTGCACATGCGCCTCAATATCTCACCAAAAGTTGCTCTGCATGCTCCAAAACTTGCTCAAAAGTCGTCGAAAACGCGTTCCGTTTGCGGGCGCGCGGAGGCCGGCCGATCGAACATAGCGAAAAACCCCCGGGATGGGGCGGATTTACTATGAAAGTGGCTTGCCGCATCTTGCGCGCGCGCGTCGCTTCAACTGTCTTCGGCTGGTCTCCCAGCCTCTTGAAAAGCTTCAGCCTTCCTTGCATATTCGGTGATGGGCTCGTGACTCCCTCGTCAGACTTGGATTTTGCTGATTTTGGGCGCATTGTATCCGCGGTGTCGTTCTTGCGGCTTGTAGAGGCTCTACCGGCGGCATCCCGCGGGTTGGGCACGCTCCGAAGGGCGTCAAATCGTGGCTCGGCATGTGCGCTCGTGTGATAATGCGCTCGTCGGAAGTGAGTATATACGTATCATAGGTGGGGTACAGGCCAATTCCGGGATACGTTTTGGAATAGAACCCCAAATTCCCAGTGAAAATGAAAATTGACAGTGCACGGTCAATTGCTCGTGCACTGCTGAAATCCACTTTTTCGACTCTGAAGGGCGGCACAAGCCAAAAACCGTCAAATCGAGGTGCACGGTCAATTGCTCGTGCACTGCTGAAATCCACTTTTTCGGCAAAACCGTCAAATCGAGGTGCACGGTCGATTGCTCGTGCACTGCTAAAATCCACTTTTTCGACTCTGAAGGGCGGCACACGCCAAAAACCGTCAAATCGAGGTGCACGGTCAATTGCTCGCGCACTGCTGAAATCCACTTTTCGACTCTGAAGGGCGGCACAAGCCAAAAACCGTCAAATCGAGGTGCACGGTCAATTGCTCGTGCACTGCTGAAATCCACTTTTTCGGCAAAACCGTCAAATCGAGGTGCACGGTCGATTGCTCGTGCACTGCTGAAATCCACTTTTTCGACTCTGAAGGGCGGCACAAGCCAAAAACCGTCAAATCGAGGTGCACGGTCAATTGCTCGTGCACTGCTGAAATCCACTTTTCGACTCTGAAGGGCGGCACAAGCCAAAAACCGTCAAATCGAGGTGCACGGTCAATTGCTCGTGCACTGCTGAAATCCACTTTTTCGGCAAAACCGTCAAATCGAGGTGCACGGTCGATTGCTCGTGCACTGCTGAAATCCACTTTTTCGACTCTGAAGGGCGGCACAAGCCAAAAACCGTCAAATCGAGGTGCACGGTCAATTGCTCGTGCACTGCTGAAATCCACTTTTTCGACTCTGAAGGGCGGCACAAGCCAAAAACCGTCAAATCGAGGTGCACGGTCAATTGCTCGTGCACTGCTGAAATCCACTTTTTCGACTCTGAAGGGCGGCACAAGCCAAAAACCGTCAAATCGAGGTGCACGGTCAATTGCTCGTGCACTGCTGAAATCCACTTTTCGACTCTGAAGGGCGGCACAAGCCAAAAACCGTCAAATCAAGGTGCACGGTCAATTGCTCGTGCACTGCTGAAATCCACTTTTCGACTCTGAAGGGCGGCACAAGCCAAAAACCGTCAAATCGAGGTGCACGGTCAATTGCTCCTGCACTGCTGAAATCCACTTTTCGACTCTGAAGGGCGGCACAAGCCAAAAACCGTCAAATCGAGGTGCACGGTCAATTGCTCGTGCACTGCTGAAATCCACTTTTTCGACTCTGAAGGGCGGCACAAGCCAAAAACCGTCAAATCGAGGTGCACGGTCAATTGCTCGTGCACTGCTGAAATCCACTTTTTCGACTCTGAAGGGCGGCACAAGCCAAAAACCGTCAAATCGAGGTGCACGGTCAATTGCTCGTGCACTGCTGAAATCCACTTTTCGACTCTGAAGGGCGGCACAAGCCAAAAACCGTCAAATCGAGGTGCACGGTCAATTGCTCGTGCACTGCTGAAATCCACTTTTTTGGCAAAACCGTCAAATCGAGGTGCACGGTCGATTGCTCGTGCACTGCTGAAATCCACTTTTTCGACTCTGAAGGGCGGCACAAGCCAAAAACCGTCAAATCGAGGTGCACGGTCAATTGCTCGTGCACTGCTGAAATCCACTTTTCGACTCTGAAGGGCGGCACAAGCCAAAAACCGTCAAATCGAGGTGCACGGTCAATTGCTCGTGCACTGCTGAAATCCACTTTTCGACTCTGAAGGGCGGCACAAGCCAAAAACCGTCAAATCGAGGTGCACGGTCGATTGCTCGTGCACTGCTGAAATCCACTTTTTCGACTCTGAAGGGCGGCACAAGCCAAAAACCGTCAAATCGAGGTGCACGGTCAATTGCTCGTGCACTGCTGAAATCCACTTTTCGACTCTGAAGGGCGGCACAAGCCAAAAACCGTCAAATCAAGGTGCACGGTCAATTGCTCGTGCACTGCTGAAATCCACTTTTCGACTCTGAAGGGCGGCACAAGCCAAAAACCGTCAAATCGAGGTGCACGGTCAATTGCTCCTGCACTGCTGAAATCCACTTTTCGACTCTGAAGGGCGGCACAAGTCAAAAACCGTCAAATCGAGGTGCACGGTCGATTGCTCGTGCACTGCTGAAATCCACTTTTTGGCAAAACCGTCGAATCGAGGTGCACGGTCAATTGCTCGCGCACTGCTGAAATCCAATGTATATATGGGCCATTGCCAAATATCACATGGCACAGACTTCCGCGAGGCGCTTGCAAAGAAGCTCGCGCGAGGATTCTGTGGTATTAAGTTGGAGAGAGGGGTGGGCCAGCCGCACTCTCAGCCTTCGGCCACCGGCGCTCGCCATTTCCGAAATGGGAAACCCATTTCGGGCTTCGGTATATCGCTGGAGCTGAGGCACGGCAGACTTGAGGACTTGTAGACGTAAATAAGTTTATTGTAAATCTGTCCCAATCCCAACTGATGTGTACATGCTTAATTTGTGCTATTATGCATTGTGCTTTGAGTATACTCAAGGACACTAGTCTTTGTGGCCTTGACGACTTTGGGGCGCCCGCGCGTCCACTGCTTTTTGTCCTCGGGCCAGAATAATTGTACGGACATGTCCGTTCACTTGATTTTAGGTACACATCGAGATCAGATAATAATGATGCCGTTGAACAATTGTATGAGTAGATCCACTTTGCATCTGCAAGGAGAACATGATAGCATGTGTATTTGGTGACCGAACTTCAAGTTGTGCGCAAACGAAGTGCCGACCGCTTCATCTTGTCACCGACGTTCTATTAAAGAAAGCCTAATCTCAACGCTACCAGTATATACGTATCATAGGTGGGGTACAGGCCAATTCCGGGATACGTTTTGGAATAGAACCCCAAATTCCCAGTGAAAATGAAAATTGACAGTGCACGGTCAATTGCTCATGCACTGCTGAAATCCACTTTTTCGACGCTGAAGGGCGGCACAAGTCAAAAACCGTCAAATCGAGGTGCACGGTCGATTGCTCGTGCACTGCTGAAATCCACTTTTTTGGCAAAACCGTCAAATCGAGGTGCACGGTCGATTGCTCGTGCACTGCTAAAATCCACTTTTTCGACTCTGAAGGGCGGCACAAGCCGAAAATCGTCAAATCGAGGTGCACGGTCAATTGCTCGTGCACTGCTGAAATCCACTTTTTCGGCAAAACCGTCAAATCGAGGTGCACGGTCGATTGCTCGTGCACTGCTAAAATCCACTTTTTCGACTCTGAAGGGCGGCACACGCCAAAAACCGTCAAATCGAGGTGCACGGTCAATTGCTCGCGCACTGCTGAAATCCACTTTTTCGACTCTGAAGGCGGCACAAGCCGAAAATCGTCAAATCGAGGTGCACGGTCAATTGCTCGTGCACTGCTGAAATCCACTTTTTCGGCAAAACCGTCAAATCGAGGTGCACGGTCGATTGCTCGTGCACTGCTGAAATCCACTTTTTTGGCAAAACCGTCAAATCGAGGTGCACGGTCGATTGCTCGTGCACTGCTAAAATCCACTTTTTCGACTCTGAAGGGCGGCACAAGCCGAAAATCGTCAAATCGAGGTGCACGGTCAATTGCTCGTGCACTGCTGAAATCCACTTTTTCGGCAAAACCGTCAAATCGAGGTGCACGGTCGATTGCTCGTGCACTGCTAAAATCCACTTTTTCGACTCTGAAGGGCGGCACACGCCAAAAACCGTCAAATCGAGGTGCACGGTCAATTGCTCGCGCACTGCTGAAATCCACTTTTTCGACTCTGAAGGGCGGCACAAGCCGAAAATCGTCAAATCGAGGTGCACGGTCAATTGCTCGTGCACTGCTGAAATCCACTTTTTCGGCAAAACCGTCAAATCGAGGTGCACGGTCGATTGCTCGTGCACTGCTGAAATCCACTTTTTTGGCAAAACCGTCAAATCGAGGTGCACGGTCGATTGCTCGTGCACTGCTGAAATCCACTTTTTCGACTCTGAAGGGCGGCACAAGCCAAAAACCGTCAAATCGAGGTGCACGGTCAATTGCTCGTGCACTGCTGAAATCCACTTTTCGACTCTGAAGGGCGGCACAAGCCAAAAACCGTCAAATCGAGGTGCACGGTCAATTGCTCGTGCACTGCTGAAATCCACTTTTCGACTCTGAAGGGCGGCACAAGCCAAAAACCGTCAAATCGAGGTGCACGGTCGATTGCTCGTGCACTGCTAAAATCCACTTTTTCGACTCTGAAGGGCGGCACAAGCCGAAAATCGTCAAATCGAGGTGCACGGTCGATTGCTCGTGCACTGCTGAAATCCACTTTTTCGACTCTGAAGGGCGGCACAAGCCAAAAACCGTCAAATCGAGGTGCACGGTCAATTGCTCGTGCACTGCTGAAATCCACTTTTCGACTCTGAAGGGCGGCACAAGCCAAAAACCGTCAAATCGAGGTGCACGGTCAATTGCTCGTGCACTGCTGAAATCCACTTTTCGACTCTGAAGGGCGGCACAAGCCAAAAACCGTCAAATCGAGGTGCACGGTCAATTGCTCGTGCACTGCTGAAATCCACTTTTCGACTCTGAAGGGCGGCACAAGTCAAAAACCGTCAAATCGAGGTGCACGGTCAATTGCTCGTGCACTGCTGAAATCCACTTTTCGACTCTGAAGGGCGGCACAAGTCAAAAACCGTCAAATCGAGGTGCACGGTCGATTGCTCGTGCACTGCTGAAATCCACTTTTTTGGCAAAACCGTCGAATCGAGGTGCACGGTCAATTGCTCGCGCACTGCTGAAATCCACTGTATATATGGGCCATTGCCAAATATCACATGGCACAGACTTCCGCGAGGCGCTTGCAAAGAAGCTCGCGCGAGGATTCTGTGGTATTAAGTTGGAGAGAGGGGTGGGGCCAGCCGCACTCTCAGCCTTCGGCCACCGGCGCTCGCCATTTCCGAAATGGGAAACCCATTTCGGGCTTCGGTATATCGCTGGAGCTGAGGCACGGCAGACTTGAGGACTTGTAGACGTAAATAAGTTTATTGTAAATCTGTCCCAATCCCAACTGATGTGTACATGCTTAATTTGTGCTATTATGCATTGTGCTTTGAGTATACTCAAGGACACTAGTCTTTGTGGCCTTGACGACTTTGGGGCGCCCGCGCGGTCCACTGCTTTTTGTCCTCGGGCCAGAATAATTGTACGGACATGTCCGTTCACTTGATTTTAGGTACACATCGAGATCAGATAATAATGATGCTGTTGAACAATTGTATGAGTAGACCCACTTTTCATCTGCAAGGAGAACATGATAGCATGTGTATTTGGTGACCGAACTTCAAGTTGTGCGCAAACGAAGTGCCGACCGCTTCATCTTGTCACCGACGTTCTATTAAAGAAAGCCTAATCTCAACGCTACCAGATATACCTCTCTCTTCATTCATATCATAGTAGTGCGGTCTGCGAGGGACTCCCAGTGAGACCTGCTTCCAAGACACGCCTGGCGTGACTATGACTCGGAGTCTCGTCTACCATCGCGCGATGATCTCGCCCGTAATCGGATCAAAAATGTGCTCCCGAATACGATGTCTTTCCCTCAATCTTCCGACATAACTCATCTAAATGCCCAGAACAGCCCTTCCTTAAAATAATGTCAATTGTACAAGCACGCTCAGTGACCTGGACGAGTCGACGTGTTTGCCGCGGACGCCGGCCGACTCACTCGTTCAACGACCCCGGCCAAGCCCTGACCTCGGAATTACTCGCTCTCTCTAGCCTTGGAACTTTCTCGCATCCCTTTTCGAGTTTCAAAAAGATATACGCCTTTAAAGGTTGACTGGACCTGAGCCAATCGGAGACCGATCTCACCGCCGAGTGCGCCGACTCGGAGCTTCGGGTTCTCGCGCGGTTAGCTGATAGGCTCGACTTCGGACTCGCGCGCGCCAACGCTCCTTTCCCTCTCGCCACTCACTTCTCACTCGGACCACTCGACTCGGACTCGGCACTGATCGCGCCACGCCACACCTCGACTTCACATGCTTTCACATCGTTCACATGCGCCATGCAATGTGCAAGATGCAACTCGGTCTCTCCCAACTACAGCTCGACGTGTCACTTCAAGCCGACTGATTTGCGCACGGTGCGACGTCGCACCACGTGGTCAACAACACTGCCGTCTTCAACACGATACAAAGACTGCAACCTGAGAGAGTGCGGTCACTTTCAGCAGCCTTCAAGCTTAGGTCAATGCATCGCTCGAGCGTTCTCGGTCGGACACGTATTCGGTCACCGCTTCACCACGATCGCCTCGCGTCGTCAACGTCAATCAAGCACACGAATGCAATCCCTCACATCTCTTTCTTGATTGAGTCGAAGAGTCTCATCGACGCGGCTAGCTCGGGTTTGTTGGAACATCTGTTGCACGACCCGACTGTTCTCGTCAATGTCGAGTCCGAGACCATCATCGGCTCAAGCACTTTCATCCGTCTCAACCCCGCCGCGATCCACTCAAACTTCCGCACTCGTGATCCAGCTCTTCGAGTCATCCGTCCAAAGCCACTACGTCTCAACTTGTCGCTCTAAACATCCCACATTCCCGGTCGTCTCCTTGCCGTTCAAGTTGACCGCACTTGCATGCTGGGTTCTTCCCTTGTCGATCGCATCAACCAATTGACTTGCTGATAAAGCTCTCAAGATTTCTCACGGAACACCTCCTCATCCGCTGACATCTTACTCAAACACCGTCCTACATTGCGCACAATGATCCATACAGCCAGGACTCGGGCTTCTTCGGACCACTCCGCGCTCGAATTCGGCATTGGACCTTGACGATCCTCCGCACTCTCAATCAACCTCGGCGATTTGCTCGACCGACTGGATACGTGTGATCACCATTCCATCTCTGTGACTTGTACATTCGTGCAGACCCTGGTCATTTGGTCATGGAATACGCTCAGCCACGCACAGTGCTTCTTTCCCTCTCGCTTCGCTTGTTCATGCACTCACCACGCATGTGTCGACGAAGTCTTTGGGGTGAGCAGTCACTAAGCGTGCGTACGCCTGCAAGGTCAGTGCATGCCTTCAACCCGAAGTCCTTACCTCCCTCCACACCTTATGTTGCAAGTGTGTGCAATATTGCTCATGTTTGATGGTTGATTTGCTCCACCTGGTCTTAGACTTCCGCCTGCGCTCAACTCAACTCTTTGGACTCCAAACCGCTCGCAACCGTTTCCAGTCCGTCTCCCAGAAGAATGATCGTCGACTCTTCACTGAGGTCTGAGCGTTGAGGGCTCAATCGAACCAAGTTTGCAAGCTGATCCAAGGAACGGATCCAGTTTGAGTGAAGTGACATAAAAATGAAAACAGGGCGACATGTTAGAGAAAAAGACCACTATTTGACAGGTCCATTAAAATCCTTGAACGATGAAATGTTGCAATCTACGCTGAAGACTTCCACAATTGTACCATCCAGGGTTGGTTTACATTGTGAATATGATTACAGTTTCATGACATACTGCTTTTGGAAGATAATGGGGATGAATTATCATTTACCGGAGGGAGCTGTGTTCAGACGGCGTTTTTGCATGGCAGTCAACTTTGACTGTTTGGAGGCAGAGGAAGTGGTGGTCGGCTTCGTGGCCAGCGTCGTCTGCTTGGTTTTGGGCGGGGATATGTCGCGTTCAGCCTTCCTCTTCCTACTGTCGCTTTCGGCCTTACCCATCTTGTCATTTGACGGGCCAGCAATGGACAACCCATTGAATCGGTTGGGGTTCAAGCGCACGGGCATTGGCGAAGAAACGGGTGGAGCGACCTTGGCCCCTTGGCTCGTTGTGGATCAGAGGCAGAGTTCTTGATAGGGCTCTCCGATGCGTCACGGAGTTCTGGCTCGAGCGGCATTGGCGAGGACGAGTCATGTACAGCTAGTCCAGTGATGTCACCGTAGTTCGCATTGCTGACCGGCAACTGACGACCCGAAGCTGCACTCTTGTTCGACACAGCCGGACAATCTTCGGCATCGGTACCCACCTCCTTGGACAAGTCAACGTCCATGGGTTTTACCTTTTGCTGCGTGCCTCCTTTGCGAGTGGGAGTGGGTGCGCCAGTACAATGCCGGCCTCCAGACTTGACCACAGCTCCCTTGCCCTTGCCAGCAACGACTTCCTCGTCCTCTTCTTCACTCTTGTACTCAGGGCCCGCAGCCCAATCAAGGTAGCCTTCCATGGTGGTGATGACATCTGCCTCTGCACGGAAGCATTTCAGGTGTTGATCGAGCTTCTTCACGGTGATTGGTGTCGCCTGCAAACAGAAAGTAGATGTTAGTCTCAGTACTTTAGGGGGGGAATTTGGCAGCAAGTGTGCCCACCTTGAACTTGACTACAGCACCACTCGCCACAAGGGACGATAGGAACGCGAGGAGCGCGGCATCGAGTTGTGTCCCAGATGGACGGACGGTGAAAGACTCGCAAGCCAAGACACCGAGATCGATTGCACGCGAATCTTCGAGTAACGTGCGCGCCTGCGTTTGAATCGCCCGAGCCTTGCTCGCCTTGCCTTTGAAAGATGTCTTTGCGCCAGCGTCTTCCTCCGAACCAGAGGTGTTCTCAGGGGCGGCCTCAAAGGCGTTGTCCAAGACATGCTTCTTCATAGCCGACTGGCGGAAAATGACCTTGATAAAGTGATGATAATATTTATCCAACCGAACAGCCTAATAGGCACGGCCAAAACCACCAAGAACGAGTCAGCAATCTTGCACCGCAAGAGGAGCCAAGAGACATGATCAAGAGCGAGGTAGTCGCGCAAGAATGAGTGCAAGGGCCGAAGCGCCATCCGCAGCCCAGGTGCACTCCTTGTCACAATAAACTTGACTTACATGAGGCAGCTTGGGAAGAGGATCTTTGGTACTGGAATTTGCCTTAGCGGCAGCCGCTGGGTGTGGTGATGTGCGTCACGGGCGTTCTTTGCCACACCCGACCATTTGTTGCGCACGTTGGCCGGGATCGGAAGGAACTCGTCGGTGAACACATTGATATCCAAGAACTTGGAGTTCAACCACTCCTTCATCAAGTGGGTGATGGTCTGGGGGCTTTGATCCCCTTGATGCCGCTCCATTTAATACCCTGATTTTTCAGATTCTTGGTGTACGCATGAGACCCAATCGGAACGACGAGATCATTGAGGAAGAAGTCAAAATGGGTGTCAGACGCCGCTCGAATCTTGGACCAATTGGCATGCAGGCCAGCTGCAAGAATCCGCTACCATAGCATCATAACGACTCTTCTCTTGTTTGTTGATGATAGGCCCAGCTGCAAGAATCCGCTACCATAGCATCATAACGACTCTTCTCTTGTTTGTTGATGATA